>JACGWO010000004.1:13203258-14403258 GCA_034509735.1 Sesamum alatum
GGAAAGTGGTTTGGATTGAAACCGCATCCATAGGATGGATGTCTGCCTAGCACGGCCCAGCCAGTAGTTGCCTTGGAGGCCAACAACTAGGCTTTGGCAAAAGCTTTTGGGCTCGAGATCTCATCACAGATCCACGGAAAATTCTTAGACAACCACCATTTGCAGCAGCAATGGTAGGAAGTGTTGACACGGTTGGACCGTGTTCACTTCGGCAGAGAAATATAGTAGACCCACGATACCGAGCCGGTATCGTAGATTGCTCATGCTCAGAAGGCTCTGAGCAACATGGGTAATTGGCTTTGTGGTCAAGTGGGAGATTGTTAGAATAAGTGACCAGAAAGTCAATTGGATTGATTGTTCTGGGAACTATTCGTCGATCTTTATCAAAGTAATATTATACTGATGGAAAAAGTAAGTATTCATCATTAGCAAAATGTGTTTGTTGTGCTTACTACTTACATTTGAATGGTGTTTCAATGTCACAACAAATGCCCACAGACCGATTGATAAAACCCATTGAGTTGAGTTGCGCATAGGTTGGCGGCTATGAAACCAACTCCTTGAGGGTCGGTCTGAAACGTTCCAAGTCGAGGACCTCGAGACTGGGCCTCGAGTGTCCTATAGAGACTTGTACTAAGTATTGCATTCACTGGGTGAGTGCGGATTTCATCGGTGCCGACGTGGGTCGTCTATGCAATTTTAGTGGGTTAATTGGTAAAGTAGTCGACTGACTGAACTGACTCGCAAGAATCGTCATATGGAAGCCTTGGAGGCTTGGTCGGTATGACTGGAATTCTCGGTTCCGATTAGTACGGGATTAGTCCTCGGACTTGAGGAATCATGGCAGTCGCTTGCATATGGAAGGTTGTATCTTGGATTTGCGAGAGGTGACCATGTCTTTGATATGGTCATTATAAGCCTTGTCCAGGGCAGTCGGAGTATGTAGTGAGGACGGTGGATTCCAAGATAGAAATCTGTCCCCCTGTCAGTATTTGACAGCTATGTTTCCTATGCGCTCTGAGATGGTTTCGACTCATTAAGTCTACGGCCGTAGCGATTGGTCGAGTAGGGAATGGTTCCCTAGGTCGATCAATAGAGTAAACGCGTCTCGAGTTTGTAGCATAGTTGCCTAGTCCAGGATGGGAACCGACACCCAATTCCATGCCCTAGACTAAGGCCGGGAGATGGTTGACAAAGGACTGGACCTGTATGGAATTCGGAGCCTAAATGTTCACGCCAACATTCACCTAGTCTCTAGTGCCATGGACCATTGCTAGACGGCCACCCATGGTAACGGGCATTTCTGATTAATGATTTATCAGAAATAATTAATTAAATTAGATTTAATTAATCAATTGTGTTGGACACAAGCCCAAGTCTAGCTGAGGGTGAACCTAAAGAGTCACACACAAATCACTGTGGAAGTAGTGGAATTAATTTGGAATTAATTCTGGAAGAAGTGAATTAATTTAATTGGATTAAATTAATTCAAGGAGAATATAAATGATGGGATCATTTATTGGAAAAATCCATTGGATGGATGACCCAAGAATTAATTAATTGGATTAATTAATTTTGGGCTCAATACCTTTAAATTAATTGGATTAATTTATTGGGTTTCGTTTAATTAATTGATTGGATCAATTAATTAGTGCTTGAGCTTATGTTTATTTAATTGAATTAAATGAACTTTTGGATTTCAATAAGGTTTAAAATTAATTGGATTAATTTAAAACTCATGGATCACTTGATTTAATTTGATTAAATCAAGACCTGTCAAAACCGGTCCATGACTTGAAATCAAAGCTCAAAGGTTTGATGCAAGTTTAAGAGGAGTTGAAAGTCCTCCATGTAAGCAATGATGTGGCTCCATGTAAGCAACGATGTGGCTTTTCCATGATGGCTTAGGTGGTCCACATATTGTGCTAACATGGTTGGAGGTTGAGCATAAGTTGTGCATTAGTGTGTAGGTGGTTTTGGAAACTACTACAACTACACAACACATGTATACACTTTTCATCTTCCTAACTTGCACTCCCTAGCACACAAGCCACGAAAATTTCCAGCCTTTTTCTCCTTCTTTTGAGTTCTCCTTGAATTGGATTCAAAATGAGAACATGAGAAATACGTATACACTAATCAATAGTGTAATGCGTTTTTCGTTTCTTCCTTGATCTAGCTTCTACCTAGCAGTAGATCTAGATTTACTTCCATTGCTGTGGTGTGGACAAATTAGAGGGGTTCTAATTTGAACCCTAAGGTGAACGGAAAAGGAACGAAAAGAGAATCAAAGCTTGTTGCCGTTGTACATGTGAAACGAAAAAGGTATGTTTCTATTTAAATTATTGTACCTTTTTGTTTCCTCCTCTAGCCACATGTTCAAGCATATTTTTATGTATGTTATTATGCTTTTGAATACACCGAACGCCCGGGAATTCAAAGGGAACACCCCTTTCAAATCATTTTAAATTTCTTTTATTTTACGCTTCCGCCGCGTTCCCGGGCCGTACCGATTCTTTTCACGACATTGCTTCTCCATAGGTCTTTGGATCATTATCCAACTGACCGGTCACACCTAGAAACCCATACCTATCAGGTTGATGGGAAACTCTAGTCGACCCTTCGGGATGACAGGATATCGTCAGTGGGAACTATTGGAATAGGTGACCAGAAAGCCAATAGGTTTGGCAATTTGTAACCTATCCAATAACTTGATGTGAATGTAATTATTATTATGTGATGAATAAGATGAGTGTTCGTCACCAATGGTACCTTCTTTGTTGCGCTCATCTTACATTTGTTAAAACGGTGTTTAACTTATATCGCAACAAAGCCCACAGACCATGGATAACAACTCGTGCAGTTGGGCCACGCATTGGATGGTGGTCATGAAACCAACTGATTAAGAGTTGGGTCTGAAACGTTCCAAGTTGAGGACCTCGAGACAGGGCATCGAGAGTCCTATTGAGACTTGCGTCAAGAGTCGTGTTCATTGGATGAGTGCCGTGTTTCATCGGCGACAGGGGTGGGACGCCTACACGGTCTTGATGGGTTGGTCGACTGGGGTCGAGCCGACTGGACTGACTCGCGGGGATCATCATATGGAAGCCTTGGAGGCTTGGTCGGTATGATTGGTTTTCCCCGGTTCCGATAGTATGGGAGTAATCCTCATACTTGAGGAATCATGGCAGTCGCGTGCACAGGACGGCTGTATCTTGGATCTGGCGAGAGGTAATCATTCTGTAAGATGATTATTATAAGCCTTGTCCAGTGCAGTCGGAATGTGTAGCGAGGACGGTGGATTCCAAGAAGAGGATCCGTCCCTGTCAGTATGTGACAGAGGTATCTCCTATGCACTCGGAGACACGTTCATGCTGTTTGAAGCTGTGGCCACAGTGGTTGGTCGAACAAGGAATGATTTCCTGTGTCGACGCAATGAAGCATACGTGGTCTCGAGTATTAAGCATAGATGCCTAGTCAAGGATGGGAACCGACGCCTAATTCCATACCCTAGACTAAGGTCGGGAGACGGTAGACGGAAGGATCGTACCCGTACGGAATCGGCGCCTAAATGTTCACGCCAATTCACCTAGTCTCTAGTGCCATGGACCATTGCTAGACGGCCACCCATGGTAACGGGCCCTTGTGGGACACGGGCCCAAGTCTAGCTGAGGGTGAACCTAAAGGGTCACACACAAATCACCGAGAAGGTTGAGAGATCGACTTGGAGTCAATCTCGAAGGATAAAATAAGTAATTGGATTACTTAAGGGAAAAGTCCATTGGATGGACGGGCCGATATTGTATCGGGCTTTCATTTAATCGGTAAATTAGATTTTCGATTAAATATGGAAAGTTGAGATGTTGAGATATTGGATCTTTTAATTGGATTAAAAGATCAACGGGAATAGTTTAAGTGGACATTAAATTGGATTTAATATTGGGTTCGTCGTAATTGGATTACGATAAAACCCGGTCCGTTAAATTATACCCGAGAGGAGAAATAATTCCTAATTTGGAATAGGAAGAAGTTAGACTTCTTCCCTTAATTAAACATAGCCGACATGCTCCCTTGGAGGAAGCAAAATCAGCCATGTTGCATGCTAGGTGGTATGTTGACTTGTCTCTTTTGGAAAGAGACAAATCAACTCCAATCAAGCTCTTCCCTTTTGGTATGATTTGATCATACCATAAATTTTTGGTAGGCTTGATTGAAAAATTGATGGTGATTGATTGGAATGAATCTAGACATCCTTGGATGAACCTAGACACATTCCAATAATCACATTAATTATGTATATATATTAGAATATACAACACCTAGCATAAGTGATTCATTATTCATCTTTTTCTAGGAAAAAGAGAAGACAAAAATCCTCTCCTCTCTCTCAAAATTTCGTGCTCCCTCCCTCTCTTACACTTGTGTTCTTCACTTGATTTTGAATCAAGAAGAAGAACAAAGTAAGTTTAAGAGAACACTAATTCATAGTGTTCTTCTCTTAAATCGATTCCTTCCTAAACCCATTCTTTTCTAGCAAGAAGAACGTGTGTTTCTTCCGCTGTGGTGTGGATCACCTTTGGAGAATCCATAGTTTGGATTTCGTGAGCATTCCGGAGAAGGAACAACGCTAGTAGCCGGGAGCATACGCTAAACAATCAAAGGTAACGGTTTATTACGCTTTGATTGATTTCATTTGTCTATCTATGCCCTATGTGTTTAAATATATGTTTTAATATTTACACATCCCACATCGAACGCCCGGTTGAGCACCCAAGGGTACACCCCTTGGGATTCGCGTATTTTGAAGTTGATTTAAATTTACGCACTTTCTCGCTTTTCTCGCTTCCGCTCGCGCTCCCGGGCGGATCCGCTTGTCCTTCAGGAACTACAGGTGCAGATGATGTCGTTACATCCGTTTGAGGTATTGCCTCACTTGATTCCTCAAGGAGCAATTCCTCACGACGGGTATCCGTTCGAAAACCCTTTTCCAGGAACACTGCGTTTCTCGAGACAAAAACCTTTTGCTCGGAAGGATCATAAAAATAATACCCCGCAGTTTTCTTAGGATAACCCACGAACCTGCACAAACTAGACCTCGAGTCCAGTTTGTCTCCCACTAGTCTCTTGACGTATACAGGGCTTCTCCACACTCTCAAGTACTTGTAGGAAGCAGGCTTGCCATGCCATATCTGATATGGCGTCTGGGCCACTGTCTTAGAAGGCGCCATGTTTAATAACTTGGCTGCCGTCTCAAAAGCATAACCCCAGAAGGATAAGGGCAGTTCAGTAAAACTCATCATGGATCGAACCATGTCCAACAAGGTTCGATTCCTCCTTTCAGAGACGCCGTTCAGTTGTGGCGTTCCGGGAGGAGTCCACTGAGAGAGAATCCCATTCTCTTTTAAGTAATCCAAGAATTCCCCACTCAAATACTCACCACCTCGGTCCGACCGAAGGGCTTTAATTTTGCGACCAGTTTGGTTTTCAACTTCAAGCCTGAACTCTTTAAACCTTCCAAAGGCCTCAGACTTGTACCTCATAAGGTAAACATAACCATACCGTGAGTGGTCATCGGTAAAATTATGAAGTAAGAAAACCCTCCTCTGGCCTGTGTATTTAGTGGCCCATAGACATCTGAATGGATCAAATCCAACAGACCACTGGCAAGCATGCTTTGTCCAAGAAAGGGCTTCTTGGTCATTTTCCCTTTTAGACAAGACTCGCAGGCCGGTAGATGGTCCAAATCATCTATATCTAGACTCTTTGAGTCCACCAACCTCCTAATCCTATCTTGAGAGATGTGACCTAGCCTTGCATGCCAAATCTGTGCGTTTTCTTGATTATCCATTTTCCATTTGTTTTGAGCAGTCATGATCAAATCACGCTGTTGAAGAATATAAAGACCATTATGAAGTTTACCTAGCAGATGTGAAGAACCATTCTTCATCAAATAAAAATAATTTTTATTGATCATGAAATCAAAACCAGCATTGTCCAACAACGGTATTGAAATGATATTCTTGATCATGCTAGGTACATAATAGCAATCTTTTAATTCTATCCTAACTTGATCACTAACAACTAAGTGGACTAGACCTACAGCTTCAGCAGCAATAGCCTTGCCATCACCAAGCCTCAGCACGACCTCGTCCCTACTTAGCTTTCTACTTCTTTCCAGCACCTGCAAATCATTACAGATGTGAGCTCCACAACCGGTATCCAATACCCAAGAAGCAGAATTAGTAATCATGTTAACCTCAATAACAAATATACCTTGATTGGAGAGGAGCTTGGGCAGTCCCTCTTCCAATGCCCTCTTCCATGGCAATGCATGCAAACATCATTTGCCCTCGATTGCTGCGGTCCAACCTGTCCCTTTCCTTTGCCCATCCCCACTGGGGCAACAGGAGCGCTCTGAGCGCTAGCAGCGGCTTTTGGCTTTCCCTTCTTCCTCTTCCAGCGTCCGGCCCTCTTGCCTTTCGCCTTAGAGGTCGAAGCCTCCCCAACCAGTATCGTCGGCGCAGACCTTTTGGTCGTTGCTTCGAACTGGGTCAACATGTTAATCAACTCGTGTATGGACTTCTCAAGCCCATTCATGTTGTAATTCACGAGAAAAGGGTCGTAAGAGGGAGAAAGAGACTGTAGGATCACATCTATATATATATCATTATCAAGCCCAACTTTGAGATCCTCGAGCTTTTCCACAAGGGAAAGCATCTTGATCCCATGTTCATGTACAGAGGATCCTTCAGTCATCTTGGTGCCGAAAAATGCTTTTGTGGCGGCATATCTAATATGCCTATCCGGAACCGCATACATATCCTGTAACCGGAGCATTATCGCATTGGCATGGTCCAGCCTATCATACTGCTTCTGGATCTCATTGGTCATGGATGCCAGTATGATGCTGCGTACCTTGCGGTCATCCTCATGCCATTTTGGAACGTCAAACGCTCTTCTGGCGAGGAACCTTCCGGCAAGGTTACGAGAAATGGCTTATCCAGAACATAAGCCTGGTTTTCGTAATCGAGGACAATCCTCAGATTACGCAGCCAATCGCTGTAAGTTCGTTCCATTAAACTTATTAGTCTCCATAATCATAGATAACGGGTTCTTAGACATCTACATTCAAAATGTAAAGCAGAAATTAGCAAACGAATTGTAATATTAATTCAAGTTTATGACATGGTCTTTAGTCATTAACCCTCCCACTATTTCTACGAAAGCCCACCACTCTCAAGTGGGGTTTCGGGAAACCATTTCCTAGTGGGCTTGGGATCCACAAATGCAATTCTCCATGCCCCGCTTATACGATTCACATAGAAAAAGCTTTATGGGAGGTATCCAATACCATTCTCATCCAATGAGATTCCCAATATATTTTGCCTCACCTCTTTCACATGATTCCGAGGACTCCAAGCAAATCATGTTACTTCGGCGTTAGGCCCGACCCATCAACCAAATCATATCTCAACTGTCGTCCCCCACGACTCGTGAGACAGGGAAACAAGAGCATATTCCTTTGTTCGTAACAATAATCCAGCTTTCTTTCATTCCAAAACGTGCCACGACTCGTGAGACCATGCTTTAGAGGAAAGTAGCTTCCTCACTACATTATTACGGATGGAAGGCTTGGAATAATCAAACCATTTGATTTAATTCCATTTTGGGCCTAATATTTACTTGGACCATCCAAGTGAGAGTTCATCATTTTATTAAGACCGAGACCTGATCATTGTTAGTATTTTGCATGCTCAAGATTTATACATATAATGTAATAAGATGCATTCCAAACACACCATACATCAAAGCATAAAAAACTTAAGCACATGCAAAGTAAGCCTAGCACGCCCCTGTTAGGATAATCACAAGCCCATTCCTAAGTGATCCACTGAGCCCGCAGTGGATCTATGGTCAAACTAGGGTAGACCTACACTATTACAATATTTACATCCCATTATCATTCTAATGGGGCCTTGTAAAAATTCCTCCTTTGTTCTTCTTGACCTTCCACCATGGGCTCCATCCACCGGACCTTCATCTCCTTGGAAGCTTACAATTAATAAATTAAATCCTCACAATCTAATCTACTCTCATTACAACTTAAAAGAAACCCCAATCATAAGTCGGGGGGAGTACATTAATAGAGAGGAAGAAAGCCTTATTATTCCAAGGCTAAAAAATGATAGAGAGAAGAAAAACAAAGACGCACGCAGGCCTCACCCAATAATAAATTAAACCATACATAGGCTAAAAAGGGCTAGTGATCATCCTTATTGTTTATCAAATAAACAACTACAACAAAGCACATTTACATCAAATATAAATATGCCAACACATAAATACATACCATGTATTTATAACAAGATATCCAATATCTAACAATAAACATAATTAAGTGCAGAAAATAATATATTAATAATGCAATTGAAAAAACGGATATCACCCATACATCCAATGTATAAACCATTTTAGTTTGGAAACCATTTCCAAAATAATCTAAGGCATCGAATATAATTTTAGAAAAATCCAATTTAACTAAAATTAAAATATGCCAAAATTACTCACATTCAGAAAACAGCAGAAATTAGAAAATTGAAATTTTCACGAAAAACGATGCAAAACTGCCCAAATGTCCCAGACCGGCCGATGGCCAGCCGCACGTGCGTGCGCGGCCAGCGCGGGCACGGGCGGAAGCCCGCGTGCGCTGGGCACGCGCATGCGCGCAAGCTGCCTGCCTGCGCTGCCCGCCAGCACGCACGGCCAGGGGGCGCGCGCGCCCGACCTGCGCGCCTGCTGGCCCAGTGACCGGCCGGCAGGCAGCAGCAAGCAGACGGCTGCTGAACGTTTTCCAATTTTATTTTTTTTTATATCTGCTGTAAAACTGAAAAATAAACATACATTTACAGAAAATCAAATTCTCATAAAATGCATAGATATCCATAATTTCAAAAGCAAAATTAACACATATTTTCATACATATAATCATGCTAGAAAAAACCGTAAAACATGCTTTCCAAAAGCATTTTTGAACACGTTCAACATGCTTAACACATTATAACATGTAAATTCTTAAAGCCACAACACCGAACCGGGCTCTGATACCACTGAAAGAATCGGGTACGGCCCGGGAACGCAACGGAAGCGTAAAAACGTAAATTTAAGACATAATTTAAACCGATTCAAAGGGTGTTCCCTTTGAAGTTCCCGGGCGTTCGGTGTTTGTCAAAGCATAAACAACAAAATAAAACATGTTGTACATGTGGCTTAAAAGGAGAAGAAGAAAGTTATACAAAAATGTAAAAAGGAAACCAACCTTTGTTCGTTTATGTAGAACGGGTTCGTGCGTTGTTCCTTTATTTTCTTTCTTCGTTCGTCCACTTGAGAGCTCAACGTAGAACTCCTCTAATGCGTTCCACACCACACTATGGATTTATTTCTACTCTATTGCTAGATAGAAATTAGAAACAAAGAAGAAGAAACAATTCCAAAGAAAGCACTATCGATTAGTGTACCTTGGAATGTTTTTGTTCAATCTTCTCTAAGAAGTATGAACACTAAAAGAGAGAATTTTCAGAGAGTATTTGGCTAAAAAATTCCAGCAAAAAGTGAAGCAAGTTAAGTGAATTGTGCCTAGCAAAGTAGTTTTGTGTATGTAGAATGTAGTGTTCAAAAACCACCTACATAAGTAACCTCCAAAGGCAACTTCCACATACACACACTTGTAGCACATCCACTACACATGATAGCAAGAGAAAACCACCCACAAATCAGCAAATTTTCGTGCTCATCATGTACATATGTGGAAGAGTTGAAACTCCTCCTTAACTAGCTTCAACTTGCATGAAAAAATGGACTTGGACCTTCATGGTTTTTGGACTTGTATTTAATCAAATTAAATAAAGTCCAAACATGTATCCATTGGGCATTAATTAATCTAATTAATTTCAATCCAATTGAATCCCAATTATTTATTTAATCCAATTAAATAATCATAAGTCCAAATTAAGAATAATTGATCCAATCAACTATTCTAGCCAAAACCCAATAAATTAATCCAATTAATTTAAAGGTCCTTAGTCCAAAAATTAACTAATCCAATTAATTAATTCTTGGACCATCCATCAAATGGATTTCTCAATAAATGATCCAATCATTTATTTTCTCTCTTGAATAAATTTAATCCGATTAAATTGATTCGCTTCTTCTAGAATTAATTCCAAATTAACTCCGCCAAATCCAAAGTGATTTGTGTGTGACTCATTAGGTTCACCCTCAGCTAGACTTGGGCTTGTGTCCAACACAATTGATCAATTAAATTCAATTTAATTAATTGTTTTTCCGATTAACCATTAATCAGAAAAACGCCAGTCACCATGGGTGGCCGTCTAGCAACGGTCCATGGCACTAGAGACTAGGTGAATGTTGGCGTGAACATTTAGGCTCCCGAGTCCCATACGAGTACGGTCCTTCCATCATCCGTCTCCCGGTCTAAGTCTAGGGTATGGAATTGGGCGTCGGTTCCCATCCTGGACTAGACAACTATGCTCAGTAACTCGAGGCACGTTTACTCTATCGATCGACGTAGGAAACCATTCCCTACTCGACCAATCGCTGTGGCCACAGACTTATAAGAGTTTAAACTTTCTCAGAGCGCATAGGAGACTCGACTGTCATATACTGACAGGTGACGGATCCTATCTTGGAATCCACCGTCCTCAATACATATTCCGACTGCACTGTATAAGGCTTATGATGAACGTATCCCAGATACTGACATCGCTTGCCAGATGCTAGATACAGCCATCATATGCATGTGATTGCCATGATTCCTCAAGTCCGAGGACTAATCTCGTACTATCGGAGCCAGGAATGTCAGTCATACCGACCAAGCCTCCAAGGCTTCCATATGACGATTCCCGCAAGTCAGTTCAGTCAGTTGACATCCTTGTCAACTAACCCACTAATATTGCATAGACGTCCAACGTCTGTCGCCGATGAAACACGGCACTCATCTAAGGAATGCAATCATTAGTGCAAGTCTGTATAGGACTCTTGATGCCCTGTCTCAAGGTCCTCGACTTGGAACGTTTCAGACCTAACCCTTAGAAGTTAGTTTCATAGCTGTCATCCAATGCGCAGCCCAACTACATGGGTTGTTCGTTTGGCCTGTGGGCTTTGTTGTGATGTTAAGTGGAATAAACATAAATAGCGAGCACAACAAATGGAACTGCCAAACATGAATACTCACTTTATTCATATAAGAATATTACAATTACAATGACATTGTCAGAAATAGATTACATCAAGACCAATCTAATTGGCTTTCCGGTCACCCTATTCTAACACCTTTGACTTGAGGAACTGCTGAGTTTTCCTGTACATCAGGTCTGTATCTTAGATATGGTGAGAGATTGCCAAAATACTCTTGAGTAGTCATAAGCCATGTCTAGTGCAGCTCTGGTGTACAGACTGACAGTAGTTTCCAAGAAAGGATCTGTCTCCTGTCGAAAGGCATTGACAGTTGAGTCTCATATATGCTCTGTGTCTTGTCCCTAAATTCTGTGGCCACAGTGACTGAACAGAAGGGAAGGTTTCCCTTGCGGTGTTTAGTAAGGACAAACCAACACTTAGGTCCAAAATGGGTACCTGCATTTTCCGTGCCCTAGACCCTAAGTGATGAGACCGAAGACAGAAGGACAAGTTAACTGTTAGAGCCTAAATGTTCATCCCCGAATATTTCACCTAGTCTCTAGTGCCATGGACCGTTGCTAGATGGCCACCCATGGTAACGGACGGATTCTAGGAATCCGACCAAGTCTAGCTGAAAGGTGAACCTAAAGAGTCACACACTATCCACACACACACTTAGTATTTAATTTGGAATTAAATATTGGAGTAAAGGAATGATTAAATTGGATTTAATCGGGTCCTATATTTTCTTGGAGAATTAATTCCTTCTATTTGATAAAAGGAATTAAATTAATAAATTGGATTTATTAAGGGAATTAATTTAATGGGCCTAGAATAAATATTAATATTTGTTTATTATATTTATTTGGCCTTTTGGAATATTTAATAGGATTTAAATATTCCAATAAATTAAATTAATGGTAGAGATTTAATGGGAGAGATGAAAGGCTAGGAATGAATTTGACAAGGTCAAATTCTACTTTGACTAGTACTTTGACTAGGTCAAAATCCTAGTCAAAGTAAGCTTCTAAAGAGTTGGAGTTTAAAGAGGATTAAACTCCTCCTCTATATAAACCTCTAGCCTTGCACTATTTGAGGGATTGATGAAATTCCAACACACACACAACACACACTATTTTCGGCCCTCACTCTCCCCTCTCTTGTCCGCCTCTCTCTCTTCTACTCTCCAAGAAACTCTTTTCTTGTTCTCTTGTTCTTGGAACATTAGAACATTGATAAATCAATACCGTTAATTCATAACGTGTTGTTGATTCATCCACTCCAATAAATTTATACTCGTTCGTTGCTAGCACGACGTGCAAGATACGTGGGTGGATCGTGTGTCACGATTTGGAGGGTCTCAAGAACGAGATCTTGGTGCAAAACGGGGAACAACGCATGTAGCCGTTGAAGACGAAAACGACAACGGGTAGGTCTCGGTTTACATTTTCGCCTCTTTTATTTTTCAACCCTATGGCCTCCATGATTGCTTACATATTGTTAATTCATGAGATACACCGAACACCCGGGAAATTTCAAGGGCACACCCCTTGAAACGTGTTCTTTATTTTAAAAGCATGTTTTAAATTCCGTAATTTTATTTTATACCGCGCTTCCGCATTCGCGCAATTTTCCCGGGACGATCCACGCAATCTTTCACAAACTGGGTTTGAAATTTTGTATAACTGGAATATTCATTTTGGCGAGTTGATACGGAGTATGAATCGATCAGTAACAGGCTTTAGGGTCAGTGGGAGGATAGTTTTGTTCCAAGTGTTTAGTGTGTAATGTCTTATTCATTTGGAATGAATTTAAGATTGTTAGGAAATACTGAAACACGAGTGTTGTTCACGCAATTCTCCATGATAGGAATTGGATTCCTTTATACAAGGTTAAGCTGTTCAAGACTCAGTCACGTTAGATTGATGAGAAAACTTAGATGTTTGACATCCCCTACATCTTTGCCTTAGGCAGCATGAAAATATTATTCGTGCATTGAGCCTGATGTTGTGTATGCTTTGGGCATAACAACCATTATTGGGCTTGTGCTGAGAAGGAAGTAGACAGCTGTTGAGAATATCTTTAATACCTGAATAAAGATTAAAGAAGCGTTCTTAATGCACATTTTGTGGAGGGTTGATTCTAGAAGGCTATAGCGATACTAGCTTCTAGAATCATGTGAATAATGTTTAATCTCAATATGTACGTACATTTGGACTTAATGGTGAGTGTGGTGGCTTGGAAAGGTTTCAAGCAGGATACCATGATATGTCATTATGAAAGTCAAATGTATGGCGACTTTGGAAGTCGTTTCTGGAAAATAGTTTGGATTGAAAACTGCATCCATAGGATGGATGTGGTGCCTAGCACGGCCGAGCCAGTAGTTGCCTTGGAGGCGAACAACTAGGTTTTGGCAAAAGCGTTTTGGGCCCGAGATCTCATCACAGATCCACGGAAAATTCTTAGACAACCATCATTTGCAGGCAGCAATGGTAGGAAGAGGTGACACGGTTGGACCGTGTCACTTCGGCAGAGAAATATAGTAGACCCATGAGGTCGAGCTGGTATCGTAGATTGCTCATATTAAGAAGGCTCTGAGCACATGGGTAATTGGCTTTGTGGTCAAGTGGGATATTGTTAGAATAGGTGACCAAAAAGTCAATTAGATTGGTTGTTCTGGAAACTATTCGTCGATCTTTATAATAGTAATATTATACTGATGGATAAAGTAAGTATTCATTACTGGCAAAATGTGTTTGTTGTGCTTACTACTCACATTGAATGGCGTTTTAATGTCACAACAAATACCCACAGACCGATTGGTTAAATCTATTGAGTTGAGCTGCAGATAGGGTGGCGGCTATGAAATCAACTCCTTGAGAGTCGATCTGAAACGTTTCAAGTCGAGGACCTCGAGACTGGGCCTCGAGTGCTCTATAGAGACTTGCACTAAGTATTGCATTCACTAGGTGAGTGCCGAGTTTCATCGGTGCCAGACGTAGGTCGTCTATGCAATTTTAGTGGGTTAGTTGGCAAGGTAGTCGACTGACTAAATTGACTCGCGGGAATCGTCATATGGAAGCCTTGGAGGCTTGGTCGGTATGACTGGAATTCCCGGTTCTGAAAGTATGGGATTAGTCCTCGGACTTGAGGAATCATGGCAGTCGCATGCATATGAAGGTTGTATCTTGGATCTAGCGAGAGGTGACTGTGTTAGAATAGATGACCATGTAGCCAATCTTGACAGGCGAAATGTAACCTATGTCTAGAAAATTCAAGGATTTGATATATTATTAATGAATAAAGAAGTGAAATTCATTTGGCATTACTTTGTTTGTGTTCACTTTATCTGCTTTATACATATCTGTTCACTACGCAAACAAAGCCCACGGACTGAAAACGTATTTCGGGGACTAGGACTACGCTTGGAGGTAGGTCCATGAAATCAGTCCCTCCGAATCAGTCCGGAAATCTCCAAGTCAAGGAATCTCGAAAATGGGTACCGAGATTCCCCTTGAGACTTGCACTAAGCATCTGCTGTCGTATTTCATCGACGGGCGATGAAGGTCGTCTAAGCAGTGTTAGTGGATTAGCTTGCTACGGAGCAGCTGACTGAGATGACTCGCTGGAATCGTCTTACGGAGGACCTTGAGTAGGGTCGGCTAGGTATGACGTGTGCTCCCGGTTCCAACAGTACAGGTCAAGTCCTTTCACTTGAAGAACTGCTGAGTTTACCTGTATATCGGGGCTGTATCTTAGATATGGTGAGAGATTGCCAAGATGCACTTGAGTAGTCATAAGCCATGTCCAGTGCACCTCCGGTGTACAGAGTGACAGTAGTTTCCAAGAAAGGATCTGTCTCCTATCAAAAGGCATTGACAGTTGAGTCTCACATATGCTCTGTGTCTTGTCCCTAAAATCTATGGCCACAGTAACTGAACAGAAGGGAAGGTTTCCCTTGTGGTGTTTGGTAAGGAAAGACCGACACTTAGGTCCAAAATGGGTACCTGCATTTTCCGTGCCCTAGACCCTAAGTGGTGAGATCGAAGACAGAAGGACGAGTGTGCTGTTAGAGCCTAAATGTTCATCCCCGAATATTCACCTAGTGTCTAGTGCCATGGGCCGTTGCTAGATGGCCACCCATGGTAACGGGCAGATTCTAGGAATCCGAACAAGTCTAGCTGAAAGGTGAACCTAAAGAGTCACACACAATCCACACACATTAAGTATTTAATTTAGAATTACATATTTGGAGAAATTGAATGATTAAATTGGATTTAATCGGGTTCTTGATTTTCGTGGAAAGAGTTAATTCCTTGAATTAATCTAATAAATTAGATTTATTAGAAAATTAATTTAATGGGCCTAGGATAAATATTTATATTTATTTATTGCCCTTTGGAATATTTAAATAGGTTTTAAATATTCCATTAAATGAAATTAATGGTTGAGATTAAAAGGAGAGATGGATGGCTAGGATTAATTTGACTAGGTCAAATTACTACTTTGACTAGGACTTTGACTAGGTCAAAATCTTGACCTAGTCAAATTAGTTTTCTGGAGGTGGAGTTTGAAGAGGATTAAACTCCTCCTCTATAAATACTCCTAGCCTTTCACCTTTGGAAGGATGATGAATCTTAAAACACACACACACACACACACACTCTTCTCTCCCTCTCCTCTCTCGTCTGCCCTCTGTCTCCTTTCTCTCCAAGAAAAACATTTTTCTTGTTCTTTTGTTCTTGGAATAATTGAACATAGGAGGATTAATCCCGTTAACCTAATAACGTGTGATTGATCCATCCTCTCCAAAATACTTGTTCGTTCGCTAGCACGACGTGCAAGATACGTGGGTGGATTGTGTGTCACAATTTGGAGAGTCTCATATACGAGATTTGGTGCAAATCGGGGAACAACACAAGTATCAGTTAGAAGACGAAAATGACAATCGGTAGGTTCCAATTTATTTTTTCGTCCCTCTTTTATTTTTTTAATCCTATGGCCTCCATGATTCTTTTCTATGCTTTTAATTCATGAGATACACCAAACACCCGGGAATTTCAAGGGCATACCCCTTGAACGTGTTTTTAATTTACGTAAAGCATGTTTAAATTTTGTTATTTAAATTTATACCGCGCTTCCGCATTCGCGCTATTTTCCGGGACGATCCACAATCTTTCAGACCGTATCTTTGATATGGTCATTATAAGCCTTGTCCAGTACAGTCGGAGTATGTAGTGAGGATGGTGGATTTCAAGAGAGAATCTGTCCCCTGTCAGTATTTGACAGCTATGTCTCCTATGCGCTCTGAGATGGTTTCGACTCTTTAAGTCTACGGCCGTAGTGATTGGTCGAGTAGGGAATGGTTCCCTAGGTCGATCAATAGAGTAAATGCATCTCGAGTTTGTAGCATAGTTGCCTAGTCCAGGATGAGAACCTGAAAGCCTAGCAAAGGCGTGTGGATCGGCCTAGGAGTAGCGCGAATACGGAAGCGCGGTATAATTAAAATTGCAAGAATTTAAACATGCATAAACGAGATAAAATAAACACGTTCAAGGGGTGTTCCCTTGAACCTCCCGGGTATTCGGTGTATCTCATGAATAATAAAACATACAAAACTTATCATGGAGGCCATAGAGTTTACAAGAAAAGGGATGAAAATCTTAAACCGGAAACCTACCGAATGTCGTTTTCGTCTTCAAGCTAGTACTCGCGTTGTTCCCTGTTTTGCTCCAAGATCTCGAATGGGAGACCCTCTAATTCGTACACGCAATCCGCCCACGTATCTTGATGTTCGTGCTAGCGAAAGAACAAGTGTAGGTTTATTTGGAGAGAACGGATTGATCGAACGTTATTGATTAACGAGATCAACCCTCATTAGAGTTCAATTGTGAAACACAGAAGAACTTGGAAGAGTTTCTTGGAAGAGAGGGAGAGAGGGTTCGGCCGAGAGAGAGAGAAGAGGAGCCGAAGTATGTGTATGTGTGTGTGCTTCAATTTTTCATCATCTCTTCCAAAGAGAACGCTTAGGAGTATTTATAGAGGAGGAATCCTATTCCTCTTCTAATTCCTACTCTTTGAAGACTCCTCCTTGAATAGGATTTGACCTAGTCAAATCCTAGTCAACTACTAGCTTTCTTGGTCAAACCAATCCTAGCCATTGATTCCTCTCTTTAATCTCAATCATTAATTAATTTAATGGAATATTTAAATCTCATTTAAATAATCCCAAAGGCAATAAATAAATATATTAAATATAAATTTTTATTCCAAGCATATTAAATTAATTTTCAATAAATCTAATTTATTAAATAAATTCTTTTCATATAATAAAAGGAATTAATTTCTTCCCAAGAAAAGAAGGACCCAATTAAATCCAATTCATTCATTCTATTTCTCCAAATATTTAATTCCAAATTAAATACGTCATGTGTGCGGATTGTGTGTGACTCTTTAGGTTCACTTTCAGCTAGACTTGGTTGGATTCCTAGAATTCGCCCATCACTATGGGTGGCCGTCAAGCAATGGTCCATGGCACTAGAGACTAGGTGAATATACATGGGGATGAACATTTAGGCTCTACAGTACATCTATCGTTCCATCTACGGTCTCACCACGTAGGGTCTAGGGAACGAATATATAGGTACCCATTTTTGACCTAAGTGTCGGTCTGTCCTTTACCAAACGCCGCAGGGAAACATTCCCTTCTGTTCAGTTATTGTGGCCACAGATTTTAGGGACGAGACACAGAGTATTGTGAGACACAACTGTCAACACCCGTGACAGGAGACATATCATTTCTTGGAAACTACTATAACGTTGTACACCGTGGCTGCACTAGACATGGATTATGACTACTCAACTGCATTTTGGCAATCTCTCACCATACCTAGGATACAGTCTCGATTTACAGGTAAACTCATCAATTCCTCAAGTCAAAGGATTTGACCTGTACCGTTGGAACCGGGAACTCACGTTATACCTAGCCGACCCTACTCAAGGTCCTCCGTAAGACGGTTCCCGCGAGTCACCCCAGTCAGCCGCTCCCCAGCAGGCCGACCCACTAACACTACTGGGACGACCCTCTGAAAGCCTAGCAAAGGCGTGTGGATCGGCCCGGGAGAAGCGCGAATGTGGAAGCGCGGTATAATTAAGTTTGCAAGAATTTAAACATGCATAAACGAGATAACATAAAAACGTTCAAGGGTGTTCCCTTGAACCTCCCGGGCATTCGGTGTATCTCATGAATAATGAAACATACAAAACTTATCATGGAGGCCATAGGGTTATAAAAGAAAAGGGACGAAAATCTTAAACCGGAAACTACCGATTGTCGTTTTTGTTTTCAAGCCGGTACTCGCGTTGTTCCCCGTTTTGCTCCAAGATCTCGAATGGGAGACCCTCTAATTCGTACACACAATCTGACCACGTATCTTGATCTTCGTGCTAGCGAAAGAACAAGTGTATGTTTATTTGGAGAGGACAGATTAACGAGACCAACCCTCCTTCGAGTTCAATTGTCAAAGCAAAAGAACTTGGAAGAGTTTCTTGGAAGAGAGGGAGAGAGGGTTCGGCCGAGAGAGAGAGAGAGAGAGAGAGAGAGAGAGGAGGAGGAGGAGGAGGAGGAGCCAAAGTGTGTGTATGTGTGTGCTTCAATTTTTTATCATCTCTTCCAGAGAGAACATTTAGGAGTATTTATAGAGGAGGAATCCTATTCCTCTTCTAATTCCTACTCTTTGAAGACTCCTCCTTGAATAGGGTTTGACCTAGTCAACTACTAGCTTCTTGGTCAAACCAATCCTAGCCATTGATTCCTCTCTTTAATCTCAACCATTGATTAATTTAATGGAATATTTAAATATCATTTAAATAATCCAAAAGGCAATAAATAAATATATCAAATATAAATATTTATTCCAAGCCTATTAAATTAATTTCCAATAAATCTAATTTATTAGATAAATTCCTTTCATCTAATAAAAGGAATTAATTTCTTCCCAAGAAAAGAAGGACCCGATTAAATCCAATTTAATCGTTCAATTTCTCCAAATATTTAATTTCAAATTAAATACGTCATGTGTGCGAATTGTGTGTGACTCTTTAGGTTCACCTTCAGCTAGACTTGGTTGGACTCCTAGAATCCGCCCGTCACCATGGGTGGCTGTCTAGCAACGGTCCATGGCACTAGAGACTAGGTGAATATGCATGGGAAAGAACATTTAGGCTCTACAGTATATCTATCCTTCCATCTACGGTCTCACCACTTAGGGTCTAGGGCACGGATATTTAGGTACCCATTTTGGACCTAAGTGTCAGTCTGTCCTTTACCAAACGCCGCAGGGAAACCTTCCCTTCTGTTCAGTTACTGTGGCCACAGATTTTAGGGACGAGACACAGAGTATTGTGAGACACAACTGTCAATACCCTTGATAGGAGACACATCCTTCCTTGGAAACTACTATCACATTGTACACCGTGGTTGCACTAGACATGACTTATGACTACTCGACTGCATTTTGACAATCTCTCACCATACCTAAGATACAGTCTCGATGTACAGGTAAACTCAGCAATTTCTCAAGTCAAAGGATTTGACCTGTACCATTGGAACCGGGAACTAACGTCGTACCTAGCCGACCCTACTCAAGGTCCTCCATAAGACAGTTCCCGCAAGTCACCTCAGTCAGCCGCTCCCCAGCAGGCCGACCTACTAACACTGCTTAGACGACTCTCGTCACCCGTTGATGAAACACGACAGCAGATGCTTAGTGCAAGTCTCAAGTGGAATCTCGGTACCCATTTTCAAGATTCTTTGACTTGGAGATTTCCAGACTGATTCGGCGGAATTGATTTCATGGACCTACCTCCAAGCGTGGTCCCAGTCCCCGAGATGTGATTTCAGTCTGTGGGCTTTGTTTTGTGTAGCGAACAGTTATAAAGCAGATAAAGTGAACACAGACAATGTATGCGCCAAATGAATTTTCACTTTCTTATTCATCAAGGTTTTATTGAAACTTCGAAATTGTTCAGACATAGGTTACAATTCGCCTAACAAGGTTGGCTACATGGTTACCTATTCTAATAATATCCCACTTAACCTTTAAAGCCAATCGCCCATATGCCTAATCCCCATCTTCTCAAGATGTTGCGTATGAGCGCTCTGTGATAACTGAGTTGATAACCATGCTTTTGTGTTACCCAACATTCTAACGTCATTTCCTATGAGTAGAATGTCATCCACATAAAGCACTAGGACCACTATAGAGCTCCCACTGACCTTCTTGTATACACAAGGGTCAGATTCATTTTTGATTAAATTATAACCCCGTATGACTTCGTCAAAGCAAATGTTCCAACTTCAGGATGCATGTTTGAGGCCATAGATGGACGTTTGTTGACGACAGACCTTCTGTTCTTCTCCGGCGACCGTGAAACCCTCCGGCTGATCCATGTAGATCTCTTCCTCAACGAAACCATTGAGGAAGGCCGTTTTCACATCCATCTGCCATATCTCATAGTCATAACATGTTGCTATGGCAAGCAAGATCCGAATGGACTTAGCCATGGCTACTGGCGAGTAGGTGTCCTCAAAATCGACCCCGGGTCGTTGAGTGCACCCTTGTGCTACTAGCCTAGCCTTGAAGGCTGTGACTTCTCCATCAATGCCAAGTTTGCGCTTACAGACCTATTTACAGCCAACTGGCTTAACCCATTTGGGCGGGTCTACAAGTGTCCAGACTTGGTTCTCATTCATGGAGTCCATTTCGGTTTTCATGGCGTCAAGCCATCTCCTGGAGTCGATGTCGGACATCGCTTCCCCGTATGTCTTAGGATCCTTCTTTAATAGACTGGTTGTGTTTAGAATGCCATATCTTATAGGAGGTCGTGACTCTCCAACTGACCTACAGAGAACGGGAACGTCAGTGGTGACTGTGGGCGCTGACTGTATTGGAGCCGGCGGTTTAGGTACCGAGGCTGGCCCTTCCCAAGGTCGTCCTTCATGCCTAGCATGCTGGACTTCTCAAGGTTGGTCAGCCCTCTGGGTATCTATCCTGAATCATCTAAGTGAGGAATCCGCAGCTTCCACTGATGACTGGTTTCCATCACTTGACTCCTCAATGATCATTTCATCAGGTTTGATATCCCCTGGAAAGCCTTGTTCCAAGAACACCGCGTTCTTTGAAACAAATACCTTTTATCCCAAGGGGTCATAGAAATAATAACCTGTAGTTTCCTTGGGGTATCCAACGAACTTGCATAAACTAGACTTTGATTCTAGCTTGTCTCCCACTAGCTTCTTGACGTGTGCGGGGCTACCCCACACTTTCAAGTAGTTGTAGGACGCAGGCTTCCCGTGCCATATTTCATGTGGCGTTTGGGTCAATACGCTTGTTGGCGCCAAATTTAACAACTTGGCCGCAATCTCCAATGCGTAGCCCCAAAAAGACAAGAGCAATTTGGTAAAACTCATCATGGATCGAATCATGTCCAATAGGGTTCGATTCCTCCTGTCAGAGACCCCATTTATCTGTGGTGTCCCGGGAGGTGTCCATTCAGAGATTATACCGTTTTCTTTAAGATAATTAAGGAACTCAGTACTAAGGTACTCTCCGCCTCGGTCTTGCTGCATGACTTTAATTTTGCAGCCGGTTTGGTTCTCAACTTCAAGTCTGGATTCTTTAAACCTCTCAAGGGTTTCAGACTTGTACCTCATTAGGTATACATAACCATACCGTGAATGATCATCGTGTTAGAATAAGTGACCATGTAAGCCAATTTTGGCAGAAATGTAAATGCAGATAAGTGAACGTAAACAAAGTATTGCCATTTGAATTTTCGCTTCTTTATTCATAAATGTTTTATCAAATACCAAAGAATTGTCTAGACATAGGTTACATATTCCTGCCAAAATTGGCTTACATGGTCACCTATTCTAACAATCTCCCACTTGACCTTTAAAGCCAATTGCCCATATGCTTAATCCCCATCTTCTCAAGATGTTGCGTATGAGCACTCTGCGACATAGGCTTTGTCAGCGGGTCTGCTGTGTTGTCTGCCGAGTTGACTCGGTCCATCCGGACGTTACCTCTTCCTACCATTTCTCTAAGAAGATGGTAGCGTCTAAGAATGTGTTTGGAACGGTGATGAGATCTCGGTTCCTTTGCTTGCGCTATAGCGCCGTTGTTATCATAGAAGATGACAACGGGCTCGGCGTTGCTAGGCACCACACCCAACTCTTGGATGTAGTTTCTCATCCAAACCGCTTCCTTAGCAGCTTCTGAAGCTGCTATGTATTCAGCCTCTGTGGTGGAGTTAGCAATGGTTGCTTGCTTGGAACTTTTCCAAGCTACTACTCCTCCATTGAGTTTGAATACGTACCCCGATTGAGACTTGGCATCATCGTCATCAGACTGGAAGCTAGCGTCGCTAAAGCCTTCCAGAATTAGTTCTCCATTGCCATAGACTAGGAACATTTCCTTAGTCCTCCTTAGGTACTTAAGGATGCCTTTAACAGCATTTCAATGTGCCTCTCCTGCGCAGGACTGATATCTGCTTGTCACGCTCAAAGCGTACGCAATGTCAGGCCTAGTGCAGTGGACCGCATATTGTATGCTACCTACGGCAAAAGCATAGGGGATGACCTTCATCCTTTCAAGTTCCTCATCAGTCTGTGGGGACTGTTTTCTTGGATAACTTGATCCCATGCCTCATTGGAAGGAATCCTCGTTTGGAGTTGTCCATTCGATATCTCTTTAGGACTTTCTCCATATACGAGTTTTGGGTGAGTCCTAACATCCTTTTAGATCTGTCCCTGATGATCTGGATGCCTAGGATGTAGGAGGCTTCACCCAAGTCCTTCATGGAAAACTGGGTTGATAACCATGCTTTTGTGTTTCCTAACATTCTAACGTCATTACCAATAAGCAGAATGTCATCCACATAAAGCACTAGGAACACTATTGAGCTCCCACTGACCTTCTTGTATACACAAGGGTCGGATTCGTTTTTGATGAAGTCATAACCTCGTATTACTTCATCAAAGCGAATGTTCCAACTTCGGGAGGCTTGTTTGAGGCCATAGATGGACTTCTGGAGACGACAGACTTTCTGCTCTTCTCCAGTGACCGTGAAACCCTGCGGCTGATCCATATAGATCTCTTCTCCAACGAAACCGTTGAGGAAGGCCGTTTTCACATCCATCTGCCATATCTCATAGTCATACCATGCTGCTATGGCGAGCAGAATCCGGATAGACTTAGCCATGGCTACTGGCGAGTAGGTATCCTCAAAATCGACCCCGGGTCGTTGAGTGTATCCCTTAGCTACAAGCCTAGCCTTAAAGGTTGTGACTTCTCCATCAACGCCAAGATTGCGCTTGTAGACCCACTTACAGCCGACTGGCTTAACACCTTTCGGTGGATCTACAAGACTCCAAACTTGGTTCTCGCTCATGGAGTCCATTTCGGTTTTCATGGCCTCAAGCCATTTCCCGGAGTCGATGTCAGACATCGCTTCTCCATAAGTTTTAGGATCGTTGTCCAAAAGATCGGTCGCACCTAGAAAACCATATCTCATTGGAGGTCTGGACTCTCTAGTGGACCTACGGAGAACGGGAACGTCAGTGGTGACTGTGGGCGCTGACTGTATCGGAGCCGGTGGTTCAGGAACCGGGGCTGGCTGTTCCTGAGGCTGTCCTTCATGCCTAGCATGTTGGACTTCTCGAGGTTGGTTAGCCCTTCGGCTGTCTATCCTGAATCCTCTAAGTGAGGGTTCCGCGGCCTCCTCTGATGGCTGGATTCCATCACTTGATTCCTCAAGGATCCGCTCATCAGGTTGGATATCCTCCGGGAAGCCTTGCTCCAAGAATACTACATTTCTTGAAACAAACACCTTTTGTTCCAAGGGGTCATAAAAGTAATAACCCGCAGTTTCTTTAGGGTATCCAACGAACCTGCATAAGCTAGACCTAGATTCTAACTTATCTCCCACTAGCCTCTTGACGTATGCGGGGCTACCCCACACTCTCAAGTAGTTGTAGGATGCAGGCTTGCCGTGCCATATCTCATATGGCGTTTTGGGTTAATGCACTAGTAGGCGCTAAATTCAATAATTTGGCCGCCGTCTCTAGTGCATAGCCCCAAAACGATACGGGCAATTTGGTAAAACTCATCATGGACCGAACCATGTCCAACAGGGTTCGATTCCTCCTTTCAGAGACACCATTTAACTGCGGTGTTCCTGGAGGTGTCCATTCTGATATTATACCATGTTCTTTTAGATAATCTAGGAACTCCGTACTAAGGTATTCACCGCCTCGGTCCGACCGTAGGATTTTAATTTTGCAGTTGGTTTGGTTCTCCACTTCAAGTCTGAATTCTTTAAACCTCTCAAGAGCTTCAGACTTGTACCTCATCAGGTAAACATAACCATACCGTGAATGATCATCGGTGAAGGTTATGAAGTAGGAGAACCCACCTCGGGCCTGCGTCCTTAGTGGTCCACATACGTCTGTATGGACCAAGTCCAACAGACCTGTGGCAAGCCTGCTTTGTCCTACAAAGGGCTTCTTGGTAATTTTTCCTCTTAGACAGGACTCACAAGTTGGTAGATCGCTTAAGTCCCCAACCTCTAGGTTCTTTGAGTCTACCAACCTTTTCATCCTATCTTGGGATATGTGACCTAGCCTAGCATGCCACAGACGTGCGTTCCCGTTATTATCTAATTTTCATTTGTGTTGTGCATTGAGGACGAAATTCGTTTGTTGCAAGATATAGAGTCCGTTATGCAATGTACCAAGTAGATGAGCAATTCCACACCTCATCAAATAAAAGCAATTTTTATTGATTCTAAACTCATAACCACTATTGTCCAACAATGGAATGGAAATGATGTTTTTAATCATACTGAGTACAAAATAAACTTGCTCTAAATCTATGCTAATACTATCACTAATCACTAGAGTGGCGGATCCTACTGCTTCTGCCGAGATGGCCTTGCCATTCCCAAGCTTCAGGATCATGTCCCCGCTACCCAGTTTTCTGCTTCTTTTCAACACCTGCAAGTTATTGCAAATGTGAGCTCCATAGCCGGTATCTAATACCCAAGAGGCAGAACTAGTGACCATATTAACCTCAATCACATATATACCTTGGTTCGAGAAGAGTTTGGGGCACTCTCTCTTCCAATGCCCTTTCTCACGGCAGTTGATACATATGTCATATGCCTTCGACTGTTGCTTGGAGACAAACTTTCCCTTTCCTTTGCCTTTCCCCTCTTTGGCAATGGGAACACTCTTAGGGCATGATTGGTATATAGGAATGGAATTGAGTGGGAATGGAATGAAATTAGGAATGGAATAAAAGTAGGAATGGAATAATTTTGGTATTCACTCCTATGCTTGGTATACCAAAGGAATGGAATATGGAATTGAATCAAAACTTTCCAAATTACTTATTTATATATTTTCTAAATAATGAAACTTAAAAATTAAATAAAAAATAACTAAGCTACATCTCATTAATGACATAAGAAATATTATTTTAAAAAGTTAAATTAATTATAAGTTTATAATATATATTGTTGGACGTTTTCATATATTTAATTAAATTCTTTTGATAAATACTTATTATTTGGTAAATGCTCATATTTATAGTAATATTTGGTAAAATGCGTATAAAGATGTTAATAATTTTATATTATATTTAATATAATATTTAAGAATTTTTTTCATATTATATATTTTATATTTTGGTCACACATATTTAAATATTTTATATTGATATTTATTTTATTTAATGTATTCAAAATAATATATAATTTTGTGATAATAAATCTTGCAACTATAATTTTATTAAAGTTATTTTAGCAATATAAAAAAAAATTTATTCCCAATCTATTGGGAATAGCTAAAACCATGGGTAAGTGGGGGAATGCCTAATCCCATACTTATGGGAATAGGCATTCCCAAAGGAATGGTTATTATTATTCCTAAGTTATACCAAACATATATTTGGAATAAGATTAGGAATATTCATTCCATTCCTAATCCATTCCCTCATACCAATCATACCCTTAGTGTTCGTAGCTGCTTTGACGGCCTTTCCCTTCCCTTTCTTCTTCTTCCAACGTCCGGCACCCTTGCCTTTCGTATTAGAAGTCGAAGCACCTCCAAACAATACCGAAGGCGTGGACTTCTTAGTCGTTGCCTCGTATTGCACCAACATATTGATCAACTCATGAATGCCCTTCTCAAGTGCGTTCATGTTGTAGTTGACGATAAATTGGTCAAAGGAGGGTGGGAGTGACTGAAGGATCACATCTATGTACGTTTCATTATCGAGACCTGCCTTTAGGTCCTCGAGCTTTTCCACCAGGGTAAGCATTTTAACCCCTTGCTCTTGTACAGGGGATCCTTCTGTCATTTTAGTTCCAAAGAACGCCTTGGTCGCGACATACCTAGTATGCCGGTCCGGGACTGCATAGCAATCCTTAAGGCGAGCCATGATGGAAGGGACATCGTCTAGCCTTTCATATTGCTTCTGAATCTCATTGGTCATCGAAGCAAGTATGATGCTACGGACCTTCCGGTTATCCTTACGCCAAGTCTCGAACGTCTCACGTTCTTCTGGCGTGGATCCTTCCGGTAAGATCCTAGGGAGAGGCTCGTCCATGACGTAGCCTTGGTTCTCGTAATCTAGAACTATCCTGAGATTGCGCAACCAGTCGTTGTAGTTTATTCCATTGAATTTGTTTGTCTCAAGAATGGTGGAAAGTGGGTTCTCAGACATTTTAAAATCTACATTTTAGAAAACAGCGCGCGATCAGCAGAAAATGAAAGACGGTAGTTTGATAAAATAATTAAATGCATGGACTTTAGTCATTTAATCCTCCCACTATTTATACGAAAACATGGTACTCTCAAACGTGGTTTTCGGGAAATCCTTTCCAAGTGGGCTTGGGATCCACAACGATTTTTCCCATACCCCGCTTTTACGATTCGCATGGAAAAGATCCTGTGGGAGGTATTCCGTACCATTCTCGTTCCACGAGATTCCCAAGATTATTGCCTCACCCTTTCACATGATCCCGAGGACTCCAAGCGAATCATGTTAATTGGGCGTTAGACCCAACCCAATCGACCGAGCCACGGACCCACTGGTACCCCCACGACTCGTGAGACAGGTAGCAACAGCCCGCTTTTCGTTCATGACATAATGCAGCTTCCTTTAAGTACAATAACGTGCCACGACTCGTGAGACCACGCTATTGACCTAAAGCAACTTCCTCACTATGCCATGGATTGGAAGGCATGGACAAACTCCTAGAGTTCATGTCCACTTTGTCTAGGGTCTAATATTTTGACATTGGTCCAACCAATGTGAGAGTAAGTAATGACCGAGATCTCAAATAAATAAATATCTACACATACATCCAGAATGCGTAAATAAACCATCCACAGCAGTTATACGATAAATAAACATCCCATTCATTCATCATCATAACCACATGCAAAATTAAAGCCTAGCACGCCCCTGTTTGATGATCACGAGCCCGAATCCTATGCGACCCACTGAGCCCGCAGTGGATCTATGGTCAATCTAGGGTTGGTCCTATACTATTACATTAATAGTAACCCAATCATCATTCTGATGGGCCTTGGTCTCATTTTCTCTTTCTTCCCTTCATGGAAAACTCCAAGGGGGCCTCCCGTCTGGGTTCTCCATGTGGTCCTTACTTCTTCTCCACCAATTACAAAAATAGAAACCTCACTCCTAGTCTACTCTCATTACATATTAAAAATGGAAACCCCAGCAAAAACCTGGGGGGAGTACATAAGGAGGGAGCTAGAATGCCTTATTATTCCAAGGCAACTAGAAAGAGAGAAGGAGAAAGCAGTAAAAGAGGCACACAGGCCCAACAGAAAATAAACCATACATCCGGTCTAGGGCTCGCGATCATCCATTTCCATCCAACACACATAATCACATGATCTAATCATATAATTATAAAAATACCAACAACATATGATTTCCAATCATAAATATCCAAAATAATAAATGAATATGTGCACAACGTGTGAAAAATAAAACACAAATATTGGTAATATTATTTTTCTCGTTTAGGAAAACCTTTCCTCATTATTTTAAGTAAAATAACCCCGGGATTCCAAATCTAATTTATTTTACTCCTAAAATAATGTCTTTTAGAAAATAGGCATAATTGAACCAAAATCGATTTTTCAGAATTAATTTAAAATTAAAACTAAAAATAATTAAAAAATTAAAAGAAAAAGCACTGCTAGGGTTTTGAAACCCTAGCAGCAGCAGCCGCTAGTTGCCCTTGCGCGCGCGCAGGCGCAGCCTGGCCGGGCGCGCGCGCAGGCCCCTTGCATGCGTGCGCGCGCGCCTGGCCGGCAGCGCGCTGCGCGGCCTGGCAATCCGGCAGGTCGCCGCGCGCGCAGGCTCCCCTGCCTTGCGAGCGCGCTGGCCTGCTGGCTGCCGGCCGTGCCGTGCGCAGTGCGCGTCTGAAAGAAATCGGTGGATCGTCCTGGGAATTGCGCGAATGCGGAAGCGCGATAGAAATAAATTTACAAAAATAAAAGGCATGCTTTTAATTGAAAAGAACACGCTCAAGGGGTGTGCCCTTGAGGTTCCCGGGCGTTCGGTGTATCTCATGATCATATAACAAATAAAGAAATCATGGAGGCCATAGAGTTGAAAAATTAAAGAGGGACGAAAAGATAAAACGAGACCTACCCGTTGTCGTTTTCGTCTTCAACGGCTACTCGCGTTGTTCCCCGTTTTGCACCGAGATCTCGTTCTTGAGACCCTCCAAATCGTGACACACGATCCACCCACGTATCTTGCACGTCGTGCTAGCAACGAACAAGTGTATAATTTTTGGAGTGGACGAATCAATAACACGTTATCAATTAACGGTATTGGTTCGTCTAAGTTCTAATGTTCCAAGAACAAAAAAGAACTAAGAAATATTTTCTTGCTAGAGAGAGAGGGGGCGGACGAGAGATGAGGAGAAGGGGAGAGTGTGTGTTGTGTGTGTTTTCAAGAATCATCATCCTACAATTGTTCGCCCAATTACCTTAGCCCGTGTAGACGTAGCCTCAAAATTGCCAACGTAAGGAACATGGCACTTTGCTAGGAGTCACGCACAAGGAGCCACGGTTTGGCAAGCCTATGTCCTGACAAAGTCCTTGAGCATGTAGAAGGATCCTACATACGTCAAGGGACTAGTGGGAGACAAATTAGACTCGGTGTCTGGTTTGTGTAGGTTTACGACAGAATAATGCTAAATGTTGCTTATAATTGCATTTCTTACTTAAATTGATCATATTCCAAGTCCCCTTAAGAACGAACACGAATGTCGTAAGAGGTACGAGTGATCGGGATATGTTCGGTCAAATTTGGATAGTAATCCAAATGACCTGCAGAACGTGATGTTGGACATCGTAGTAGGATTTATGGAAAGGAGCCATCGAATCCACTAGGAAATTCAAACAAGGTTTGAAACACCGCATAACTGGAATATTCGTTTTGACGAGCTCATACGGAGCATGACTCAGTCTTAAACGACGTAGGTGGTCAGTGGGAGTAGAAATGGCGTTTCAAGTGTTTAAGTGTGTAATATCTTGATTCATGGATGAACTCAAGGCATTAGGAATCACTAAAACACAAACTGTAACTCACGAAAATTCTCCATGACATTTTAGGGTTCCCACATACATATCATGAATTGAGCTTATCAAAGACTCAGTCATGGTAGACTGATGAGAAAACTCAAATATGTAGAGGGACAAGTTGTTCGAGACTCAGTCATGGTAAGACTGATGAGGAAACTTGGATACTATGTATAAAGCATCAAGCCATTCAAGACTTAGTCACGGTGGACTAATGAGAAGGATTGGATGTTGAGTATCCCCTACGCCTTAACCCTAGGCAAACATATGATATGTTTACTCGGTGCATAGGAACCGATGTTGAGAATGCTTCTAGCATGGCTCAACATAAATCGGTAATGCACTGAGGGGTTGAAGACAGCAATCAAGAACGGTCCTTAGTACCTGAATAAGGACTAAAGATGTGTTCATGATGCACCGTCTGTTGAGAGTTGTTTTGGAAGGCTAAAGCGATACTAGCTTCCAGAGCATAAGTGAAAACCAGTTAGTCTCAAAGGTATGCACAGTCAGGCCCAATGACGAATGCATCGGATAGTGGTCACTGATGAAGACAGCGTCCATAGGATGGACGTGGCGCCTAGCACGACCAAGCCACGTTCGCCTATGTGGCAGGCAACTTGGCTATGGGAGTATTGGCACGAGATCTCATCACAAGATCCACGAAAATATTCATAGACAACCACCATCTCTAGGAGGCAATGGTGGATAGAGGTAACACGGTTAGACCGTATTGCTTCGCAAGGAAATATAAGCGGACTCACAATACCTTAGTCGGTATCGTAAATTACTCATACTCAGAGGATTCTGAACAAAGAGGGTAATTGACATATTGGTTAAGTGGGAGATTGTTAGAATAGGTGACCAGAAAGTCAATGGTATTGGCTGTTCTGAGAACCATTCGTCAATCTGTGAACAAGTAATATTATGTTAATGAATGTAGTAAGGATTCATAGGTATGAGTTTGTTGTACTTACTGCTTGCATCGTTACAATGTCACAACAAACGCCCACAGACTGAAATAATATTTCGGGAAATTGGAACTACACTTGGAGGTAGGTTCATGAAATCAGTTTCACCGAATCTGTCTGAAATACTCCAAGTCAAAGGAATCTCGAGACAGGGGATCGAGAATCCATTTGAGACTTGCACTAAGCATCTGCTGTTGTGTTTCATCGACGGGTGATGAGGATCGTCTAAGCAGTGTTAGTGGTCGGCCTGCTGGGAGCGGCCGACTGAGGTGACTCGCGGGAATCGTCATATGGAAGCTACACGGGCTTGATCGGTATGACTCGTATTCCCGGTTCCGATAGTACGGGATTAGTCCTCGGACTTGAGGATCACGGCAGTCCCCTACATACTAAGGCTGTATCTTGGATCTGGTGAAATTTGACCGATTATATCACATGGTCATCATAAGCCTCGTCCAGTGCAGTCGGAGTATGTAAGAACGGTGAATTCCAAGATAGGATCTGTCCCCTGTCAAAGGATATGACAGCAAGATCTCCTATGCGCTCGGAGATGGTTTAGACTCACAAAGTCTATGGCCATAGCACTTGATGTAGTGGGAAAGGATTTCCTACGTCGAGTTAAACCTATCTCGAGCATTATGCATAGTTGCCTAGTCAAGGATGAGAACCGACCCCTAGACTAAAGGCCGGGAGATAGGCGACAGTAGGACCATACCCGTACGTATCGAGCGTCGGTAGGACCGCACCTGCGTATAACTCGGAGCCTAAATGTTCACACCATAAATTCACCTAGTCTCTAGTGCCATGGACCGTTGCTAGATGGCCACCCATGGTAACGGACTACTTTAGTTATGAAATAACAAGAAGTAGGTCCAAGTCTAGCTGAAAGGTGAACCTAAAGAGTCACACCCGCTACACCAAATGAAAGGGAATTAATTTGGAATTAATTCCGGGAGAAGGTTTAATTTAATGGAATTAAATTATACTTCTTGGAGATTCAAGCCTCGATGAATTATTTGGAATAATCGGGCTTGAGTTCATAAATTAGATTTATGAATTTTATAAAGCATGGGCTTTCCTTTTAATTAGATTAAAAGGGTGAATTAATTAATGAGTGGGCTTGGTATATTAAATAGGATTTAATATAAAGTCCATGGGACTATTTAATTTGGAATTAAATAATCCCATTCTATGGAATTAATTAATGGGCTTGATATATTAAATAGGATTTAATATAAAGTTCATGGGACTATTTAATTTAGAATTAAATAAGTCCTTTCCATTAATTAATTAATGGGCTTAGTATATTAAATATGATTTAATATAAAGTCCATGGGAATATTTAATTTAGAATTAATTAGGCCCATTCCATAAAGCCCATCAAAATGGATGGACAAGATTTGATCTAGAGAATGATGAGATGAAGGGCCATGATTAATTTGACTTAATCAAAGCCTAATTTGACTAGGATTTGACTAGGTCAAAATCCTAGTCAAAGTGTGTCTCTTTGGAAGAGTTTGAGAAGGAATAGGAAATTCCATCTTCTATAAATACTCAAAAAACACACACTCACACCTAGTATTTTTTACAACTCTCATTTCTCATCTCCCTCAAATTTTCGTCTATCCCTATTTTTCACTCTCCAAGAATACTACTTTGTTCTTCTTGATTTATTCAAGTTAAGAACATAAGAGACATTGATTGCGCTAATTCATAGCGTGTATCGATGTCTCTTCTCCCCAAATAATTTCTTGCTAGCACAAGGGTTGTTTGCTTTCCGGTGGAGCGAGTGAGATGATTTAGAGGGTCTCCTCTTTGAGATCTTGGTGCAAAACGGGGAACAATGCATGTAGCCGAAACGAAGACAAAACTACAACCGGGTAGGTTCTTTAATTTCGTTTTTTCGGTTTCAATTCTATGGCCTCCATGTTGTGTTTTATTGAACATGAGATACACCGAACGCCAGGGAGAATCAAGGGCACACCCCTTGATTCGTTTATGTATGTTATGAATTATTTAAATTCCTTTCAATTATGCTTTGTAATTTTTTTATTACGCACTATTTCGCGCTTCCGCTATACGCGTTAATCTCCCGGGCCGATCCACACAATCTTTCATATTCGCATCGGAAGAATCCTGTGGGAGGTATACCATACCATTCTCGTTCAACGAGATTCCCAAGATAATTTCCTCACCCCTCCACGTGATTCCGAGGACTCCAAGCGAATCACGTTATTTGGGCGTTAGACCCAACCCAATCAACCGAATCATAGACCTACTGCTACCTCCATGACTCGTGAGACAGGTAACAACAGTCTACTTTTCGTTCATGACATAGTGCAGCTTCTTTTAAGCATGATAGTCGTGCCACGACTCGTGAGACCACGCTATCGACCTAAATCAGCTTCCTCACTATGCCATGGATTGGAAGGCATGGACGAACTTCTAAAGTCCATGTCCATTTACCAAGGGTCTAATATTTTGAACTTTGGTCCAACCAAGTGAGAGTTGTAAATGACCGGGATCCCATACATATACACATTCATCCATAATGCGTAATTTAAAGTTTACATCCTATAGCAGTAATATGATAAATAAACCATTCATTCACCATAAAAAGCCACATGCAAAATTAAAACCTAGCATGCCCCTGTTGGATGATCACGAGCCCGAATCCTATGCGACCCACTGAACCCGCAGTGGATCTATGGTCAATCTAGGGTTGGCCCTACACTATTACATTTAATAGCAACCCGATCAACATGCTGATGGGCCTTGGTCTCTTTTCTCTTTCAAATCTCCATTAAAACACCTTGGATCCTCCATTCTGGGCTCTCCATGTGGACCATCCTTCATCTCTACCCAATATATAAAATAAAAAAAAATCCTCACTCCTACACTATTCTCATTACATATGTAAAAAGAAACCCCAGCAAAAATCCGGGGGGAGTACAATAGGAGGGAGATAGAATGCCTTATTATTCCAAGGCAACTAGAAGAGGAGAAGGAGAAAGCAAAAGAGGCACACAGGCCCAACATAAATTAAACCATACATTCGGTCTAGGGCTCGTGATCATCCATTCTCAATAAACGCACATAATTACATGATATCCAATCACATAAACATATGCATATAATCCATGATATCCAATCACATCATCCCATGATAAAGTAACGAGTTATATATGAAAAATATGGTACAACGTTGGCAATAACCATTCTCGTTTAGGAAGACCCTTCCTTATTATTTGAAGGTGAGTAATACCCCGGGATTCCAAATCCAATACAACAACCTCCCAAATAATGTTCTTTCAGAAAACATGCAGAATTAAATAAAACTAATTTTTAGAATGATCTAAAGAATTAAATAACAAGAAAATATAAACATTAACCGGTCGCCGCCTCTGGCGGCGTTCTGCCGGCGACACAAGTCAGCAGGCCCAGCCTGCTATCCGCGCGCGTGCAGGGCACCACTGGCCATGTGCGCGCGCAGGCCCTTGCTTGCTCGCGCGCGCGCCTGGTCGGCTGTGCTGCGCACACTGGCGGGCTGCCGCGCCGCCTGCGTGTGCATCCTGCGCAGGCCGCCCGCGCGCATGCACATCGAGCGCGCCTGCCGGGCGCGCATGCGCAGACTCTGTTGTCTGCCTGCGTGCGGGCCTGGCATTGCTGCCTCATGCGCACGCGGCCTCCCGGCCGTGCAGACGCTTCGACGCACTGGCCTGGCACACGCGCGCGGGCTCCCCTGCCTGGATTGCGCGCGCACCCGGTCATGCGTCCGCGCCTGGGGTCCAGCTGCGCACATGCCGGCCGGATCCGCTAGCGCTGTGTGCACCTGGCGAGGCTGCTGCGTGCAGGCTCCTCTGCCTGCGCGTGCGTGGTCAGCCGCTGGCTGGCCGCGTGTGCTGTTTTACTCCGTTTTATTTTTCTGCCCCCGTTTCCCAAGCAAAACAAGAAACCTACAGTACCAAAATTCATACATGATTAAAAGCAAGAAAACGACATGCTTGATAAATAAAACATCAAGAATTAAATAAATCATGCCATACACGTTTTCAAGGTTGAAACGCACACAAAACCCTAGGCCTATACACCGAACCGGGCTCTGATACCACTGAAAGCCTAGCAAAGGCGTGTCGATCGGCCCGGGAGTAGCGCGAATGCGGAAGCGCGGTATAATTAAAATTGAAAGAATTTAAACATGCATAAACGAGATAAAATAAACACGTTCAAGGGGTGTTCCCTTGAACCTCCCGGGCATTTGGTGTATCTCATGAATAATAAAACATACAAAACTTATCATGGAGGCCATAGTGTTTAAAAGAAAAGGGATGAAAATCTTAAACTGGAAACCTACCGATTGTCGTTTTCGTCTTAAAGCCGGTACTCGCGTTGTTCCCCATTTTGCTCCAAGATCTCGAATGGGAGACCCTCTAATTCGTACACGCAATCTGCCCATGTATCTTGATCTTCGTGCTAGCGAAAGAACAAGTGTATGTTTATTTGTGAGGACGGATTGATCGAACGTTATTGATTAACGAGATCAACCCTCCTTAGAGTTCCATTGTGAAATATGAAAGAAATTGTGGATCGTCCCGGGAAAAGCGCGAATGCGGAAGCGCGGTATAATTAAAATTAAATATGGAATTTAAACATGCTTTTAAATTAAAGAACACGTTTCAAAGGGTGTGCCTTTGAAATTCCCGGGTGTTCGGTGTATCTCATGAATAATAAAACATAAAAGAATCATGGAGGCCATAGGGTAGAAAATTAAAAGGGACGAAAATCATAAACGAGACCTACCCGTTGTCGTTTTCGTCTTCAACGGCTACACGCGTTGTTCCCCGTTTTGCACCAAGATCTCGTTCTTGAGACCCTCCAAATCGTGACACACGATCCACCCACGTATCTTGCACGTCGTGCTAGCAACGAACAAGTTTATATTTTGGAGTGGATGAATCAACAACACATTATGAATTAATGGTATTGATTCATCAAGTTCTAATGTTCCAAGAACAAGAGAACAAAGAAACAATTTCTTGGAGTGTGTAGAGAGAGAGGGCGGACGAGAGAAGGAGAGAGAGAGCCGAAAAGTGTGTGTGTGTGTTGTGTGTGTGTTGGAGTTTCATCATCCTTCAACTTGTAGGATGCTAGGGGTTTATATAGAAGAGGAGTCTAATCCTCTTTAAACTCCTCTTTCAAGAACTCTATTTTGACTAGGATTTTGACCTAATCAAAGTCCTAGTCAAAGTAGTGTTTTGACCTAGTCAAAACAATCCTAGCCATCCATCTCTCCCATTCATCTCACCGTTGATTTAATTTAATTTAATGGAATATTTAAAACCTATTTAAATATTTCCAAGAGGCTAAAATAAATATAAATATTATTTAAGCCCATTAAATAAATCTCTTTGATAAATCTAATTTATCAATTTAATTCCTTCTATCAAATAGAAAGAATTATTTCTCCAAGAAAAATAAAGGTCCCGATTAAATCCAATTTAATCATTCCTTCACTCCAATATTTAATTCCTAATTAAATATCTAAATGTGTGTGGATAGTGTGTGACTCTTTAGGTTCACCTTTCAGCTAGACTTGGTCGGATTCCTAGAATCCTTCCGTTACCATGGGTGGCCATCTAGCAACGGTCCATGGCACTAGAGACTAGGTGAAATATTTAGGGATGAACATTTAGGCTCTAACAGTACACTTGTCCTTCTGTCCTCGGTCTCATCACTTAGAGTCTAGGCACGGAAAATGCAGGTACCCATTTTGGACCTAAGTGTCGGTCTGTCCTCACTAAACGCCGCAAGGGAATCCTTCCCTTCTGTTCAGTCACTGTGGCCACAGTTTTAGGGACAAGACCTAGAGTATACATGAGACTTAACTGCCAAAACCTATTAACAGGAGACAGATCCTTTCTTGGAAACTACTGGCAATCTCTCACCATATCTAAGATACAGCCCTAACGTACAGGTAAACTAAGCAATTCCTCAAGTCAAAGGACTTGGCCTGTACCGTTGGAACCGGGAATACACGTCATACCTTGCTGACCATACTCAAGGTCCTCCGTAAGACGGTTCCCGCGAGTCACCTCAGTCAGCTGCGTCCTAGCATGCTAACCCACTAACACTGCTTAGACGACCCTCGTCACCCGTCGATGAAACACGACAGCAGGTGCTTAGTGCAAGTCTCAAATGGAATCCCGGTACCCATTTTAGGGATTCCTTGACTTGGAGATTTCCGGACTGATTCGGGAAGACTGATTCCATGGACCTACCTCCAAGCGTAGTCCCAGTCCCCGAAATTGATTCGCAGTCCGTGGGCTTTGTTTGCGTAGTGAACAGATATGGAAAACAAATATAAGTGAACACAAACAAAGTGATGCCAAATGAAATTCACTTCTTTATTCATTAATGATTTATCAAACACCTGAAATTGTCTAGACATAGGTTACATATACCCGCCAAAATTGGCTTACATGGTCACCTATTCTAACAAAATACAAATGAACTTGGAAGAGTTTCTTGGAAGAGAGGGAGAGAGGGTTCGGCCGAGAGAGAGAGAGGAGGAGCCGAAGTGTGTGTATGTGTGTGTGCTTCAATTTTTCATCATCTCTTCCAAAGAGAACACTTAGGAGTATTTATAGAGGAGGAATCCTATTCCTGTTCTAATTCCTACTCTTTGAAAACTCCTTCTTGAATAGGATTTGACCTAGTCAAATCCTAGTCAACTACTAGCTTTCTTGGTCAAACCAATCCTGGCCATTGATTCCTCTCTTTAATCTCAATCATTGATTAATTTTATTGGAATATTTAAATCTCATTTAAATAATCCAAAAGGCAATGAATAAATATATCAAATATAAATATTTATTCCAGGCCTATTAAATTAATTTTCAATAAATCTAATTTATTAAATAAATTCCTTTCATCTAATAAAAGGAATTAATTTCTTCCCAAGAAAAGAAGGACCCGATTAAATTCAATTAAATCGTTCCATTTCTCCAAATATTTAATTCCAAATTGAATACATCATGTGTGCGGATTGTTTGTGACTCTTTAAGTTCACCTTCAGCTAGACTTGGTTGGATTCCTAGCATCCGCCCGTCACCATGGGTGGCCGTCTAGAAACGGTCCATGGCACTAGAGACTAGGTGAATATGCGTGGGGATGAACTTTTAGGCTCTACAGTACATCTATCCTTCCGTCTACAGTCTCACCACTTAGGGTCTAGAGCACGGATATGTAGGTACCCATTTTGGACCTAAGTGTCGGTCTCTCCTTTACCAAACGCCGCAGGAAAACCTTCCCTTCTGTTCAGTTACTGTGGCCACAGATTTTAGGGACGAGATACAGAGTATTGTGAGACACAACTGTCAACACCCTTGACAGGAGACAGATCTTTTCTTGGAAACTACTGTCACGTTGTACACCATGGCTGCACTAGATATGGCTTATGACTACTCAACTGCATTTCGGCAATCTGTCACCATACCTAAGATACAGTCTCGATGTACAGGTAAACTCAGCAATTCCTCAAGTCAAAGGATTTGACCTGTACCATTGGAACCGGGAACTCACGTCATACCTAGCCGACCCTACTCAAGGTCCTTCATAAGACGGTTCCCGTGTGTCACCTCAGTCAACCGCTCCCCAGCAGGCCGACCCACTAACATTGCTTAGACGACCCTCGTCACCCGTCAATGAAACACGACAGCAGATGCTTAGTGCAAGTCTCAAGTGGAATCTCGGTACCCATTTTTCGAGATTCCTTAACTTGGAGATTTCCAGACTGATTCGACGGAACTGATTTCATGGACCTAGCTCCAAGCGTAGTCCCAGTCCTCGAAATGTGATTTCAGTTTGTGGACTTTGTTTGTGTAGCGAACAGTTATAAAGCAGATAAAGTGAACACAGACAAAGTATGCGCCAAATGAATTTCCACTTTCTTATTCATCAAGGTTCTATTAAAACTTTTAAATTGTTCAGACATAGGTTACAATTCGCCTAACAAGATTGGCTACATGGTCACCTATTCTAACAGAACCGACACCCAATTCCATGCCCTAGACTAAGGCCGGGAGATGGTCGACGGAAGGACTGTACCTGTATGGAATTCGGAGCCTAAATGTTCACGCCAACATTCACCTAGTCTATAGTGCCATGGACCGTTGCTTGACGGCCACCCATGGTAACGGGCATTTCTGATTAATGGCTAATCAAACATAATTAATTAAATTGGATTTAATTAATTATTGTGTTGGACACAAGCGCAAGTTTAACTGAGGGTGAACCTAAAGAGTCACACACAAATCACTATGGAAGTAGTGGAATTAATTTGGTTAAACTAATTCAAGGAGAATATAAATGATTGGATCATTTATTGGGAAAATTTATTGGATGGATGGCCCAAGAATTAATTAATTGGATTAATTAATTTTGGGCTTAATACCTTTAAATTAATTGAATTAATTTATTGGGTCTCATTTAATTAATTGATTGGATCAATTAATTAGTGTTTGAGCTTAAGTTTATTTATTGGATTAAATAAAATTTTGGATTTCAATAAGTTTAAAAATTAATTGGATTAATTTAAACCCCATGGATCACTTGATTTAATTTGATTTAAATCAAGACCGGTCAAAATCGGTCCATGAATTGAAATCAAAGCTCAAAGGTTTGATGCAAGTTTAGGAGGAGTTGAAAGTCCTTCATGTAAGCAATGATGTGGCTCCATGTAAACAATGATGTGGCTTGCCATCATGGCTAGGAGGTCCACATATTGTGCTAACATGGTTGGAGGTTGAGCACAAGTTGTGCATTAGTGTATAGGTTGTTTTGGAAACTACCTACAACTACACCACATGTATACACTTTTCAACTCCCTAACTTGCACTCTCCTCACACAAGCCACGAAATTTCCTGTTTTTTTCTCCATTTTTGAGTTCTCTTTGAATTGATTCAAGATGAGAACATGAGAAATAGGTATACACTAATCAATAATGTAATACATTTTTCGTTTCTTCGTTGATCTAGCTTCTACCTAGCAGTAGATCTAGATTTGCTTCCATAAGTGTGGTGTGGACAAATTAGAGGGGTTCTAATTTGAATCCTAAGGTGAACAGAAAAGGAACGAAAAGATTTTGTTTCCTCCTCTAGCCACATGTTCAAGCATATTTTTCTGTATGTTACGATGCTTTTGAATACACCGAACGCCCGGGAATTCAAAGGGAACACCCATTTGAAATCGTTTTCAATTTCTTTTATTTTACGCTTCCGCCGCGTTCTCGGGCCGTACAGATTCTTTCATAATTGTGTTATGACTATTCATCATAGGAGGCAACTTGGAGTTAATTAGATGCTCGCACCAACAACAATCACAATCCACAAAAAATCGTACAGATTTCCGCGTAAATTATCACAAGGAAAAACATAATTTTGGGTAATGGAGTGCTAGATTAAAACCTGGACTTATTTGAAAACACCGGTCTGGGCAATTCCACCGGAGGTGGAAGATGATATTCTGAATTATTGAGTGTTGATCGTCTCGCTCTTATGGAAAGAAAAATTTCTACCTCAGCCAATTTACAAGCACAAAATTAGTTTCATGGGGAGTAAAATTTCTTTTCCCCCAATTTCAATGTGCAGTGGTTCCAATTCATGATGTGACATTTTGTATTATTAATGAGAAAAATGGTAAATCAGGTCAATAATACCAAGAATAGTCAACACAAGTAAACATAACACAAAACTAACTACGGAACTATCACCCTAACAAACACATCTAGTAAATGATGTACTAGATAATCAAGGCAACAATAATCACCAAAATAATCCCAAATTAATATTTTAACCTCTAATTACTCATAATCCTATCACACATAGTAAACATGGCCTAAGTAATCTAATTACTCATTATCCTCTGAAATTGGTTCCGAGTTAATTTCTTCACCTACTCGGTGATTTGTGTGTGACCCTTTAGGTTCACCTTCAGCTAGATTTGGGCCCGTGTCCAATATGATCCTGTTACCATGGGTGGCTGTCTAGCAACGGTCTATGACACTAGAGACTAGGTGAATGTTGGCGTGAACATTTAGGCGCCAATTTCATACGGGTACGGTCCTTCCGTCTACCGTCTCTCGGCTTTAGTCTAGGGTATGGAATTGGGTGTTGGTTCCCATCCTTGACTAGGCGTCTATGCTTAATACTCAAGACTACGCATGCCTCATTGCATCGACATGGAAAACCATTTCCTGTTCAATCAATCACTGTGGCCACAGGCCTAAGCACCATGAACATGTCTCCGAGTGCATAGGAGATACCTCTGCCACATACTGACAGCGAACGGATCCTCTTCTTGATACCCACCGTCCTCACTACACATTCCAACTGCACTAGACAAAGCTTATAATTGATCATCTTACAAAATGACCACTTCTCTCTAGATCCAAAATACAACCATCATGTGTACGTGACTGCCATGGTTCCTTAAGTCTGAGGACTACTTGCATATTATCAAAACCGTAAAAATTCAATCATACCAACCAAGCCTCCAAGGCTTTCATATGATGATCCCCGCGAGTCAGTCCAGTTGGCTCGACCCCAGTCGACCAACCACCAAGATCGTATAGGCGTCCTACGCCTGTCGCTGATCAAACACGGCACGCATCCAATGAATACGACTCTTGGTGCAAGTCTCTATAGGACTCTCGATGCCCTGTCTCGAGGTCCTGGACTTGGAATTTTTCAAACCCAATCCTTTATCAGTTGGTTTCCAACCACCAACCAATGCATGGCCCAACTGCATGTGTTGTTGACCGTGGTCTGTGGGCTTTGTTGTGATATATGTAAAACAACATTTTAACATATTAAAATTAGAACAACAAAGAAAGTACCAATGATAATGAACACTTATTTTCTTCATTACATAATATTACATTACATCAAGTTGTCAAATAGGTTTGAATGAATCTACAGGGCTATCTCCTTCTTTGGCCAGATCTTCCAATCTATTCACAATTATAGTTCATTGTGGTGTGCTCTTTACTAGAAAGTAAAGGGGCTTGTTGGTTTTTCCATCATCCAATCCACAACAAATCGAATGAAACCTGGCGAAAAAGATGTTGACACTTTGCTGAGGAACGAAGCTTCGTGTTTGCTTTTCTTCAAACCCCAACCCGCTCTCGCTCGCCGCTACTAACGGGGTCTCGGTCGATTTCCCTTCCTTTAGCTACTCAGATGTTTCAGTTCGCTAAGTTTGAAATGTCTAAAGAGCACAGACTAGCCACGGAGCTTGGATACAGTTTCCCAATCGAAGATCCATGGATCATAGACGGTATCTCTCCATGGCCTTTTGCCTCTGAAACCGTCCTTCCTTCTCAATGCTCGGGCATCCATCCAATGCATTCTTTTCGATCTTGTAGCCGCTTGCTTCACATAGGCTACACAAGCTTTGGTGCGATACAAGGAACACCAGCAAAATGCCAAACCTATTGGCTTTCTAGTCACCTATTCTAACAATCTCCCTCTTGACCTAAAGCCAATCACCATTGACCTCAAACCCATATTATCCAGATGCTGAGTATGGGCAACTTGCGACACGGGCTTAGTAAGTGGATCTGCTATTAGAGTAGGTGACCATGAAGCCAATTTTATTAGGCGAAATGTAACCTATGTTTGAACAATTTCAGAAGTTCTAATAAACTTTGATGAATGAGAAAGTGATGTTCATCTGGCTTATACTTTGTCTGTTTTGACCTTACTGCTTTATAACTGTTCACTAAACAAACAAAGCCCACAGACTGAGATCACATTTCGGGAACTCGAACTGCGCTTGGAGGTAGGTTCATGAAACCAGTTCCGCCGAATCAATCTGAAAATCTCCAAGTCAAGGAATCTCGAAAATGGGTATCGAGAATCCACTTGAGTCTTACACTAAGCATCTGCTGTCGTGTTTCATCGACGGGTGATGAGGGCCGTCTATGCAGTGTTAGTGGGTTAGCTGGCTGGGGAGCAGCTGACTGAGGTGACTCGCGGGAACTGTTTTACGGAGGACCTTGAGTAGGGTCAGATAGGTATGACTTGAGTTCCCGGTTCCAACGGTACAGGTTAATCCTTGGACTTGAGGAACTGCTGAGTTTACCTATACACCGTGTCTATATCTTAGGTATGGTGAGAGAATACCAAGTCTCAGTTACTGAGTAGTCATAAGCCATATCTAGTGCAGTCATGATGTGCAGTGTGACAGTAGATTCCAAGAAAGGATCTGTCTCCTGTCACAGCGCTGACAGTAGCGTCTCACTATGCTCTGAGTCTTGTCCCTGAATCTGTGGCCACAGTGACTGAACAGAAGGGAGGGATTCCCTGCGACGTTTAGTGTAGAACAAGCCAACACTTAGGTCCAAGATGGGTACCTACGTTTCCGTACCCTGGACCCTAAGTGGTTAGACCGTAGGCGGAAGGATAAATGTACTATAGAGCCTAAATGTTCACCCCCACGCATATTCACCTAGTCTCTAGTGCCATGGACCGTTTCTAGATGGCCACCCATGGTAACGGACGGATTCTAGGAATTCGACCAAGTCTAGCTGAAGGTGAACCTAACGACTCACACACAATCCGCACACATAACGTATTTAATTAGAATTACATATTTGGAGAGATAGGACGTTTAAATTAGATTTAATCAGATCTCTTTTCTTGGGATGTTAATTCCTTTAAATTGGATGAAAAGGAATTTAACTAAATTAATAAATTGGATTTATTGAAATTAAATACACGGGCTTAAAATAAATATTATTATTTATTTTATTTATTTATTCCCCTATGGATTATTTAAATAAGATTTAAATATTCCATAAAATAAACGAATGGTTGAGATTAAAAGGAGAGATGGATGGCTAGGGTTGGTTTGACCAAATCAAAGAACTATTTTGACTAGGACTTTGACTAGATCAAAATCCTAATCAAAATAGTCTTCCAAAAGTTGGAGTTTCAAGAGGAATGGGATTCCTCCTCTATATATATTCCTAGTTCTTCACTTTAGAAGAGATGATGAAAATTTACACACACACGCACACAATCATCTCTCCCTCTCCTGGCTACTCTCCCCTCTTTCCAAGAAAATATTTTGGTTCCTTTGTTTCATATAATTGAACTTAAGGAGGGTTGATCACGTTAATTCATAATGCTTGGTCGATCCGTCCTCTCCAAATAACATAAATTTTATTTTTCGCTAGCACGAGGATCAAGATACGTGGGTGGATTGCATGTACGATTTAGAGGGTCTCAATACGAGATCTTGGAGCTAAACGGGGAACAACGCAAGTAGCGGCTCGAAGACAAAACGACAACCGGGTAGGTTTTTCGTTTTGTTGTTTCGTTCTTTACAACCCTACGGCCTCCATGATTCTACGTTCTTTGTTTTGTTCATGAGATACACCGAATGCCCGGGAGGTTCAAGGGAACACCCCTTGAATGTTTACGTTTAATTTTTGTTTATAGCATGTTTTTAATTCTTGCAATTTTAATATGATACCGCGCTTCCGTATTTGCGCTTCTCCCGGGATGATCCACACGCCTATCATAGGCTTTCAGTGGTATCAAAGCCCGGTTCGGTGTAGGCCTAGGGTTTTACGTGTGTTTAAAGCATGAAAACGTGTATAGCATGATTTACGTGTTTGTTGATTTTTATTTTATCAAGCATGTCGTTTTCATGTCGTTTATCATGCATAAGTTCTTGGTGATTTCGGTATTTCTTGATTTTTTGGAAAAAGGTGAAGAAAAAAGTAAAACGGGACAAAAAATGCATCACGGCGCAGCCAACGGCTGACCGCACGCGCTGTGCACACGTCCAGGCGCGCACAGCGTGCGTGGGCTTACGGCCGTTACGCGCGCTGCCAGACACGCGGGCTGATGCGTGGCCAGGCAAGTGCCCATTTAGGCAGGGGAGCCTGTGCGCGCGCGCTAGGTCATCGCATCAGGGGTGCACGCGCGGCCGATGAGCTATCAGGCAGGCCACATGCGCACGCGCGCATAAGCAGCGCCGCCAGGCGCGGACGCAAACAGGCAGTGGAGCCTGCGCGTACGCGCCCGACAGGCGCACCTGATGTGCGTGTGCGCGCATGGGCAGCATGGCAGTGCAGCACGCAGAGGCAGAGGTGCCTATGCACGGCCGCCCTGCCAGCGCACATGCGAGAGCACAGCCAGGCGCGCGCGCAAGCAGGTAGGGGCCTGCACGCGCGCGCCTTGCCAGGCGTGCCCTACGCACGTGGGTGGCGGGCTAGGTCTGCTAGCCCGCCCGCCTGCGCTGACGGGCGGTGGCGGAGGTGGTGGCCTTTCAGCGTTTTGTGTTTTTCTTGTTCTTTAATTTTTTGGAATATTCTTCAAAACATTATTTTATTTATTTTGCATGTTTTCTTAAAGACAATATTTGGAAATTTATTTTATTTTTTGGTTTAGAATCTCAATATTTTAACTACTTTCAAATAATGAGGAAATGTTTTTCTAAACAAGAAAGGGGATTACCAATATTACGCCAAGTTTACATGCATGACTCATTCTCTTATTTCTTTTATGTATGATGTGATTGGATATCATGGATTATGTACATGTATTTATATGATTGGATATCATATAATTATGTGCGTTGATTGAGAACGGATGATCACAAGCCCTACAACGGATGTATGGTTTAAATTCATGTTGGGCCTGTGTGCCTCTTTTATTTTGTCCTCCTTTCTTCTAGTTGCCTTGGAATAACAAGGCATTCTATCTCCCTCCAATTGTACTACCCCCGGGATTTCGCTGAGGTTTCTTTTTAAATTTGTAATGAGAGTAGTTTAGTGGTGAGGAATTATTTCATTTTAGTTTCCATGGTGGAGATGAAGGGGCCCAGATGGAGAGCCCGGAATGAGGAATCCAAGGCGTTCCATGGAGACACGAAGGAGAAAGAGACCATGGCCCATCGGTGTGTTGGTGGGCTGCTATTATTGAATGTAATAGCGTAGGACCAACCTTAGATTGACCATAGATCCACTGCGGGCTCAGTGGTTCGCATAGGACTCGGGCTTGTGATCATCCAACAGTGGCGTGCTAGGCTTTAATTTTACATGTAGCTCTTATGGTGAATGAATGGTTTATTTATCGTATTATTGCTATGGCATGCAAACCTTTTATAATGCATTATGTATGTATGTATGTGCGGGATCTCCGTCATTAGAACTCTCACTTGGTTAGACCAAGTTGAATATTAGACCCTTCATAAATGGACTTGAACTCTAGGAGTTCGTCCATTCCTTCCATCCATGGCAAAGTGAGGAAGCTAGTTTCAGTCGATAGCGTGATCTAACGAGTCGTGGCACGACTATCGTACTTAAAAGAAGCTGCACTTTGTCATGAACGAGGAGTATACTGTTGTTACCTATCTCACGAGTCGTGGAGGTAGCAGTGAGTCTATGAATCGGTTGATTGGGTCGGGTCTAACCCCCGAATAACGTGATTCGCTTGTAGTCCTCGGGATCACGTAAAAGGCTGAGGCAATTATCTTGGGAATCTCGTGGAACGAGAATGGTATGGTATACCTCCCACAGGTTGTTTCCCATGCGAATCGTAAAAACGGGGTATGGGGGAGATTGTTGTGGATCCCCAAGCCCACTAAGAAAGGAGTTTCCCGGAAACAACGTTTGAGAGTGTCGTGTTTTCGTATAAATAGTGGGAGCATTAGATGACTAAAGTCCAAGCGTTTAGTTTTATTAAAACTTTCAATTTCATTCTGTTGATTGTAGTTCTATTCTTTAAATGTAGATTTAAAATGTCTAAGAACCCATTATCAACCATACTTGAGACAAACAAGTTTAATGGAACCAATTACAACGACTGGTTGCACAATCTGAGGATAGTCCTCGATTACGAGAACCAAGGCTATGTCATGGATGAGCCGTTTCCTAGGACTTTGCCGGAAGAATCCACGCCAGAAGAACGTGAGATGTTCGAGACTTAGCATAAGGATAACCGGAGAGTCCGTAGCATCATACTTGCCTCTATGACGAATGAGATTTGGAAGCAGTATCAGAGCTAGATGATGTCCCTTCCATTATGGCTCGCCTGAAGGATTGCTATGCGGTCCCGGACCGGCATACTAGGTATGTCGCAATGAGGGCGTTCTTTGGAACTAAAATGACCGAAGGGTCCTCTGTACAAGAGCATGGGGTCAAATGCTTACCTTGGTGGAAAAGCTCGAAACCTCAAAGCAGGGCTCAATAACGAGACGTACATTGATGTGATCCTTCAGTCACTCCCACCCTCCTTCGACCAACTCATTGTTAACTACAACATGAATGCTCTTGAGAAGGTATCCATGAGTTAAATTAATATGTTGGTGCAATATGAGGAAACGATCAAAAAGTCTGTGCCGTCGGTGTTGTTTGGAGATGCTTAGACTTCCAAGATGAAAGGTAAGGGTGCCGGATGTTGGAAAAAGAAGAAGGGAAAGGGAAAAGCCGTCAAAGCAGCTACCAACACTAAGAGTGTTCCCATCGCCAAAGTGGGGAAAGGCAAAGGGAAAAGGAAGGTTGACTCAAAGCAATAGTTGAGGGCAAATGACATATTTATTCATTGCCGTGAGAAAGGGCATTGGAAGAGGGATTGCCCCAAACTCCTCTCCAAGCAAGGTATTTTTGTGATTGAGGTTAATAAGGTTACTAACACTGCCTCTTGGGTATTAGATACCGGCTGTGGAGCTCACATTTGCAATGATTTACAGGTTGACTCTTCCCAAGAAAATATTTTGGTTCCTTTGTTTCATACAATTGAACCTAAGGAGGGTCAATCACGTTAATTCATAACGCTTGGTCGATCCGTCCTCTCCAAATAACATACACTTGATTTTTTTCTAGCACGAGGATCATGATACGTGGGCAGATTGCGTGTACAATTTAGAGGGTCTCAATACGAGATCTTGGAGCAAAATGGAGAACAACGCAAGTAGCAGCTCGAAGACAAAAACGACAACCGGTAGGTTTTTCATTTTGTTCTTTCGTTCTTTACAACCCTACGGCCTCCATGATTCTACGTTCTTTGTTTTGTTCATAAGATACACCGAATGCCCAGGAGGTTCAAGGGAACACCCCTTGAACGTTACGTTTAATTCTTGTTTATAGCATGTTTTAATTCTTGCAATTTTAATATTATACCGCGCTTCCGCATTTGCGCTTCTCCCCGGGACGATCCACACGCCTATCATAGGCTTTCATCTGCTATATTTTCTCCCAAGCTGACTCGGTCCATCCGAATGTCACCTCTGCTAACCATCTCTCTGAGCAGATTGTAGTATCTAAGAATATGCTTAGATCGATGATGAAGTCTTGGTTCCTTTGCTTGCGCTATCGCCCCTTTGTTATCGTAGAAGATAACTACTGGCTCAGCGATGCTAGGCACTACACCCAACTCTTGGATGTAGCTCTTCATCAGAATCGCTTCCGAAGCTGGTATGTATTCAGACTTTGTGGTGGAGTCCGCCGTGGTAGCTTGCTTCCAACTCTTCTGAAACGTTAAGTGGATCGGCCCGGGTGATGAACGCGAACAGTGGAAGCGCGAAAGGTTGCATAATAAAATTGAAAAGCATAATTAAATAGAATTTAAAGCATGCATTACATTCATAACTGAATCAAGGGGTGTGCCCTTGATTCTCCTGACCGTTTGGTGTATCTCATGTTCAATAAAACACAACATGGAGGCTATAGAATTTGAACCAAAAATCATAATTAAAGATCCTACCTGGTCGTAGTTTTGTCTTCGATCGGCTACATGCATTGTTCCCCATTTTGCACCAAGATCTCAAAGAAGAGACCCTCTAAAGCATCTCACTCGCTACACCAGAAAGCAACGAATCCTTGTGCTAGCAAGAAATCATTTGGGAAGAAGAGAAATCGATACACGCTATCAATTTACGCAATCAACGTCTCTTATGTTCTAGCTTGAATAAATCAAGAAAAACAAAGCAGAAATCTAGGAGAGTAAAGAAGAGGGATGGACGAATTCGAGGAAGAGAATTGTTGAGATGAGAGTTGTAGAGATTAGTAGGTTGTGTGTGTTTTTGAGTATTTATAGAAAATAGATTTTCCTATTCCTACTCAACCTGTTCTAAAGAGGCACACTTGACTAGGATTTTGAGCTAGCCAAATCCTAGTCAATCTAGGCCTTCATTAAGTCAAATTAATCATGGCCCTTCATCTCATCAATATCTAGATCAAATCTTGTCCATCCATTTTGATGGGCTTTATGGAATGGGCCTATTTAATTCTAAATTAAATAGTCCCATGGACTTTACATTAAATCCTATTTAATATACTAAGCCCATTAATTTAATTCATGGAATGGGCCTATTTAATTCTAAATTAAATAGTCCCATGGACTTTATATTAAATTCTATTTAATATACTAAGCCCATGCTTTATAAAATCCATAAATCTAATTTATGAACACAAGCCCGATTATTCCAATTAATCCATCGAGGCTTGAATCTCAAAGAAGTATAATTTAATCCCATTAAATTAAACCTTCTCCCAGAATTAATTCCAAATTAATTCCCTTTTATTTGGTGTAGCGGGTGTGACTGTTTAGGTTCACCTTTCAGCTAGACTTGGACCTACTTCTTATTATTTCATTAGCAAAGTAGTCCGTCACCATGGGTGGCCATATAGCAACGGTCTATGACACTAGAGACTAGGTGAATATGTGGTATGAACATTTAGGCTCCGAGTTACATGCAGGTACAGTCCTACCGTTGCTCGTTACATACAAGTACGGTCCTACTGTCGCTCGTCTCCTAGCCTTAGTCTAGGGCATGGAATTAGGATGTCGGTTCCCATCCTTGACTTAGGCATCTATGCTTTATGCTTGAAATAGGTTTAACTCGACGTAGGAAATCCTTTCCCATCCTAATCAAGTGCTATGATGATAGACTTTGTGAGTGTAAACAATCTCAAAACGCATAGGAGATCTCGGTGTCATATCCCTTGACAGGGGATAGATCCTATCTTTGCATCCACCGTCCTCACATACTCCGATTGCACCGGACAAGGCTTATGATGACCATGTCATACTATGCGGTCAGATCTCACCAGATCCAAGATACAACCTTACTATGTAAGCGATTGCCGTGATCCTCAAGTCCCAGGACTAATCCCGTACTATCAGAACCGGGAATACGAGTCATACCGACTAATGCCCATGTGGCTTCCATATGACGATTCCCGCGAGTCACCTCAGTCAGTAGCCACCTAGCTGGCTGACTCACTAACACTGCATGGATGAGCCTCGTCACTTGTCGATGAAATGCGACTGTAGATGCTTAGTGCAAGTCTCAAATGGATTCTCGATGCCCTGTCTCGAGATTCCTTGACTTGGAGTATTTCAGACCGATCCGAGCCTTCCATGAACCTACCATCCAATGCGCAGTTCCAGTTTCTCGGAATGTTATTTTTAGTCTATGGGCGTTTGTTGTGACATCAAAATGATGCATGCAGTAAGTACAACAAACTCATGCCTATGAATCTTTACTACATTCATTAATATAATATTATTTGTTCAAAATTGACGAATGGTTCTCAAAACAGCCAATACCATTGACTTTCTGGTCACCTATTGTAACAATCCCATTTGACCATTAAGTCAATTAGCCACTTTGTTCAGAATCCTCTGAGTGTGAGTAATCTACGATACCGACGAAGGTCTCATGAGTCAGCTTATATTTCCTTGCCGAAGCAATACGGTCTAACCGTATTACCTCAATCCACCATCGCCTCCTAGAGATGGTGGTTGTCTAAGAATATTTTTGTGGATCTTGTGATGAGATCTCGTGCCAATACTATTGCCATAGCCTGGTTGTCTGCCATATAGGCGAACATGGCTTGGCCGTGCTAGGCACCACGTCCAACCTATGGACGCGGTCTTCATCCATGACTACTATCCAATGCAATCGTCATTGGCCCTGACTGTGCATACCTTTGAAACTAACCATTTTTCACTATGCTCTAGAAGTTAGTATCGCTTTAGCCTTCCAAAACAACTATCCATAGATGGTGCATCGAGAACACATCTTTAGTCCTTATTCAGGTACTAAGGATTGTTCTTGATTGTTGTCTTCAACCCCTTAGTACAGTACCGATTTCTGTTCAGTCATGCAAGAAGCACACTCAACATCGGTTCCTATGCACCAAGTAAACATATCGTATGTTTGCCGAGGGTTAAGACGTAGGGGATACTCAACATCCAAGCCTTCTCATTAGTCCACCATGACTAAGTCTTAAATGGCTTGATGCTTTATTCATAGTATCTAAGCTTATCATGACTGAGTCTCGAACAACTTGTCCCTCTACATATCTGAGTTTTCTCATCAGTCTACCATGACGGAGTCTTTGGAAAGCTCAATTCATGATATGTATGTGGGAACCCTAAAATGTCATGGAGAATTTTCATGAGTTCCGATTTGTGTTTTAGTCATTCCTAATGTCTTGAATTCATCCATGAATCAAGACATTATACACTTAAACACTTGGAACTCCATTTCTACTCCCACAGCTCACCTACGTTGTTTTATGATCGAGTCATACTCCGTATGAGCTCGTCAAAACGAATATTCCAGTTATGCGGTGTTTCAAACCTTGTTTGAATTTCCTAGCCGATTCTATGGTTCCTCTCCATAAATCCTACTACGATGTTGAACATCACATTCCGCAGGTCATTTAGATCACTATCCAAATTTGACCGAACTTATCCCAATCACTCGTACCTCGACGACATTCGGGTTTGTTCTTAAGGGGACTGGAATATGATCACTTTAAGTAAGAAATGGGATTAGAAGAAATGTGAGCATTGTTCTGTCGTAAACCTATACAAATTAGACACCGAGTCTAATTTTTCTCCCACTAGTCCCTTGACGTATGTAGGATCCTTCTACATGCTCAAGGACTTTGTCGCGACACAGGCTTGCCAAACCATGGCTCCTTGTGCGTGACTCCTAGCAAAGTGCCACGTTCCTTACGTTGGCAATTTTCGAGTCTACGTCTACACGGGCTAAGGTAATTCGGTTAAACTTTAATAGATCTTCGTCCAACAAGCCTCGATCGTTCCATTTATCAGAGACCATCATACTTGGCCTTTACAGGAAACGTTTCATTGAGAATTTCATTCTTAACTGGATGCTCAAGAGCTCCCACTAAATACACGGCCTTTTCAATCCTATCAAAACATGTTCAATTTTGCGACCATTTATGGTTCACCACCTTAAGTCTAATTCCCAAACCTCCTATGGGACCTTTAGACTTTTGAACCCTTTTATGGTCTTGTGTATTAGTAACTTACAGTTGTCTTATTGGATCCCTTCTAATAGACTATTTGACAAGCCTACTTTATCCAACATAGAGCTTTCAGACTTTCTTCTTCATGAAAGACTTGTAAATTTAGTCGATTCGAATAATCTATTTCTAGATTCATCGAACTTTCCAATTTTCTCATCTTTAATAAGAGGAAACGTCCTAGCTGTTGCAGATACCAAATCTGTAAGTTAGTCTTGGTTACTCCATTTAGATCATTTGAATTTTGAGTATTCATAAACCTTTTATGGAATGGTTTTCTAGGAATTTACTTGTAACTACTAGCAAACATGAATCAATATTCAATAATTTTTTTGATCAAATAGGTATGAAATAAAACCTTTGTCCAACAAAGAGACATACTTTTTGATCATGCTAGGTTACGTAATTCCTATAAACTATCCTAACATGATCATGATCATAGGCCTAACAAGTTCCTAGTCCTTTTCAGCAATGGACCTTGCCATTGTTGAATCCTAGAACTGTTCTTGACTTTTGAATCCTTATTCACTTTCTGCAAACCACCCACAGATTTATGATAGGAACGGTATCAAATACCAAATAGAGTAAAAGTGATCATGTCAACACTCAATATCAAATATACCTACATTGGAGAGGGGTTTAGAATACTCCCTTTTCCAATTGCCCTCTTTACGGCAGAAAATGCATACGTTCTTAGAAATCTATGAACTTGACTGCTGAACCCTTTTGCTCTTTCCTTTACCTCCACCTTGTGTTGTAAAGGATCAGCACTTGAAGTGCTTAATAATTAATGTCACCTTACCCTTCTTCCTCTTTCGGCGTCTGGCACCCTTGCCTTTCGCTATGGAGGTTGAAGCCTTTCCTACTAGTACTGATGGCGCAGATTTTGCAATCGTTACCTCGTACTAGACGAACATAATTACCAATCTATGAAGATCTTTTCTAATCTCATTCATGTTTGATAATTAATGGTTCGTAGGAGGAAGGAAAAGACTAAAGGGTCATGTCAATGTACGTCTCTATTTCAAGACTGACGTGGAGATCTTTTGAGCTTCTACACTAGGGATTGCATCATCACTCCATGTTCTTTGTACAGACGTCCCTTCCATCATCTTAGCTTCAAAAATGCCTTCATTGCGTTATCCCCTACATGCTGGTCCGGGACCATATAGACATGATGCAAACGAAGCATAGTTGAGCCAACATCATTATATCCTACTTGCCGGTGGTCTTCCTTCAACTTTTGCACGGCAAGCATTGCTTTAGTTGTCGACCCCTCCGGCGAAGGCTGAGGAACGTCCTCATCCGGTATGTGAGTTCAGGTTCTGGAAATCTAAGACCATATTAAGATTTCGCAGTCAATTCGTGTAGTTGGTTCCTATTTAATAAGGCTCTTAGTAATCTTAGATATTCATAATATATAAAGCAGAAAATAATAAGTAGGATGAAGTAATATTTAGGTTAAGACTCGGCCTTTAGTCCTTAACCTCTCCCACTATTTCTACGAAAACACGACACTGTCAAACGTTATTTTCGAGAAATGATTTCCTAGTGGGCTCGGGATCCACAATGATCTCCCCCATACCCCGCTTTTACGATTCGCATGGGAAATAACATGTGGGAGGTATTCCATACCATTCTCACTCCACGAGATTCCCAAGATAACTGCCTCACCCTTTTACGTGATCCCGAGGACTCCCAGCGAATCACGTTATTCGGGCGTTAGACCTAACCTAATCAACCGATTCATAGACTAACTGCTACCCCCACGACTCGTGAGACAGGTAACAGCAGTGTACTCATCGTTCATGACAAATTGCAGCTTCTTTTAAGCACGATAATCGTGTGATGACTCGTGAGACCACGCTATCGACTGAAACTAGCTTCCTCACTTTGCCATGGATGGAAGGCTTGGACAAACTCCCAGAGTCCTAGTCCATTTAGTAAGGGTCTATATTCAACTTGGTCCAACTAAGTGAGAGTTTTAATGGAACGAGATCTCATCACATATTAAGTGTTTTGCATGCGTTATAGCAGAAATATTCTAAGCATGAATGTAAATATACATAACCATATAGAATACTCATAAGCATATAAAACGCATCGCATGCAAACTAGCACGCCCCTGTAAGATGATCACAAGCCCAAACTTATGCGACCCACTGAGCCCGCAATGGATCTATGGTCAATCTAAGGGTAGGCCCTATGCTATTACAAGATTTTAATAACCCATTACTGAAAGAAATCGTGAATCATCCCGGGAAATTGTGCGAATGCGGAAGCGCGATATAAAATAAAGTACAAAAAATTCAAGCATGCTTTAATGAATTAAAGAACACGCTCAAGGGGTGTACCCTTGAGATTCCCGGGTGTTTGGTGTATCTCATATTAAAGAACATATATAAAAGATCATGGAGGCCATAGGGTAGAAAATAAAAGGAGGCGAAAACGTAAACCGAGACCTACCCGTTGTCGTTTTCGTCTTCAACGGCTACTCGCGTTGTTCCCCGTTTTGCACCAAGATCTCGTTCTTGAGACCCTCCAAATCGTGACACACGATCCACCCACGTATCTTGTACGTCGTGCTAGCAACGAACAAGTGTATATTTTGGAGTGGATGAATCAACGACACGTTATCAATTAACGGTATTGATTCATCAATGTTCTAGTGTTCCAAGAACAAAAGAACAAGAAAATATATTTCTTGTAGAGAAAGAGGGGGCGAACGAGAGGTAAGAGGGAGAGAGACGAGTGTGTGTTCTGTGTGTGTTGGAATTTCATCATCCTTCAATTGTTGGAAGCTAGAGGTTTATATAGAGGAGGAGTTTAATCCTCTTTAAACTCCAACTCTGAGAACTCTAATTTGACTAGGATTTTGACCTAGTCAAAGTCCTAGTCAAACTAGTGTTTGACCTAGTCAAACCAATCCTAGCCTTCCATCTCCCCTTTCCATCTCAACCGTTGATTTTAATTTAATGGAATATTTAAATTCCATTAAATATTCCAAAAGGTCAAATAAATATAATAAATAAATATTAATATTTATTCTAGGCCCATTAAATCAATTCCCTTAATAAATCCAATTTATTAATTTAATTCCCTTTATCAAATAGAAGGAATTAATTTCTCCAAGAAAATATAGGACCCGATTAAATCTAATTTAATCATTCCTTTACTTAAGTGTGTGTGGATAGTGTGTGAATCTTTAGGTTCACCTTTCAGCTAGACTTGGTCGGATTCCTAGAATCCGCCCGTTACCATGGGTGGCCATCTAGCAACGGTCCATGGCACTAGATGTTAGAATAGGTGACCATGTAAGCCAATTTTGGCGGGTATATGTAACCTATGTCTAGACAATTATAAGTGTTTTGATAAATCATTAATGAATAAAGAAGTGAATTTTCATTTGGCATTACTTTGTTTGTGTTCACTTGCACCTATTTTTCCATATCTGTTCACTACGCAAACAGAGCCCACGGACTGAGATTCGATTTCGGGGACTGGGACTACGCTTGGAGGTAGGTCCATGAAATCAGTCTTCCCGAATCAGTCCGGAAATCTCCAAGTCAAGGAATCCCGAAAATGGGTACCGGGATTCCATTTGAGACTTGCACTAAGCATCTGCTGTCGTGTTTCATCGACGGGTGACGAGGATCGTCTAAGCAGTGTTAGTGGGTTAGCCTGCTAGGACGCAGCTGACTGAGGTGACTCGCGGGAACCGTCTTACGGAGGACCTTGAGTATGGTCTGCAAGGTATGACGAGTATTCCCGGTTCCAACGGTACAGGTCAAGTCCTTTGACTTGAGGAATTACTGAGTTTACCTGTACATCAGAACTGTATCTTAGATATGGTGAGAGATTGCCAGAATTCTCTTTGGTAGTCATAAGCCATGTCTAGTGCAGTTCTGGTGTGCAAAGTGACAGTAGTTTCCAAGAAAGGATCTGTCTCCTGTCAATAGGTTTTGGCAGTTGAGTCTCATGTATACTCTAGGTCTTGTCCCTAAAACTGTGGCCACAGTGACTGAACAGAAGGGAAGGTTTCCCTTGCGGCGTTTAGTGAGGACAGACCGACACTTAGGTCCAAGATGGGTGCCTGCGTTATCCGTGCCCTAGACACTAAGTGATGAGACCGAAGACAGAAGGACAAGTGTACTGTTAGAGCCTAAATGTTCATCCCTGAATATTTCACCTAGTCTCTAGTGCCATGGACCGTTGCTAGATGGCCACCCATGGTAACGGACGGATTCTAGGAATCCGACCAAGTCTAGCTGAATGGTGAACCTAAAGAGTCACACACTATCCACACACAATTAAATATTTAATTTGGAATTAAATATTGGAGTGAAGGAATGATTAAATTAGATTTAATCGGGACCTTTATTTTTCTTGGAGAAATAATTCTTTCTATTTGATAGAAGGAATTAAATTGATAAATTGGATTTATCAAAGGGATTTATTTAATGGGTTAAATAATATTTATATTTATTTTAGCCTCTTGGAAATATTTAAATAGGTTTTAAATATTTCCATTAAATTAAATTAAATCAACGGTTGAGATTAATGGGAGAGATGGATGGCTAGGATCGTTTTGACTAGGTCAAAACACTAGTTTGACTAGGACTTTGACTAGGTCAAAATCCTAATCAAATTAGAGTTCTTAAAAGAGGAGTTTAAAGAGGATTAAACTCCTCTTCTATATAAACCCCTAGCATCCTACAAGTTGCATGATGATGAAACTCCAACACACACACACAACACACACACACGGTTTCTCTCTCTCTCCCATCTCTCTCGTCCGCCCCTCTCTCTCTCAAGAAAATAGTTTTCTTGATTCTTTTGTTCTTGGAACATTAGAATCTTGATGAATCAATACCATTAATTGATAATGTGTTATTGATTCATCCACTCCAAAATTATACACTTGTTCGTTGCTAGCACGACGTGCAAGATACGTGGGTGGATCGTGTGTCATGAATTAGAGGGTCTCAAAGACGGGATCTTGGTGCAAAACGGGGAACAACGCGTGTAGCCGTTGAAGACGAAAACGACAACGGGTAGGTCTCGTTTTAAATTTTCGTCCCTCTTTAATTTTCAACCCTATGGCCTCCATGATTTATTTTATGTTATTCGTTCATGAGATACACCGAACGCCCGGGAAATTTCAAAGGCACACCCTTTGAAACGTGTTTTAATTTAAAAGCATGTTTAAATTCCGCATTTATTTTTAATTATACCGCGCTTCCGCATTCGCGCTTTTCCCGGGACGATCCACATAATCTTTCAGTGGTATCAGAGCCCGGTTCAGTGTATAGGCCTAGGGTTTATGTGCGTTTTAAGCATGAAACGTGTTTTGAGCATGTTTTAATTGAATCTTGATTTTCTTGATTATTAAAGCATGTTGTTTTATTGCTTTTAATTCGTGTGAAATTCTGAACATTGGTATTTTTCTGTTTTTCTTGGGAAACGGGAAAATTTGAACTGAAAAACGAGAAACGCCACAGCCGGCCAGCCGGGAAGGCTGGCCGCGCGCAGCCGAGTGCTGCCGGCAGGGCAGACGCGCGCAGGCAAGGGTAGCCTGCGCGCGCCCGCCCAGTCGGCCGCGCAGGGGCAGCGCGCGCGCAAGGGGGCGCCTCCAGCCGCGCGCGCGGGCAGACGAGGGTGTCTGCGCGCGCGCGCGCGCGGAAGGCTGTCGGGCAGAGAGCCCGCGCGCGGACGGCACCAGGCACGCTGCCAGGCGCGCGCGCACGCAGACGGAGGCGTCTGCGCGCGCGCGCTCGGCGGGCGTGCCCAGTGCGCGTCTGCGCGCGCGCACTGCGCACAGCGCAGGCTCGCGGCTGGCGACCAGCAGGCCGGCGCGCGCGAGGCAGAGGAGCCTGCGCGCGCGACGGCCTGCCGGAACACCAGGCCGCGCAGCGCGCTGCCGGCCAGGCGCGCGCGCACGCAGGCAAGGGGCCTGCGCGCGCGCGCCCGGCCGGCTGCTGCTAGCGGCGGCGGCCGGCGGCTGCTGCAGCTAGGGTTTCTTGAAACCCTAGCATTATTTTATTCTTTTTATCTTACTTTTCAGTTTTAATTTTGAATTAATTCTGAAAATTCGTTTTTGGGTTCAATTTTGCCTAAATTCCTAAAGACATTATTTTAGGAGTAAAATAAATTGGATTTGGAATCCCGGGATTATTTTACTTAAAATAATGAGGAAAGGTTTTCCTAAAACGTGAAAAATATTATTACCAATATTTGTGTTTTATTTTTCACACGTTGCGCACATGATCATTTATTTCTGTTTTAGGATTATTATGATTGGATATCATGAACTATTGGTATATTGTAATTATGTGATTGGATCATGTGATTATGTGTGTTGGATGGAAATGGATGATCACGAGCCCTAGACCGAATGTATGGTTTGATTTACTGTTGGGCCTGTGTGCCTCTTTAAACTGCTTTCTCCTTCTCTCTTTCTATTGCCTTGGAATAATAAGGCTTTCTACCTCCCTCCTTATGTACTCCCCCCGGGTGTTCGCTGGGGTTTCTAATTTTTTATATGTAATGAGAGTAGACTAGGAGTGAGGTTTCCATTTTTGTAATTGGTGGAGAAGAAGGAAGGACCACATGGAGAGCCCAGACCGGAGGTCCCTTGGCGTTTTCCATGAAGTGAAGAAAGAGAAAAAGAGACCAAGGCCCATCAGAATGATGATTGGGTTACTATTATTGTAATAGTATAGGACCAACCCTAGATTGACCATAGATCCACTGCGGGCTCAGTGGATCGCATAGGATTCGGGCTTGTGATCATCCAACAGGGGCGTGCTAGGCTTTAATTTTGCATGTGGTTATTATGATGGATGAATGGCTTTTGTTTATCATATAACTGCTATGGATGGATTTTATTTATGCATTATGGATGCATGTATGGATATATTATGAGATCTCGGTCATTATTACTCTCACATTGGTTGGACCAATGTTAAAATATTAGACCCTAGATAAAGTGGACATGAACTCTAGGAGTTCGTCCATGCCTTCCAATCCGTGGCATAGTGAGGAAGCTGTTTTAGGTCAATAGCGTGGTCTCACGAGTCGTGGCACGTTATTGTACTTAAAAGAAGCTGCACTATGTCATGAACGAAAAATGGGCTGCTGCTACCTGTCTCACGAGTCGTGGGGGTACTAGTGGGTCCATGGCTCGGTCGATTGGGTCGGGTCTAACGCCTAATTAGCATGATTCGCTTGGAGTCCTCGGGATCATGCAAAAGGGTGAGGCAATAATCTTGGGAATCTCGTGGAACGAGAATGGTATGGAATACCTCCCACAGGATCTTTTCCATGCGAATCGTAAAAGCGGGGTATGGGAAAAATCGCTGTAGATCCCAAGCCCACTAGGAAAGGATTTCCCGAAAACTACGTTTGAGAGTACCGTGTTTTCGTATAAATAGTGGGAGGATTAAATGACTAAAGACCAAGCATTTAATTATTTTTTATCAAACCACCGTCTTTACTTTCTGCTGATCGCGCGTTGTTTTTCAACATGTAGATTTTAAAATGTCTAAGAACCCACTTTCAACCATTCTTGAGACAAACAAATTTAATGGAACCAACTACAACAACTGGTTGCGCAATCTCAGGATAGTCCTGGATTATGAGAACCAAGGCTACGTCATGGACGAGCCTCTCCCTAGGACCTTACCGGAAGGATCCACGCCAGAGGAACGTGAGACGTTCGAGACTTGGCATAAGGATAACCGGAAGGTTCGTAGCATCATACTTGCTTCGATGACGAATGAGATTCAGAAGCAATATGAAAGGCTAGACGATGTCCCTTCCATAATGGCTCGCCTTAAGGATTGCTATGCAGTCCCGGACCGGCATACTCGGTATGTCGCGACCAAGGCGTTCTTTGGAACTAAAATGACAGAAGGATCCTCTGTACAAGAACATGGGGTAAAAATGCTTACCCTAGTGGAAAAGCTCGAGGACCTAAAGGCAGGTCTCGATAACGAAACGTACATAGATGTGATCCTTCAGTCACTCCCACCCTCCTTTGATCAATTTATTGTCAACTACAACATGAATGCACTTGAGAAGGGTATTCATGAGTTGATCAATATGTTGGTGCAATACGAGGCAACGACTAAGAAGTCCACGCCTTCGGTATTGTTTGGAGGTGCTTCTACTTCCAAGACGAAAGGCAAGGGCGCCGGACGTTGGAAAGGGAAGAAAGGGAAGGGAAAGGCAGTCATAGCAGCTACGAACACTCAGAGTGTTCCCATTGCCAAAAGAGGGGAAAGGCAAAGGTAAGGGAAAGGTTGTCTCCAAGCAACAGTCGAAGGCATATGACATATGTATCAACTGCCGTGAGAAAGGGCATTGGAAGAGAGAGTGCCCCAAACTCTTCTCAAACCAAGGTATATTTGTGATTGAGGTTAACATGGTCACTAATTCTGCCTCTTGGGTATTGGATACCGGCTGTGGAGCTCACATTTGCAATGATCTGCAGGTGTTGAAAAGAAGCAGAAAACTAAGTAGCGGGGACATGATCCTGAAGCTCGGAAATGGCAAGGCCATCTCGGCAGAAGCAGTAGGATCCGCCACTTTAGTTATTAGTGATACCATTAGCATAGAATTAGAGCAAGTTTATTTTGTACCCAGTATGATTAAAAACATCATTTCCATTCCATTGTTAGACAATAATGGTTATGAGTTTAAAATCAATAAAAATTGCTTTTATTTGATGAGGTGTGGAATTGCTCATCTACTTGGTACATTACATAATGGGCTCTATATCTTGCAACAAACGAATTTCGTTCTTAACGCTCAACACAAACGGAAATTAGATAATAACGGGAACGCACGTCTGTGGCACGCTAGGCTAGGTCACATATCCCAAGATAGGATGAAAAGGTTGGTAGACTCAAAGAACCTAGAGGTTGGGGACTTGAGTGATCTACCAACTTGTGAATCTTGTCTAAGAGGGAAAATGACCAAGAAGCCCTTTGTAGGACAAAGCAGGCTTGCCACAGGTCTGTTGGACTTGGTCCATACAGACGTGTGTGGACCACTAAGGACGCAGGCCCGAGGTGGGTTCTCCTACTTCATAACCTTCACCGATGATCATTCACGGTATGGTTATGTTTACCTGATGAGGTACAAGTCTGAAGCTCTTGAGAGGTTTAAAGAATTCAGACTTGAAGTGGAGAATCAAACCAACTGCAAAATTAAAGTCCTACGGTCAGACCGAGGCGGTGAATACCTTAGTGCCGAATTCCTAGATTATCTAAAGGAACATGGTATAATATCAGAATGGACACCTCCCGGAACACCACAGTTAAATGGCGTCTCTGAAAGGAGGAACCGAACCCTGTTGGACATGGTTCGTTCCATGATGAGTTTTACCAAATTGCCCCTATCGTTTTGGGGTTATGCATTAGAAACGGCAGCCAAGTTGTTGAATTTGGCGCCTACCAGTGCATTGACCCAAACGCCATATGAGATATGGCACGGCAAGCCTGCATCCTACAACTACTTGAAAGTGTGGAGTAGCCCCGCATACGTCAAGAGGTTAGTGGGAGATAAGCTAGAATCCAGGTCTAGCCTATGCAGGTTCGTTGGATACCCTAAAGAAACTGCGGGTTATTACTTTTATGACCCTTTGGAACAAAAGGTATTTGTTTCAAGGAATGCAGTATTCTTGGAGCAAGGCTTCCCGGAGGATATCCAACCTGATGAGCTGATCCTTGAGGAATCAAGTGATGGAACTCAGCCATCAGAAACAGTCGCGGAAACCTCACCTAGAGGATTCAGGATAGACACTAGGAGGACTGACCTACCTAGAGAAGTCCAACATGCTAGGCATGAAGGACAACCTCAAGGCAGGCCAGCCCCGGCCCCTGAACCGCCGGCTCCGATACAGTCAGCGCCCACAGTTACCACTAACGTTCCCGTTCTCCGAAGGTCCACTAGAGAATCCAGACCTCCAGTGAGATATGGATTTCTAGGTGCGACCGATCTTCTGGATAACGATCCTAAGACATACGGGGAAGCGATGTCAGACATCGACTCTGGGAGATGGCTTGAGGCCATGAAAACCGAAATGGACTCCATGAGCGAGAACCAAGTTTGGAGACTTGTAGATCCACCGAAAGGTGTTAAGCCAGTGGGCTGTAAATGGGTCTACAAGCGCAAACTCGGCGTTGATGGAGAGGTCACTACCTTCAAGGCTAGGCTTGTAGCTAAGGGATACACTCAACGACCCGGGGTCGATTTTGAAGATACCTACTCGCCAGTAGCCATGGCTAAATCCATTCGGATCCTGCTTGCCATAGCAGCATGGTATGACTATGAAATATGGCAGATGGACGTGAAAACGGCCTTCCTCAACGGCTTCGTTGAAGAAGAGATCTATATGGATCAGCCGGAGGGTTTCACGGTCGCTGGAGAAGAACAGAAAGTCTGTCGTCTCCAGAAGTCCATCTATGGCCTCAAACAAGCTTCCCGGAGTTGGAACATTCGATTTGATGAGGTAATACGGGGTTATGACTTCATCAAAAACGAATCCGACCCTTGTGTATACAAGAAGGTCAGTGGGAGCTCCATAGTGTTCCTAGTGCTTTACGTGGATGACATTCTGCTCATTGGAAATGACGTCAGAATGTTAGGAAACACGAAAGCATGGCTGTCAACCAAGTTTTCCATGAAGGACTTGGGTGAAGCATCCTACATCCTAGGCATCCAGATTGTCAGGGACAGATCTAAAAGGATGTTAGGGCTCACCCAAAACTCGTATATGGAGAAAGTCCTAAAGAGATATCGAATGGACAACTCCAAACGAGGATTCCTTCCAATGAGGCATGGGATCAAGTTATCCAAGAAGCAGTCCCCGCAGACTGATGAGGAACTTGAAAAGATGAAAGTCATCCCCTATGCTTCTGCCGTAGGTAGCATCCAATATGCGGTCCATTGCACCAGGCCTGACATTGCATACGCTTTGAGCGTGACAAGCAGATATCAGTCCTGTGCAGGAGAGGCACATTGGAATGCTGTTAAGGGCATCCTTAAGTACCTTAGGAGGACTAAGGAAATGTTCTTGGTCTATGGCAATGGAGAACTTATTCTTGAAGGCTTTAGCGACGCTAGCTTCCAGTCTGATGACGATGATGCCAAGTCTCAATCGGGATATGTATTCAAACTCAACGGAGGAGTAGTGGCTTGGAAAAGTTCCAAACAAGCAACCACTGCTGACTCCACCACTGAGGCTGAATACATAGCAGCTTCAGAAGCTGCTAAGGAAGCGGTTTGGATGAGAAACTACATCCAAGAGTTGGGTGTGGTGCCTAGCATCGCCGAGCCCGTTGTCGTCTTCTGTGATAACAACGGTGCAATAGCGCAAGCGAAGGAACCGAGATCTCACCACCGTTCCAAACACATTCTTAGACGCTACCATCTTCTTAGAGAAATGGTAGGAAGAGGTGACGTTCGGATGGACCGAGTCAACTACGCAGACAACACAGCAGACCCGCTGACAAAGCCTATGTCGCAAAGTGCTCATACGCAACATCTTGAGAAGATGGGGATTAGGCATATGGGTGATTGGCTTTAAAGGTCAAGTGGGAGATTGTTAGAATAGGTGACCATGTAAGCCAATTTTGGCGGGTATATGTAACCTATGTCTAGACAATTATAAGTGTTTTGATAAATCATTAATGAATAAAGAAGTGAATTTTCATTTGGCATTACTTTGTTTGTGTTCACTTGCACCTATTTTTCCATATCTGTTCACTACGCAAACAGAGCCCACGGACTGAGATTCGATTTCGGGGACTGGGACTACGCTTGGAGGTAGGTCCATGAAATCAGTCTTCCCGAATCAGTCCGGAAATCTCCAAGTCAAGGAATCCCGAAAATGGGTACCGGGATTCCATTTGAGACTTGCACTAAGCATCTGCTGTCGTGTTTCATCGACGGGTGACGAGGATCGTCTAAGCAGTGTTAGTGGGTTAGCCTGCTAGGACGCAGCTGACTGAGGTGACTCGCGGGAACCGTCTTACGGAGGACCTTGAGTATGGTCTGCAAGGTATGACGAGTATTCCCGGTTCCAACGGTACAGGTCAAGTCCTTTGACTTGAGGAATTACTGAGTTTACCTGTACATCAGAACTGTATCTTAGATATGGTGAGAGATTGCCAGAATTCTCTTTGGTAGTCATAAGCCATGTCTAGTGCAGTTCTGGTGTGCAAAGTGACAGTAGTTTCCAAGAAAGGATCTGTCTCCTGTCAATAGGTTTTGGCAGTTGAGTCTCATGTATACTCTAGGTCTTGTCCCTAAAACTGTGGCCACAGTGACTGAACAGAAGGGAAGGTTTCCCTTGCGGCGTTTAGTGAGGACAGACCGACACTTAGGTCCAAGATGGGTGCCTGCGTTATCCGTGCCCTAGACACTAAGTGATGAGACCGAAGACAGAAGGACAAGTGTACTGTTAGAGCCTAAATGTTCATCCCCGAATATTTCACCTAGTCTCTAGTGCCATGGACCGTTGCTAGATGGCCACCCATGGTAACGGACGGATTCTAGGAATCCGACCAAGTCTAGCTGAATGGTGAACCTAAAGAGTCACACACTATCCACACACAATTAAATATTTAATTTGGAATTAAATATTGGAGTGAAGGAATGATTAAATTAGATTTAATCGGGACCTTTATTTTTCTTGGAGAAATAATTCTTTCTATTTGATAGAAGGAATTAAATTGATAAATTGGATTTATCAAAGGGATTTATTTAATGGGTTAAATAATATTTATATTTATTTTAGCCTCTTGGAAATATTTAAATAGGTTTTAAATATTTCCATTAAATTAAATTAAATCAACGGTTGAGATTAATGGGAGAGATGGATGGCTAGGATCGTTTTGACTAGGTCAAAACACTAGTTTGACTAGGACTTTGACTAGGTCAAAATCCTAATCAAATTAGAGTTCTTAAAAGAGGAGTTTTAAAGAGGATTAAACTCCTCTTCTATATAAACCCCTAGCATCCTACAAGTTGCATGATGATGAAACTCCAACACACACACACAACACACACACACGGTTTCTCTCTCTCTCCCATCTCTCTCGTCCGCCCCTCTCTCTCTCAAGAAAATAGTTTTCTTGATTCTTTTGTTCTTGGAACATTAGAATCTTGATGAATCAATACCATTAATTGATAATGTGTTATTGATTCATCCACTCCAAAATTATACACTTGTTCGTTGCTAGCACGACGTGCAAGATACGTGGGTGGATCGTGTGTCACGAATTAGAGGGTCTCAAAGACGGGATCTTGGTGCAAAACGGGGAACAACGCGTGTAGCCGTTGAAGACGAAAACGACAACGGGTAGGTCTCGTTTTAAATTTTCGTCCCTCTTTAATTTTCAACCCTATGGCCTCCATGATTTATTTTATGTTATTCGTTCATGAGATACACCGAACGCCCGGGAAATTTCAAAGGCACACCCTTTGAAACGTGTTTTAATTTAAAAGCATGTTTAAATTCCGCATTTATTTTTAATTATACCGCGCTTCCGCATTCGCGCTTTTCCCGGGACGATCCACATAATCTTTCACTAGAGACTAGGTGAAATAATCGGGGCTGAACATTTAGGCCCTAACAGTACACTTGTCCTTCTGTCTTCGGTCTCATCACTTAGAGTCTAGGGTACGGAAAATGCAGGTACCCATTTTGGACCTAAGTGTCGGTCTGTCCTTACTAAACGCCGCAAGGAAAACCTTCCCTTCTGTTTAGTTATTGTGGCCACAGATTTTAGGGACAAGACACAGAGCATACATGAGACTCAACTGTCAATACCTTTTGACAGGAGACAGATCCTTTCTTGGAAACTACCGTCACTCTGTACACCCGAGCTGCACTAGACATGGCTTATGACTACTCAAGAGTATTTTGGCAATCTCTCACCATATCTAAGATACAGACCTGATGCACAGGTAAACTCAGCAGTTCCTCAAGTCAAAGGACTTGACCTGTACCGTTGGAACCGGGAATACGTCACACCTTGCAGACCATACTCAAGGTCCTCCGTAAGACGGTTCCCGCGAGTCACCTCAGTCAGCTGCTTCCTAGCATGCTGACCCACTAACACTACTTAGACGACCTTCGTCACCTGTCGATGAAATACGACAGCAGATGCTTAGTGCAAGTCTCAAAGGGAATCCCAGTACCCATTTTAGGGATTCCTTGACTTGGAGATTTCCGGACTGATTCGGTATGACTGATTTCATGGACCTACCTCCAAGCGTAGTCCCAATCCCCGAAATTGATTCTCAGTCCGTGGGCTTTGTTTGCATAGTGAACAGATACGTGAAAAGCAGATATAAGTGAACGTAAACAAAGTAATGCCATATGAACTTTTCACTTCTTTATTCATATATGTTTTATCAAACACCTTAAATTGTCTAGACATAGGTTACATATTCCTGCCAAAATTGGCTTACATGGTCACCTATTCTAACAATCTCCCACTTGACCTTTAAAGCTAATTGCCCATATGTCTAATCCCCATCTTCTGAAGATATTGCGTATGAGCGCTCTGCGACATGGGCTTTGTTAGCGGGCCTGCTGTGTTGTCTGCTGAGTTGACTTGGTCCATCCGGACGTCACCTCTCCCTACCATTTCTCTAAGAAGATGGTAGCGTCTAAGAATGTGTTTGGAACGGTGATGAGATCTCGGTTCCTTTGCTTGTGCTATTGCACCGTTGTTTTCACAGAAGATGACTGAAGGACAAGCGGATCCGCCCGGGAGCGCGAGCGGAAGCGAGAAAGGCGAGAAAGTGCGTAAATTTAAATAAAATTCAAAATACGCGAATCCCAAGGGGTGTACCTTGGGTGCTCAACCGGGCGTTCGATGTAGGATGTGTAAATATTAAAACATATATTTAAACACATAGGGCATAGATATATATAAAGGGAATCAATCAAAGCGTAATAAACCGTTACCTTTGATTGTCTAGCGTATGCTCCTGGCTACTAGCGTTGTTCCTTCTCCGGAATGCTCACGAAATCCAAACGTATGGATTCTCCAAAGGTGATCCACACCACACCGGAAGAAACACACGTTCTTCTTGCTAGAAAAGAACGGGTTTAGGAAGGAATCGGTTTAAGAGAAGAACACTATGAATTAGTGTTCTCTTAAACTTACTTTGTTCTTCTTCTTGATTCAAAATCAAGTGAAGAACACAAGTGTAAGAGAGGGAGGGAGCACGAAATTTTGAGAGGAAGGAGAGGATTTTTGTCTTCTCTTTTTCCTAGAAAAAGATGAATAATGAATCACTTATGCTAGGTGTTGTATATTCTAATATATATACATAATTAATGTGATTATTGGAATGTGTCTAGGTTCATCCAAGGATGTCTAGATTCATTCCAATCAATCACCATCAATTCTTCAATCAAGCCTACCAAAATTTATGGTATGATCAAATCATACCAAAAGGGAAGAGCTTGATTGGAGTTGATTTGTCTCTTTCCAAAAGAGACAAGTCAACATACCACCTAGCATGAAACATGGCTGATTTTGCTTCCTCCAAGGGAGCATGTCGACCATATTTAATTAAGGGAAGAAGTCCAACTTCTTCCTATTCCAAATTAGGAATTATTTCTCCTCTCGGGTATAATTTAACGGACCGGGTTTTATCGTAATCCAATTACGACGATCCCAATATTAAATCCAATTTAATGTCCACTTAAATTATTCCCGTTGATCTTTTAATCCAATTAAAAGATCCAACATCTCAACATCTCAACTTTCCATATTTAATCGAAAATCCAATTTACCGATTAAATGAAAGCCCGATACAATATCGGCCCGTCCATCCAATGGACTTTCCCTTAAGTAATCCAATTACTTATTTTTTATCCTTCGAGATTGACTCCAAGTTGATCTCTCAACCTCCTCGGTGATTTGTGTGTGACCCTTTAGGTTCACCCTCAGCTAGACTTGGGCCCGTGTCCCATAAGGGCCCGTTACCATGGGTGGCCGTCTAGCAACGGTCCATGGCACTAGAGACTAGGTGAATTGGCGTGAACATTTAGGCGCCGATTCCGTACGGGTACGATCCTTCCGTCTACCGTCTCCCGGCCTTAGTCTAGGGTATGGAATTGGGCGTCGGTTCCCATCCTTGACTAGGCATCTATGCTTAATACTCGAGACCACGTATGCTTCATTGCGTCGACACAGGAAACCATTCCCTGTTCGACCAACCACTGTGGCCACAGCTTCAAACAGCATGAACGTGTCTCCGAGTGCATAGGAGATACCTCTGTCACATACTGACAGGGGACGGATCCTCTTCTTGGAATCCACCGTCCTCGCTACACATTCCGACTGCACTGGACAAGGCTTATAATGATCATCTTACAGAATGATCACCTCTCGCCAGATCCAAGATACAGCCGTCCTGTGCACGTGACTGCCATGATTCCTCAAGTCTGAGGATTACTCCCGTACTATCGGAACCGGGGAATCCAATCATACCGACCAAGCCTCCAAGGCTTCCATATGATGATCCCCGGGAGTCAGTCCAGTCGGCTCGACCCCAGTCGACCAACCCATCAAGACCGTGTAGGCGTCCCACGCCTGTCGCCGATGAAACACGGCACTCATCCAATGAACACGACTCTTGATGCAAGTCTCAGTAGGACTCTCGATGCCCTGTCTCGAGGTCCTCGACTTGGAACGTTTCAGACCCAACTCTTAATCAGTTGGTTTCATGACCACCATCCAATGCGTGGCCCAACTGCACGAGTTGTTATCCATGGTCTGTGGGCTTTGTTGCGATATAAGTTAAACATCGTTTTAACAAATGTAAAGTGAGCACAACAAAGTAGGTACCAATAGTGACGAACACTCACTTTATTCATCACATAATAATATTACATTCACATCAAGTTGTCGGATAGGTTACAAATTGCCAAACCTATTGGCTTTCTGGTCACCTATTCCAACAATCTCCCACTTGACCTAAAGCCAATCACCCATTGACCTCGAACCTCTTATTCAGATGGTGAGTATGGGCAACTTGCGACATGGGCTTAGCAAGTGGATCTGCTATGTTTTCTGCGGAGCTGACTCGGTCCAACCGAACGTCACTCCTGCTATCCATCTCTCTAAGAGATGGTAGCGTCTAAGAATATGCTTGGATCGTGATGAGATCTCGGTTCCTTTGCTAGCGCTATAGCCCGATTGTTATCATAAAAGATAATTACAGGTTTAGCAATGCTAGGTACTACATCCAACCCTTGGATGTAGCTCATCAACCAAACCACTCCTTAGCAGCTTCCAAAGCCGCTATGTATTCAGACTCTGTGGTGGAGTCCGCCGTGGTAGCCTGCTTGGAACTCTTCCAAGCAACCACGCCACCATTAAGTTTGAATACATAACCAGACTGAGACTTGGCATCATCGTCATCCGACTGGAAGCTAGCGTCGCTATAGCCTTCCAGTATCAACTCTCCACTGCCGTAGATCAAGAACATGTCCTTAGTCCTTTTCAGGTACTTCAAGATAGTCTTGACTGCACTCCAGTGTGCCTCCCCGGCACACGACTGATATCGACTTGTTACGCTCAAAGCGAAAGCCACATCAGGTCTAGTGCATTGAACAGCATACTGTATGCTGCCTACGGCTGAAGCATAGGGGATGTCCAACATCCGTTTAAGCTCCTCATCAGTCTTAGGAGACTGCTTCTTGGATAACTTAATTCCATGCCTCATTGGAAGGAATCCTCGTTTTGAGTTCTCCATCTTGAATCTCTTCAAGACTTTCTCAATGTACGAGGACTGGGCCATTCCTAACATCCTTTTAGATCTATCCCTGTAGATCTTGATGCCAAGGATGTAGGATGCCTCGCCCATATCCTTCATGGAGAATTGCATTGACAGCCAAGCTTTAGTGGTACCCAACATCTTAGCATCATTCCCAATGAGCAAGATGTCATCCACGTAAAGCACCAGAAACGCAACTGAGCTCCCACTGATCTTCTTGTATACACAAGGATCGGACTCGTTCTTGATGAAATCATATCCCCGTATGACTTCATCAGAACGTATGTTCCAGCTTCGGGTTTAACCCCTTTTGGTGGATCTGCTAGGGTCCAAACCTTGTTTGTACCCATCGAGTCCATCTCGGATTTCATGGCCTCAAGCCACTTGTCCGAATCGATGTCCGACATCGCTTCTCCGTACGTCTTTGGATCATTATCCAACTGACCGGTCAGGCCCAGAAATCCATACCTATCAGGTGCATGGGATACTCTGGCCGACCTACGGATGACTGGAACAATATCAGTGGGAACCGCTGGCTCAGATGTCACTGCCGCCTCATGGGTACCTCACTTGATTCCTCAAGGAGTACCTCATCGCGTCGACTATCCGATGGAAAACCTTTTTCCAAGAACACTGCGTTTCACGAGACAAAAACCTTTTGCTTGGAGGGATCATAGAAATAATACCCCGCAGTTTCTTTCGGATAGCCGATAAACCTGCATAAACTAGACCTCGAGTCCAGTTTATCTCCCACTAATCTCTTGACATATGCGGGGCAACCCCACACTTTCAAGTATTTGTAGGAGGCAGGCTTGCCATGCCATATCTCATATGGTGTCTGGGATACCCTTTTAGATGGCGCCAAGTTCAAAACTTTGGCCGCCGTCTCAAGAGCGTATCCCCAGAAGGAAAGGGGTAGTTCGGTAAAACTCATCATGGATCGGATCATGTCCAACAAGGTCCGATTCCTCCTTTCAGACACACCATTAAGTTGCGGTGTTCCAGGAGGGGTCCACTGAGAGAGAATCCCATTCTCATTTACATAATCAGTAAACTCACCACTCAAATACTCTCCACCTCGGTCCGACCGAAGGGCTTTGATCTTTCGACCGGTTTGGTTCTCTACTTCAAGTCTGTATTCCTTAAACCTTCCAAAGGCTTCAGACTTGTACCTCATCAGGTAAACATAACCATACCGTGAGTGATCATCGGTAAAGGTTATGAAGTACGAGTACCCACCTCTAGCCTGAGTACTTAGTGGACCACAGACATCTGTATGGATCAAATCCAACAGACCACTGGCCAGCGTACTTTGTCCAACAAAGGGTTTTCTTGGTCATCTTTCCCTTTAGACAGGATTCGCAGGTCGGTAGGTTGTCCAAATCGTCTATTTCTAGACTCTTTGAGTTCACCAACCTTCTTATCCTATCTTTAGAGATATGACCTAACCTCGCATGCCATATCTGTGCGTTATTATGATCATCACGTTTTCGTTTGTGTTCTGCAGTCATAATCCAATTAGACTGTTGAAGTATGTACAAACCGTTGACCAATGTACCAAGCAAATGAGAAATACCATCTTTGATAATGAAAAAACCGTTTTTATTGATGGTAAAATTCATATCCCTCCTTATCAAGGACCGGGATGGAAACAATGTTTTTAATCATGCTAGGTACATAGAAACAGTCGTTCAGTACAATCCTAATATGACTACTAATGGCTAACTCTAGTGATCCTACGGCCTCCGCAGCAACGGCCTTGCCATCGCCTAGCCTCAGGATCATCTCATCCTTGGTTAGCCTTCTGCTTCTTTGCAGTGCCTGCAAATCATTGCAGATGTGAGCACCACACCCGGTATCCAATACCCATGAAGCAGAATTAGTAATCATATTAACTTCAACCACAAACACACCTGGGTTGGAGAGGAGTTGTGGGCACTCCCTCTTCCAATGCCCTTTCCCTTGGCAATGCATGCAGACATCATTTGCCTTGGACCGCTGAGAACCATGGGCCTTCCCTTTCCCTTTGCTCGGTCCAACCGGAGCAACAGGGACGCCCGGAGCGTGAGCAGGGGCCACAACCGTCTTCCCTTTGCCCTTCTTCCTCTTCCAGCGTCCGGCCCTCTTGCCATTCGCCTTGGAGGTCGAAGCCTCTCCTATCAATACCGCCGGCGCCGACTTGTGGGTCGTTGCCTCGTATTGGACCAGCATGTTGATCAACTCATGAATAGACTTCTCAAGTCCGTTCATGTTGTAGTTTACAACAAACGGGTCATAGGATGGAGGAAGCGACTGGAGGATCACGTCAATGTACGTGTCATTGTTAAGCCCAGCTTTAAGGTCCTCGAGTTTCTCCACTAGGGAGAGCATCTTGACCCCATGACTCTGTACAGACGCTCCTTCAGCGAGCTTGGTGCCAAAGAATGCTTTTGTGGCGGCATATCTAATATGCCTATCCGGAACCGCATAAACCTCGTTCATGCGGAGCATTATGGCGGAGACGTTGTCCAGCCTCTCATACTGCTTCTGGATGTCGTTAGACATCGAAGCTAGTATGATACTGCGTACTTTCCGGTTGTCCTCATGCCATTTCTCGAACGTCAAACGTTCTTCAGGCGTGGACCCCTCCGGTAAGTCGCTCGGTGGCGGCTCGTCCAAGACGTAGCCTTGGTTCTCGAAACCGAGGACAATCCTTAGGTTTCTCAGCCAGTCCGAGTAGTTCGTTCCGTTGAATTTGTTAGTCTCAAGAATCATGGTTAACGGGTTCTTAGACATATCTACATTAATGAAAATGTAAAGCAGAAATTAGCAGATGATGGTAATATTATTGTTCAAGTTGAAGACTTGGTCTTTTAGTCTTTAACCCTCCCACTATTTATACGAAAGTCCGCCACTCTCAAGCGGAGTTTCGGGAAACCATTTCCTAGTGGGCTTGGGATCCACAAGCGTAATCTCCATGCCCCGCTTTTTACGATTCACATGAAGAAGACCTCGTGGGAGATATCCAATATCATTCTCATCCAATGAGATTCCGAAGATATTTTGCCTCACCTATTCGCATGGTTCCGAGGACTCCAAGCGAACCATGTTACTCAGTGTTAGGCCCGACCCATCAACCAAATCATGCCTCAAACTGTCGCCCCCCACGACTCGTGAGACAGGGAAACAGCGAGCGCAGTCTTTTTGTTCACAACAACAGTGCAGCTTTCCCCTAGTCCAAGTGTGCCACGACTCGTGAGACCACACTTGGGTAGTGGTAGCTTCCTCACCACATTGCTGTGGATGGAAGGCTCGGACAGACCAAAATACCATTTTGATCCAAGTCCGTTCTGGGCCTAATATTTAATTTGGTCCAACCAAATGAGAGTTTGTGTATGACCGAGACCTCATCACATTATTATGTTTCAACATGCATAAATATCCAATATTTAAAGCGATAAATAAAAAAAACGCCGCATGCATAAAACATAGCATACCCCTGTTAGGATGATCACAAGCCCAACCTATGCGACCCACTGAGCCCGCAGTGAGTCTATGGTCTGTCTAGGGTGGTCCTAAATTATTACAATAGTAATATACCCATTGTCATTCCAATGGGCCTTGTAGTGCTCTTGTTTCACGCCTTGATGCTCCTCCTTGGGGTCTCCGACTCCAATTGCTTGTTAAAATTGAAACCTCACCAATCCTATCTACTCTCATTACAACTGAAAGTAATACATCGGTAATAAAGAAAACAAGCCTTAACATCATGAGGCTGAAAATACGGGAGATGATAGTCCCAAAAACAAGAGGCACGCAGGCCCCACCCAACAGAAAATAAATAAACATTCATTCATCCATACACAAGGTCTAGGGCTTTGTGATCATCCCATGTTGATTCCACCAACTCACATAACATAATTATTCCAAATAATCATGCATAAATAACCAATGGATATTCCAAATATCCAAGTGATGTCCAACATCACAAAAGCATAAATATATAAATAATATGCAAAATTCAAATTTTAAATTTAATGGACATTTTACACAATGCATCCAATGCATGTATTAATCCCAAATTAATTAAGCAAATTTAATCCAAGGAATAATCCAATTATTCCAAAATCAAAAATGCAAAATTAACATATTTTCAGAATATTGTGCAGAAAATACAGAAAATCGAATTTTCCGGAAAAAGTCGAAAAACGGCACAAAACGGCCCAGCCGTTGTGCTGGCCGGCCGCCCGCGCGCACAGGGCAGCGCGCGCGCGCGCGCTGTGCCGCGCGCTGGCCCTCGGCCAGCAGCGGCCGGCTGCGCACAGCGCGCGCGCAGGCGCCCGCCTGCGCGCGGCCACTGCCGGCCTGACCAAATTTTTTTTTTTTTTTTTTTTGTTTTTCAAAACTGTTTCAGCACAATAAAATTAATATTATTCTGAAAATAAGCATGCAATTTTAGATCCAATCTAACAAAATTAAGCATGCCAAAAGTCCATTAAATCCAAACAATTGAATCATCATATTATTCATATATTTATGTAATCTAACATGCCAATAAAGCCGTTTAAAAGCAAGTAGATCATGCCAAACACATAGATCTATGCCCCTTACATCGAACCGGGCTCTGATACCACTTGAAGGACAAGCGGATCCGCCCGGGAGCGCGAGCGGAAGCGAGAAAGGCGAGAAAGTGCGTAAATTTAAATAAAATTCAAAATACGCGAATCCCAAGGGGTGTACCCTTGGGTGCTCAACCGGGCGTTCGATGTAGGATGTGTAAATATTAAAACATATATTTAAACACATAGGGCATAGATATATATAAAGGGAATCAATCAAAGCGTAATAAACCGTTACCTTTAATTGTCTAGCGTATGCTCCCGGCTACTAGCGTTGTTCCTTCTCCGGAATGCTCACGAAATCCAAACGTATGGATTCTCCAAAGGTGATCCACACCACACCGGAAGAAACACACGTTCTTCTTGCTAGAAAAGAACGGGTTTAGGAAGGAATCGGTTTAAGAGAAGAACACTATGAATTAGTGTTCTCTTAAACTTACTTTGTTCTTCTTCTTGATTCAAAATCAAGTGAAGAACACAAGTGTAAGAGAGGGAGGGAGCACGAAATTTTGAGAGGAAGGAGAGGATTTTTGTCTTCTCTTTTTCCTAGAAAAAGATGAATAATGAATCACTTATGCTAGGTGTTGTATATTCTAATATATATACATAATTAATGTGATTATTGGAATGTGTCTAGGTTCATCCAAGGATGTCTAGATTCATTCTAATCAATCACCATCAATTCTTCAATCAAGCCTACCAAAATTTATGGTATGATCAAATCATACCAAAAGGGAAGAGCTTGATTGGAGTTGATTTGTCTCTTTCCAAAAGAGACAAGTCAACATACCACCTAGCATGAAAACATGGCTGATTTTGCTTCCTCCAAGGGAGCATGTCGGCCATATTTAATTAAGGGAAGAAGTCCAACTTCTTCCTATTCCAAATTAGGAATTATTTCTCCTCTCGGGTATAATTTAACGGACCGGGTTTTATCGTAATCCAATTACGACGATCCCAATATTAAATCCAATTTAATGTCCACTTAAATTATTCCCGTTGATCTTTTAATCCAATTAAAAGATCCAACGTCTCAACATCTCAACTTTCCATATTTAATCGAAAATCCAATTTACCGATTAAATGAAAGCCCGATACAATATCGGCCCGTCCATCCAATAGACTTTCCCTTAAGTAATCCAATTACTTATTTTTTATCCTTCGAGATTGACTCCAAGTTGATCTCTCAACCTCCTCGGTGATTTGTGTGTGACCCTTTAGGTTCACCCTCAGCTAGACTTGGGCCCGTGTCCCACAAGGGCCCGTTACCATGGGTGGCCGTCTAGCAACGGTCCATGGCACTAGAGACTAGGTGAATTGGCGTGAACATTTAGGCGCCGATTCCGTACGGGTACGATCCTTCCGTCTACCGTCTCCCGGCCTTAGTCTAGGGTATGGAATTGGGCGTCGGTTCCCATCCTTGACTAGGCATCTATGCTTAATACTCGAGACCACGTATGCTTCATTGCGTCGACACAGGAAACCATTCCCTGTTCGACCAACCACTGTGGCCACAGATTCAAAACAGCATGAACGTGTCTCCGAGTGCATAGGAGATACCTCTGTCACATACTGACAGGGGACGGATCCTCTTCTTGGAATCCACCGTCCTCGCTACACATTCCGGCTGCACTGGACAAGGCTTATAATGATCATCTTACAGAATGATCACCTCTCGCCAGATCCAAGATACAGCCGTCCTGTGCACGTGACTGCCATGATTCCTCAAGTCTGAGGATTACTCCCGTACTATCGGAACCGGGGAATCCAATCATACCGACCAAGCCTCCAAGGCTTCCATATGATGATCCCCGCGAGTCAGTCCAGTCGGCTCGACCCCAGTCGACCAACCCATCAAGACCGTGTAGGCGTCCCACGCCTGTCGCCGATGAAAACACGGCACTCATCCAATGAACACGACTCTTGATGCAAGTCTCAGTAGGACTCTCGATGCCCTGTCTCGAGGTCCTCGACTTGGAACGTTTCAGACCCAACTCTTAATCAGTTGGTTTCATGACCACCATCCAATGCGTGGCCCAACTGCACGAGTTGTTATCCATGGTCTGTGGGCTTTGTTGCGATATAAGTTAAACATCGTTTTAACAAATGTAAAGTGAGCACAACAAAGTAGGTACCAATAGTGACGAACACTCACTTTATTCATCACATAATAATATTACATTCACATCAAGTTGTCGGATAGGTTACAAATTGCCAAACCTATTGGCTTTCTGGTCACCTATTCCAACAATGACAACAGGCTCGGCGATGCTAGGCACCACACCCAACTCTTGGATGTAGTTTCTCATCCAAACGCTTCCTTAGCAGCTTCTGAAGCTGCTATGTATTCAGCCTCTGTGGTGGAGTCAGCAATGGTTGCTTGCTTGGAACTTTTCCAAGCTACTACTCCTCCATTGAGTTTGAATACGTACCCCGATTGAGACTTGGCATCATCGTCATCAGACTGGAAGCTAGCGTCGCTAAAGCCTTCCAGAATTAGTTCTCCATTGCCATAGACTAAGAACATCTCCTTAGTCCTCCTCAGGTACTTAAGGATGCCCTTAACAACATTCCAATGTGCCTCTCCTGCGCAGGACTGATATCTGCTTGTTACGCTCAAAGCGTATGCAATGTCAGGCCGAGTGCAATGGACCGCATATTGGATGCTACCTACGGCAGAAGCATAGGGGATGACTTTCATCCTTTCAAGTTCCTCATCAGTCTGTGGGGACTGTTTCTTGGACAACTTGATCCCATGCCTCATGGGAAGGAATCCTCGTTTGGAGTTGTCCATTCGATATCTCTTTAGGACTTTCTCCATATACGAGTTTTGGGTGAGTCCTAACATCCTTTTAGATCTGTCCCTGACAATCTGGATGCCTAGGATGTAGGAGGCTTCACCCAAGTCCTTCATGGAAAACTGGGTTGACAACCATGCTTTTGCGTTTCCTAACATTCTAATGTCATTACCAATGAGTAGAATGTCATCCACATAAAGCACTAGGAACACTATTGAGCTCCCACTGACTTTCTTGTATACACAAGGGTCGAATTCATTTTTGATGAAGTCATAACCTCGTATTACTTCGTCAAAGCGAATGTTCCAACTTAGGGAGGCTTGTTTGAGGCCATAGATGGACTTCTGGAGACGACAGACTTTCTGTTCTTCTTCAGTGACTGTGAAACCCTCCGGCTGACTACGCTAGGAGGTAGGTCCATGAAATCAGTCTTACCGAATCAGTCCGGAAATCTCCAAGTCAAGGAATCCCGAAAATGGGTACCGGGATTCCCTTCGAGACTTGCACTAAGCATCTGCTGTCATATTTCATCGAGGGGTGACGAAGGTCGTCTAAGCAGTGTTAGTGGGTCAGCATGCTAGGAAGCAGCTGACTGAGGTGACTCGCGGGAACCGTCTTACGGAGGACCTTGAGTATGGTCTGAAAGAAATCGGTGGATCGGCCCGGGAGATGAGCGCGTATAGCGGAAGCGCGGAATAGTGCGTAATAAAAATTACAAAGCATAATTAAATGGAATTTAAACTATGCATAATATACATAAACGAATCAAGGGGTGTGCCCTTGATTCTCCCGGGCGTTCGGTGTATCTCATGTTCAATAAAACACAACATGGAGGCCATAGAATTAGAAACGAAAACCATAATTAAAGAACCTACCCGGTTGTAGTTTTGTCTTCGTTCGGCTACATGCATTGTTCCCCGTTTTGCACCAAGATCTCAAGAAGAGACCCTCTAAATCATCTCACTCGCTGCACCGGAAAGCAACGAACCCTTGTGCTAGCAAGAAAATCATTGGGGAGAAGAGACATCGGTACACGCTATCAATTAACGCAACCGGCGTCTCTTACGTTCTTAACTTGAATAAAATCAAGAAGAACAAAGTATATTTCTTGGAGAGAAGAAAGAGGGTGGACGAATTTGAGAGAGATGAGAGATGAGAGTTGTAGAGAATACTAGGTGTAAGTGTGTGTTTTTTAAGTATTTATAGAAGATGGAATTCCTATTCCTTCTCAAACTCTTCCAAAGAGACACACTTTGACTAGGATTTTGACCTAGTCAAATCCTAGTCAAATTAGGCTTTGATTAAGTCAAATTAATCATGGCCCTTCATCTCATCATTCTCTAGATCAAATCTTGTCCATCCATTTTGATGGGCTTTATGGAATGGGCCTATTTAATTCTAAATTAAATATTCCCATGGACTTTATATTAAAATCCTATTTAATATACTAAGCCCATTAATTAATGGAATGGACTTTATTTAATTCCAAATTAAATAGTCCATGGACTTTATATTAAATCCTATTTAATACCAAGCCCATTAATTAATTCCATAGAATGGGATTATTTAATTCTAAATTAAATAGTCCCATGGACTTTATATTAAATCCTATTTAATATACTAAGCCCATTAATTAATTAATGGAATGGACCTTATTTAATTCCAAATTAAATAGTCCATGGACTTTATATTAAATCCTATTTAATACCAAGCCCATTAATTAATTAATTCACCCTTTTAATCTAATTAAAAGGAAAGCCCATGCTTTGTAAAATTCATAAATCTAATTTATGAACTCAAGCCCGATTATTCCAAATAATACATCGAGGCTTGTATCTCCAAGAAGTATAATTTAATTCCATTAAATTAAACCTTCTCCCGGAATTAATTCCAAATTAATTCCCTTTCATTTGGTGTAGCGGGTGTGACTCTTTAGGTTCACCTTTCAGCTAGACTTGGACCTACTTTTCATTATTTCATAACTAAAGTAGTCCGTTACCATGGGTGGCCATCTAGCAACGGTCCATGGCACTAGAGACTAGGTGAATTTATGGTGTGAACATTTAGGCTCCGAGTTATACGCAGGTGCGGTCCTACCGACGCTCGATACGTACGGGTACGGTCCTACTGTCGCCTGTCTCCCGGCCTTTAGTCTAGGGGTCGGTTCCCATCGTTGACTAGGCAACTATGCATAATGCTCGAGATAGGTTTAACTCGACGTAGGAAATCCTTTCCCACTACATCAAGTGCTATGGCCATAGACTTTGTGAGTCTAAACCATCTCCGAGCGCATAGGAGATCTTGCTGTCATATCCTTTGACAGGGGACAGATCCTATCTTGGAATTCACCGTTCTTACATACTCCGACTGCACTGGATGAGGCTTATGATGACCATGTGATATAATCGGTCAAATTTCACCAGATCCAAGATACAGCCTTAGTATGTAGGGGACTGCCGTGATCCTCAAGTCCGAGGACTAATCCCGTACTATCGGAACCGGGAATACGAGTCATACCGACCAAGCCCGAGTAGCTTCTATATGACGATTCCCGCGAGTCACCTCAGTCGGCCGCTCCCCAGCAGGCCGACCCACTAACACTGCTTAGACGATCCTCGTCACCCGTCGATGAAACACGACAGCAGATGCTTAGTGCAAGTCTCAAATGGATTCTCGATGCCCTGTCTCGAGATTCCTTTGACTTGGAGTATTTCAGACTGATTCGGTGAAACTGATTTCATGAACCTACCTCCAAGCGTAGTTCCAATTTCCCGAAATGTTATTTCAGTCTGTGGGCGTTTGTTGTGACATCGTATCGATGCAAGCAGTAAGTACAACAAACTCATGCCTATGAATCCTTACTACATTCATTAACATAATATTACTTGTTCACAGATTGACGAATGGTTCTCAGAACAGCCAAAACCATTGACTTTCTGGTCACCTATTCTAACAATCTCCCACTTGACCAATAAGTCAATTACCCACTTTGTTCAGAATCCTCTGAGTATGAGTAATCTACGATACCGACTAAGGTATTGTGGGTCCGCTTATATTTCCTTGCGAAGCAATACGGTCTAACCGTGTTACCTCTATCCACCATTGCCTCTTAGAGATGGTGGTTGTCTAAGAATATTTTCGTGGATCTTGTGATGAGATCTCGTGCCAATACTCCCATAGCCAAGTTGCCTGCCATATAGGCAAACATGGCTTGGTCGTGCTAGGCGCCACGTCCATCCTATGGACGCGGTCTTCATCAGTGACCACTATCCGATGCACTCGTCATTGGGCCTGACTGTGCATACCTTTGAGACTAACTGGTTTTCACTTATGCTCTGGAAGCTAGTATCGCTTTAGCCTTCCAAAGCAACTCTCAACAGACGGTGCATCATGAACACATCTTTAGTCCTTATTCAGGTACTAAGGATCGTTCTTGATTGCTGTCTTTAACCCCTCAGTGCATTACCGATTTATGTTGAGCCATGCTAGAAGCACTCTCAACATCGGTTCCTATGCACCGAGTAAACATATCATATGTTTGCCTAGGGTTAAGACGTAGGGGATACTCAACATCCAAGCCTTCTCATTAGTACACCGTGACTAAGTCTTGAATGGCTTGATGCTTTATGCATAGTATCCAAGTTTTCTCATCAGTCTTTACTATGACTGAGTCTCGAACAACTTGTCCCTCTACATATATGAGTTTTTCTCATCAGTCCACCATGACTGAGTCTTTGAAAAGCTCAATTCATGATATGTATGTGGGATCCCTAAAATGTCATCGAGAATTTTCGTGAGTTATAGTTTGTGTTCTAGTGATTCCTAATGCTTTGAATTCATCCATGAATCAAGACATTACACACTTAAACACTTGGAACGCCATTTCTACTCCCACTGATCACCTACGTCGTTTAAGACCGAGTCATGCTCCGTATGAGCTCGTCAAAACGAATATTCCAGTTATGCGGTGTTTCAAACCTTGTTTGAATTTCCTAGCGGATTCTATGGCTCTCCATAAATCCTACTACGATGTCCAACATCACATTCCGCAGGTCATTTGGATTACTATCCAAATTTGACCGAACATATCCCGATCACTCGTACCTCTTACGACATTCGGGTTCGTTCTTAAGGGGACTTGGAATATGATCAATTTAAGAAATGCGATTCTAAGCAATGTTAGTATTATTCTGTCGTAAACTTGTACAAATTAGACACCGAGTCTAATTTGTCTCCCACTAGTCCCTTGACGTATGTAGGATCCTTCTACATGCTCAAGGACTTTGTCGGGACACAGGCTTGCCAAACCATGGCTCCTTGTGCGTGACTCCTAGCAAAATGTGCCACGTTCCTTACATTGGCAATTTTGAGTCTACGTCTACACGGGCTAAGGTAATTGGGCGAAACTTCGATCGATCTTCGTCCAACGAGATTCGATCGTTCCCTTTATCAGAGACCGTCATACTTGGCCTTTATAGGAAATGTTTCATTGAGAATTCCATTCTCAACTGGATGCTCAAGAGCTCCCACTAAATACACGGCCTTTTCGATCCTATCGAAACAGGTTTAATTTTGCGACCATTTATGGTTCACCTCCTTAAGTCTAATTCCCAAACCTCCTATGGGACCTTTAGACTTTTGAACCCTCTTATGGTTTTTGTGCATTAGTAACCTACAGTTGTCTTATTGGCTCCCTTCCAATAGACTATTTGGCAAGCATACTTTGTCCAACAAAGAGCTTTCGGACTTTCTTCTTCATAAAAGACTTGTAAATTTAGTCGATTCGAATCATCTATTTCTAGATTCATCGAACTTTCCAATTTACTTATCTTTTAATAAGAAGAAACGTCCTAGCTGTTGTAGATGCCAAATCTGTAAGTTGGTCTTGATTAATCCATTTAAATAATTTGAATTTTGAGTATCCATAAACCTTTTATGGGATGGTATTTTAGGAATTTACGTACTAGCAAACATGAATCAATATTCAATAATTTTTGTTTGATCAAATATGTATGTAATAAAACCTTTGTCCAACAAAGAGACATACTTTTGATCATGCTAGGTTACGTAATTCCTATATTATCCTAACATGATCACGATTATGGGCCTAACAAGTCTCTAGTCCTTTTCATCAATGGACCTTGCCATTGTTGAATCCTAGAACTGTTCTTGGCTTTTAAGTCCTTATTCACTTTCTGCAAACCACCCGCAGATTAGTGATAGGAATGGTATCAAATACAAAATAAAGTGATCATGTCAATACTCAATATCAAATTTTACCTACATTGGAGAGAGGTTTAGAATACTCCCCTTTCCAATGGCCCTCTTAACGACAGTAAATGCTTACGTTCTTAGAAACTATGAACTTGACTGCTGAACCTTTTGCTCTTTCCTTTACCTCCACCTTGTGTTGTAAAGGAACAGCACTTGAAGTGCTTAATAGTTGATGTCACCTTACCCTTCTTCCTCTTTTGGCGTCTGGCACCCTTGCCTTTCGCTATGGAGGTTGAAGCCTCTCCTACTAGTACCGACGGTGCAGATTTTTGCAATCGTTGCTTCGTACTAGACCAACATAATTACCAACCTATGAAGATCTTTTTCTAAGCTCATTCATGTTGATAATTAATGGTTCGTAGGAGGAAGGAAGAGACTGAAGGATCATGTCAATGTACGTCTCTAAGACTGACGTGGAGGTCTTTTGAGCTTCTCCACTAGGGATTGCATCATCACTCCATGTTCTTTGTACCGACATCCCTTCCGTCATCTTAGCTCCAAACATGCCTTCGTTGCATTTTACCCCACATGCTGGTCCAAGACCATATAGACATGATGCAAACGAAGCATAGTTTGAGCCAACATCATTATATCCTACTTGTCGGTGGTCATCCTTCAACTTTTGAACGCCAAGCGTTGCCTTAGTTGTCGACCCCTCCGGCAAGGGCTGAGGAACGTCCTCATTCCGGTATGTGAGTTAAGGTTCTGGAAATCTAAGACCATCTTAAGATTTCGCAGTCAATTCGTCTAATTGGTTCCTTTTTAATGAGCCTCTTAGTGATGTGTTTGGTGGATTCTTAGACATTCACAACATATATGAAACAGAAAATAATAAGCAGAATGAAGTAATATTTTGGTTAAGTCTCGGTCTTTAGTCCTTAACCTCTCCCACTATTTCTACGAAAACACGGCACTCTCAAACGTTGTTTTCGGGAAATCCTTTCCTAGTGGGCTCGGGATCCACAGCGATCTCCCCCATACCCCGCTTTTACGATTCGCATGGGAAAAGAACCCGTGGGAGGTATTCCATACCATTCTCGTTCCACGAGATTCCCAAGATAATTGCCTCACCCTTTCACGTGATCCCGAGGACTCCAAGCGAATCACGTTATTCGGGCGTTAGACCCGACCCAATCAACCGATTCATAAACTCACTGCTACCTCCACGACTCGTGAGACAGTAACAGTAGTCTACTCATCGTTCATGACAAAGTGCAGCTTCTTTTAAGCACGATAGTCGTGCCACGACTCGTGAGACCACGCTATCGACCTAAAAGATCTTCCTCACTTTTGCCATGGATGGAAGGCTTGGACAGACTCCCAGAGTCCTAGTCCATTTATTAAGGGTCTATATTTAACTTGGTTTAACCAAGTGAGAGTTTTGATAGAACGAGACCTCATCACATATTAAGTATTGCATTGCGTGCGTTATGGCAGAAATATTCTAAGCGTGAATGTAACCATACATAAAGCATATAGAATAATCATAAGCATAAAATACGCATCGCATGCAAAATAAAGTCTAGCACGCCCCTGTAGGATGATCACAAGCCCAAACCTATGCGACCCACTGAGCCCGCAGTGGATCTATGGTCAATCTAAGGGTAGGCCTACACTATTACAAGTTTTAATAACCCATTACATGCAATGGGCCTTGTAAGTCCTCTTTATCTTCTTGGGCTCTCCATCGTGGGCCTACACCGGGCTTCTTCTCCATGGATCCTCCGTGGGCCATCTGATGGCAACCTCCATGGGCCTCCAACACCTTGGGCTTATCTTCTCTTGCAGCTTTTATTTACAAAAAGAATAAAACCTCACCACTAATTCTACTCTCATTACATCATAAAATAAGAAACCCCAATTAAACATTTGGGGGGAGTACATTGGGAGGGAGAGAGAAAGCCTTATTATTCCAAGGCACTAGAAGAGAGACAGAGAGGAAAATAAAGAGGCACACAGGCCACAACCCAACAAATAAATGTAATAAACCATACATGCGGTCTAGGGGCTTTGTGATCATCCTTTGTCAAATCAATTAACACAAATAGCACAAATACATTTCCCACGTAAAATATGCTATAAACCAACATCCATGATAATCCATACCATAAAATAAATGCAGAAACTACATGTAAAATATCCACACCAAACATTGGATAATAGTGCAACCTATGCACAACGATTTTTGTTGGAAAAACCTTTTCCATAATTAACAAGGCAATATTAATTCTATGAAATATAAAATCTCAACCAAAGTTAAAATGCCCCAAGTTAATTAATTAAGAAAAATTCCCAGAATTATACAGAAAAATCAAATTTTTCTGAAACACAAAAATCAACAATTCAAGAATATGCCCATTTATTCAAGAATTCCAAAATCCAACATTCGTGCAATATTAATACATGTCAAGATCTACTCATACTCAAGCCATAAAATAACCATGATGTCCAACATCATAAAAACGCAAGAAATTATTGCGAAATTTCACATGTGAATTTTGATCATTGGTGCAACCATTGCAAAAATTAAATCTTGTTAGGAAACCCTTTCCTCATCAACCAAGCAATATTTATTTTAGAAAATTCCAAATCTCAAAAATAAATATTCTAAGTCAACGGGTTCAGAATAATGCAGAAAATATCATAAAAATAATACAGTAAAAACAGTTTTGAAAAAACGAGCCAAAAACGGGAGGGAAACGGAAAACGGCACGGCCGGCCGGCCAGACGCGCGCGCGCGCGCAGGCTCCTCTGCCTGCGCGCACAGCGCGCGCGCCCAGCGCATGCCGTGCGGCGCGCCCAGCGCGCGCCTGCGCCTAGCGCTTGCGCGCGCGCGCACGCGCGCAAGGCGCCCATGCCTGCGCGCGCGGCCGCGCGCGCGGCCGGCACAGCGCGCGCGCTGTCCGCGCACGCTGGGCGCGCTGGCCGGGCGCGCGCAGGCCCCTGCCTGCACGCGCGCCCGGCCGCGCCCCTGTGCGCGCGGCCAGCGTGCTGCTGCTGCCGGTTCGCCGTTTTTCACTTCTTTTCGATTTTTCATGCAATTTTTCTGAACCACAAGATAAATAAAACCCTAGAACATGTATAAACACATTCAAGAAAACCAAGATCCAAAATCCCATGCAAAATTAAACGCCAATAAATATCTACGATAAACATGCTATAAACGTAAATTAAAACACGTTTATCATGCTTAAACGCACATAGCACATAGAATTCTAGGCCTATACACCGAACCGGGCTCTGATACCACTGAAAGAAATCGGTGGATCGGCCCGGGAGATGAGCGCGTATAGCGGAAGCGCGGAATAGTGCGTAATAAAAATTACAAAGCATAATTAAATGGAATTTAAACTATGCATAATATACATAAACGAATCAAGGGGTGTGCCCTTGATTCTCCCGGGCGTTCGGTGTATCTCATGTTCAATAAAACACAACAATGGAGGCCCATAGAATTAGAAACGAAAACCATAATTAAAGAACCTACCCGGTTGTAGTTTTGTCTTCGTTCGGCTACATGCATTGTTCCCCGTTTTGCACCAAGATCTCAAGAAGAGACCCTCTAAATCATCTCACTCGCTGCAACCGGAAAGCAACGAACCCTTGTGCTGGCAAGAAAATCATTGGGGAGAAGAGACATCGGTACACGCTATCAATTAACGCAACCGGCGTCTCTTACGTTCTTAACTTGAATAAAATCAAGAAGAACAAAGTATATATTTCTTGGAGAGAAGAAAGAGGGTGGACGAATTTGAGAGAGATGAGAGATGAGAGTTGTAGAGAAATACTAGGTGTAAGTGTGTGTTTTTTAAGTATTTATAGAAGATGGAATTCCTATTCCTTCTCAAACTCTTCCAAAGAGACACACTTTGACTAGGATTTTGACCTAGTCAAATCCTAGTCAAATTAGGCTTTGATTAAGTCAAATTAATCATGGCCCTTCATCTCATCATTCTCTAGATCAAATCTTGTCCATCCATTTTGATGGGCTTTATGGAATGGGCCTATTTAATTCTAAATTAAATATTCCCATGGACTTTATATTAAAAATCCTATTTAATATACTAAGCCCATTAATTAATGGAATGGACTTTATTTAATTCCAAATTAAATAGTCCATGGACTTTATATTAAATCCTATTTAATACCAAGCCCATTAATTAATTCCATAGAATGGGATTATTTAATTCTAAATTAAATAGTCCCATGGACTTTATATTAAATCCTATTTAATATACTAAGCCCATTAATTAATTAATGGAATGGACCTTATTTAATTCCAAATTAAATAGTCCATGGACTTTATATTAAATCCTATTTTAATACCAAGCCCATTAATTAATTAATTCACCCTTTTAATCTAATTAAAAGGAAAGCCCATGCTTTGTAAAATTCATAAATCTAATTTATGAACTCAAGCCCGATTATTCCAAATAATACATCGAGGCTTGTATCTCCAAGAAGTATAATTTAATTCCATTAAATTAAACCTTCTCCCGGAATTAATTCCAAATTAATTCCCTATCATTTGGTGTAGCGGGTGTGACTCTTTAGGTTCACCTTTCAGCTAGACTTGGACCTACTTTTCATTATTTCATAACTAAAGTAGTCCGTTACCATGGGTGGCCATCTAGCAACGGTCCATGGCACTAGAGACTAGGTGAATTTATGGTGTGAACATTTAGGCTCCGAGTTATACGCAGGTGCGGTCCTACCGACGCTCGATACGTACGGGTACGGTCCTACTGTCGCCTGTCTCCCGGCCTTTAGTCTAGGGTCGGTTCCCATCGTTGACTAGGCAACTATGCATAATGCTCGAGATAGGTTTAACTCGACGTAGGAAATCCTTTCCCACTACATCAAGTGCTATGGCCATAGACTTTGTGAGTCTAAACCATCTCCGAGCGCATAGGAGATCTTGCTGTCATATCCTTTGACAGGGGACAGATCCTATCTTGGAATTCACCGTTCTTACATACTCCGACTGCACTGGATGAGGCTTATGATGACCATGTGATATAATCGGTCAAATTTCACCAGATCCAAGATACAACCTTAGTATGTAGGGGACTGCCGTGATCCTCAAGTCCGAGGACTAATCCCGTACTATCGGAACCGGGAATACGAGTCATACCGACCAAGCCCGAGTAGCTTCTATATGACGATTCCCGCGAGTCACCTCAGTCGGCCGCTCCCCAGCAGGCCGACCCACTAACACTGCTTAGACGATCCTCGTCACCCGTCGATGAAACACGACAGCAGATGCTTAGTGCAAGTCTCAAATGGATTCTCGATGCCCTGTCTCGAGATTCCTTTGACTTGGAGTATTTCAGACTGATTCGGTGAAAACTGATTTCATGAACCTACCTCCAAGCGTAGTTCCAATTTCCCGAAATGTTATTTCAGTCTGTGGGCGTTTGTTGTGACATCGTATCGATGCAAGCAGTAAGTACAACAAACTCATGCCTATGAATCCTTACTACATTCATTAACATAATATTACTTGTTCACAGATTGACGAATGGTTCTCAGAACAGCCAAAACCATTGACTTTCTGGTCACCTATTCTAACATGGTCATTAAGGTATGACGTGTATTCCCGGTTCCAACAGTACAGGCCAAGTCCTTTGACTTGAGGAAATGCTGAGTTTACCTGTGCATCAGGTCTGTATCTTAGATATGGTGAGAGATTGCCAAAATACTCTTGAGTAGTCATAAGCCATGTCTAGTGCAGCTCGGGTGTACAAAGTAACAGTAGTTTCCAAGAAAGGATCTGTCTTCCTGTCAAAAGGTATTGACAGTTGAGTCTCATGTATGCTCTGTGTCTTGTCCCTGAAATCTGTGGCCACAGTAACTGAACAGAAGGGAAACGTTTCCCTTGCGGCGTTTACTAAGGACAGACCGACACTTAGGTCCAAAATGGGTACCTGCATTTTCCGTGCCCTAGACCCTAAGTGATGAGACCGAAGATAGAAGGACAAGTGTACTGTTAGAGCCTAAATGTTCATCCCTGAATATTTCACCTAGTCTCTAGTGCATGGACCGTTGCTAGATGGCCACCCATGGTAACGGGCGGATTCTAGGAATCCGACCAAGTCTAGCTGAATGGTGAACCTAAAGAGTCACACACTATCCACACACACACTTAGTATTTAATTTGGAATTAAATATTGGAGTAAAAGGAATGATTAAATTAGATTTAATCGGGTCCTATATTTTCTTGGAGAAATTAATTCCTTCTATTTGATAAAGGAATTAAATTAATAAATAGGATTTATTAAAGGGTTGATTTAATGGGCTTAGAATAAATAATAATATTTATTTATTATATTATATTTATTCTTTTAGCCTTTTGGAATATTTAATGGGATTTAAATATTCCATTAAATTAAAATAAACGGTTGAGATGGAAAGGGGAGATGGAAGGCTAGGATTCGTTTGACTAGGTCAAACACTAGTTTGACTAGGACTTTGACTAGGTCAAAATCCTAGTCAAATTAGAGTTCTTAGAGTTGGAGTTTAAAGAGGATTAAACTCCTCCTCTATATAAACCTCTAGCTTCCAACAATTGAAGGATGATGATTCTTGAAATCACACACACAACACACACTCATCTCTCCCCTCGTCACCTCTCGTCCGCCCCCTCTCTCTCTACAAGAAAAATATTTCTTAGTTCTTTGTTCTTGGAACATTAGAACTTAGATGAATCAATACAGTTAATCGATAACGTATTGTTGATTCATCCACTCCAAAAATAATACACTTGTTCATTGCTAGCACGACGTGCAAGATACGTGGGTGGATCGTGTGTCACGATTGGAGGGTCTCAAGAACGAGATCTCGGTGCAAAATGGGGAACAACGCGAGTAGCCATTGAAGACGAAAACGACAACGGGTAGGTCTCGTTTTACTTTTTCGTCCCTCTTTAATTTTCAACTCTATGGACTCCATGATTTCTTTACATGCTTTATAATCATGAGATACACCGAACGCCCGGGAACCTCAAGGGTACACCCCTTGAGCGTGTTCTTTTAAATTAAAAGCATGCTTTATTTTTCGTATATTTAATTTTATCGCGCTTCCGCATTCGCGCAATTCCCAGGATGATCCACCGATTTCTTTCAGTGGTATCAGAGCCCGGTTCGGTGTATAGGCCTAGGGTTAATGTGCGTTCTAAGCATGAAACGTGATATTGGCATGTTTTATATTAAATCTTGATTTTTCTTGATTTTAAGCGTGTCGATTTTATTGCTTTTAAATCGTGTGAATCTCTGAATGTTGGTGTTTTTCTGTTTTTCTTGGGAAACGGGGTGGAAAATTGAACGGAAAACGAGAAACGATGCAGCCGGCCAGCCAGGAGGGCTGGCCGCGCGCAGCCGCAGGCTGCTGGCAGGGCAGACGCGCGCAGGCAAGGGAGGCCTGCGCGCGCCCGCCCAGCCGGTCGCGCAGGGGCAGCGCGCAGCCAGGAAGGCTGTGCGCAGGCGCGCGCGCACGCAGACAAGGGTGTCTGCGCGCCTACGAGTCCGCGCGCGGACGGGCTCTGGGCAGCACCGTCAGGCGCGTGCGCACGCAGATGGAAGAGTCTGCGCGCGCGCGCCCGGCAGGCGTGCCCAGTGCGCGTCTACGCGCGCACTGCGCACGGCACGACCGGCAGCTAGCAGGCCCGCGCACGCAAGGCAAGGGAGCCTGCGCGCGCGGCGCCCTGCCGGAATGCCAGGCCGCGCAGCGCGCTGCCGGCCTGGCAGCGCCTGCGCGCGCGCAGGGGCGGCAGGCTGAGCCTCTGCCCTGTGCGCGTGCCGGCAGGCCGCTGCCGGCGGCGGCGGCGGCGGCTGCAAACCCTAGCAGTGTTTTTTCTTTTATTTTTTAATTATTTTCAGTTTTAATTTTGAATTTATTCTGAAAAATCGTTTTTGGTTCAATCATGCCTATTTTTCTAAAGACATTATTTTAGGAGTAAAATAAATTGGATTTGGAATCCCGGGGTTATTTTACTTAGAATAATGAGGAAATATTTTCCTAAAACGAGAAAATAATATTACCAATATTTGTGTTTTATTTTTCACACGTTGTGCACATATTCATTTATTATTTTGGATATTTATGATTGGAAATCATATGTTGTTGGTATATTGTAATTATATGATTGGATCATGTGATTATGTGTGTTGGATGGAAATGGATGATCGCGAGCCCTAGACCGGATGTATGGTTTATTTTCTGTTGGGCCTGTGTGCCTCTTTTATTACTTTCTCCTTCTGTCTTTCTAGTTGCCTTGGAATAATAAGGCATTCTAACCTCCCTCCTTATGTACTCCCCCGGGTTTTCGCTGGGGTTTCTATTTTTAACATGTAATGAGAGTAGACTAGGAGTGAGGTTTCTATTTTTGTAATTGATGGAGAAGAAGGAAGGACCACATGGAGAGCCCAGACGGGAGGCCCCCTTGGAGTTTTCCATGAAGTGAAGAAAGAGAAAAAGAGACCAAGGCCCATCAGCATGATGATTGGGTTACTATTAATGTAATAGTATAGGACCAACCCTAGATTGACCATAGATACACTGCGGGCTCAGTGGGTCGCATAGGATTCGGGCTCGTGATCATCCAACAGGGGCGTGCTAGGCTTTAATTTTTCATGTGGTTATGATGATGGATGAATGGGTTGTTTATTTATCGTATAACTGTTGTGGATGGTTTTATTTACGCATTATGGATGTATGTGTAGATATTTATTTATTTGAGATCTCGGTCATTTCTTACTCCCACATTGGTTGGACCAATGTCAAAATATTAGACCCTAGACAAAGTGGACAAGAACTCTAGGAGTTTGTCCATGCCTTCCAATCCATGGCATAGTGAGGAAGCTGCTTTGGGTCAATAGTGTGGTCTCACGAGTCGTGGCACGTTGTTGTACTTAAAGGAAGCTGCATTATGTCATGAACGAAAAGCGGGCTGCTGCTACCTGTCTCACGAGTCGTGGGGGTACCAGTGGGTCCGTGGCTCGATCGATTGGGTTGGGTCTAACGCCCAATTAACATGATTCGCTTGGAGTCCTCGGGATCATGTGGAAGGGTGAGGCAATAATCTTGGGAATCTCGTGGAACCGGAATGGTATGGAATACCTCCCACAGGATCTTTTCCATGCGAATCGTAATAGCGGGGTATGGGAAAAATCGTTGTGGATCCCAAGCCCACTTGGAAAGGATTTCCCGAAAATCACGTTTGAGAGTACCGTATTTTTCGTATAAATAGTGGGAGGATTAAATGACTAAAGTCCATGCATTTAATTATTTTATCAAACCACCGTCTTTTATTTTCTGCTGATCGCGCGCTGTTTTCTAAAATGTAGATTTTAAAATGTCTAAGAACCCACTTTCCACCATTCTTGAGACAAACAAATTCAATGGAACAAACTACAACGACTGGTTGCGCAATCTCAGGATAGTCCTAGATTACGAGAACCAAGGCTACGTCATGGACGAGCCTCTCCCTAGGACCATACCGGAAGGATCAACGCCAGAAGAACGTGAGACGTTCGGACTTGGCATAAGGATAACCGGAAGGTCCGTAGCATCATACTTGCTTCGATGACCAATGAGATTCAGAAGCAATATGAAAGGCTAGACGATGTCCCTTCCATTATGTCTCGCCTTAAGGATTGCTATGCAGTCCCGGACCGGCATACTAGGTATGTCGCGACCAAGGCGTTCTTTGGAAACTAAAATGACAGAAGGATCCTCTGTACAAGAGCACGGGGTTAAAATGCTTACCATGGTGGAAAAGCTCGAGGACCTAAAGGCAGGTCTCGATAATGAAACGTACATAAATGTGATCCTTCAGTCACTCCCACCCTCCCTTTGACCAATTTATCGTCAACTACAACATGAACGCACTTGAGAAGGGCATTCATGAGTTGATCAATATGTTGGTGCAATACGAGGCAACGACTAAGAAGTCCACGCCTTCGGTATTGTTTGGAGGTGCTTCGACTTCTAATACGAAAGGCAAGGGTGCCGGACGTTCGAAGAAGAAGAAAGGGAAGGGAAAGGCCGTCAAAGCAGCTACGAACACTAAGAGTGTTCCCATTGCCAAAGAGGGAAAGGCAAAGGAAAGGGAAAGGTTGTCTCCAAGCAACAGTCAAAGGCATATGACATATGTATCAACTGCCGTGAGAAAGGGCATTGGAAGAGAGAGTGCCCCAAACTCTTCTCGAACCAAGGTATATATGTGATTGAGGTTAATATGGTCACTAGTTCTGCCTCTTGGGTATTAGATACCGGCTGTGGAGCTCACATTTGCAATAACTTGCAGGTGTTGAAAAGAAGCAGAAAACTGGGTAGCGGGACATGATCCTGAAGCTTGGGAATGGCAAGGCCATCTCGGTAGAAGCAGTAGGATCCGCCACTCTAGTGATTAGTGATAGTATTAGCATAGATTTAGAGCAAGTTTATTTTGTACCCACTATGATTAAAAACATCTTTTCCATTCCATTGTTGGACAATAGTGGTTATGAGTTTAGAATCAATAAAAATTGCTTTTATTTGATGAGGTGTGGAATTGCTCATCTACTTGGTACATTGCATAACGGACTCTATATCTTGCAACAAACGAATTTCGTCCTCAATACACAACACAAATGAAAATTAGATAATAACGGGAATGCACGTCTGTGGCACGCTAGGCTAGGTCACATATCCCAAGATAGGATGAAAAGGTTGGTAGACTCAAAGAACCTAGAGGTTGGGGACTTGAGCGATCTACCAACTTGTGAGTCCTGTCTAAGAGGGAAAATGACCAAGAAGCCCTTTGTAGGACAAAGCAGGCTTGCCACAGGTCTGTTGGACTTGGTCCATACAGACGTATGTGGACCACTAAGGACGTAGGCCCGAGGTGGGTTCTCCTACTTCATAACCTTCACCGATGATCATTCGCGGTATGGTTATGTTTACCTGATGAGGTACAAGTCTGAAGCTCTTGAGAGGTTTAAAGAATTCAGACTTGAAGTGGAGAACCAAACCAACTGCAAAATTAAAATCCTACGGTCGGACCGAGGCGGTGAATACCTTAGTACGGAGTTCCTAGATTATCTAAAAGAACATGGTATAATATCAGAATGGACACCTCCAGGAACACCACAGTTAAATGGTGTCTCTGAAAGGAGGAATCGAACCCTGTTGGACATGGTTCAGTCCATGATGAGTTTTACCAAATTGCCCTTATCATTTTGGGGCTATGCACTAGAGACGGCGGCCATATGAGATATGGCACGACAAGCCTGCATCCTACAACTACTTGAAAGTGTGGGGTAGCCCCGCATACGTCAAGAGGTTAGTGGGAGATAAGTTAGAATCTAGGTCTAGCTTATGCAGGTTCGTTGGATACCCTAAAGAAACTGCGGGTTATTACTTTTATGACCCCTTGGAACAAAAGGTGTTTGTTTCAAGAAACGCAGTATTCTTGGAGCAAGGCTTCCCGGAGGATATCCAACCTGATGAGCTGATCCTTGAGGAATCAAGTGATGGAATCCAGCCATCAGAGGAGGCCGCGGAACCCTCACTTAGAGGATTCAGGATAGACAACCGAAGGGCTGACCAACCTCGAGAAGTCCAACATGCTAGGCATGAAGGACAGCCTCAGGAACAGCCAGTCCCAGTTCCTGAACCACCGGCTCCGATACAGTCAGCACCCACAGTCACCACTAACGTTCCCGTTCTCCGTAGGTCCACTAGAGAGTCCAGACCTCCAGTGAGATATGGCTTTCTAGGTGCGACCGATCTTTTGGATAACGATCCTAAGACTTATGGAGAAGCAATGTCTGACATCGACTCCGGGAAATGGCTTGAGGCCATGAAAGTCGAAATGGACTCCATGAGCGAGAACCAAGTTTGCAGTCTTGTAGATCCACCGAAAGGTGTTAAGCCAGTCGGCTGTAAGTGGGTCTACAAGCGCAAACTTGGCGTTGATGGAGAAGTCACAACCTTTAAGGCTAGGCTTGTAGCTAAGGGATACACTCAACGACCCGGGGTCGATTTTGAGGATACCTACTCGCCAGTAGCCATGGCTAAGTCCATTCGGATTCTGCTCGCCATAGCAGCATGGTATGACTATGAGATATGGCAGATGGACGTGAAAACGGCCTTCCTCAACGGTTTCGTTGAAGAAGAGATCTATATGGATCAGCCGCAGGGTTTCACGGTCACTGGAGAAGAGCAGAAAGTCTGTCGTCTCCAGATGTCCATCTATGGCCTCAAACAAGCCTCCCGAAGTTCGAACATTCGCTTTGATGAAGTAATACGGGGTTATGACTTCATCAAAAACGAATCCGACCCTTGTGTATACAAGAAGGTCAGTGGGAGCTCAATAGTGTTCCTAGTGCTTTATGTGGATGACATTCTACTCATTGGTAATGACGTTAGAATGTTAGGAAACACAAAAGCATGGCTGTCAACCCAGTTTTCCATGAAGGACTTGGGTGAAGCCTCCTACATCCTAGGCATCCAGATTGTCAGGGACAGATCTAAAGGATGTTAGGACTCACCCAAAACTCGTATATGGAGAAAGTCCTAAAGAGATATCGAATGGAGAACTCCAAACGAGGATTCCTTCCAATGAGGCATGGGATCAAGTTATCCAAGAAACAGTCCCTACAGACTGATGAGGAACTTGAAAGGATGAAGGTCATCCCTATGCTTCTGCCGTAGGTAGCATACAATATGCGGTCCACTGCACTAGGCCAGACATTGCGTACGCTTTGAGCGTGACAAGCAGATATCAGTCCTGCGCAGGAGAAGCACATTAGAATGTTGTTAAGGGCATCCTTAAGTACCTAAGGAGGACTAAGGAGATGTTCTTAGTCTATGGCAATGGAGAACTAATTCTGGAAGGCTTTAGCAATGCTAGCTTCCAGTCTTATGACGATGATGCCAAGTGTCAATCGGGGTACGTATTCAAACTCAATGGAGGAGTAGTAGCTTGGAAAAGTTCCAAGCAAGCAACCATTGCTGACTCCACCACAGAGGCTGAATACATAGCAGCTTCAGAAGCTGCTAAGGAAGCGGTTTGGATGAGAAACTACATCTAAGAGTTGGGTGTGGTGCCTAGCATCGCCGAGCCCGTTGTCATCTTCTGTGATAACAACGGAGCAATAGCGCAAGCAAAGGAACCGAGATCTCATCACCGTTCCAAACACATTCTTAGACGCTACCATCTTCTTAGAGAAATGGTAGGAAGAGGTGACGTCCGGATGGATCGAGTCAACTCGGCAGACAACACAGCAGACCCGCTGACAAAGCCTATGTCGCAGAGCGCTCATACGCAATATCTTGAGAAGATGGGGATTAAGCATATGGGCAATTGGCTTTAAAGGTCAAGTGGGAGATTGTAAGAATAGGTGACCTTGTAAGCCAATTTTTCCAGGAATATGTAACCTATGTCTAGACAATTCTTTGGTATTTGATAAAACATTTATGAATAAAGAAGTGAAAATTCATATGGCAATACTTTATTTACGTTCACTTATCTGCATTTACATTTCTGTTCACTACGCAAACAAAGCCCACGGACTGAGAAACGATTTCAGGGACTGGGACTACGGTTGGAGGTAGGTCCATGAAATCAGTCTTACCGAATCAGTCCGGAAATCTCCAAGTCAAGGAATCCCGAAAATGGGTACCGAGATTCCCTTTGAGACTTGCACTAAGCATCTGCTGTCGTATTTCATCGACGGGTGACGAAGGTCGTCTAAGCAGTGTTAGTGGGTCAGCATGCTAGGAAGCAGCTGACTGAGGTGACTCGCGGGAACCGTCTTACGGAGGACCTTGAGTATGGTCAGCAAGGTATGACGTGTATTCCCGGTTCCAACAGTACAGGCCAAGTCCTTTGACTTGAGGAACTGCTGAGTTTACCTGTGCATCAGGTCTGTATCTTAGATATGGTGAGAGATTGCCAAAATACTCTTGAGTAGCCATAAGCCATGTCTAGTGCAGCTCGGGTGTACAAAGTGACAGTAGTTTCCAAGAAAGGATCTGTCTCCTGTCAAAAGGTATTGACAGTTGAGTCTCATGTATGCTCTGTGTCTTGTCCCTGAAATCTGTGACCACAGTAACTGAACAGAAGGGAAAGGTTTCCCTTGCGGCGTTTAGTAAGGACAGACCGACACTTAGGTCCAAAATGGGTACCTGCATTTTTCGTGCCCTAGACCCTAAGTGATGAGACCGAAGATAGAAGGACAAGTGTACTGTTAGAGCCTAAATGTTCATTCCCCGAATATTTCACCTAGTCTCTAGTGCCATGGACCGTTGCTAGATGGCCACCCATGGTAACAGGCGGATTCTAGGAATCCGACCAAGTCTAGCTGAATGGTGAACCTAAAGAGTCACACACTATCCACACACACACTTAGTATTTAATTTAGAATTAAATATTGGAGTAAAGGAATGATTAAATTAGATTTAATCGGGTCCTATATTTTCTTGGAAAAATTAATTCCTTCTATTTGATAAAGGAGATTAAATTAATAAATAGAATTTATTAAAGGGTTGAATTTAATGGGCTTAAAATAAATAATAATATTTATTTATTATATTATATTTATTCTTTTAGCCTTTTGGAATATTTAATGGGATTTAAATATTCCATTAAATTAAAATCAACGGTTGAGATGGAAAGGGGAGATGGAAGGCTAGGATTCGTTTGACTAGGTCAAACACTAGTTTGACTAGGACTTTGACTAGGTCAAAATCCTAGTCAAATTAGAGTTCTTAGAGTTGGAGTTTAAAGAGGATTAAACTCCTCCTCTATATAAACCTCTAGCTTCCAACAATTGAAGGATGATGAAATTTCAACACACACACAACACACACTAGTCTCTCTCCCTCTTACCTCTCGTCCGCCCCCCCTTTCTCTACAACACACGCGCGTGCAAGCAGGGGGCCTACGCGCGCGCGCCCGGCCAGGCAGCGCCTGCGCGCGCGCAAGGGCGACAGGCTGAGCCTGCTGCCCTGTTCCAACGGTATTGATTAACGGTATTGATTCATCAATGTTCTAGTGTTCCAAGAACAAAAGAACAAGAAAATATATTTCTTGTAGAGAAACGGGGGGGCGGACGAGAGGTAAGAGGGAGAGAGATGAGTGTGTGTTGTGTGTGTGATTTCAAGAATCATCGTCCTTCAATTGTTGGAAGCTAGAGGTTTATATAGAGGAGGAGTTTAATCCTCTTTAAACTCCAACTCTAAGAACTCTAATTTGACTAGGATTTTGACCTAGTCAAAGTCAAAGTCCTAGTCAAACTAGTGTTTGACCTAGTCAAACCAATCCTAGCCTTCCATCTCAACCGTTGATTTTAATTTAATAGAATATTTAAATTCCATTAAATATTCCAAAAGACCAAATAAATATAATAAATAAATATTAATATTTATTCTAAGCCCATTAAATCAATTCCCTTAGTAAATTCAATTTATTAATTTAATTCCCTTTATCAAATAGAAGGAATTAATTTCTCCAAGAAAATATAGGACCCGATTAAATTTAATTTAATCATTGCTTTACTCCAATATTTAATTCCAAATTAAATACTTAAGTGTGTGTGGATAGCGTGTAACTCTTTAGGTTCACCTTTCAGCTAGACTTGGTCGGATTCCTAGAATCCGCCCGTTACCATGGGTGGCCATCTAGCAACGGTCCATGGCACTAGAGACTAGGTGAAGTAATCGGGGATGAACATTTAGACCCTAACAGTACACTTGTCCTTCTGTCTTCGGTCTCATCACTTAGAGTCTAGGGCACGGAAAATGCAGGTACCCATTTTGGACCTAAGTGTCGGTCTGTCCTTACTAAACGCCGCAAGGGAAACCTTCCCTTCTGTTCAGTTACTGTGGCCACAGATTTTAGGGACAAGACACAGAGCATACATGAGACTCAACTGTCAATACCTTTTGACCGGAGACAGATCCTTTCTTGGAAACTACTGTCACTCTGTACACCCGAGCTGCACTAGACATGGCTTATGACTACTCAAGAGTATTTTTGGCAATCTCTCACCATATCTAAGATACAGACCTGATGCACAGGTAAACTCAGCAGTTCCTCAAGTCTAATGACTTGACCTGTACCGTTGGAACCGAAAATACGTCACACCTTGCAGACCATACTCAAGGTCCTCCGTAAGACGGTTCCCGCGAGTCACCTCAGTCAGCTGCTTCCTAGCATGCTGACCCACTAACACTGCTTAGATGACCTTCGTCACCCGTCGATGAAATACGACAGCAGATGCTTAGTGCAAGTCATAAAAGGAATTCCGGTATCCATTTTCGGGATTCCTTGACTTAGAGATTTCCGGACTGATTTCATGGACCTACCTCCAAGCGTAGTCCCAATCCCCGAAATCGATTCTCAGTCCGTGGGCTTTGTTTGCGTAGTGAACAGATATGTAAAAAGCAGATATAAGTGAACGTAAACAAAGTATTGCCATATGAACTTTTCACTTCTTTATTCATATATGTTTTATCAAACACCTGAAATTGTCTAGACATAGGTTACATATTCCTGCCAAAATTGGCTTACATGGTCACCTATTCTAACAATTACATGCAATGGGCCTTGTAAGTCCTCTTCATCTTCTTGGGCTCTCCATCGTAGGCCTACACCGGGCTTCTTCTCCATAGATCCTCCGTGGGCCACCGATGGCCTCCTCCATGGACCTCCAACACTTTGGGCTTGTTTTCTCTTTCAGCTTTTATTTACAAAAATAAAACCTCACCACTAATTCTATTCTCATTACATCATAAAAATAAGTAACCCCAATCAACAGTTGGGGGGAGTACATTAGGAGGGAGAGAGAAAGCCTTATAATTCCAAGGCAACTAGAAAAGAGAGAGAGGAAAAAGATGCATAGAGGCACACAGGCCACAACCCAACAAATGAATATAAATAAACCATACATGCGGTCTAGGAGCTTTGTGATCATCCTTCGTCAATTCAATTAACACAAATAGCACAAATACATATATCACGTAAAACATGCTATTCAAACATCCATTATATCCCATACCAAAAAATAAATGCAGAAACAATATGTAAAATATTCACACCAAACATTGGATAATGGTGCAACCTATGTACAACGATTTTTTGTTGGACAATCCTTTTCCATAATTAACAAGGAAATATCAATTCGAGGAAATATAAGATCTCAACCAAAATTAAAATGCCAAATTTAATTAGTTCAGAAAAATTCCCAGAATAATACAGAAAAATGAAATTTTCTTAAAATGCACGAAAATAACGAAAACCCGACGCGTAGGACGCGTGCCTGCACGCGCACGGGCCCTTGCCCGCGCGCGCAGGTGCTGTCACGCACAACTGCTACGCAGCAGCGCGCACGCAGGTGCAGTGCACACGCCTTCGCGCACAGGCCCACGCCCCCCAGCGCGCAAGCGCACACCTACTACCTGCGGTGCAGCCTCCCTACCGGCTGCCACCGTTTTTTCATGTTTAAATGGTTTCTTGCAATTAATTTTCTGAAATACAAAGACCATCAGTTCAAGAATATGCCCATATATTCAAGAATCCCAAAATCCAACATTTGTGCAATATTAATACATGTCAAGATCTACTCATGCTCTAGCCATAAAATAACCATGATGTCCAACATCATATAACGCAGAAATTATTGCGAAATTTCACACTTGAATTTTGATCATTGGTGCAACCATTGCAAGAATTAAATCTAGTTAGGAAACCCTTTTCTCATCAACAAAGCAACATTTATTTTAGGAAATTTTAAATCTCCAAAAATAAATATTCCAAGTCAATGGGTTCAGAAAAATGCAGAAAATATCATAAAAATAATTCATAAAAAAACAGTTTTAAAAAATGAGCCAAAAATGGGAGAGAAACGAAAAATGGAACAGCCAGCTGGCAAGGCGTGGGCGCCCAGAGGCGCGTGCGTCTAGCGCACATAGCGCGTGCGTCCAGTGGAGACGGCCTAGCCTGCCGTGCGAGCGTGCGTACGTGCGCGTGGCTGGCACAGCGCGCGCGCTGGCCGGGTGCGCGCAGGCCCCTGCCTGCACGCGCGCCCGGCCGCGCCCCAGTGTTGCTGTTGTCGGATCGCTGTTTTTCACTCTTTTTTGATTTTTTCATGCAATTTTCTGAACCACAAGATAAATTCGACCTAAGAAACATGTACAAAAATATTCAAGATATCCGAGATCCAACATCCCATGCAAAATTAAACGCAAATCAAGATCTACGCTAAACATGCTTCAAACATAAATTAAAACACGTTGATCATGCTTAAACGCACATAGCATATAGAATTCTAGGCCTATACACCAAACCGGGCTCTGATACCACTTAAACATTTAGTGGATCGGCTCGGGAGATGAACGCGAATACCGGAAGCGCGAAAGATTGCATAATAAAAATTACGAAGAATAATTAAATGGAATTTAAAGCATGCATTACATACATAACCGAATCAAGGGGTGTGCCCTTGATTCTCCCAGGTGTTCGGTGTATCTCATATTCAATAAAACACAACATGGAGGCCATAGAATTTGAACCAAAAATCATAATTAAAGAGAACCTACCCGATTGTAGTTTTGTCTTCGTTTGGCTACATGAATTGGTCCCCGTTTTGCACCAAGATCTCGAAGAAGAGACCCTTTAAATCATCTCACTCGCTACACCGGAAAGCAACGAACCCTTGTGCTAGCAAAAAATTATTGTTAGAATAGGTGACCAGAAAGCCAATAGGTTTGGCGATTTGTAACCTATCTGACAACTTGATGTAAATGTAATATTATTATGTGATGAATAAGATGAGTATTCGTCACCAATGGTACCTTCTTTGTTGCGCTCATCTTACATTTGTTAAAACGGTGTTTAACTTATATCGCAACAAAGCCCACAGACCATGGATAACAACTCGTGCAATTGGGCCACGCATTGGATGGTGGTCATGAAACCAACTGAATAAGATTAGGGTCTGAAACATTCCAAGTCGAGGACCTCGAGACAGGGCATCGAGAGTCCTATTGAGACTTGCGTCAAGAGTCGTGTTCATTGGATGAGTGTCGTGTTTCATCGGCGACAGGCGTGGGATGCCTACACGATCTTGATGGGTTGGTCGACTGGGGTCAAGCCGACTGGACTGACTCACGGGGATCATCATATGGAAGCCTTGGAGGCTTGATCGGTATGATTGGTTTTCCCCGGTTCTGATAGTACGGGAGTAATCCTCAGACTTGAGGGATCATGACAGTCGCGTGCACAGGACGGTTGTATCTTGGATCTAGCGAGAGGTAATCATTCTGTAAGATGATTATCATAAGCCTTGTCCAATGCAGTCAGAATGTGTAGCGAGGACGGTGGATTCCAACAAGAGGATCCGTCCCTGTCAGTATGTGACAGAGGTATCTCCTATGCACTCGGAGACACGTTCATGCTGTTTGAAGCTGTGGCCACAGTGGTTTGTCGAATAGGGAATGGTTTCCTGTGTCGACGCAATGAAGCATACGTGGTCTCGAGTATTAAGCATAGTGAAAGAAATCGATGGATCGTCCCGGGAATTGCGCGAATGCGGAAGCGCGATAAAAATAAACATACGAAAAATAAAGCATGCTTTTAATTTAAAAGAACACGCTCAAGGGGTGTACCCTTGAGGTTCCCGGGCGTTCGGTGTATCTCATGATTATAAAGCATGTAAAGAAATCATGACCTACCCATTGTCGTTTTCGTCTTCAACGGCTACTCGCGTTGTTCCCCGTTTTGCACCGAGATCTCGTTCTTGAGACCCTCCAAATCATGACACACGATCCACCAACGTATCTTGCACGTCGTGCTAGCAACGAACAAGTGTATTATTTTTGGAGTGGATGAATCAACAACAAGTTATCGATTAACGGTATTGATTCATCTAAGATCTAATGTTCCAAGAACAAAAGAACTAAGAAATATTTTCTTGTAGAGAGAGAGGGGGCGGACGAGAGGTGAGGAGGGGAGAGATGAGTGTGTGTTGTGTGTGTGATTTCAAGAATCATCGTCCTTCAATTGTTGGAAGCTAGAGGTTTATATAGAGGAGGAGTTTAATCCTCTTTAAACTCCAACTCTAAGAACTCTAATTTGACTAGGATTTTGACCTAGTCAAAGTCTTAGTCAAACTAGTGTTTGACCTAGTCAAACGAATCCTAGCCTTCCATCTCCCCTTTCCATCTCAACCCTTGATTTTAATTTAATGGAATATTTTAAATCCCATTAAATATTCCAAAAGGCTAAAAGAATAAATATAATATAATAAATAAATATTATTATTTATTCTAAGCCCATTAAATCAACCCTTTAATAAATCCTATTTATTAATTTAATTCCCTTTATCAAATAGAAGGAATTAATTTCTCCAAGAAAATATAGGACCCGATTAAATCTAATTTAATCATTCCTTTACTCCAATATTTAATTCCAAATTAAATACTAAGTGTGTGTGTGTGGATAGTGTGTGACTCTTTAGGTTCACCATTCAGCTAGACTTGGTCGTATTCCTAGAATCCGCCCGTTACCATGGGTGGCCATCTAGCAACGGTCCATGGAACTAGAGACTAGGTGAAATATTCGGGGATGAACATTTAGGCTCTAACAGTACACTTGTCCTTCTATCTTCGGTCTCATCACTTAGGGTCTAGGGCACGGAAAATGCAGGTACCCATTTTGGACCTAAGTGTCGGTCTGTCCTTACTAAACGCCGCAAGGGAAACCTTTCCCTTCTGTTCAGTTACTGTGGCCACAGATTTCAAGGACAAGACACAGAGCATACATGAGACTCAACTGTCAATACCTTTTGACAGGAGACAGATCCTTTCTTAGAAACTACTGTCACTTTGTACACCCGAGCTGCACTAGACATGGCTTATGACTACTCAAGAGTATTTTGGCAATCTCTCACCATATCTAAGATACAGACCTGATGCACAGGTAAACTCAGCAGTTCCTTAAGTCAAAGGACTTGGCCTGAACTGTTGGAACCGGGAATACACGTCATACCTTGCTGACCATACTCAAGGTCCTCCGTAAGACGGTTCCCGTGAGTCACCTCAGTCAGTTGCTTCCTAGCATGCTGACCCACTAACACTGCTTAGACGACCTTCGTCACACGTCGATGAAATACGACAGCAGATGCTTAGTGCAAGTCTCAAAGGGAATCCCGATACCCATTTTCGGGATTCCTTGACTTGGAGATTTCCGGACTGATTCGGTAAAACTGATTTCATGGACCTACCTCCAAGCGTAGTCCCAGTCCCCGAAATCGTTTCTCAGTCCGTGGGCTTTGTTTGCATAGTGAACAGAAATGTAAATGCAAATAAGTGAACGTAAACAAAGTATTGCCATATGAATTTTCACTTCTTTATTCATAAATGTTTTATCAAATACCAAAGAATTGTCTAGACATAGGTTACATATTCCTACCAAAATTGGCTTACATGGTCACCTATTCTAACACATAGATGCCTAGTCAAGGATGGGAACCGACGCCCAATTCCATACCCTAGACTAAGGTCGGGAGACGGTAGATGGAAGGATCGTACCCGTACGGAATCGGCGCCTAAATGTTCACGCCAATTCACCTAGTCTCTAGTGCCATGGACCGTTGCTAGACGGCCACCCATGGTAACGGGCCCTTGTGGGACACGGGCCCAAGTGTAGCTGAGGGTGAACCTAAAGGGTCACACACAAATCACCGAGGAGGTTGAGAGATCGACTTGGAGTCAATCTCAAAGGATAAAATAAGTAATTGGATTACTTAACGGAAAGTCCATTGGATGGACGGGCCGATACTGTATCGGGCTTTCATTTAATCGGTAAATTGGATTTTCGATTAAATATGGAAGGTTGAGATGTTGAGACGTTGGATCTTTTAATTGGATTAAAAGATCAACGAGAATAATTTAAGTGGACATTAAATTGGATTTAATATTGGGTTCGTCGTAATTGGATTACGATAAAATCCGGTCCGTTAAATTATACCCGAGAGGAGAAATAATTCCTAATTTGGAATGGGAAGAAGTTGGACTTCTTTCCTTAATTAAACATGGCCGACACGCTCCCTTGGAGGAAGCAAAATCAGCCATGTTTCATGCTAGGTGGTATGTTGACTTATCTCTTTTGGAAAGAGACAAATCAACTCCAATCAAGCTCTTCCCTTTTGGTATGATTTGATCATACAATAAATTTTGGTAGGCTTGATTGAAGAATTGATGGTGATTGATTGAAATGAATCTAGACATCCTTGGATGAACCTAGACACATTCCAATAATCACATTAATTATGTATATATATTAGAATATACAACACCAAGCATAAGTGATTCATTATTCATCTTTTTCTAGGAAAAAGAGAAGACAAAAATCCTCTCCTCTCTCTCAATTTTCGTGCTCTCTCCCTCTCTTACACTTGTGTTCTTCACTTGATTTTGAATCAAGAAGAAGAACAAAGTAAGTTTAAGAGAACACTAATTTATAGTGTTCTTCTCTTAAACCGATTCCTTACTAAGCCCGTTCTTTTCTAGCAAGAAGAACGTGTGTTTCTTCCGGTGTGGTGTGGATCACCTTTGGAGAATCCATACGTTTGGATTTCGTGAGCATTCCGGAGAAGGAACAACGCTAGTAGCCGGGAGCATACGCTAAACAATCAAAGGTAACAGTTTATTATGTTTTGATTGATTTCATTTATATATCTATGCCCTATGTGTTTAAATATATGTTTTAATATTTACACATCCTACATCGAACGCTCGGTTGAGCACCCAAGGGTACACCCCTTGGGATTCGCGTATTTTGAATTTGATTTATATTTATGCACTTTCCACGCTTTCTCGCTTCCGCTCGTGCTCCCGGGCGGATCCGCTTGTGCTTCAAGTGGTACCAGAGCCCAGTTCGATGTAAGGGGCATAGATCTATGTGTTTGGCATGATCTACTTGCTTTTAAATGGCTTTATTGGCATGTTAGATTACATAAGTATATGAATAATATGATGATTCAATTGTTTGAATTTAATGGACTTTTGGCATGCTTAATTTTGTTAGATTGGATCTAAAATTGCATGCTTATTTTCCGAATAATATTGATGTTATTGTGCTGAAGCAGTTTTGAAAAACAAAAAAAAAAAATTTGGAATCGGCGGCCAGCACAACGGCTGGGCCGTTTTGTGCCGTTTTTGGACTTTTTCCGGAAAATTCGATTTTCTGTATTTTCTGCACGATATTCTGAAAATATGTTAATTTTTCATTTTTGATTTTGGGATAATTGCATTATTCCTCGAATTAAATTTGCTTAATTAATTTGGGATTAATACATGCATTGGATGCATTGTTTAAAATGTCCATTAAATTTAAAATTTGAATTTTGCATATTATTTGTATATTTATGCTTTTGTGATGTTGGACATCACTTGGGTATTTGGAATATCCATTGGTTATTTATGCATGATTATTTGGAATAATTATGTTATGTGAGTTGATGGAATCAACATGCGATGATCACAAGAGCCCTAGACCTTATGTATGGAAGAATGTATGATAATTTATTTTCTGTTGGGTGGGGCCTGCGTGCCTCTTGTTTTTGGGACTATCATCTCCCGTATTTTCAGCCTCATGATGTTAAGGCTTGTTTTCTTTATTACCGATGTATTACTTTCAGTTGTAATGAGAGTAGATAGGATTGGTGAGGTTTCAATTTTAACAAGCAATTGGAGTCGGAGACCCCAAGGAGGAGCATCAAGGTGTGAAACAAGAAGCACTTCAAGGCCCATTGGAATGACAATGGGTTTATTATTATTGTAATAATTTAGGACCACCAGACAGACCATAGATTCACTGCGGGCTCAGTGGGTCGCATAGGTTGGGCTTGTGATCATCCTAACAGGGGTATGCTATGTTTTATGCATGCGGCGTTTTTTTTTATTTATCGCTTTAAATATTGGATATTTATGCATGCTAAAACACCATAATGTGATGAGGTCTCGGTCACACTCAAAACTCTCATTTGGTTGGACCAAATTAAATATTAGGCCCAGAACGGACTTCGATCAAAATGGTATTTTGGTCTGTCCGAGCCTTCCATCCACAACAATGTGGTGAGGAAGCTACCACTACCCAAGTGTGGTCTCACGAGTCGTGGCACACTTGGAATAGGGGAAAGCTGCACTATTGTTGTGAACAAAAAGACTGCGCTCGCTGTTTCCCTGTCTCACGAGTCGTGGGGGGCGACAGTTTGAGGTATGATTTGGTTGATGGGTCGGGCCTAACACTGAGTAACATGGTTCGCTTGGAGTCCTCGGAACCATGCGAATAGGTGAGGCAAAATATCTTGGGAATCTCATTGGATGAGAATGATATTGGATATCTCCCACGAGGTCTTCTTCATGTGAATCGTAAAAGCGGGGCATGGAGATTACGCTTGTGGAGCCCAAGCCCACTAGGAAATGGTTTCCCGAAACTCCGCTTGAGAGTGGCGGACTTTCGTATAAATAGTGGGAGGGTTAAAGACTAAAAGACCAAGTCTTCAACTTGAACAATAATATTACCATCATTTGCTAATATCTGCTTTACATTTTCATTAATGTAGATATGTCTAAGAACCCGTTAACCATGATTCTTGAGACTAACAAATTCAACGGAACGAACTACTCGGATTGGCTGAGAAACCTGAGGATTGTCCTCGGTTTCGAGAACTAAGGATACGTCTTGGACGAGCCGCCACCGAGCAACTCACCGGAGGGGTCCACGCCTGAAGAACGTTTGACGTTCGAGAAATGGCATGAGGACAACCGGAAAGTACGCAGTATCATACTGGCTTCGATGTCTAACGACATCCAGAAGCAGTATGAGAGGCTGGACAACGTCTCCGCCATAATGCTCCGCATGAACGAGGTTTATGCGGTTCCGGATAGGCATATTAGATATGCCGCCACAAAAGCATTCTTTGCCACCAAGCTCGCTGAAGGAGCCTCTGTATAGAGTCATGGGGTCAAGATGCTCTCCCTAGTGGCGTACATTGACGTGATCCTCCAGTCGCTTCCTCCATCCTATGACCCGTTTGTTGTAAACTACAACATGAACGGACTTGAGAAGTCTATTCATGAGTTGATCAACATGCTGGTCCAATACGAGGCAACGACCCACAAATCGGCGCCGGCGGTATTGATAGGAGAGGCTTCGACCTCCAAGGAGAATGGCAAGAGGGCCGGACGCTGGAAGAGGAAGAAGGGCAAAGGGAAGACGGTTGTGGCCCCTGCTCACGCTCCGGGCGTCCCTGTTGCTCCGGTTGGACCGAGCAAAAGGAAAGGGAAGGCCCGTGGTTCTCAGCGGTCCAAGGCAAATCGGTCGAAAGATCAAAGCCCTTCAGTCGGACCGAGGTGGAGAGTATTTGAGTGGTGAGTTTACTGATTATCTAAAAGAGAATGAGATTCTCTCTCAGTGGACCCCTCCTGGAACACCGCAGCTTAATGGTGTGTCTGAAAGGAGGAATCGAACCTTGTTGGACATGGTCCGATCCATGATGATTTTTACCGAACTACCCCTTTCCTTCTGGGGATACGCTCTTGAGACGGCGGCCAAAAGTTTTGAACTTGGCGCCATCTAAAAAGGTATCCCAGACGCCATATGAGATATGGCATGGCAAGCCTGCCTCCTACAAATACTTGAAAGTGTGGGGTTGCCCCGCATATGTCAAGAGATTAGTGGGAGATAAACTGGACTCGAGGTCTAGTTTATGCAGGTTCATCGGCTATCTGAAAGAAACTGCGGGGTATTATTTCTATGATCCCTCCGAGCAAAAGGTTTTTGTCTCGCGAAACGCAGTGTTCTTGGAAAAAGGTTTTCCATCGGATAGTCGACGCGATGAGGTACTCCTTGAGGAATCAAGTGAGGTACCCCATGAGGCGGCAGTGACATCTGAGCTAGTGGTTCCCACTGATATTGTTCCAGTCCTCCTGATAGGTATGGATTTCTGAGCCTGACCGGTCAGTTGGATAATGATCCAAAGACATACGGAGAAGCGATGCCGGACATCGATTCGGACAAGTGGCTTGAGGCCATGAAATCCGAGATGGACTCGATGGGTACAAGCAAGGTTTGGACCCTAGTAGATCCACCCAAAGGGGTTAAACCCGTAGGGTGTAAATGGGTCTACAAACGTAAGCCTGGAGCTGACGGGGAGGTTACAACCTTCAAAGCCAGGCTTGTGGCGAAAGGTTATACTCAACGACCCGGGGTTGATTTTGAGGAAACCTACTCGCCCGTAGCAATGCCCAAGTCCATTCGTATACTGCTTGCCATAGCAGCATGGTATGACTATGAAATATGGCAGATGGACGTGAAAACGGCCTTCCTCAACGGTTTCGTAGAGGAAGAGATCTATATGGATCAGCCGGAAGGTTTCACAACTTTTGGAGAAGAGCAGAAGGTCTGCCATCTCCAAAGGTCCATCTATGGCCTCAAACAAGCTTCCCGAAGCTGGAACATACGTTTTGATGAAGTCATACGGGGATATGATTTCATCAAGAACGAGTCCAATCCTTGTGTATACAAGAAGATCAGTAGGAGCTCAGTTGCGTTTTTGGTGCTTTACGTGGATGACATCTTGCTCATTGGGAATGATGCTAAGATGTTGGGTACCACTAAAGCTTGGTTGTCAACGCAATTCTCCATGAAGGATATGGGCAAGGCATCCTACATCCTTGGCATCAAGATCTACAGGGATAGATTTAGAAGGATGTTAGGAATGGCCCAGTCCTCGTACATTGAGAAAGTCTTGAAGAGATTCAAGATGGAGAACTCAAAACGAGGATTCCTTCCTATGAGGCATGGAATTAAGTTATCCAAGAAGCAGTCTCCTAAGACTGATGAGGAGCTTAAAAGGATGTTGGACATCCCCTATGCTTCAGCCGTAGGCAGCATACAGTATACTGTTCAATGCACTAGACCTGATGTGGCTTTCGCTTTGAGCGTAACAAGTCGATATCAGTCGTGTGCCGGGGAGGCACACTGGAGTCCAGTCAAGACTATCCTGAAGTACCTGAAAAGGACTAAGGACATGTTCTTGATCTACGGCGGTGGAGAGTTGATACTAGAAGGCTATAGCGACGCTAGCTTCCAATCGGATGACGATGATGCCAAGTCTCAGTCTGGTTATGTGTTCAGACTTAATGGTGGCGTGGTTACTTGGAAGGGTTCCAAGTAGGCTACCACGGCGGACTCCACCATAGAGTTTTGAATACATAGCGGCTTTGGAAGCTGCTAAGGAGTGGTTTGGTTGATGAGCTACATCCAAGGGTTGGATGTAGTACCTAGCATTGCTAAGCCTGTAATTATCTTTTATGATAACAACGGGGCAATAGCGCTAGCAAAGGAACCAAGATCTCATCACGATCCAAGCATATTCTTAGACGCTACCATCTCTTAGAGAGATGGATAGCAGGAGTGACGTTCAGTTGGACCGAGTCAGCTCCGCAGAAAACATAGCAGATCCACTTGCTAAGCCCATGTCGCAAGTTGCCCACACTCACCATCTGAATAAGAGGTTTGAGGACAATGGGTGATTGGCTTTAGGTCAAGTGGGAGATTGTTAGAATAGGTGACCAGAAAGCCAATAGGTTTGGCGATTTGTAACCTATCTGACAACTTGATGTGAATGTAATATTATTATGTGATGAATAAGATGAGTATTCGTCACTAATGGTACCTTCTTTGTTGCGCTCATCTTACATTTGTTAAAACGGTGTTTAACTTATATCGCAACAAAGCCCACAGACCATGGATAACAACTCGTGCAGTTGGACCATGCATTGGATGGTGGTCATGAAACCAACTGATTAAGAGTTAGGTCTGAAACGTTCCAAGTCGAGGACCTCGGGACAGGGCATCGAGAGTCCTATTGAGACTTGCGTCAAGAGTCGTGTTCATTGGATGAGTGCCGTGTTTCATCGGCGACAGGCGTGGGACGCTTACACGATCTTGATGGGTTGGTCGACTGGGGTCGAGCCGACTGGACTGACTCGCGGGGATCATCATATGGAAGCCTTGGAGGCTTGGTCGGTATGATTCGTTTTCCCCGGTTCCGATAGTACGGGAGTAATCCTCAGACTTGAGGGATCATGGCAGTCGCGTGCACAGGACGGCTGTATCTTGGATCTGGCGAGAGGTAATCATTCTGCAAGATGATTATCATAAGCCTTGTCCAGTGCAGTCAGAATGTGTAGCAAGGACGGTGGATTCCAAGAAAAGGATCCGTCCCCTGTCAGTATGTGACAGAGGTATCTCCTATGCACTCCGAGACACGTTCATGCTGTTTGAAGCTGTGCCCACAGTGGTTGGTCGAACAGGGAATGGTCTCCTGTGTCGACGCAATGAAGCATACGTGGTCTCGAGTATTAAGCATACATGCCTAGTCAAGGATGGGAACCGACGCCCAATTCCATACCCTAGACTAAGGCCGAGAGACGGTAGACGGAAGGATCGTACCCGTACGGAATCGGCGCCTAAATGTTCACGCCAATTCACCTAGTCTCTAGTGCCATGGACCGTTGCTAGACGGTCACCCATGGTAACGGGCCCTTGTGGGACACGGGCCCAAGTCTAGTTGAGGGTGAACCTAAAGGGTCACACACAAATCACCGAGGAGGTTGAGAGATCGACTTGGAGTCAATCTCGAAGGATAAAATAAGTAATTGGATTACTTAAGGGAAAGCCCATTGGATGGACGGGCCGATATTGTATCGGGCTTTCATTTAATCGGTAAATTGGATTTTCGATTGAATATGAAAAGTTGAGATGTTGAGACGTTGGATCTTTTAATTGGATTAAAAGATCAACGGGAATAATTTAAGTGGACATTAAATTGGATTTAATATTGGGTTCGTCGTAATTGGATTACGATAAAACCCGGTCCGTTAAATTATACCCGAGAGGAGAAATAATTCCTAATTTGGAATAGGAAGAAGTTGGAGTTCTTTCCTTAATTAAACATGGCCGACACGCTCCCTTGGAGGAAGCAAAATCAGCCATGTTTCATGCTAGGTGGTATGTTGACTTATCTCTTTTGGAAAGAGACAAATCAACTCCAATCAAGCTCTTCCCTTGTGGTATGATTTGATCATACAATAAATTTTGGTAGGCTTGATTGAAGAATTGATGGTGATTGATTGGAATGAATCTAGACATCCTTGGATGAACCTAGACACATTCCAATAATCACATTAATTATGTATATATATTAGAATATACAACACCAAGCATAAGTGATTCATTATTCATCTTTTTCTAGGAAAAAGAGAAGATAAATATCCTCTCCTCTCTCTCAATTTTCGTGCTCTCTCCCTCTCTTACACTTGTGTTCTTCACTTGATTTTGAATCAAGAAGAAGAACAAAGTAAGTTTAAGAGAACACTAATTCAGAGTGTTCTTCTCTTAAACCGATTCCTTCCTAAACCCGTTCTTTTATAGCAAGAAGAATGTGTGTTTCTTCCGGTGTGGTGTGGATCACCTTTGGAGAATCCATACGTTTGGATTTCGTGAGCATTCCGGAGAAGGAACAACGCTAGTAGCCGGGAGCATACGTTAAACAATCAAAGGTAACAGTTTATTACGCTTTGATTGATTTCATTTATATATCTATGCCCTATGTGTTTAAATATATGTTTTAATATTTACACATCCTAGATCAAACGCCCGGTTGAGCACCCAAGGGTACACCCCTTGGGATTCGTGTATTTTGAATTTGATTTAAATTTACGCACTTTTCACGCTTTCTCGCTTCCGCACGCGCTCCCGGGTGGATCCGCTTGTCCTTCAATTATTTGGGGAGAAGAGACATTGATACACGCTATCAATTAACGCAATCGACGTCTCTTATGTTCTAGCTTGAATAAATCAAGAAGAACAAAGTAGAAATATTGGAGAGTGAAGAAGAGGGATTGACGAATTCTAGGGAGAGAATTGTGATATGAGAGTTGTAGAGATTAGTAGGTGTATGTGTGTGTTTTTGAGTATTTATAGAAAATAGATTTTCCTATTCCTACTCAACCACTTCTAAAGAGGAACACTTGACTAGGATTTTGACCTAGTAAAATCCTAGTCAATCTGGGCTTTGATTAAGTCAAATTAATCATGGCCCTTCATCTCATCAATCTCTAGATCAAATCTTGTCCATCCATTTTGATGGGCTTTATGGAATGGGCCTATTTAATTCTAAATTAAATAGTCCCATGGACATTATATTAAATCCTATTTAATATACTAAGCCCATTAATTAATTCATGCAATGAGCCTATTTAATTCTAAATTAAATAGTCCCATTGACTTTATATTAAATCCTATTTAACTAAGCCCATTAATTAATTCATCCTTTGTAATCTAATTAAAAGGGAAGCCCACACTTTATAAAATCCATTAATCTAATTTATGAACACAAGCCCGATTATTCCAATTAATCCATCGAGGCTTGAATCTTCAAGAAGTATGACTCTTTAGGTTCACCTTTCAGCTAGACTTGGACTTACTTGTTATTTCATAACAAAAGTACTCCGTCACCACGGGTGGCCATCTAGCAACGGTCTATGGCACTAGAGACAAGGTGAATATGTGGTGTGAACATTTAGGTTCCGAGTTACATGCAGGTCTGATCCTACCGTCGCTCGTTACATATAGGTAAGGTCCTACTGTCGCCCGTCTCCCGGCCTTAGTCTAGGGCATGGAATTAGGATGTCGGTTTCCATCCTTGACTTATGCATCTATGCTTTATGCTTGAGATAGGTTTAACTCGACGTAGGAAATCCTTTACCATCCTAATCAGGTGCTACGGCCATAGACTTTGCAAGTCTAAACAATCTCAAAGCGCATAGGAGATCTCGCTGTCATATCCTTTGATAGGGGACAGATTCTATCTTTGCATCCACTGTCCTCACATACTACGACTGCACTGGACAAGGCTTATGATGACCATGTCATACTACGCGGTCAAATCTCACCAGATCCAAAATACCACCTTAGTATGTAAGTGACTACCGTGATCCGCAAGTCCGTGGACTAATCCCGTACTATCGGAACTGGGAATACGAGTCATACCGAATAATGCCCGTGCGGCTTCCATATGACGATTCCCGCGAGTCACCTCAGTCAGTAGCCACCTAGCTGGCTGACCCACTAACGCTACATGGACGAGCCTCATCACTTGTCTATGAAATGCGACTGTAGATGCTTAGTGCAAGTCTCAAATGGATTCTCGATGCTCTGTCTCGAGATTCCTTGACTTGGAGTATTTCAGACCAATCCGAGAAACTGATTTCATGAACCTACCTTCCAATGCGCAGTTCCAGTTTCCCAGAAAGTTATATTTCAGTCTGTGGGCATTTGTTGTGTCATCGAAATGATGCAAGCAGTAAGTACAACAAACTCTTGCCTATGAATCCTCACTACATTCATTAACATAATATTACTTGTTCAAAGATTGGCGAATGGTTCTCAAAACAGCCAATACCATTAACTTTCTGGTTACCTATTCTAACATCTTCCACGCAACTACGCCACCATTTAGTCTGAACACAAAACTAGATTAAGATTTGGCATTGTCGTCATCCGACTGGAAGCTAGCGTCGCTGTAGCCTTCTAGTATCAATTCTCCACAACCATAGATCAAAAACATGTCCTTAGTCCTTTTCAGGTACTTGAGGATAGTCAATCGCACTCCAGTGTGCCTCTCCGACACACGCCTGATATCGACTTGTAACGCTCAAAGCAAAAGCCACATCAGTCTGAACAATGTACTGAATGCTGCCTACGGCTGAAGCATAGGGGATGTCCAACATACGTTTAAGCTCCTCATCAGTCTTAGGAGACTGCTTCTTGGACAACTTAATTCCATGCCTCATAGGAAGGGATCCTTGTTTTGAGTTCTCCATCTTGAATCTCTTCAAGACCTTCTCAATATACGAGGACTGGGTCATTCCTAACATCCTTCTAGATCTATCCTTGTAGATCTTGATCCCAAGGATGTAGGATGCCTCGCCCATATCCTTCATGAAAAATTGTATTGATAACCAAGCTTTAGTGGTTCCCAACATCTTAGCATCATTCCCAATGAGGCAGATGTCATCCACGTAAAGCACTGGAAACGCAACAGAGCTCGCACTGATCTTCTTGTATACACAAGGATCGGACTCATTCTTGATGAAATACTATCCTCTTATGACTTCATCAAAACGTATGTTCCAACTTTGGAGGCCATAGATTGACTTTTGAAGACGACAGACCTTCTGCTCTTCTCCAACATATCTCTATGAAACCGTTTAGGAAGGCAGTTTTCACGTCCATATACCATATTTCACAGTCATACCATGCTTCTACGACAAGCAGTATCCATGGACTTAGCCATTGCTACAGGCGAGTAGGTTTCCTATAAATTGACCCCGGGTCGTTGAGTGTAACCTTTCGCCACAAGCCTGGCTTTGAAGGTTGTAACCTCCCCGTCAGCTCCAATCTTACGTTTGTAGATCCATTTACACCCTACAGGTTTTACTCCTTTAAGTGGGTCCACTAGGGTCCAAACCTGGTTTGCACCCATCGAGTCCATTTCGAATTTCATGGCCTCAAGCCGCTTATCCGAATCAATCTCTGACATAACTTCTCTGTATGTCTTTTGATCATTATCCAACTGACCGGTCAGGCACAGAAATCCGTACTTATCAGGTGGTTGGGATACTCTGACCCGCCTACGAAGGATTGGAACATTATCAGTGGGAACCACTGGCTAAGATGTCATTGCTGTCTCATGGGGTGCCTCACTTGATTCCTCAAGGAGTACCTCATCACGTCGACTATCCGATGGAAAACCCTTTTCCAAGAACACTGCGTTTCGCGAGACAAACACCTTTTGCTCAGAGGGATCATAGAAATAATACATCGCAGTTTTTTTTGGATATCCAACGAACCTGCATAAACTAGACCTGGAGTCCATTTTATCTCCCACTTATCTCTTGACGTTTGCGGGGCAACCCCACACTTTTAAGTATTTGTAGGAGACAGGCTTGTCATGCCATATCTCATATGGTGTTTGGGATATCTTCTTAGATGACGCCAAGTTCAAAAGTTTGGTCGTCGCCTCAAGAGCATATCCCTAGAAGGACAATGGGAGTTTGATAAAACTCATCATGGATCGGACCATGTCCAACAAGGTCCAATTCCTCCTTTCGGACACAGCATTCAACTGTGGTGTTCCAGGAGGAGTCCCCTGAGAGAGAATTCCATTCTCTTTTAGATAATCAGTGAATTCGCCACTTAAATATGCTTCACCTCGGTCCAACTGAAGGGCCTTGATCTTACAACCTGTTTGGTTCTCTACTTCAAGTCTGTATTCCTTAAACCTTCCAAAGGCTTCAGACTTGTACCTCATTAGGTAAACATAACCATACCACGAGTGATCATCGGTAAAGGTTATGAAGTACGAGTACCCACCTCTATCCTGAGTATTTAATGGGCCACAGACGTCCGTATGGATCAAATCCAACAGACCGTTGGCTAGCTTGCTTTGTCCAACAAAGGGTTTCTTGGTCATCTTTCCCTTCAGACAGGATTCGTAGGTCGGTTGTTGGAATAGGTGACCAGAAAGCCAATAGGTTTGGCAATTTATAACCTATCCGACAACTTGATGTGAATGTAATATTATTATGTGATGAATAAGATGAGTATTCGTCACCAATGGTACCTTCTTTGTTGCGCTCATCTTACATTTGTTTAAAATGGTGTTTAACTTATATCGCAACAAAGCCCACAGACCATGGATAACAACTCGTGCAGTTGGGCCACGCATTGGATGGTGGTCACGAAACCAAACTGATTAAGAGTTGGGTCTGAAACGTTCCAAGTCGAGGACCTCGAGACAGGGCATCAAGAGTCCTATTGAGACTTGCGTCAAGAGTCGTGTTCATTGGATGAGTGCCGTGTTTCATCGGCGACAAGCGTGGACGCCTACACGATCTTGATGGGTTGGTCGACTGGGGTCGAGCTGACTGGACTGACTCGCGGGGATCATCATATGGAAGCCTTGGGAGGCTTGGTCGGTAATGATTGGTTTTCCTCGGTTCCGATAGTACGGGAGTAATCCTCAGACTTGAGGAAATCATGGCAGTCGCGTGCACAGGACGGCTGTATCTTGGATCTGGCGAGAGGTAATCATTCTGTAAGATGATTATTATAAGCTTTGTCCAGTGCAGTCGGAATGTGTAGCGAGGACGGTGGATTCCAAGAAGAGGATCCGTCCCCTGTTAGTATGTGACAAGGTATCTCCTATGCACTCCGAGACACGTTCATGCTGTTTGAAGCTGTGGCCACAGTGGTTGGTCGAACAGGGAATGGTTTCCTGTGTCGACGCAATGAAGCATACTTGGTCTCGAGTATTAAGCATAGATGCCTAGTCAAGGATGGGAACCGACGCCCAATTTCCATATCCTAGACTAAGGCCAGGAGACGGTAGACGGAAGGATCGTTACCCGTACGGAATCGGCGCCTAAATGTTCACGCCAATTCACCTAGTCTCTAGTGCCATGGACCGTTGCTAGACGGCCACCCATGGTAACGGGCCCTTGTGGGACACGGGCCCAAGTCTAGCTGAGGGTGAACCTAAAGGGTCACACACAAATCACCGAGTAGGTTGAGAGATCGACTTGGAGTCAATCTCGAAGGATAAAAATAAGTAATTGGATTACTTAAGGGAAAAGTCCATTGGATGGACGGGCCGATATTGTATCGGGCTTTCATTTAATTGGTAAATTGGATTTTCGATTAAATATGGAAGATGAGAAGTTGAGACGTTGGATCTTTTAATTGGATTAAAAGATCAACGGGAATAATTTAAATGGACATTAAATTGGATTTAATGTTGGGTTCGTCGTAATTAGATTACGATAAAACCCGGTCCGTTAAATTATACCCAAGAGGAGAAATAATTCCTAATTTGGAATAGGAAAAAGTTTGACTTCTTCCCTTAATTAAACATGGCCGACATGCTCCCTTGGAGGAAGCAAAATCAGCCATGTTTCATGCTAGGTGGTATGTTGACTTGTCTCTTTTTGGAAAGAGACAAATCAACTCCAATCAAGCTCTTTCCTTTTTGGTATGATTTGATCATACCATAAATTTTGGTAGGCTTGATTGAAAATTGATGGTGATTGATTGGAATGAATCTAGACATCCTTGGATGAACCTAGACACATTCCAATAATCACATTAATTATGTATATATATTAGAATATAACAACACCTAGCATAAGTGATTCATTATTCATCTTTTTCTAGGAAAAAGAGAAGACAAAAATCCTCTCCTCTCTCTCAAAATTTCGTGCTCCCTCCCTCTCTCACACTTGTGTTCTTCACTTGATTTTGAATCAAGAAGAAGAACAAAGTAAGTTTAAGAGAACACTAGTTCATAGTGTTCTTCTCTTAAACGGATTCCTTCTAAACCCGTTCTTTTCTAGCAAGAAGAACGTGTGTTTTTCTTCCGGTGTGGTGTGGATCACCTTCGGAGAATCCATACGTTTGGATTTCGTGAGCATTCCGGAGAAGGAACAACGTAAGTAGCCGGGATCATACGCTAAACAATCAAAGGTAACGGTTTATTACGCTTTGATTGATTTCATTTATATATCTATGCCCTATGTGTTTAAATGTATGTTTTAATATTTACACATCCTACATCGAACGCCCGGTTGAGCACCCAAGGGTACACCCCTTGGGATTCGCGTATTTTTTGAATTTGATTTAAATTTACGCACTTTCCACGCTTTTCTGGCTTCCGCTCGCGCTCCCGGGCGGATCCGCTTGTCCTTCAAGTGGTATCAGAGCCCGGTTCGATGTAAGGGGCATAGATCTATGTGTTTGGCATGATCTACTTGCTTTTAAATGGCTTTATTGGCATGTTAGATTACATAAATATATGAATAATATGATGATTCAATTGTTTGGATTTAATGGACTTTTGGCATGCTTAATTTTGTTAGATTGGATCTAAAACTGCATGCTTATTTTCAGAATAATATTAATGTTAATTGTGTTGAAATAGTTTTGAAAACACAAAAAAAAAAAAAAAAAAATTTGGTCGGGCCGGCAGTAGACGCGCGCGCAGGCGGGCGCCTGCGCGCTGGGCTTCAGCGCCCGCCTGCGCGCGCTGTGCGCAAGCCGGCCGCTGCTGGCCGAGGGCCAGCGCGCGCACGCAGGGCGCGCAGGCTTGCTGCCTGCGCGCGGGGCGGGCCAGCACAACGGCTGGGCCGTTTTGTGCCGTTTTTCGACTTTTTCCGGAAAATTCGATTTCTGTATTTTCTGCACAATATTCTGAAAAATATGTTAATTTTGCATTTTTAATTTTGGGATAATTGGATTATTCCTTGAATTAAATTTGCTTAATTAATTTGGGATTAATACATGCATTGGATGCATTGTTTAAAATGTCCATTAAATTTCAAATTTGAATTTTGCATATTATTTGTATATTTATGCTTTTGTGATGTTGGACATCAGTTGGGTATTTGGAATATCCATTGGTTATTTATGCATAATTATTTGGAATAATTATGTTATGTGAGTTGATGGAATCAACATGGGATGATCACAAAGCCCTAGACCTTGTGTATGGATGAATGAATGTTTATTTATTTTTCTGTTGGGTGGGGCCTGCGTTGCCTCTTGTTTTTGGGACTATCATGTCCCGCATTTTCAGCCTCATGATGTTAAGGCTTGTTTTTCTTTATTACCGATGTATTACTTTCAGTTGTAATGAGAGTAGATAGGATTGGTGAGGTTTCAATTTTAACAAGCAATTGGAGTCGGAGACCACACGGAGGAGCATCAAGGCATGAAACAAGAAGCACTTCAAGGCCCATTGGAATGACAATGGGTTTATTATTATTGTAAATAATTTAGGACCACCTAGACAGACCATAGACTCACTGCGGGCTCAAGTGGGTCGCATAGGTTGGGCTTGTGATCATCCTAACAGGGGTATGCTATGTTTTCTGCATGCGGCGCGTATTTATTATCGCTTTAAATATTGGATATTTATGCATGCTTAAAACACAATAATGTGATGAGGTCTCGGTCATACACAAACTCTCATTTGGTTGGACCAAATTAAATATTAGGCCCAGAACGGACTTGGATCAAAATGGTATTTTGGTCTGTCCGAGCCTTCCATCCACAGTAATGTGGTGAGGAAGCTACCACTACCCAAGTGTGGTCTCACGAGTTCGTGGCACACTTGGACTAGGGGAAAGCTTGCACTATTTATTGTGAACAAAAAGACTGCGCTCGCTGTTTCCCTGTCTCACGAGTCGTGGGGGGGCGGACAGGTTTGAGGTATGATTTGGTTGATGGGTCGGCCTAACACTGAGTAACATGGTTCGCTTGGAGTCCTCGGAACCATGCGAATAGGTGAGGCAAAATATCTTGGGAATCTCATTGGATGAGAATGATATTGGATATCTCCCAGAAGGTCTTTCTTCATGTGAATCGTAAAAGCGGGGCATGGAGATTACGCTTGTTATCCCAAACCCACTAGGAAATGGTTTCCCGAACAACTCCGCTTGAGAGATGGAGGACTTTCGTATAAATAGTGGAGGGTTAAAGACTAAAAGACCAAGTCTTCAACTTGAACAATAATATTACCATTTCATCTGCTAATTTCTGCTTTACATTTTCATTAATGTAGATATGTCTAAGAGCCCGATAACCATGATTCTTGAAGACTAACAATTCAACGAACGAACTACTCGGACTGGCTGAGAAACCTGAGGATTGTCCTCGATTTCGAGAACCAAGGCACGTCTTGGACGAGCCGCCCACCGAGCGACTTACCGGAGGGGTCCACGCCTGTTAAGAACGTTTGACGTTCGGCATGAGGACAACCGCAAAGACGCAGTATCATAACTGCTTCGATGTCTAACGACATTTCTAGAAGCAGTATGAGCGGCTGGACAAACGTCTCCGCCTAATGCTTCCGCATGAACAAGGTTTATGCGGTTCCGAAAAGGCATATTAGATATGCCGCCACAAAAGCATTCTTTGGCACCAAGCTTGTTGAAGAGCGTCTTTGTACAAAGTCATTGGGGTCAAGATGCTCTCCCTAGTGTCATGAAGAGAACTCGAAGACCTTAAAGCTGGGTTTAACAATGACTCGTACATTGACGTGATCCTCCAGTCGCTTCCTCCACATCTATGACCGTTTGTTGTAAAACTGAGGGGTACAACATGAACGGTGACTTGAGAAGTCTATTCATGAGTTGATCAACATGCTGGTCCAATACCGAGGCAACGACCCACAAGTCGGCGCCGGCGGTATTGATAGGAGGGGGCTTTCGAACCTCCAAGGCGAATGGCAAAGAGGGCCGGACGCTGAAGAGGAAGAAGGGCAAAGGAAGACGGTTGCGGCCCCTGCTCCACGCTCCAGGCACCCCTATTGCTCCGGTTGGACCAGCAAAGGGAAAGGAAGCCCGTGGTTCTCAGCGGTCCAAGGCAAAATGATGTTCTGCATGCATTGCCAAGGGAAAGGGTATTGGAAGAGGGAGTGCCCACAACTCCTCTCCAACCCAGGTGTGTTTGTGGTTTGAAGTTAATATGATTACTAATTCTGCTTCATGGGTATTTGGATACCGGGGTTGGTGCTCACATCTGCAATGATCTGCAGGGCACTGCAAAGAAGCAGAAGGTTAACCAAGGATGAGATGATCCTGAGGCTAGCAATGGCAAGGCCGTTGCTGCGGAGGCCGTTAGGATCACTAGAGTTAGCCATTAGTAGTCATGTTAGGATTGTTGTGAACGACTGTTTCTATGTACCTAGCATAATTAAAAAATATTGTTTTCCATCCCGGTCCTTTGATAAGGAGGATATGAATTTACCATCAATAAAAACAGTTTCTTCATTATCAAAGATGGTATTTTCTCATTTGCTTGGTACATTGTCAACGGTCTTTACATACTTCAACAGTCTAATTGGATTATGACTGCAGAACACAAACGAAAACGTGATGATCATAATAACGCACAGATATGGCATGCGAGGTTAGGTCATATCTCTAAAGATAGGATAAGAAGGTTGGTGGACTCAAAGAGTCTAGAAATAGACGATTTGGACAACCCTACCGACCTGCGAATCCTGTCTAAAGGGAAAGATGACAAGAAACCCTTTGTTGGACAAAGTACGCTAGCCAGTGGTCTGTTGATTTGATCCATACAGATGTCTGTGGTCCACAAAATACTCAAGCTATAGGTGGGTACTCATACTTCAATAACCTTTAACGATGATCACTCATGGTATGTTATGTTTACCTGATGAGGTACAAGTCTGAAGCCTTTGGAAAGTTTAAGGAATACAGACTTGAAGTAGACCACCAAACCGGTCGAAAGATCAAAGCCCTTTCGGTCGGACCGAGGTGGAGAGTATTTGAGTGGTGAGTTTACTGATTATCTAAAAGAGAATGGGATTCTCTCTCAGTGGACCCTCCTGAACACCGCAGCTTAATGCTGTGTCTTGAAAGGAGGGAATCGGACCCTGTTGGACATGGTCCGATCCATGATGAGTTTTTACCGAACCTAACCCTTTCCTTCTGGATACGCTCTTGAGACGGTTGGCCAAAGTTTTGAACTTGGCGCCATCTACAAAGGATTTATCCCAGACGCCATATATGAGATATTAGGCATGGCAAGCCTGCCTCCTACAAATACTTGAAAGTGTGGGGTTGCCCCGCATATGTCAAGAGATTAGTGGGAGATAAACTGGACTGAGGTCTAGTTTATGCAGGTTCATTGGCTATCTGAAAGAAACTGCGTGGGTATTATTTCTATTGATCCCTCCGAGGCAAAAAGGTTTTTGTCTCGCGAAACGCAGTGTTCTTGGAAAAAGGTTTTCCATCGGATAAGTCGACGCGATGACGTACTCCTTGAGGAATCAAGTGAGTACCTCCCATGAGCCGGCGAGTGACATCTGAGACAGTGGTTCCCACTGATATTGTTCCAGTCCTCCGGTATGGTCGGCCAGAGTTATCCCATGCACCTGATAGGTATGGATTTCTGGGCCCTGATCCGGTCAGTTGGATAATGATCCAAAGACGTTACGGAGAAGCGATTGTCGGACATCGATTCGGACAAGTAGCTTGAGGCCATGAAATCCGAGATGGAGTCGATGGGTACAAACAAGGTTTGGACCTAGCAGATCCACCAAAAGGGGTTAAACCCGAAGCTGGTAAAACATACGTTTTGATGAAGTCATACGGGGATATGATTTCATCAAGAACGAGTCCGATCCTTGTGTATACAAGAAGATCAGTGGGAGCTCAGGTTGCGTTTCTGGTGCTTTACGTGGGATGACATTCTTGCTCATTGAGAATGATGCTAGATGTGCAGGTACCACTTAAAGCTTGGTTGTCAATGCAATTCTCCATGAAGGACAATGGGCAAGGCATCCTACATTCCTTGGCATCAAGATCTACAGGGATAGATCTAGCAAGGATGTTAGGAATGGCCTGCGTCCTCGTACATTGAGAAAGTCTTGAAGAGATTCAAGATGGGAGAACTCAAAAACGGAGGATTCCTTCCTATGAGGCATGGAATTAAGTTATCCAAGAAGCAGTCTTCCTAAGACTGATGAGGAGCTTAAAGCAGATGTTGGACCATCCCCTATGCTTTCAGCCGTAGGCAACATACAGTATGTTGTTCAGTGCACTAGACAATGATGTGGCTTTCGCTTTGAGCGTAACAAGTCGATATCAGTCGTGTGTCGGGGAGGCACACTGGAGTACAGTCAAGACTTATTCTAAAGTTACCTGAAAAGGACTAAGGACATGTTCTTGATCTACGGCGATGGAGAGTTGATACTGGAAGGCTAGTGACGCTAGCTTCCAGTCGGATGATGAAGATGCCAAAAAGTCTCAATATTGGTTTTGTATTTAGACTAAATGGTGGCGTGGTTACTTGGAAAGGTTCCAAGCAGGCTACCACGGCGGACTCCACCATACAGTTTTTGAATACATAGCGTCTTTGGAAGCCTGCTAACGAGTGGTTTGGTTTGATGAGCTACATCCAAGGGCTTGGATGTAGTACCTAGCATTGCTAAGCCTTGTAATTATCTTTATTGATAAACAACGGGCGATAGCGCTAGCAGAAGGAACCGAGATATCATCACGATCCAAGCATATTCTTAGACGGCTACCATCTGCTTTAGAGAGATGGATAGCAGGAGTGACGTCAACTTCAATTGGACCGAGTCAGCTCCGCACAAAAAAATAGCAGATCACTGCCTTAAGCCCCATGTCGCAAGTTGCCCATAGCTCACCCAATGTTGGACGTAGCTCAATAAAGAGGTTCGAGGTCAATGGGTTGAGCTTGGCCTTTAGGTCAAGTGGAGATTGTTGGAATAGGTGACCAGAAGCCAATAGTTGGCAATTTATAACCTATCCGGACATAACTTGATGTGAATGTAATATTATTATTGACTGTGATGAATTAAGATTGAAGTATTTCGGTCACAATGGTACCTTCTTTGTTCCGCGCTCATCTACATTTGTTAAAATGGTGTGGTTGGGAGCGTAACTTATATCGCAACAAAGCCCACAGACATGATAACAACTCGTGCAGTTGGGCACACGCATGTTGGATGGTGGTCATGAAACAACTGATTAAAAGTTGGGTCAAAATGTTCAAGTCCGCACGGAGAGGACCTCGAGAGCGAGGGCATCGAGAGTCCTATTGAGACTGCGATGGTCAAGAGCGTGTTCATTGGATGTAGTTGCCGTGTTTCATCGGCGAAAGCGTGAATTGGACGCCTCAGATCTTGATGGGTTCTGGTTGACTGGGTCGAGTGACTGGACTGACTCGCGGGGATCATTCATATCTGAAGCCTTGGAAGGAGGCTGGTCGGTCATTGATTGGTTTTCCCGGTTCCGATAGTACGGGAGTAATCCTCAGACTTGAGGAATCATGGCAGTCGCGTGCACAGGACGGCTGTATCTTGGATCTGGCGAGAGGTAATCATTCTGTAAGATGATTATTATAAGCTTTGTCCAGTGCAGTCGGAATGTGTAGCAAGGACGATGGATTTCCAAGAAGAGGATCCGTCTCGTTAGTATGTGACAGAGGTTATCTCCTATGCACTCGGAGCAACGTTCATGCTGTTTGAAAGCTGCGGCCACAGTGGTTTGGTCGAACAGGGAATGGTTTCCTGTGTCGACGCAATGAAGCATACTTGGTCTCGAGTATTAAGCATAGATGCCTAGTCAAGGATGGGAACGACGCCCAATTCCATACCCTAGACTAAGGCCGGGAGACGGTAGACAGAAGGATCGTACCCGTACGGAATCGACGCCTAAATGTTCACGCCAATTCACCTAGTCTCTAGTGCCATGGACCGTTGCTAGACGGCCACCCATGGTAACGGGCCCTTGTGGGACACGGGCCCAAGTCTAGCTGAGGGTGAACCTAAAGGGTCACACACATATCACCGAGGAGGTTGAGAGATCGACTTGGAGTCAATCTCGAAGGATAAAATAAGTAATTGGATTACTTAAGGGAAAGTCCATTGGATGGACGGGCCGATATTGTATCGGGCTTTCATTTAATCGGTAAATTGGATTTTCGATTAAATATGGAAAGATGAGATGTTGAGACGTTGGATCTTTTAATTGGATTAAAAGATCAACGGGAATAATTTAAATGGACATTAAATTGGATTTAATGTTGGGTTCGTCGTAATTAGATTACGATAAAACCCGGTCCGTTAAATTATACCCGAGAGAAATAATTCCTAATTTGGAATAGGAAGAAGTTGGACTTCTTCCCTTAATTAAACATGGCCGACATGCTCCCTTGAGGAAGCAAAATCAGCCATGTTTCATGCTAGGTGGTATGTGGACTTGTCTCTTTTGGAAAGAGACAAATCAACTCCAATCAAGCTCTTCCTTTTTGGTATGATTTGATTCATACCATAAATTTTGGTAGGCTTGATTGAAGAATTGATGGTGATTGATTGGAATGAATCTAGACATCCTTGGATGAACCTAGACACATTTCCAACAATCACATTAATTATGTATATATATTAGAATATACAACACCTAGCATAAGTGATTCATTATTCATCTTTTTCTAGGAAAAAGAGAAGACAAAAATCCTCTCCTCTCTCTCAAAATTTCGTGCTCCCCCTCCCTCTCTCACATTGTGTTCTTCACTTGATTTTGAATCAAGAAGAAGAACAAAGTAAGTTTAAGAGAACACTAGTTCATAGTGTTCTTCTCTTAAACGGATTCCTTCTAAAACCCGTTCTTTTCTAGCAAGAAGAACGTGTGTTTCTTCCGGTGTTGGTGGATCACCTTCGGGAGAATCCATACGTTTGGATTTCGTGAGCATTCCGGAGAAGGAACAACGTAAGTAGCCGGGATCATACGCTAAACAATCAAAGGTAAGGTTTATTACGCTTTGATTGATTTCATTTATATATCTATGCCCTATGTGCTTAAAATGATGTTTTAATATTTACACATCCTACATCGAACGCCCGGTTGAGCACCCAAGGGTACACCCCTTGGGATTCGCGTATCCTTAGAAATATGACCTAACCTTTGAGTCCACCAACCTTCTTATCATATCCTTAGAAATATGACCTAACCTCACATGCCAAATCTATGCATTATCTTGAGTATCGTATTTTCGTTTGTGTTCTGCAGTCATAATCCAATTAGACTATCGAAAGATGTACAGACCGTTTTTTATGTACCAAGCAAATGAGACAACCACCATTTGATAATATAAAAGCCACTTTTATTGATGGTGAAAAGAATAACCTCTTATCCAGGACGGGTATAGATATAATATTCTTTATCATGCTAAGTACATAGAAACAGTCATTCAGTACTACCCTAACATGACTTACTAATGGCTAACTCTATTAATCCTACGGCTTTCCGCGCAACAGCCTTGCTATCCCCTAGCCTTTAGTATCATTTTATCCTTGGTTAGCCTTCTGCTTCTTTGCATCACCTGCAGATCATTGCAGATGTGAGCACCACATCCGGTATCTTAATACCAAGAAGCAGAATTAGTTATCATGTTTACTTCAACCACAAACATTCCTGGATTGGAGAGGAGTTGTGCCACTCCCTCTTCAATGCCCCTCTTCCTTGGATATACATGCAGACATCATTTGCCTTGGACTGCTGAGAACCCCAAAGCCTTCCCTTTCCCTTTGCCCATTCCCAGTGGGCAACAGGGGCGCCAGGACCGTGAACAGGAGCTGTGACAGTCTTTCCTTTTCCCTTCTTCCTCTTCCACGTCCAGCCCTCTTGCCATTCGCCTTGGAGGTCGAAGCCTCTCCTACCAATACTGTCGACTCCAACTTGTGGGTCGTTATCTCGTATTGCACTAGCATGTTGATCATAGGACGCAGGAAGCGACTGGAGGATCACGTCAATGTATATGTCATTGTTAAGCCTAGCTTTAAGATCCTCGACCTTCTCCACTAGGGATAGCATCTTGACTGCATGACTTTGTACAGACGATCCTTCATCTAGTTTGGTGCCAAAGAATGCTTTTGTGGCGGCATATCTAATATACTTGTCCGGAACCGCATAAACCTCGTTCATGCAGAGCATTATGGCGGAGACGTTGTCCTGCCTCTCATACTACTTCTGGATGTCATTAGACATCAAAGCCAATATGATGCTGTGTACTTTTCAGTTGTCCTCATGCGATTTCTCGAACGTCAAACATTCTTCTAGCGTGGACTCTCCGGCAAGTCGCTCGGCGGCGGCTTCGTCCAAGACGTAGCCTTGGTTCTCAAAACCAAGGACAATCCTTAGGTTTGTGAGCCAGTTTGAGTGGTTTGTTCTGTTAAACTTATTAGTCTCAAGTACCATGATCAAAGGATTCTTAGACATATTTACATTTATAAAATGTAAAGCAGAAATTAGCAGATGATGGTAATATTATTATTCAAGTTGAAGATATGGTCTATTAGTCTTTAACCCTCCCACTATTTATGTAAAAGTCCACCACTCTCAAGTGGAGTTTCGGAAAACCATTTCCTAGTAGGCTCGGGGTCCATAAGCGTGATCTCCATGCCACGCTTTTATGGTTAACATGAAGAAAACCTCTAGGAGATATCCAATATCATTCTTATCAAATGAGATTTCCAAGATATTTTGCCTCACCTATACGCATGGTTCCGAGGACTCCAAGCGAACCATGTTACTCAGTATTGGGTCTGATCCATCAACCAAATCATGCATCAACTATCGGCCCCCACGACTCGTTAGACAGGGAAACAACGAGTGCAATCTCTTTGTTCACAACAATGGTGCAGCTTTTCCCTAGTCCAAATGTGCCATGACTCGTCAAACCACACTTGGGTAGTGGTAGCTTCCTCACCACATTGCTGTGGATGGAAGGCTTGGACAGAAGTTTCTTCCTCCAAACATAAGTTCTCTCCTCCGAAGGCAAGTTTTTACCCTTCTACTACGACTTGAACACATATTCTACAACTTTCACCTTCATGCCTCCAGTTTAGCTTGAAGGAACACTTGTAATTCTTACATAGAGCTCAATTTCAACATCAATATCTCATTTGTACACGCAACCAACACGAAATAACACTCTCAATTCACGCATTTACCCTATTTTATTTTCTTGTATTTTACTTCATTATTTTGCACTCTAATTGGATCGAGCACTACATTCTTTGCTCACATCAAATGGGGATTGATTGGAATGTATCTAGATACCCTTCGATGAACCTAGACATATTTCAGTAACCACATTAATGATGTATATATATGTGTATATACAGTCATCCACAAGAGGATTAATCATTATTCATCTTTGTTTAGGAAAAAGAAGAGAACTTTCATATATATATATATATATCATCTTCAACCCCTCTCTTGCTCTCTATCCCTCTCACTTTGTTGCTTCATTGATCTAGGATCAATTGAAGAACAAAGCTAGATTAAGAATGATACACTAATACGACGGTGTAATCCTTGTTTTGATCTCATCTTCTTAGGTCCATTTTTCTCTAGCAAGAAAAACGTGACTTCTCTTGGTGTGGTGTGGACTACATTAGAGGATTCAAACATTTGAATCTTGGTGAACGTTTGCCATCCATTTGAGAGGGAACAACGCTAGTAGCAGTGCACGGAAGATAACTACAAAGGTAACCCCCGTTTCTTTATATGTAGTTCTTTTTATGATTGTCTATGTGCCCTATATGATATACTTGCTTTACGTCTACATCGAACGCCCAGTTGACCACCAAAGGGAACACCCCTTGGGACGTTTTTATTATGATATGTGTTTTAAATACCGTTAAATTCCACATCTGTCGCTGCCGCTCGCGCGCCCGGCGGATCCGCTTGTCCTTTAACTAGTATCAGAGCCCGATACGATGTAAGGGACCATAGATCTATGTGCTTTTATGTGAAATTTGCTTTTACGTCTTTATTGAGCATGTTTATTGCGTAAATGTATGAAGTAATGCACTTGTTTAAATGTTTAAGTTTGATGGACATCATGCATGTATTTTGTGAATTGAGTTTCATAATAACATGCCTAATTTTCAGTCTTTTAATATGCGGAAATGAAATAATTTTTTTTATGGACGACAGCCGATCTGTGCTGTTTTTGAAGTTTTCTCAAACTTTGATTTTCTGAAACTTTTCTGCATATTTTTTTAAAATGGATTATTTTGCATATTTGATTTGGATTAATTGGATTTTTCCTATAATCAAATTGCTTAATTAATTTAGGTTTTAGCATGCCCTGGATGCATTGTGAATGGAGATGTCCATTAGATTTTGAAACGTTTAGCGGATCGGCCCTGGAGATGAACGCGAATAGCCTAAGCATGAGTGATTGCATAATAAAAATTGCAAAGCATAATTAAATGGAATTTAAAGCATGCATGACATACATAACTGTTAGAATAGGTGACCAAAAAGCCAATAGGTTTGGCGATTTGTAGCCTATTCGACAACTTGATGTAAATGTAATATTATTATGTGATGAATAAAATGAGTGTTCGTCACTTTTGGTGCTTACTTTGTTGCACTCATTTCACATATGTTAAAACGGTGTTTTACCTATATCGCAACAAAGCCCACAGACCACGGTTAACAACTCATGCAGTTGGGCCATGCATTGGATGGTGGTCATAAAAACCAACTAATTGAGAGTTGGGTCTGAAACGTTCCATGTCGAGGACCTCAAGACAGGGCATCGAGAGTCCTATTGAGACTTGCATCAAAAGTCGTGTTCATTGGATGAGTGTCGTGTTTCATCGGCGACAGGCGTGGGACGCCTACACGATGTTGATGGGTTGGTCGACTGGGGTCAAGCCGACTGGACTGACTCGCAGGGATCATCATATGGAAGCCTTGGAGGCTTGGTCAGTATGATTGGATTTCCTCGGTTCCGATAGTACGGGAGTAGTCCTCAGACTTGAGGAATCATGACAGTCGCATGCACAGGATGGCTGTATCTTGGATCGGGCAAGAGGTGATGATTCTGTAAGATGATCATTATAAGCCTTGTCCAGTGCAATAGGAATATGTAGCGAGGAAGGTGGATTCCAAGAAAAGGATCCGTCCGTTGTCAGTATGTGACAGAGGTATCTCCTATGAACTCGGAGACACGTTCATGCTGTTTAAAGCTATGGCCATAGTGGTTGGTTGAACAGACATACGTAGTCTCGAGTATTAAGCATAGATGCCTAGTCAAGGATGGGACCCGATGCCCAATTCCATACCCTAGACTAAGGCCGGGAGACGGTGGACGAAAGGACCGTACCCATACGGAATCGGCGCCTAAATGTTCACGCCAACATTCACCTAGTCTCTGGTGCCATGGACCATTGCTAGACGGCCACCCATGGTAACGGGCCCTTATGGGACACGGGCCCAAGTCTAGCTGAGGGTGACTTAAAGGGTCACACACAAATCACCAAGGAGGTTGAGAGATTGACTTGGAGTCAATCTCGAAGGATAAATAAGTAATTGGATTACTTAAGGGATAGTCCATTGGATGGACGGGCCGATATAGTATCCGACCCTCGTTTAATCGGTAAAATTGGATATATTGATTAATTATAGAAAGTCGAGATGTTGGATCTTTTGATTGGATTAAAAGATCAACGGGAATAATTTAAGTGGACGTTAAATTGAATTTAATTTTTGTTCATCGTAATTGGATTACGACAAAACCCGGTCCGTTAAATTTTGACCAGAGAGGAGAAGTAATTCCTATTTTGGAATAGGAAGAAGTTGGACTTCTTCCCATAATGAGCATGGCCGAAATGCTCCCTTGGAGGAAGCAAAATTCAGCCATGTTCCATGCAAGGTGGCGGTTGACTTAAGAATTAATGGTGATTGATTGGGATAAATCTAGACATCCTTGGATGAACCTAGACACATTTCAATAATCACATTAATTATGTATATATATTAGTATATATATATATATTAAGGTAGGCGTGTGGATCGTCTCGGGAATAGCGCGAATGCGGAAGCGCGGTATAAATATAAATTACAAGAATTTAAACATGCATAATGCGTATAAAATAAAACACTTTTCAAGGGGTGTGCCCTTGAAATTCCCGGGTGTTCGGTGTATCTCATGAATCAAAACAAGCATGCATAGCAATCATGGAGGCCATAGGATTTGTAAAATAAAACAAGACGAAAACGTAAAAAGAGACCTACCGGTTTGTCGTTTTCCTCTTCTAACCAGTACTCGCGTTGTTCCCCGATTTGCTCCAAGATCTCGTATGTGAGATCCTCTAAATCGTGACACGCAATCCGCCCACGTATCTTGCGAACGAACAAGTATTTTGGAGAGGATGGATCAATCACACGTTATTATTTAACGGAATTAATCCTTCTTTTGTTCAATTGTTAACACAAAAGAACAAGAAGCAATTTCTTGGAGAGAGAGAGAGGAGAGAGGCGGACAAGCGAGGGAGAGAGAGCACACGTGAATTGTGTGTGTGTGTGTGTGAGGAATCATCATCTTTCTAAAGGTGAAGGGCTAGGAGTATATATAGAGGAGGAGTTTAATCCTCTTCAAACTCCAACTCTAGAAGACTAATTTGACTAGGATTTTGACCTAGTCAAAGTCCTAGTCAAAGAAGTAATTTGACCTAGTCAAATTAATCCTATCCCTCCATCTCTCCTTTTAATCTCAACCATTAACTTAATTTAATGGAATATTCAAAAACCTATTTAAATATTCCAAGGGTAATAAATAAATATATTAAATATTTATTCTAAGCCCATTAAATTAATTTTCTAATAAATCTAATTTATTAGATAAATCCCTTTTATCCAATAAAAGGAATTAATTCTTTCCAAGAAAATTAAGGACCCGATTAAATATAATTTAATCATTCCATTTCTCTAAATATTTAATTCTAAATTAAATACTTTAATGTGTGCGTATTGTGTGTGACTCTTTAGGTTCAACCTCAACTAGACTTAGTCGGATTCCTAGAATTCGCCCGTTACCATGGGTGGCCATCTAGCAACGGTCCATGGCACTAGAGATTAGGTGAATATACGGGGATGAACATTTAGGCTCTAACAGTACACTTGTCCTTTCGTCTACGGTCTCACCACTTAGGGTCTAGGGCACGAAAAAATGCAGGTACCCATTTCGGACCTAAGTGTCGGTCTGTCCTTTACTAAAACGCTGCAAGGGCAACCTTCCCTTCTGATTAGTTACTGTGGCCACAGATTTTAGGGACAAGACACAGAGCATTTGTGCGACTCAACTGTCAATACCTTTTGACAGGAGACAGATCCTTTCTTGGAAACTATTATCACTCTGTACACCGGAGCTGCACCAGACATGGCTTATGACTACTCAAGTGCTTCTTGGCAATCTCTCACCATATCTAAGATACAGACCTGATATACAGGTAAACTCAGCAGTTCCTCAAGTCAAAGGACTTGTTCTGTACCGTTGGAACCGGGAACACACGTCATACCTAACCGACCCTACTCAAGGTCCTCCGTAAGATGGTTCCCGCGAGTCACCTCAGTCAGCTACTCCCTAGCAGGCTAACCCACTAAAACTGCTTAGACGACCTTTATCACCCGTCGATGAAATACGACAGCAGATGCTTAGTGCAAGTCCCAAGGGGAATCTCGGTACCCAATTTCGAGATTCCTTGACTTGGAGATTTCTGGACTGATTCGGCGGGACTGATTTCATGGACCTACCTCCAAGCGTAGTCCCAGTCCCTGAAATGTATTGTCAGTCCGTATACTTTGTTTGCGTAGTGAACAGAAATATAATGCAGATAAAGTGAACACAAACAAAGTAAACGCCAAATGAATTTTACTTCTTATTCATTAATGATTTATCAAATCCTTGAAATTGTCAGACATAGGTTACAATTTGCCTACCAAGATTGGCTACATGGTCACCTATTCTAACTAAATGCTCCCTTGGTGGAAGCAAAATTCAGCCATGTTCCATGCAAGGTGGCGGTTGACTTAAGAATTAATGGTGATTGATTGGGATATATCTAGACATCCTTGGATGAACCTAGACACATTTCAATAATCACATTAATTATGTATATATATTAGTATATACAACACCTTGTGTAATAGAATCATTGTTCATCTTTTTCAAGGAAAAAGAAGACTAAAATTCGGCCCTCCTCCTCTCTCACTCTCGGCCATCTCTCTCCCTTCTCACTTGTGTTCTTCACTTGATTTTGAATCAAAAGGAAGAACAAAGTAGGTTTAAGAGAACACTAATTCATAGTGTTTTTCTCTTGAACCGATTCCTTCCTAAACCCATTTTCTTCTAGAAAAGAAGACATGTGTTTCTTCCGGTGTGGTGTGGATCACCGTTGGAGAATCCATACGTTTGGATTTCGTGAGCATTCGGAGAAGTAACAACGCAAGTAGCTGAGCATCCGTAAAATCATGAAAGGTAACGATTTTATTACGCTTTGATAGTTTTAACTTCTCATCTATGCCCTATGTGTTATATGTATATTTTAAACATTAATACATCCAACATCGAATCTCCGATTGAGCACCAAGGTACACCCCTTGGGACACGTTTATTTAAATTTGATTTAAATTTACGCACTATTCTCGCTTTCTCGCTTCTACTCACGCTCCTGGGAGCATCTGCTTGTCCTTCAAGTGGTATCAGAGCCCGATTCGATATAAGGGGCATAGATCTATGTGCTTGGCATGATCTACTTGCTTTTATGGCTTTAATGGCATGTTATAATGTATGAATATATGAATCAATATGATTAATGAATTGTTTAAATTTCATGGACATTAAGCATGCTAATTTTGTGAGATTGGATCTAGAATTAGATGCTTAATTTCATTTTATTATTGTTGTTTTATGCTGAAAAATAATATTAAAAATTCTGGAAAAACAGACAACAAGGGCAGCGGTTGGCTGCCACCCTTGCCGGCCGGTCACTGGCTGGCAGGCGAGCTGCCGGGCGCGCGTGGGGTCACGCCTGCGCGCAGGCCTGGCCGGCGTGCCTGCCAGCAAGCGTGCTGGCAGGGGCGGCCGCGCATATCGCGGCCCCGCGTGCCGTGCGCGCGCACTGTGCGCAAGCATGCCACTGCTGGCCAAGGCCAGCGCGGCACGGGCCGCGCGCGCAGGCCGCGTAGGCTTGCTGCATGGGCGCGCTGCCCTGTGCGCGCGGCTGGCCGACAGGCACAACGGCTGGGCCGTTTTGTGCCCTTTTTCAGAAAATTTAATTTTCTGCCTTTTCTGCACAATATTCTGAAAATATATTAATTTTGCACATTTGATTTTGGAATAATTGGATTGTTCCTTATATCACATTTGCTTAATTAATTTGGGATTAATACATGCATTGTTTATAATGTCCATTGGATTTGAAATTTAAATTTTCCATATTATTTATATATTTATGCATTTGTGATGTTGGACATCACTTGGATATTTGGAATATCCATGGTTCATGGATGATTATTTGGCATAATTATGTTATATGTGTTGATGGGATCAATATAGGATGATCACAAAAGTTCCAGACCTTGTGTATGGATGAATGTATGATTATTTACATATCTGTTGGGTGGGCCCTGCGTGCCTCTTGTTTTGGGACTATCATCTCCTTTATTTTCAGCTTCATGATGTTAAGGCTTGTTATTATTACCAATGTATGACTTTCCATTGTAATGAGAGTAGATAGGATTTATGAGGTTTTAATTTTAATATGGACATGGAATCGGATACCCCAAGGTGGAGCATCAAGGCGTGAAATAAGAGCATTACAAGGCCCATTACTAGACTTGGTCGGATTCCTACAATCCACCCGCTACTATGGGTGGCCATCTCGCAACGGTCCATTGCACTAGAGACTAGGTGAATTTAAGTGGATGAACATTTAGACTCTAACAGTACACTTGTCTTTCCGTCTACGGTCTCACTACTTAGGGTCTAGGGCACAGAAAATGCAGGTACCCATTTTGGACCTAAGTGTCGGTTTGTCCTTTACTAAACGCCGCAAGGGAAACCTTCCCTTCTGTTCAATCACTGTGGCCACAGATTTTAGGGACAAGACACAGAGCATTTGTGAGACTCAACTGTCAATGCCTTTTGACAGGGACAGATCCTTTCTTGAAAAACTACTGTCACTCTGTACACTGGAGCTGCACTAGACATGGCTTATGACTATTCAAGTGCTTCTTGGCAATCTCTCACCATATCTAAGATACAACCCTGACATACAGGTAAACTCAACAGTTCCTCAAGTCAAAGGACTTGTTCTGTACCGTTGGAACCGGGAACACACGTCATACCTAACCGACCCTACTCAAGGTCCTCCGTAAGACGGTTCCCGCGAGTCACCTCAGTCAGCTGCTCCCTAGCAGGGTAACCCACTAACACTGCTTAGACGACCTTCGTCACCCGTTGATGAAATATGCCAGCAGATACTTAGTGCAAGTCTCAAGGGGAATCTCGGTACCCATTTTCGAGATTCCTTGACTTGGAGATTTTCGAACTGATTCGGCGGGAGTGATTTCATGGACCTACTTCCAAGCGTAGTCCCAGTCCCCAAAATACGTTTTCAGTCCGTTGGCTTTGTTTGCGTAGTGAACAGATATGTATAAAGTAGATAAAGTGAACACAAACAAAGTAAATGCCAAATGAATTTCACTTCTTATTCATTAATAATTTATCAAATCCTTGAAATTGTTCAGATATAGGTTACTATTCGCCTGCCAAGATTGGCTACATGGTCACCTATTCTAACTCTCAAACGTTGTTCCAAGATTCCCAAGATTATTGCCTCACCCTTTCACATGATCCCGAGGACTCCAAGCGAATCATGCTAACCGGGCGTTAGACCCAACCCAATCAACCGAATCATAGACCCACTGCTACCTCCACAACTCGTGAGACAGGCAACAGTGGTCTATTTTTCATTCATGACATAGTGCAGCTTCTTTTAAGTATGATAGACGTGCCACGACTCGTGAGACCATGCTATCGATCTAAATCAGCTTCCTCACTATGCCATGGACTGGAAGGCATGGACAAACTCCTAGAGTCCATGTCCATTTTGTCTAGGGTATAATATTTGGACATTGGTCCAACCAATGTGAGAGTTGTAAATGACCGAGATCTCATATGCAAATATAAACACATTCATCCACAATGCGTAAATAAATAAATTGCATCCCATAGCAGTTATATGATAAATAAAAACTACTCATCCATCATAACAGCCACATGCAAAATTAAAGCCTAGCACACCCCTATTGGATGATCACGAGCCCGAATCCTATGCGACCCACTGAGCCCGCAGTGGATCTATGGTTGGTCCTATACTATTATATTAATAGTAACCCAATCATCATTCTGATGGGCCTTGGTCTCTTTTCTCTTTCGTCTCTTCATGGAAACGCCTTGGATCCTCCATTTCTGGGCTCTCCATGTGGACCTTCCTTCTTCTCCACCAAATGCATAAAAAATAAATCCTCACTCGTATTCTACTCTCATTACATATGTAAAAAGAAACCCCAGCGAAAACCCCGGGAGAGTACGTAAGGAAGGAGAAAGAATGCCTTATTATTCCCAGGCAACTAGAAGGGGAGAAGGAGAAAGCAGAAAGAGGCACACAGGCCCAATATAAAATTAAACCATACATTCGGTCTAGGGCTCGCAATCATCCATTTCCATTCAATGCACATAATCACATGATCCAATCACATAAATATATGCTAACATTTCATGATTATCAATCACATCAATCCATGATAAATAAATGCACTACGTATGAAAAATATGGTACAACCGTTGGCAATAATTTTTCCTGTTTAGGAATATCCTACCCCATTATTTGCAGGTAAGTTATCCCCGGGATTCCAAATCCAATAAACTTAACCTCCCAAAATAATGTTCTTAGAAAATAAGCGAAATTAAACAAAACGAATTTCAGAATTAATTCAGAAATTACAAAATTGAAAATAAAGAGAAAAACGTCGCCGTCAACCGGCTGTCGCCACAGGCAGCAGTCAGTCGGCGCGCGCAGGTAAGCAGGCCCAGCCTGTTTTGGCGCGCGTGCGCAGGCCCCTACCTGCCTGCGCGCGCGCCTGGTCGGCAGCTGTCTGCACGGCCGCGCGCCGGCAGGCTGCGTCGCGCTCAGGCTCCTCTGCCCGCACGTGCCAGCCTGCCGGCCGCAAATGTGCACCTGCCTTGCGCAGGCGCCAGCGTGCGCAAGTGCATCGGGCGCATCTGCCGGGCGCGAGCGCTGACACCATCGTCTATGTGCGCGCGCACGCACGCATCAGGGGCGCCCACCGGGCCCGCTCGCGCAGACTCCACAGTCTGCGTGTCCGCGCGCCTGGTGGCGCCGCCACATGCGCGCACTCGCGTGCGGCATCTCTGGCTGCGCGTCCGGGCGCACAGGCGCCCCAGCGCGCCAGTGCGGGCTTCACTGCCCGCATCCGCGCGCGCGCCCGGCAACTTGCCTGCGCCTGCCGCTCGGTAAAGCCTGACTGCGCGCAGCCATGCACGCCTTGCGCAAGCGGCCGCGCGCAGTCTCCTCTGCCTGCGCGCGTCAGCCTCGCCTGGGCGCACAGCCGCGTGTTGCGTTTCTCCGTTTCGTTTGATTTTCGCCCCCCGTTTCCCAAGAAAAACAAAAAATACCAACATACCAAGAACCATACGAATTGAAAGCAAGAAAAACGACATGCTTTAACGATAAAGGTATCAAGAAATAATTAAAACATGCCAAACATGTTTTCATGCTTAAAACGCACACAAAACCCTAGGCCTATACACCGAACCGGGCTCTGATACCACGGAAAGCCTTGGGTAGGGGTGTGGATCGTCCCGGGAATAGCACGAATGCAGAAGCGCGGTATAAATTTAAATTACAAAAATTTAAACATGCATAATACGTACAAAATTAAAACACGTTCAAGGGGTGTGCCCTTGAAGTTCCCGGGTGTTTGGTGTATCTCATGAATTATGTACATACATGCAATCATGGAGGCCATAGGATTTGTAAAATAAAAGAGGACGAAAACGTAAATAGAGACCTACCGGTTCGTCGTTTTCCTCTTCTTACCGATACTCGAGTTATTCTCCGATTTGCTCCAAGATCTCGTATGTGTGATCCTCTAAATCGTGACACGCAATCCGCCCACGTATCTTGTACTTCGTGCTAGCGAACGAACAAGTATTTTGGAGAGGATGGATCAATCACACATTATTTAACGAAATTAATCCTCCTTTTGTTCAATTGTTAACACAAAAGAACAAGAAGCAATTTCTTGGACAGAGAGAGAGGAAAGAGGCGGACGAGAGAGGGAGAGAGAGCACACGTGAATTATGTGTATGTGTGTGATGAATCATCATCTTTCTAAAGGGAAAGGGCTGGGAGTTTATATAGAGGGAGTTTAATCCTCTTCAAACTCCAACTCTAGAAGACTAATTTGACTAGGATTTTGACCTAGTCAAAGTCCTGGTCAAAGTAGTAATTTGACCTAGTCAAATTAATCCTAGCCATCTATCTCTCTCTTTTAATCTCAACTATTAATTTAATTTAATGGAATATTTAAAACCTATTTAAATATTCCAAGGGAAATAATAAATATAAATATTTAGTCTAAGCTCACTAAATTAATTTTCTAATAAATCTAATTTATTAGATAAATCCCTTTTATCTAATAAAAGGAATTAATTCTTTCCAAGAAAATTAAGGACCCGATTAAATCCAATTTAATCATTCCATTTCTACAAATATTTAATTCTAAATTAATTACTTTATGTGTGCGGATTGTGTGTGACTCTTTAGGTTCACCTTCAGCTAGACTTGGTCGAATTCCTAGAATCCGCCCGCTACCATGGGTGGCCATCTAGCAACGGTCCATGGCACTAGAGACTAGGTGAACTTAAGGGGATGAACATTTAGGCTCTAATAGTACACTTGTCCTTCCATCTACGGTCTCACTACTTAAGGTCTAGGGCACGGAAAACACAGGTACCCATTTTGGACCTAAGTGTTCCGTTACTGTGGCCACAGATTTTAGGGACAAGACACAGAGCATTTGTGAGACTCAACTGTCAATGCCTTTTGACAGGAGACGGATCCTTTCTTGGAAACTACTGTCACTCTGTACACCGGAGCTGCACTACACATGGCTTATGACTACTCAAATGCTTCTTGAAAATCTCTCACCATATCTAAGATACAACCTTGATATACAGGTAAACTCAGCAGTTCCTCAAGTCAAAGGACTTGACCTATACCGTTGGAACCGGGAACACACGTCATACCTAACCGACCCTACTCAAGGTCCTCCGTAAGATGGTTCCCGCGAGTCACCTCAGTCAGCTGCTGCCTAGCAGGCTAACCCACTAACACTGCTCAGACGACCTTTGTCACCCGTCGATGAAATACGATAGCAGATGCTTAGTGCAAGTCTCAAGGGGAATCTCGGTACCCATTTTCGAGATTCCTTGACTTGGAGATTTCCGAACTGATTCGGCGGGAGTGATTTCATGGACCTACCTCCAAGCGTAGTCCCAATCCCCAAAATACGTTTTCAGTCCGTGGGCTTTGTTTGCGTAGTGAACAGATATGTATAAAGCAGATAAAGTGAACACAAACAAAGTAAATACCAAATGAATTTCACTTCTTATTCATTAATAATTTATCAAATCCTTGAAATTGTTCAGACATAGGTTACTATTCGCCTGCCAAGATTGGCTACATGGTCACCTATTCTAACACGAACGATGTCCAACAAGGTCTGATTCCTCCTTTCAGACACACCATTAAACTGTGGTGTTCCAGGAGGGGTCCACTGAGAGAGAATCCCATTCTCTTTTAGATAATCAGTAAACTCACCACTCAAATACTCTCCACCTCGGTCCGACCGAAGGGCTTTAATCTTTCGACCGGTTTGGTTCTCTACTTCAAGTTTGTATTCCTTAAACTTTCCAAAGGCTTCAGACTTGTACCTCATCAGGTAAACATAACCATACCGTGAGTGATCATCGATAAAGGTTATGAAGTACGAGTACCCACCTCTAGCCTGAGTATTTAGTGGGCCATAGACATCCGTATAGATCAAATCCAATAGACAACTGGCTAGCGTGCTTTGTCCAACAAATGATTATTTGGTCATCTTTTGCTTTAGACAGGATTTGCAGGTCGGTAGGTTGTCCAAATCGTCTATTTCTAGACTCTTTGAGTCCACCAACCTTCTTATCCTATCTTTAGAGATATGACCTAACCTCGCATGCCATATCTGTGCGTTATTGTGATCATCACGTTTTTGTTTGTTTTCTGCAGTCATAATCCAATTAGACTGTTTAAGTATGTACAAACCGTTAACCAATGTACCAAGCAGATGAGAAATACCATCTTTAATAATGAAAAAATGTTTTTATTGATGGTAAATTCAAATCCCTTCTTATCAAGGACCGGGATGGAAACAATGTTTTTAATCATGCTAGGTACGTAGAAACAGTCATTCAGTACAATCCTAACATGACTACTAATGGCTAACTCCATTGACCCTACGGCTTCCGCTGCAATGGCCTTGCCATCACCTAGCCCCAGGATCATCTCATGCTTGGTTAGCCTTCTGCTTCTTTGCAGTGCCTACAAATCATTGCAGATGTGAGCACCAAACAAGGTATCTAATACCGATGAAGCAGAATTTGTTATCATGTTTACTTCAACCACAAACATACCTGGGTTGGAGAGTAGTTGTGGACACTCCCTCTTCCAATGCCCCTTCCCTTGGCAATGCATGCAGACATCATTTGCCTTGGACCGCTGAGAACCACTGGTCTTTCCTTTCCCTTTGCTCGGTCCCACCGGAGCAACAGGGGTGCCTGGAGCGCGAGCAGGGGCTGCAACAGTCTTCCCTTTCCCCTTCTTCCTCTTCTAGCATCCGGCCCTCTTGCCATTTGCTTTGGAGGTCGAAGCCTTGAAAGAAATCGTGGATCGTCCCGGGAAATTGCGCGAATACGGAAGCGCGATATAAAATTTAGTACAAAAAATTAAAGCATGCTTTAATGAATTAAAGAACATGCTCAAGGGGTGTACCCTTGAGATTCCCGGGTGTTCGGTGTATCTCATGATTAAAGAACATATATAAAAGATCATGGAGGCCATAGGGTACAAAATAAAAGGAGGCAAAAACGTAAACCGAGACCTACCCGTTGTCGTTTTGGTCTTCAACAGCTACTCGCGTTGTTCCCCGTTTTGCATCAAGATCTCGTTCTTGAGACCCTCCAAATCGTGACACACGATCCACCCACGTATCTTGTACGTCGTGCTAGCAACGAACAAGTGTATATTTTGGAGTGGATGAATCAACGACACGTTATCAATTAACGGTATTGATTCATCAATGTTCTAGTGTTCCAAGAACAAAAGAACAAGAAAATATATTTCTTGTAGAGAGAGAGGGGGCGGACGAGAGGTAAGAGGGAGAGAGACGAGTGTGTGTTGTGTGTGTGTTGGAATTTCATCATCCTACGATACTTGGAAGCTAGAGGTTTATATAGAGGAGGAGTTTAATCCTCTTTAAACTCCAATTCTAAGAACTCTAATTTGACTAGGATTTTGACCTAGTCAAAGTCCTAGTCAAACTAGTGTTTGACCTAGTCAAACCAATCCTAGGCTTCCATCTCCCCTTTCCATCTCAACCGTTGATTTTAATTTAATGGAATATTTAAATTCCATTAAATATTCCAAAAGGCCAAATAAATATAATAAATAAATATTAATATTTATTCTAGGCCCATTAAATCAATTCCCTTAATAAATTCAATTTATTAATTTAATTCCGTTTATCAAATAGAAGGAATTAAATTCTCCAAGAAAATATAGGACCCGATTAAATCTAATTTAATCATTCCTTTACTCCAATATTTAATTCCAAATTAAATACTTAAGTGTGTGTGGATAGTGTGTGACTCTTTAGGTTCACCTTTCAGCTAGACTTGGTCGGATTCCTAGAATCCGCCCGTTACCATGGGTGGCCATCTAGCAACGGTCCATGGCACTAGAGACTAGGTGAAATAATCGGGGATGAATATTTAGGCCCTAACAGTACACTTGTCCTTCTGTCTTCGATTTCATCACTTAGAGTCTAGGGCACGGAAAATGCAGGTACCCATTTTGGACCTAAGTGTCAGTCTGTCCTTACTAAACGCCGCAAGGGAAACCTTCCCTTCTGTTCAGTTACTGTGGCAACAGATTTCAGGGACAAGACACAGAGCATACATGAGACTCAACTGTCAATACCTTTTGGCAGGAGATAGATCGTTTCTTGGAAACTACTGTCACTCTGTACACCCGAGCTGCACTAGACATGGCTTATGACTACTCAAGAGTATTTTGGCAATCTCTCACCATATCTAAGATACAGACCTGATGCACAGGTAAACTCAGCAGTTCCTCAAGTCAAAGGACTTGACCTGTACCGTTGGAACCGGGAATACGTCATACCTTGCAGACCATACTCAAGGTCCTCCATAAGATGGTTCCCGCGAGTCACCTCAGTCAGCTGCTTCCTAGCATGCTGACCCACTAACACTGCTTAGACGACCTTCGTCACCCGTCGATGAAATACGACAACGGATGCTTAGTGCAAGTCTCAAAGGGAATCCCAGTACCCATTTTCGGGATTCCTTGACTTGGAGATTTCCGGACTGATTCGGTAAGACTGATTTCATGGTCCTACCTCCAAGCGTAGTCCCAATCCCCGAAATTGATTCTCAGTCCGTGGGCTTTGTTTGCGTAGTGAACAGATATGTAAAAGCAGATATAAGTGAACGTAAACAAAGTATTGCCATATGAACTTTTCACTTCTTTATTCATATATGTTTTATCAAACACCTGAAATTGTCTAGACATAGGTTACATATTCCTGCCAAAATTGGCTTACATGGTCACCTATTCTAACAAGCCTCTCCTATCAATACCGTCGGCGCTGACTTGTGGGTCGTTAACTCGTATTGGACCAGCATGTTGATCAACTCATGAGTACACTTCTCAAGTCCATTCATGTAGTAGTTAACAACAAACGGGTCATAGGACGGAGGAAGCGACTGGAGGATCACGTCAATGTACGTGTCATTGTTAAGCCTAGCTTTAAGGTGTTAGAAAAGGTGACCAGAAAGCCATTAGGTTTGGCGATTTGTAACCTATTCTACAACTCGATGTAAATGTAATATTATAATGTGATGAATAAAATGAGTATTTGTCACTTCTGGTGCTTACTTTGTTGCGCTCATTTCACATTTGTTAAAATGGTGTTTAACTTATATCGCAACAAAACCCACAGACCATGGATAACAACTCGTGCAGTTGGGCCACGCATTGGATGGTGGTCATGAAACCAACTGATTAAGAGTTGGATCTGAAATGTTCTAAATCAAGGACCTCGAGATAGGGCATCGAGAGTCCTATTGAGACTTGCGTCAAGAGTCGGGTTCACTGGATGAGTGCCGTGTTTCATCAGCGACAAGCGTGGGACGCCTACACGATCTTGATGGGTAGGTCGACTGGGGTCGAGCTGACTGGACTGACTCCCGGGATCATCATATGGAAGCTTTGGAGGCTTGGTCGCTATGATTGGTTTTCCCCGATTCTGATAGTACGGGAGTAATCCTCAGACTTGAGGGATCATGGCAGTCGCGTGCACATGATGGCTGTATCTTGGATCTGGCGAGAGGTAATCATTCTGTAAGATGATTATTATAAGCTTTGTCAAGTGTAGTCGGAATGTGTAGCGGGGACGGTGCATTCCAAGAAGAGGATCCGTCCCCTGTCAGTATGTGATAGAGATATCTCCTATGCACTCGGAGACATGTTCATGCCGTTTGAAGCTGTGGCCATAGTGGTTGGTCAAACAGGGAATGATTTCCTATGTCGACGCAATGAAGCATACGTGGTCTCGAGTATTAAGTATAGATGCCTAGTCAAGGATGGGAACCCATGCCCAATTCCATACCCTAGACTAAGGCCGGGAGACGGTAGACGGAAGGATCGTACTCGTACAGAATCGACGCCTAATTGTTCACGCCAATTCACCTAGTCTCTAGTGCCATGGACCATTGCTAGACGGCCACCCATGGTAACGGGCCTTTGTGGGACACGGGCCCAAGTCTAGCTGAGGGTGAACCTAAAGGGTCACACACAAATCACCGAGGAGGTTGAGAGATCGACTTGGAGTCAATCTCGAAGGATAAATAAGTAATTGGATTACTTAAGGGAAAGTCCATTGGATGGACGGGCCGATATTGTATCGGACCTTCATTTAATCGGTAAATTGAATTTTTGATTAAATATGGAAAGTTGAGACGTTGACATGTTGGATCTTTTAATTGGATTAAAAGATCAACGGGAATAATTTAAATACACATTAAATTGGATTTAATGTTGAGTTTGTTGTAATTGGATTACGATAAAACCCGGTCCGTTAAATTTACTCGAGAGAAGAAATAATTCCTATTTTGGAATAGGAAGAAGTTGGACTTCTTCTCTTATTTAAACATGGCCGACATGCTCCCTTGGAGGAAGCATAATCAGCCATGTTTCATGCTAGGTGGTATGTTGACTTGTCTCTTTTGGAAAGAGACAAATCAACTCCAATCAAGCGCTTCCTTTTTGGTATGATTTTATCATACCATAAATTTTGGTAGGCTTAATTGAAGAATTGATGGTGATTCATTGGAATGAATCTAGACATCCTTGGATGAACCTAGACACATTCCAATAATCATATTAATTATGTATATATATTAGAATATACAACACCAAGCATATGTGATTCATTATTCATCTTTTTCTAGGAAAAAGAGAAGAAAAAATTCCCTCTCCTCTCTCTTAACTCTCGGCCTCTCTCCCTCTCTCACACTTGTGTGCTTCACTTGATTTTGAATCAAGAAGAAGAACAAAGTAAGTTTAAGAGAGCACTAATTCATAGTGTTCTTCTCTTAAACCGATTCCTTCTTAAACCCGTTCTTTTCTAGCAAGAAGAACGTGTGTTTCTTCCGGTGTGATGTGGATCACCTTTGGAGAATCCATACGTTTGGATTTCGTGAGCATTCCGAAGAAGGAACAACGCAAGTAGTCGGGAGCATACGCTAAACAATCGAACGTAACGGTCTCCTTACGCTTTGATTGATTTATTGTATATATCTATGCCCTATGTGTTTAAATATATGTTTTCAATATTTACACATCCTACATCGAACGCCCGGTTGAGCACCCAAGGGTACACCCCTTGGGATTCGTTTATTTAAATTTGATTTAAATTTACGCACATTTCTCGCTTTCTCGCTTCCGCTCACTCCAGGGCGGATCCGCTTGTTCTTCAAGTGGTATCAGAGCCCGGTTTGATGTAAGGGGCATAGATCTATGTGTTTGGCATGATCTACTTGCTTTTAATGGCTTTATTGGCATGTTATATTATATGAATATATGAATAATATGATGATTCAATTGTTTGGATTTAATGGACTTTTGGCATGCTTAATTTTGTTAGATTGGATATAAAAATTGCATGCTTCTTTTCAGAAAAATCTTACTGTTATTGTGCTGAAACAGTATTGAAAAACAAAAATAAAATAAAATAAAATATTTTGTTCGGACAGCAGCGGTCGCGCGCAGGCAGGTGCCTGCGCGCGCGCCATGCGCGCGGACGTAGTGTTAGAATAGGTGACCAGAAAGCCAATAGGTTTGGCGATTTGTAACCTATTATACAACTTGATGTAAATGTAATATTATTATGTGATGAATAAAATGAGTATTTATCACTTCTGGTGCTTACTTTGTTGTGCTCATTTCACATTTGTTAAAACAGTGTTTAACTTATATCGCAACAAAGCCCACAGACCATGGATAACAACTCGTGCAGTTGGGCCACGCATTGGATGGTGGTCATGAAACCAACTGATTAAGAGTTGGGTCTGAAACGTTCCAAGTCGAGGACCTCGAGACAGGGCATCGAGAGTCCTATTGAGACTTGCATCAAGAGTCGTGTTCATTGGATGAGTGTCGTGTTTCATCAGCGACAGGCGTGGGACGCCTACACGATCTTGATAGGTTGGTCGACTGGGGTCGAGCCGACTGGACTGACTCGCAGGGATCATCATATGGAAGCCTTGGAGGCTTGGTCGGTATGATTGGTTTTCCCCGATTCCGATAGTACGGGAGTAATCCTCAGACTTGAGGAATCATGGCAGTCGCGTGCACGGGACGGTTGTATCTTGGATCTGGCGAGAGGTAATCATTTTGTAAGATGATTATCATAAGCCTTGTCCAGTACAGTCGGAATGTGTAGCGAGGATGGTGGATTCCAAGAGGAGGATCCGTCCCCTGTCAGTATGTGACAGAGGTATCTCCTATGCACTCGGAGACTCGTTCATGCTGTTTAAAGCTGTGGCCACAGTGGTTGGTCGAACAGGGAATGGTTTCCTGTGTCGACGCAATGAAGCATACGTGGTCTCGAGTATTAAGCATAGATGCCTAGTCAAGGATGGGAACCGACGCCCAATTTCATACCCTAGACTAAGGCCGGGAGATGGTAGACGGAAGGATCGGTAAATTGAATTTTTGATTAAATATGAAAAGTTGAGACGTTGAGACGTTGGATCTTTTAATTGGATTAAAAGATCAATGGGAATAATTTAAATGGACATTAAATTGGATTTAATGTTCGATTCGTCGTAATTGGATTACGATAAAACCCGGTCCGTTAAATTATACCCGAGAGGAGACATAATTCCTATTGGAATAGGAAGAAGTTGGACTTCTTCCCTTAATTAAACATGGCCGACATGCTCCCTTGGAGGAAGCAAAATCAACCATGTTTCATGCTAGGTGGTATGTTGACTTATTTCTTTTGGAAAGAGACAAATCAACTCCAATCAAGCTCTTCCCTTTTGGTATGAATTGATCATATTATAAATTTTGGTAGGCTTGATTGAAGAATTGATGGTGATTGATTGGAATGAATCTAGACATCCTTGGATGAACCTAGACACATTCCAATAATCACATTAATTATGTATATATATTAGAATATACAACACCAAGCATAAGTGATTTATTATTCATCTTTTTCTAGGAAAAAGAGAAGAAAAAAAAATCCATAGTATTCTTCTCTTAAACCAATTCCTTCTTAAACCCGTTTTTTTCTAGCAAGAAGAACGTGTGTTTCTTCCGGTGTGGTGTGGATCACCTTTGGAGAATCCATACGTTTGGATTTCGTGAGCATTCCGGAGAAGGAACAATGCAAGTAGCCGGGAGCATACGCTAAATAATCAAAGGTAACGGTTTATTACGCTTTGATTGATTTAATATACATCTATGCCCTATGTGTTTAAATATATGTTTCTAATATTTACACATCCTACATCGAACGCCCGGTTGAGCACCCAAGGGTACACCCCTTGGGATTCGCATATTTAAATTAGATTTAAATTTGTGCACAATTTCTCGCTTTCTCGCTTCCGCTCGCGCTCCCGGGCGGATCCGCTTGTCCTTTCACGTAGCGCACGGGCGCGCGCGCGCTGTGCGCTGGCGGCTAAGGCCAGCGCGCGGCACAGAGCGCGCGCGCGGGTGGTCGGCCGGCACAACGGCTGGGCCGTTTTGTGCCGTTTTTCGACTTTTTTCGGAAAATTTGATTTTCTGTATTTTCTGCACAATATTCTGAAAATATGTTAATTTTGCATTTTTTATTTTGGAATAATTGGATTATTCCTTGAATTAAATTTGCTTAATTAATTTGGGATTAATACATGCATTGGATACATTGTTTAAAATGTCCATTAAATTTGAAATTTGAATTTTGCATATTATTTATATGTTTGTACTTTTGTGATGTTGGACATCACTTGGGTATTTGGAATATACATTGGTTATTTATGCATGATTATTTGGAATAATTGTGTTATGTGAGTTGATGGAATCAACATGGGATGATCACAAGAGCCGTAGACCTTATGTATGGATGAATGTATGATCATTTATTTTCTGTTGGGTGGGGCCTGCGTGCCTCTTGTTTTGGGACTATCATCTCCCGTATTTTCAGCTTCATGATGTTAAGGCTTGTTTTTTTATTACTACTACTACATTACTTTCAGTTGTAATGAGAGTAGATAGAATTGGTGAGGTTTTAATTTTAATCAGCGTTTGGAGTCGGAGACCCCAAGGAGGAGCATCAAGGCGTGAAACAAGAAGCATTACAAGGCCCATTGGAATGACAATATATTATTATTGTAATAATTTAGGACCACCCTAGACAGACTATAGACTCACTGCGGGCTCAGTGGGTCGCATAGGTTGGGCTTGTGATCATCCTAACAGGGGTATGCTATGTTTTATGCATGCGGCGTATTTATTTATCGCTTTAAATATTGGATATTTATGCATGCTAAAACACCATAATGTGATGAGGTCTCGGTCATACACAAACTCTCATTTGGTTGGACCAAATTAAATATTAGGCCCAGAACGGACTTGGATCAAAATGGTATTTTGATCTGTCCGAGTCTTCCATCCACGGCAATGTCGTGAGGAAGCTACCACTACCCAAGTGTGCTCTCACGAGTCGTGGCACACTTGGACTAGGGGAAAGCTGCACCATTGTTGTGAACAAAAAGACTGCGCTCGCTGTTTTCCTGTCTCACGAGTCGTGGGGGCGACAGTTTGAGGCATGATTTGGTTGATGGGTCGGGCCCAACACTGAGTAACATGGTTCGCTTGGAGTCCTCGGAACCATGCGAATAGGTGAGGCAAAATATCTTGGGAATCTCATTTCATGAGAATGATATTGGATATCTCCCACGAAGTCTTCTTCATGTGAATCGTAAAAGCGGGGCATGGAGATTACGCCTGTAGATCCCAAGCCCACTAGGAAATGGTTTCCTTAAACTCCGCCTGAGAGTGGTGGACTTTCGTATAAATAGTGGGAGGGTTAAAGACTAAAAGACCAAGTCTTCAACTTGAACAATAATATTACCATCATCTGCTAATTTCTGCTTTAAATTTTCATTAATGTAGATATGTCTAAGAACCCATTAACCATGATTCTCCAGACTAACAAATTCAACGGAACGAACTACTCGGACTGGCTGAGAAACCTGAGGATTGTCCTCGGTTTCGAGAACCAAGGGTACGTCTTGGATGAGCCGCCACCGAGCGACTTACCGAAGGGGTCCACGCCTGAAGAACGTTTGACGTTCGAGAAATGGCATGAGGACAACAGGAAAGTACGCAATATCATACTAGCTTCGATGTCTAACGACATCCAGAAGCAGTATAAGAGGCTGGACAACGTCTCCGCCATAATGCTCCGCATGAACGAGGTTTATGCGGTTCCGGATAGGCATATAAGATATGCCGCCACAAAAGCATTCTTTGCCACCAAGCTTGCTGAAGGAGCGCCTGTACAAAGTCATGGGGTCAAGATGCTCTCCCTAGTGGAGAAACTCGAGGACCTTAAAGCTGGGCTTAACAATGACACGTACATTGACATGATCCTCCAGTCGCTTCCTCCATCCTATGACCCGTTTGTTGTAAACTACAACATGAACGGACTTGAGAAGTCTATTCATGAGTTGATCAACATGCTGGTCCAATACGAGGCAACGACCCACAAGTCGGCGCCGGCGGTATTGATAGGAGAGGCTTCAACCTCCAAGGCGAATGGCAAGAGGGCCGGATGCTGGAAGAGGAAGAAGGGCAAAGGGAAGACGGTTGCGGCCCCTGCTCGCGCTCCGGGCATCCCTGTTGCTCCGGTTGGACCAAGCAAAGGGAAAGGGAAGGCCCGTGGTTCTCAGCGGTCCAAGCAAATGATGTATGCATGCATTGCCAAGGGAAAGGGCATTGGAAGAGAGAGTGCCCACAACTGCTCTCCAACCTAGGTATGTTTGTGGTTGAAGTAAATATGACTACTAATTCTGCTTCATGGGTATTGGATACCGGGTGTGGTGCTCACATCTACAATAATTTGCAGGCACTGCAAAGAAGCAGAAGGCTAACCAAGGATGAGATGATCCTGAGGCTAGGCGATGGCAAGGCCGTTGCTGCGAAGGTCGTAGGATCACTAGAGTTAGCCATTAGTAGTCATGTTAGGATTGTACTGAACGACTGTTTCTATGTACCTAGCATGATTAAAAACATTGTTTCCATCCCGGTCCTTGATAAGGAGGGATATGAATTTACCATCAATAAAAACGATTTTTTCATTATTAAATATGGTATTTCTCATCTGCTTGGTACATTGGTCAACGGTCTGTACATACTTCAACATTGTAATTGGATTATGACTGCAGAACACAAACAAAAACGTGATGATCATAATAACGCACAGATATGGCATGTGAGGTTAGGTCATATCTCTAAAGATAGGATAAGAAGGTTGGTGGACTCAAAGAGTCTAGAAATAGACTATTTGGACAACCTACAGCCCTGTGAATCCTGTCTCAAGGGAAAGATGACCAAGAAATCAATTGTTGGACAAAGTACGCTAGCCAGTGGTCTGTTGGACTTGATCCATACAGATGTCTGTGGCCCAGTAAATACTCAGGCTAGAGGTGGGTACTCATCTTTCATAACCTTTACCGATGATCACTCACGGTATGGTTATGGTTACCTGATGAGGTACAAGTCTGAAGCCTTTGGAAGGTTTAAGGAATACAGACCTGAAGTAGAGAACCAAACCGGTCGAAAGATCAAAGCCCTTCGGTCGGACCGAGGTGGAGAGTATTTGAGTGGTGAGTTTACTGATTATCTAAAAGAGAATGGAATTCTCTCTCAGTGGACCCCTCCTGGAACACCACAACTTAATGGTGTGTCTGAAAGGAGGAATCGGACCTTGTTGGACATGGTCCGATCCATGATGAGTTTTACCGAACTTCCCCTTTCCTTCTGGGGATACGCTCTTGAGACGGCGGCCAAAGTTTTGAACTTGGCGCCATCCTAGACGGTATCCCAGACGCCATATGAGATATGGCATGTTAAACCTGCATCCTACAAATACTTGAAAGTGTGGGGTTGCCCTGCATATGTCAAGGGATTAGATGGAGATAAACTGGACTTGAGGTCTAGTTTATGCAGGTTCATCGGCTATCCGAAAGAAACTGCGGGGTATTATTTCTATGATCCCTCCGAGCAAAAGCTTTTGTCTCGCGAAACACAGTGTTCTTGGAAAAGGGTTTTCCATCGGATAGTCGATGCGATAAGGTGCTCCTTGAGGAATCAAGTAAGGCACCCCATGAGGCGGCAGTGACATCTGAGCCAGTAGTTCCCACTGATATTGTTCCAGTCCTCCGTAGGTCGGCCACAGTATCCCATGCACCTGATAGGTATGGATTTCTGGGCTTGACCGGTCAGTTGGATAATGATCTAAAGACATACGGAGAAGCGATGTCGGACACTAATTCTAGTAGACCCACCCAAAGGGGTAAAACCCGTAGGGTGTAAATGGGTCTACAAACGTAAGCTTGGAGCTGACGGGGAGGTTACAACCTTCAAAGTCAGGCTTGTGGCGAAAGGTTACACTCAGCGACCCGGGGTCGATTTTGAGGAAACCTACTCGCCCGTAGCAATGGCCAAGTCCATTCGGATACTGCTTGCCATAGCAGCATGGTATGACTATCAAATTGAAAGAAATCGTGGATCGTCCCGGGAAATTGCGCGAATGCGGAAGCGCGATATAAAATAGAGTACAAAAAATTAAAGCATGCTTTAATGAATTAAAGAACACGCTCAAGGGGTGTACCCTTGAGATTCCCCGGTGTTCGGTGTATCTCATGATTAAAGAACATATATAAAAGATCATGGAGGCCATAGGGTAGAAAATAAAAGGAGGCGAAAATGTAAACCGAGACCTACCCGTTGTCGTTTTCGTCTTCAACGGCCACTCGCGTTGTTCCCCATTTTGCACCAAGATCTCGTTCTTGTGACCCTCCAAATCGTGACACACGATCCACCCACGTATCTTGTACGTCGTGCTAGCAACGAACAAATGTATATTTTGGAGTGGATGAATCAACGACACGTTATCAATTAACGGTATTGATTCATCAATGTTCTAGTCAAATTAGAACCAATCCTAGCCTTCCATCTCCCCTTTCCATCTCAACCGTTGATTTTAATTTAATGGAATATTTAAATTCCATTAAATATTTCAAAAGGCCAAATAAATAAATATTAATATTTATTCTAGGCCCATTAAATCAATTTCCTTAATAAAACCAATTTATTAATTTAATTCCCTTTATCAAATAGAAGGAATTAATTTCTCCAAGAAAATATAGGACCCGATTAAATCTAATTTAATCATTCCTTTACTTCAATATTTAATTCCAAATTAAATACTTAAGTGTGTGTGGATAGTGTGTGACTCTTTAGGTTCACCTTTCAGCTAGACTTGGTTGGATTCCTTGAATCCGCCCGTTACCATGGGTGGCCATCTAGCAACGGTCCATGGCACTAGAGACTAGGTGAAAAAATCGGGGATGAACATTTTGGCCCTAACAGTACACTTGTCCTTCTGTCTTCGGTCTCATCACTTAGAGTCTAGGGCACGGCAAAATGCAGGTACCCATTTTGGACCTAAGTGTCGGTCTGTCCTTACTAAACGCCGCAAGGGTAACCTTCCCTTCTGTTCAGTTACTGTGGCCACAGATTTCAGGGACAAGACACAGAGTATACATGAGACTCAACTGTCAATACCTTTTGGCATGAGACAGATCCTTTCTTGAAAACTACTGTCACTCTGTACACCGGAGCTGCACTAGACATGGCTTATGACTACTCAAGAGTATTTTTGGCAATCTCTCACCATATCTAAGATACAGATCTGATGTACAGGTAAACTCAGCAGTTCCTCAAGTCAAAGGACTTGACCTGTACCGTTGGAACCGGGAATACGTCATACCTTGCAGACCATACTCAAGGTCCTCCGTAAGACGGTTCCCGCGAGTCACCTCAGTCAGCTGCTTCCGAGCATGCTGACCCACTAACACTGCTTAGACGACCTTCGTCACCCGTTGATGAAATACGACAGTAGATGCTTAGTGCAAGTCTCAGAGGGAATCCCGGTACCCATTTTCCGGATTCCTTGATTTGGAGATTTCCGGACTGATTCGGTAAGACTGATTTCATGGACCTACCTCCAAGGTAGTCCCAATCCCCGAAATCGATTCTCAGTCCGTGGGCTTTGTTTGCGAGTGAACAGATATGTAAAAGTAGATATAAGTGAACGTAAACAAATTATTGCCATATGAACTTTTCACTTCTTTATTAATATATATTTTATCAAACACCTGAAATTGTCTAGACATAGGTTACATATTCCTGCCAAAACTGGCTTACATGGTCACCTATTCTGACACAAATATGGCAGATGGATGTGAAAACGGCCTTCCTCAACGGTTTCGTAGAGGAAGAGATCTATATGGATTAGCCGGAAGGTTTCACAACTGTTGGAGAAGAGCAGAAGGTCTGCCGTCTCCAAAGATCCATCTATGGCCTCAAACAAGCTTCCCGAAGCTAGAACATACATTTTGATGAAGTCACACGGGGATATGACTTCATCGAGAACGAGTCCGATCCTTGTGTATATAAAAAGATCAGTGGGAGCTCGGTTACGTGGATGACATCTTGCTCATTGGGAATGATGCGAAGATGTTGGATACCACTAAAGCTTGGTTTTCACCGTTATTCTCCATGAAGGATATGGGTGAGGCATCCTACATCCTTGGCATCAAGATCTACAGGGATAGATCTAGAAGGATGATAGGAATGGCCCAGTCCTCATATATTGAGAAAGTCTTGAAGAGATTCAAGATGGAGAACTCAAAACGAGGATTCCTTTCTATTCAACAACTTGATGTAAATGTAATATTATTATGTGATGAATAAAATCAGTGTTTGTCACTTTTGGTGCTTACTTTGTTGTGCTCATTTCACATATGTTAAAATGGTGTTTTACTTATATCGCAACAAAGCCCACAGACCACGGTCAACAACTCATGCAGTTGGGCCACACATTGGATGGTGGTCATGAAACCAACTGATTGAGAGTTGGGTCTGAAACATTCCAAGTCGAGGACCTCGAGACCGGGCATCGAGAGTTCTATTGAGACTTGCATCAAAAGTCGTGTTTGGATGAGTGCCGTGTTTCATTGGCGACAGGCATGGGACGCCTACACGATCTTGATGGGTTGGTCGACTAGGGTCGAGCCGATTGGACTGACTCACGGGGATCATCATATGGAAGCCTTGGAGGCTTGGTCGATATGATTGGATTTCCCCGGTTCCAATAGTACGGGAGTAGTACTCAGACTTGAGGAATCATGGCAGTCGCATGCACAGAACGGCTGTATCTTGGATCTGGCGAGAGGTGATCATTCTGTAAGATGATCATTATAAACCTTGTCCAGTGCAATCAGAATGTGTAGCAAGGACGGTGGATTCCAAGAAGAGGATCCGTCCCCTGTTGGTATGTGACAGAGGTATCTCCTATGCACTCGGAGACACGTTCATGCTGTTTAAAGCTATGGTCACAGTGGTTGGTCGAACAGGGAATGGTTTCCTGTGTCAACGCAATGAAACATACGTAGTCTCGAGTATTAAGCATAGATGCCTAGTCAAGGATGCGAACCGACGCCCAATTCCATACCCTAGACTAAGACCGGGAGACGGTGAACGGAAGGACCGTACTCGTACGTAATCGGCGCCTAAATATTCACGGCAACATTCACCTAGTCTCTAGTGCCATGGACCGTTGCTAGACGGCCACCCATAGTAACGGGCCCTTGTGGGACACAGGCCCAAGTCTAGCTGAGACTGAACCTAAAGGATCACACACAAATCACCGAGAAGGTTGAGAGATTGGCTTGGAGTCAATCTCGAAGGATAAATACGTAATTGGATTACTTAAGGGATAGTCCATTGGATGGACGGGCCGATATTATATCGGGCCCTCGTTTAATCGGTAAATTGGATTTATCGATTAATTATGAAAAGTCGAGATGTTGGATTTTTTTATTGGATTAAAAGACTAATGGGAATAATTTAAGTGGACATTAAAATTGAATTTAATTTTGGGTTCATCGTAACTGGATTACGATAAAACCCGGTCGGTTAAATTTTGACCCGAGAGAAGAAATAATTCCTATTTTTGAATAGGAAGAAGTTGGACTTCTTCCCATAATGAGCATGGCTGAAATGCTCCCTTGGAGGAAGCAAAAAATGTTCCATGCAAGGTGGTGGTTGACTTGTCTCTTTTGGTAAGAGACAAATTAACTCCAATCAAACCCTTCCCTTTTGGTATGATTTGATCATACCTTAAAAGTTGGTAGGCTTGATTGAAGAATTAATGGTGATTGATTAGGATGTATCTAGACATCATTGGATGAACCTAGACCATTTTAGTAATCACATTAATTATGTATATATATTAGTATATACAACGCCTTGTGTAATAGAATCATTATTCATCTTTTTCAAGGAAAAAGAAGACTAAAATTCGGCCCTCTCTCCTCTCTCTCACTCTCGGCCATCTCTCTCCCTTCCCACTTGTGTTCTTCACTTGATTTTGAATCAAAAGGAAGAACAAAGTAGGTTTAAGAGAACCTAATTCATAGTGTTTTTCTCTTGAATCGATTCCTTCCTAAACCCGTTTTCTTCTAGCAAATAAGACGTGTGTTTCTTCCGATGTGGTGTGGATCACCTTTGGAGAACCATACGTTTGGATTTCCTGAGCAGTCGAAGAAGGAACAACGCAAGTAGCCGAGCATACGTAAAATCATCAAAGGAAACGATTTTATTACGCTTTGGTAGATGCACCGAACGCCCAATTGAGCACCCAAGGGTACACCCCTTAGGACACGTTTATTTAAATATTTGATTTAAATTTACGCACCATTCTTGCTTTCTCGCTTCCGGTCGCGCTCCCGATCGGATCCGCTTGTCCTTAAATAACAAAATCAAGGGGTGTGCCCTTGATTCTCCCGAGCATTCGGTGCATCTCATATTCAATAAAACACAACATGGAGGTCATAGAACTTGAACCGAAAATCATAATTAAAGAACCTACCCAGTTTTAGTTTTGTCTTCGTTCGGCTACATGCATTGTTCCGCATTTTGCACCAAGATCTCAAAGAAGAGACCCTCTAAATCATCTCACCCGCTACACCGAAAAGCAACCAACCCTTGTGCTAGCAAGAAATCATTTGGGGAGTAGAGACATTGATACATGCTATCAATTAACGCAATCGACGTCTCTTATGTTCTACCTTGAAAAAATCAAGAAGAACAAAGTAGAAATCTTTGAGAAAGTGAGAGAGAGTGGACGAAAATTGAGAGAGAATTTTGAGATGAGAGTTGTAGAGATTACTAGGTGTATGTGTGTGTTTTGGAGTATTTATAGAAAAACCTTTTTTCTATTCCTACTCAACCTCTACTAAAGAGGCACACTTGACTAGGATTTTGACCTAGTCAAATCCTAGTCAAACTAGTCTTTGATTAAGTCAAATTAATCATGGGCCTTCATCCCTTCAATCTCTATATCAAATCTTGTCCATTTATTTTGATGGGCTTTATGGAATGGGCCTATGTAATTCTAAATTAATTAGTCCCGTGGAATTTATATTAAATCCTATTTAATATACCATGCCAATTAATTAATTCTGGAATGGGCCTATTTAATTCTAAATTAAATAGTCCCATTTATATTAAGTTATATTTATATACCAAGCCCATTAATTAATTCACCCTTTTAATCTTATTAAAAGGCAAGCCATGCTTTATAAAATCCATAAATCTAATTCATGAACTTAAACCTGATTATTCCAATCAATCCATCGAGGCTTGAATCTCAAGAAGTATAATTTAATCCCATTAAATTAAATCTTCTCTTGGAATTAATTCCAAATTAATTCCCTTTCATTTGGTGTAGCGGGTGTGACTCTTTAGGTTCACCTTTCAGCTAGACTTGGACCTACTTCTTGTTATTTCATAACTAAAATAGTCCGTCACCATGGGTGGCCATCTAGCAACGGTCCATGGCACTAGAGACTAGGTGAAGATGTGGTGTGAACATTTAGGCTCCGAGTTACATGCAAGTATGGTCCTACCGTCGCTCGTTACATACAGGTACGGTCCTACTGTCGCCTGTCTCCCAGCCTTAGTCTAGGGCATGAATTTTAGGATGTCGGTTCCTATCCTTGAGTTAGGCATCTATGCTTTAAACATGATATAGGTTTAACTCTATGATTGATGTAGGAAATCCTTTTCCACTCAATCAAGTGCTATGGCTATAGACTTTGTGAGTCTAAACCATCTCAGAGCGCATAGGAGATCTCGTTGTCATATTCTTTGACAGGGGACATATCCTATCTTGGAATCCACCGTCCTTACATGCTCCTACTGCACCGGACAAGGCTTATGATGGCCATGTCATATTACATAGTCACCTCTCACCAGATCCAAGATACAGCCTTAGTTTGTAAGTGACTGACGTGATTCCTCAAGTCCAAGGACTAATCCCATACTATCGGAACCGAGAATACAAGCCATACCGACTGAAAGCCTAGGCTTGTGGATCGGCCCAGGAGTAGCGCGAATGCGGAAGCACAGGATAAATAAAAGATTTGCAAGAATTTAAACATGCATAAACGATATGTAAAAACACGTTCAAGGGGTGTTCCCTTGAATCTCCCGGGCGTTTGGTGTATCTCATGAATAATAATAAACATACAAAACTATCATGGAGGCCATAGGGTTTAAAAGAAAGAGGGATGAAAATTGTAAATCGGAAACCTACAGATTGTCATTTTCGTTTTCAAACCGGTACTCGTGTTGTTCCCCGTTTTGCTCCAAGATCTTGAATGGGAGACCGTACATACAATCCGCCCACGTATATTGATCTTCGTGCTAGCAAAAGAGCAAGTGTATGTTTTTTTGGAGAGGACGGATCGATCAAACGTTATTGATTAATGAGATCAATCCTCCTAAAGTTGAATTGTAGAAATAAGAGAACTTGGAAGAGAGGGAGAGGGTGCGGCAGAGAGGGAGAGGGTGCGGCCGAGAGAGAGAGAGAGGAAGAGGCCAAGTGTGTGTTGTGTGTGTGCTTCAAAATTTCATCATCTCTTCTAAAGAGGACAGTTAGGAATATTTATAGAGGAATCCCATTCCTCTTCTAATTCCTACACTTTGAAGACTCCTTGAATAGGATTTGACCTAGTTGAATCCTAGTCAATATCTAGCTTTCTTGGTTAAACCAATCTAAGCCATAGATTTTTCTCTTTAAACTCAACCATTGATTAATTTAATGGAATATTTAAATCTAATTTAAATAGTCCTAAAGGCAATAAATAAATATATCAAATATAAATATTTATTCCAAGCCCATTAAATTAATTTCTAATAAATTTAATTTATTAGATAAATTCCTTTAATCTAATAAAAGGAATTAATTTCTTCCCAAGAAAAGAAGGACCCGATTAAATCCAAGTTAATCATTCCATTTTTCTCTAAATATTTAATTCTAAATTAAATACGTTATGTGTGTGGATTGTGTGTGACTCTTTAGGTTCACCTTCAGCTAGACTTGGTTGGATTCCTAGAATCCGCCCGTCACCATGGGTGGCCGTCTAGCAACGGTCCATTGCACTAGAGACTAGGTGAATATGCGTGGGATGAAATTTAGGCTCTACAGTACATTTATCCTTCCGTCTACGGTCTCACCACTTAGTGTCTAGGGCACGGATATGTAGGTACCCATTTTGGACCTAAGTGTCGGTCTGTCCTTTACTAAACGCCGCAAGGGAATCCTTCCATTCTGTTCAGTTACTGTGGCCACAGATTTAGGGACAAGACACAGAGTATTGTGAGACACAACTGTCAACACCTTTTGACAGGAGACAGATCCTTTCTTGGAAACTACTGTCACGTTGCACACCGTGACTGCACTAGATATGGCTTATGACTACTCAAGTGTATTTTGGCAATCTCTCACCATACCTAAGATACAGTCTCGATGTACAGGTAAAGTCAGCAATTCCTCAAGTCAAAGGATTTGACCTGACCGTTCGAACTGGGAACTCACGTCATACCTAGCCGACCCTACTCAAGGTCCTCCGTAAGACGGTTCCCGCGAGTCACCTCAGTCGGCCGCTCCCCAGCAGGCCGACCCACTAACACTGCTTAGATGACCCTCATCACCCGTCGATGAAATACGACAACAGATGCTTAGTGCAAGTCTCAAGGGGAATCTCGGTACCCATTTTTGAGATTCCTTGACTTGGAGATTTTCAGACTGATTCGGCGAAACTGATTTCATGGACCTACCTACAAGCGTAGTCCCAGTCCTTGAAATGTGATTGCAGTCTGTGGGCTTTGTTTGTGTAGTGAACAGTTATAAAGCAGATAAAGTGAACACAAACAAAGTATGCGCCAAATGAATTTCACTTTTTTATTCATCAAGGTTTTATCAAAAACTTCGAAATTGTTCAGACATATGTTACAATTCTCCTACCAAGATTGTCTACATGGTCACCTACTCTAACAATACGAGCCATACCGACTAAGGGCCGTGTAGCTTTCATATGACAATTCCCGCGAGTCACCTCAGTCAGCAGCCACCTAGCTCGCTAACCTACTAACACTGCATGGACGAGCCTCGTCACTTGTCGATGAAATGTGACTGCAGATGCTTAGTGCAAGTCTCAAATGGATTTTCAATACCCTGTCTCGAGATTCCTTGACTTGGAGTATTGCAGACCGATCCGAGAAACTGATTTCATGAACCTACCACTCAATCCGCAGTTCTAGTTTCTTGGAATGTGCTTTCTATCTGTGGGCGTTTGTTGTGACATCGAAACGATGTTCAATGCAAGCAGTAAGTACAACAAACGCATCGTTTCCTATGATGAATCCTTACTACATTCATTAACATAATATTACTCGTTCAAACATTGACGAATGGTTCTCAGAACTAGCCAAACACATCAACTTTCTGGTCACTTATTCTAACAATCTCCCACTTGACCATTAAGTCAATTACCCACTCTGTTCAGAATCCTCTGAGCATGAGTAATCTATGATACTGACTAAGGTGTCGTGAGTCCGCTTATATTTCTTTGCCGAAGCAATACGGTCTAACCGTGTTACCTTAATCCACCATCGCCTCCTAGAGATTGTGGTTGTCTAAGAATATTTTCGTGGATCTTGTGATGAGATCTCGTGTCAATACTTTTGTCATAGCCTGGTTGTCTGCCATATAGGCGAACATGGCTTGGCCGTGCTAGGCACCAAATCCATCCTATGGACGCGGTCTTCATCCATGACCTCTATCTAATGTAATCGTCATTGGGCGTGACTGTGTCTACTTTTGAGACTAACTGTTTTTCAATATGCTCTGGAAGCTAGTATTGCTTTAGCCTTCCAAAACCACTTCCCACAGATGGTGCATCGAGAACACATCTTTAGTCCTTATTCAGGTACTAAGGATTGTTCTTGATTGTTGTCTTCAACCCCTCAGTGCATTCGCGATTTCTGTTGAGTCATGCAAGAAGCATACTTAACGTCCGATCCTACACACTGAGTAAACATATCGCATGTTTACCTAGGGTTAAGACGTAGGGGGTACTCAACATCCAAACCTTCTCATTAGTTCACCGTGACTAAGTCTTGAATGGCTTGATGCTTTAATCATAGTATGTAAGCTTTCTCATCAGTCTTACCATTACTTACTCGAACAACTTGTCCCTCTACATATCTGAGTTTTCTCATCAGTCTATCATGACTGAGTCTTTGAAAAGCTCAATTCATGATATGTATGTGGGAACCCTAAAATATCATGGAGAATTTTCGTGAGTTACGGTTGTGTTTTAGTGATTTCTGATGTCTTGAATGTTAGAATAGGTGACCATGTAAGCCAATTTTGGCAGGTATATGTAACCTATGTCTAGACAATTTCAGGTGTTTGATAAATCATTAATGAATAAAGAAGTGAATTTCATTTGGCATCACTTTGTTTGTGTTCACTTATATTTGTTTTCCATATCTGTTCACTACGCAAACAAAGCCCACGGACTGAGAATCAATTTCGGGGACTGGGACTACGCTTGGAGGTAGGTCCATGGAATCAGTCTTCCCGAATCAGTCCGGAAATCTCCAAGTCAAGGAATCCCGAAAATGGGTACCGGGATTCCATTTGAGACTTGCACTAAGCACCTGCTGTCGTGTTTCATCGACGGGTGACGAGGGTCGTCTAAGCAGTGTTAGTAGGTTAGCATGCTAGGACGCAGCTGACTGAGGTGACTCGCGGGAACCGTCTTACGGAGGACCTTGAGTATGGTCAGCAAGGTATGACGTGTATTCCCGGTTCCAACGGTACAGGCCAAGTCCTTTGACTTGAGGAATTGCTTAGTTTACCTGTACGTTAGGGCTGTATCTTAGATATGGTGAGAGATTGCCAGAATTCTCTTTGGTAGTCATAAGCCATGTCTAGTACAGTTCTGGTGTGCAAAGTGACAGTAGTTTCCAAGAAAGGATCTGTCTCCTGTCAATAGGTTTTGGCAGTTGAGTCTCATGTATACTCTAGGTCTTGTCCCTAAAACTGTGGCCACAGTGACTGAACAGAAGGGAAGGATTCCCTTGCGGCGTTTAGTGAGGACAGACCGACACTTAGGTCCAAAATGGGTACCTGCATTTTCCGTGCCCTAGACTCTAAGTGATGAGACCGAGGACAGAAGGACAAGTGTACTGTTAGAGCCTAAATGTTCATCCCTGAATATTTCACCTAGTCTCTAGTGCCATGGACCGTTGCTAGATGGCCACCCATGGTAACGGAAGGATTCTAGGAATCCGACCAAGTCTAGCTGAAAGGTGAACCTAAAGAGTCACACACTATCCACACACATTTAGATATTTAATTAGGAATTAAATATTGGAGTGAAGGAATGATTAAATTGGATTTAATCGGGTCCTTTATTTTTTCTTGGAGAAATAATTCCTTCTTTTAGATATAAGGAATTAAATTGATAAATTAGATTTATCAAAGAGATTTATTTAATGGGCTTAAATAATATTTATATTTATTTTAGCCTCTTGGAAATATTTAAATAGGTTTTAAATATTCCATTAAATTAAATTAAATCAACGGTGAGATGAATGGGAGAGATGGATGGCTAGGATTGTTTTGACTAGGTCAAAAACACTACTTTGACTAGGACTTTGACTAGGTCAAAATCCTAGTCAAAATAGAGTTCTTGAAAGAGGAGTTTAAAGAGGATTAGACTCCTCTTCTATATAAACCCCTAGCATCCTACAAGTTGAAGGATGATGAAACTCCAACACACACACAACACACACACACTTTTCGGCTCTCTCTCTCCTTCTCTCGTCCGCCCTCTCTCTCTACACACTCCAAGAAATTGTTTCTTTGTTCTCTTGTTCTTGGAACATTAGAACTTGATGAATCAATACCATTAATTCATAATGTGTTGTTGATTCATCCACTCCAAAATATAAACTTGTTCGTTGCTAGCACGACGTGCAAGATACGTGGGTGGATCGTGTGTCACGATTTGGAGGGTCTCAAGAACGAGATCTTGATGCAAAACGGGGAACAACGCGTGTAGCCGTTGAAGACGAAAACGACAACGGGTAGGTCTCGTTTATGATTTTCGTCCCTTTTAATTTTCTACCCTATGGCCTCCATGATTCTTTTATGTTTTATTATTCATGAGATACACCGAACACCCGGGAATTTCAAAGGCACACCCTTTGAAACGTGTTCTTTAATTTAAAAGCATGTTTAAATTCCATATTTAATTTTAATTATACCGTGCTTCCGCATTCGCGCTTTTCCCGGGACGATCCACAATTTCTTTCATTGAATTCATCCATGAATCCAGACATTACACACTTAAACACTCGGAACTCCATTTCTACTCCCACTGATCACATACGTCGTTTAAGACCGAGTCATACTCCATATGAGCTCGTCAAAACGATTATTCCAGTTATGCGGTGTTTCAAACCTTGTTTGAATTTCCTAGCGGATTCTATGGCTCCTCTCCATAAATCCCACAGCGATGTCAAACATCACGTTCCGCAGGTCATTTGGATCACTTTCCAAATTTGACCGAACATATCCCGATCACTCGTACCTCTTACGACATTAGGGTTCGTTCTTAAGGGGACTAGAATATGATTAGTTTAAGTAAGAAATGTGATTATAAGCAATGTTAGCATTATTCTGCCGTAAACCTATACAAGTCAGACACCGAGTCTAATTTGTCTCCCATTATACCTTTGACGTATGTAGAATCCTCCTACATGTTGAAGGACTTTGTCGGGACACAGGCTTGCCAAACCATGGCTCCTTGTGTGTGACTCCTAGCAAAGTGCCACATTCCTTATGTTGGAAATTTTTGAGAGTGCATCTGCACGGGCTAAGGTAATTTTGTGAAACTTCGATCGATCTTCGTCCAACAAGGCTCGATTGTTCCCTTTATCAGAGACCGTCATACTTGGCCTTTTAGGAAACGTTTCAATTGAGAATTTCATTCTCAACTGGATGCTCGAGAGTTCCCACTAAATACACGAACTTTTCGATCCTATCGAAACAGGTTTATTTTTGCGACCATTTATGGTTCACCACCTCAAGTCTAATTCCCAAACCTGCTATGGGACCTTTAGACTTTTGAACCCCCTTATGGTCTTGTGTATTCAGTAACTCACAGTTATCTTACTGGATCCCTTCCAATGGACTATTTGGCAAGCCTACTTTGTCCAACAAAGAGCTTTCGGACTTTCTTCTTCATAAAAGACTTGTAAATTTAGTCGATTTGAATCATCTATTTCTAGATTCATCGAACTTTTCAATTTACTTATCTTTAATAAGAGGAAACGTCCTAGCTGTTGCAGATGCCAAATCCGTAAGTTAGTTTTGATTAATCCATTTAGATCATTTGAATTTTGAGTATTCATAAACCTTTCATGAGATGGTTTTCTAGGAATTTTCGTGTAACCACTAGCAAACATGAATCAATATTCAATAATTTTTGTTGATCAAATATATATGAAATAAAACCTTTGTCCAACAAAGAGACATACTTTTGATCATGCTAGATTACGTAATTCCTATAGACTATCCTAACATGATCATGATCATAGGCCTAACAAGTATCTAGTCCTTTTCAGCAACGGGCCTTGCCATTGTTGAATCCTAGGGCTTTTAAGTCCTCATCACTTTCTGCAAACCACCCGCAGATTTGTGACAAAAATGGTATCAAATATCAAATAGAGTAAAAGTGATCATGTCAATACTCAAGATCACATTTTACCTACATTGGAGAGGGGTTTAGGATACTCCCTTTTCCAATGCCCCTCTTTACGACAGTGAATGCTTACGTTCTTAGAAATCTATGAACTTGACTGCTAAACCTTTTGCTCTTTCCTTTACCTCCACCTTGTGTTGTAAAGGAACAGCACTTGAAGTGCTTAATAAGTTGATGTCACCTTTTGCAATCGTTGCCTCGTACTAGACAAACATAAATACCAACCTACGACGATCTTTTCTAAGCTCATTCATGTTGATAATTAATGGTTCGTAGGAGGAAGGAAGAGACTTAAGGATCATGTCAATGTACGTCTCTATTTCAAGACCGACGTTGAGATCTTTTGAGCTTCTCTACTAGGGATTGCATCATCACTCCATGTTCTTTGTACAGACGCCCCTTCCATCATCTTAGCTTCAAAAATTCCTTCGTTGCATTATACCCTATGTAGCACCTTCTTACGACACTACGACTACCAAATGTAGCACCTTCTTACGACAACACGACTATATCTCCCCTAATTATCACACTTAATGTAAATCCTGTTATATACGTAATTATGCACATAATTCAATCCATGCTGAGTATAAATACACGTGTCTCATCATCACGACAAAACTATTTATCATCTTCTCCACCATATTATATATACATATATCAGGTACGACAAAAATGGGACTATTATAATTAGTTCACATGTCATTCTCGCTTTTAATTCAAAATGAGACGGCTATTTCTATTTACGATGAGGAGAAAATTGCATACTGGCCTAACCTGACTGGAATGCAAAACGTGGACCTAGTTGTCATGAATAGGCACAGGAAAATCTACACCTGAAAAATATTAGCAGAGGGATGAGCCTGCAACTCAATGAGTAAATAATCGGCACCAACTATATACGTAGCTCAAATATAGTTTGAACAAGACAAAACAAGCCTCGTATATAGAATATAATAAATTTGATCCAGCATATTTTATTTCATTACTCCATGTAATCATCTCATAATTAGACAATCAATCAAAACGGTATATTCCTAGTTGGCTTACCAGAAATGTGGTATAGTGTTTATCCTCCATCAACTCAACCTCACTATTCATTCGTATATATACATGAATCCCCTTGGCATGCCACACAAGCTCATCAATCTCATTTCGCATCAAAGCTCTTTCATTTCGCATCATAGCTCTTTTTATTTCGCATCATAGCTCTTTTCATATCGCATCATAGCTCTTTCATATCGCATCATAGCTCTTTTCATTTCATTTTGCCACATAGGCTATTCAACAACATCAAGGGGTATTCATATTATAATTACATTTAATTTCTATCACTCTCTCAATTCCACATATCACCGTTCTTGTAAGCCAACTAGCCACATAAAGCCACATAGCAGCATATTTCACGTACAAGCACATAACATATCTCAATAGGTTTCCTCATTTCACTTTTACGATATAATCATTCAAAGTAATCATCAACCACTCGCACAGTTCAAAATAGAATAGTGCTAGCACGAATCATAGGCTCACATAAAAGTAATATCACCAAGAAATGATGCTTATATAAATAATACGAATTAAGTGACATATATAAGCAACACTAATTATTTACTTACCTCGATTTACAACGATCTAACTTGCACGTAGGGAGTTGTTCAATCATTCATCTTATCCCCCTTGTCCTATAATAAGTTATAATGCATATAATCAACATATCAAAAGTATTGTAATTTCTAAATAAAATATTAAATATTATTCGTATGATTCCCAATAATATTTTAATATTTTATTAAACCCCTCATCGCATTATAACTACCACTCTTAATAACATATTTACATTTAATTATCTCAAAACATACTCATCTTTAGTAAATATAATATTTCAAATATAATTCTATAATATTTCTCAAATATAATTTTTAACCTAATTAACTAAGTCAATCAATTATAGAAATTATTAAACCTAGTAAATTAAGCAGTTTAAGCCATTAATTATAACACCCCTAATTCAATTAGGACATTTAATCAAGCAAAAATTTATAAATACTCAAATTCATAAAATTTTCTGATTAAATACTAAATCGAATAGTATAGATCATATTTAATAAATGTACTAATCAAATAATATAATATATGAATTAATCAAAAATTTTAGAATGTAATTTACTTACCTATTTCTGACGAAGCCGAACAAAACCCTCTATTTAGTTTCTAATTTTAGTTAAGGACCTTGATTCTTTTTGTTTATATAATATATAAATATACATAATCTAAAGGGTTAATTACACTTACACCCCCTCTGAGAATGTATAATTACACTTTACCCCAAAAAAGTTTTGAAATTACACTTACACCCCCTCCGAAAATTCTCTGTTTACACCTGACCCCCATCCGTTAGAGTTTGGACGAAAAATATTCACGTCAACAAAAATAATTACACAAATTTTCAATTTTTCCCATCATTTAACATTCTCTTGGATATTTTTGTACTTATAAGAGGATAAGTGTAACGTATATGTATGGAGTGAGGCCAATATTATTATATTTTCCTTATAAGTACAAAATTATTGCACGAGAATGTTAAATGAGAGGTAAAATTGAAAATTTATGTAATTATTTTTGTTGAAATGAACATTTTTCGTCCAAACATTAATGAATGGAGGTCAGGTGTAAACAAAGAATTTTTAGAGGGGGTGTAAATGTAATTTCAAAACTTCTTTGGTCGAAAGTGTAATTATGCATTTTCAGAGGGGGTCTAAATGTAATTAACCCTAATATAAAAGTCAAAAAGTTGTTTGCAAATTTCACTTCATGGCACACGTGCCCCACCAAAATCCATGCTCATCTTTTATTTGTTTTTAAATTTTGATTACTTTTGATAAAATTATATTTTAGTACCTTGATGTATAACTTTATGTAATTTGACCCTAAATTTTTTTTTTTTTTTTGTAAAGCCCCGATTCACTCCATTCAAGTTTTAATATGATCACAATTTAATTTATAATATATCTACTAATCAACTATATTTCGTAAATAATTACCAATTAATCCCATATTTATATATAAAAATTTGTGGGCGTAACACCCTACATGCTGGTCCGGGACCATATAGACATGATGCAAACGAAACACAGTTGAGCCAACATCATTATATCCTACTTGGCGGTGGTCGTCCTTCAACTTTTGAACGCCAAGCGTTGCTTTAGTTGTTGACCCCTCCAGCAAGGGCTGAGGAACGTCCTCATCCGGTATGTGAGTTGGGGTTCTGAAAATCTAAAACCATCTTAAGATTTTGGAGTCAATTCGTGTAGTTGGTTCCTATTTAATAAGTCTCATAGTAATGTGTTTGGTGGATACTTAAACATTCATAATATATAAAGCAGAAAATAATAAGCAGAATGAAGTAATATTTAGGTTAAGACTCAGTCTTTAGTCCTTAACCTCTCCCACTATTTCTACGAAAGCATGGCACTCTGAAACGTTGTTTTTGGGAAATGCTTTCCTAGTGGGCTCGGGATCCACAATGATACCTTCTATGCCCAGCTTTTACGATTCGCATGGAAAACAACCTGTGGGAGGTATTTCATACCATTCTTTTTCCATGAGATTCCCAAGATAACTGCCTCACCCTTTTACGTGATCCCGAGGACTCCAAGTGAATCACGTTATTCGGGCATTAGACCCGACCCAGTCAACCCGATTCATAGGCAACATGAGTGTACTCTTTGTTCATGACAAAGTGCAGCTTCTTTAAGAACGATAGTCGTGCCACGACTCGTGAGACCATGCTATCGACTGAAACTATCTTCCTCACTTTGCCATGGATGGAAGACTTGGACGAACTCCGAGAGTCCTAGTCCATTTATTAAAGGTCTAATATCCAATTTGGTCTAACCAAGTGAAAGTTTTAATGGAACGAGACCTCATTACATATTAAGTGTTTTCCATGCGTTATAGCAGAAATATCCTAAGCATAAATGTAAACATACATAAAAGATATAGAATACTCAAAGCATATAAAACGCTACGCATGGAAAATAAAACCTAGCACGCCCCTGTAGGATGATCACAAGCCCAACCTATACGACCTACTGAGCCCACAGTGGATCTATGGCCAATCTATGGGTAGGCCCTATGCTATTACATGATTTTGATAACCCATTACATGCAATGGGCCTTGTAAGTCCTCTTCATCTTCTTGGGCTCTCCATCATGGGGCTACACTGGGCCTCTTCTACATGGATCCTCCGTGGGCCACCGATGGCCTCATCCATGGGCCTCCTACGATTGTGCTTGTCTTCTCTTGCAGCTTTTATTTACAAAAAATAAAACCTCACCACTAATTCTACTCTTATTACATCATAAAATAAGAAACCCGAATCAACAATTGGGGGGAGTACATTAGGATGGGAGAGAAAGCCTTATTATTCCAAGGTAACCAGAAGAGAGAGAGAGAGGAAAGAAATGCAAAGAGGCACACAAGCCACAACCCAACAAATTAAAATAAATAAACCATACACGCGGTCTAGGGGCTTTGTGATCATCCTTCGCCAATCCAATTAACGCAAATAGCACAAACACATATGTTACATAAAACATGCTATTCAAACATCCATGATATCCCATACCATAAAATAAATGTAGAAATTACATGCAGAATATTCACACCAAACATTGGACAATGGTGCAACTTATGCACAACGATCTTTGTTGGAAAATACTTTTCCATAATTAACAAGGCAATATTAGTTCTAGGAAATATAAAATCTCAACCAAAATTACAATGCCCCAAGTTGATTATTTCAGAAAAAATTCCAGAATAACAAAAAAAAATAAGATTTTTTGAAAACGCACGAAAACAACGAAAAACAAAAAAATGGTCCAGCATGGCCGGCCAAGCACGCGCAGCCTGCGCAGGATGAGTGCCTGCGCGCGGACGGGCCCTTGCCCGTGTACGCAGGAGCCGTCCCCGCACAGGTACTACACAGCAGCGCGCGCATGCAGGTGCAGCGCGCAAGCCTGCGCGCACGGGCCCTCGCCCATGCGCGCGTGCCTGCCTGTTGCCCGGCCTCCCTGCCGACCGCCACCATTTTTCATGTTTTAACGTTTCTTGCAATTAATTTCCTGAAACACAAAAATCAATAATTCAAGAATATGCCCATATATTCAAGAATCCCAAAATCCAACATTTGTGCTATATTAATACATGTCAAGATCTACTCATGCTCATGCCATGAAATGACCATGATGCCCAACATCATAAAACGCAGAAATTAATGCGAAATTTGACACTTGAATTTTGATCATTGGTGCAACCATTGCAAGAATTCAATCTAGTTATGAAACCCTTTCCTCATCAACAAAGTAATATTTATTTTTAGAAAATTCCAAATCTGGAAAAATAAATATTCCAAGTCAACGGGTTTAGAAAAATACAAAAAAGATTATAAATATAATTCATAAAAAGCAGTTTTCAAAAACAAGTCAAAAACTAAAAACGGCACGGCCGGCCGGCCAGGCGGACGGGCGCAGCGTAGATGGCCGCGCCTGCCGTGCGCTTACGCTGTCCATGCGCAGGCCCCGGCCTGTATGTGCACCAGGTCGTGCCCTTGTACGCGCGGCCAGCATGCTGCTGCTGCTGCCGATTAGCCGTTTTTCACTCTTTTTCGACTTTTTCATGCTATTTTCTGAGCCACAAGACAAATTCGACCCAAGAACATGTAAATACACCTTCAATAAAACCGAGTTTCAAAATCCCATGCAAAATTAAGCGCCAACCAAGATCTACGCTAAATATGCTTCAAACGTAAATTAAAACACGTCATGTTTAAACGCATATAGCACATAGAATTCTAGGCCTATACACCGAACCGGGCTCTGATACCATTGAAACGTTTAGCGGATTGACCTGGGAGATGAACGCGAATAGCGGAAGCGCGAATGATTGCATAATAAAAATTGCAAAGCATAATTAAATGGATTTTAAAGCATGCATTACTTACATAACCAAATAAAGGGGTGTGCCCTTGATTCTCCCGGGCGTTTGGTGTATCTCATGTTTAATAAAACACAACATGGAGGCCATAGAATTTGAACCAAAAACCATAATTAAAGAACCTAACCGATTATAGTTTTGTCTTCGTTCGGTTACATGCATTGTTCCCCGTTTTGTACCAAGATCTCAAAGAAGAGACCCTCTAAATTATTTCACCCCCTACGTCGGAAAGCAACCAACCCTTGTGCTAGCAAGAAATCGTTTGGGGAGAAGAGACATCGATACACGCTATCAATTAACGCAATCAACGTCTATTATGTTCTACCTTGAATAAATCAATAAGAACAAAGTAGAAAGCTTGGAGAAAGTGAGAGAGAGTGGACGAAAATTGAGAGAGAATTATGAGATGAGAATTGTAGAGATTACTAGGTGTATGTGTGTGTTTTGGAGTATTTATAGAAAAATATTTTTCCTATTCCTACACAACCCCTTCTAAAGAGGCACACTTGACTAGGATTTGGACCTAGTCAAATCCTTGTCAAACTAGGCTTTGATTAAGTCAAATTAATCATGGCCCTTCATCTTATCAATCTCTAGATCAAATCTTGTTCATCCATTTTGATGAGCTTTATGGAATGGGCCTTTTAATTCTAAATTAAATAGTCCCACGGACTTTGTATTAAATCCTATTTAATACCAAGCCGATTAATTAATTCATGGAATGGGCCTATTAAATTCTAAATTAAATATTCCCATTTATACTAAATTCATTTTAATATACAAAGCCCATTAATTAATTCACCCTTTTAATCTAATTAAAAGGGAAGCCCATGTTTTTATAAAATCCATAAATCTAATTTATGGACTTAAGCCTGATTATTCCAATCAATCCATTGAGGCTTTGAACCTCCAAAAAGTATAATTTAATCCCATTAAATTAAATCTTTTCCCGGAATTCATTCCAAATTAATTCCCTTTCATTTAGTGTAGCGGGTGTGACTCTTTAAGTTCACCTTTCAGCTAGACTTGGACCTACTTCTTGTTATTTCATAACCAAAGTAGTCTGTCACCATGAGTGACCATCTAGCTACGGTCCATGGCACGAGACTAGGTGAATATGTGGTGTGAACATTTAGGCTCCGAGTTACATGTAGGTTCGGTCCTACCGTCGCTTGTTACATACAGGTACAGTCCTACTGTCGCATGTCTCCCTGTCTTAGTCTAGGGCATGGATTTTAGGATGTCGGTTCCCATCCTTGACTTAGGCATCTATGCTTTAAACTTGAAATAGGTTTAACTCTATGATTGACGTAGGAAATCCTTTCCCAGTCAATCAAGTGCTATGGCCATAGATTTTGCGAGTCTAAACCATCTCAAAGCGCATAGGAGATCTCGTTGTCATATTCTTTGACAGGGGACAGATCCTATCTTGGAATCCACCGTCCTTACATACCCCGACTGCATCGAACAAGGCTTATGATGGCCATGTCATATTATATGGTCACCTCTCACTAGATCTAAGACACAACCTTAGTATGTAAGCAACTGACGTGATTTCCCAAGTCCGAGGACTAATCCTGTACTATCGGAACTGGGAATACGTCCCATACCGACTAAGCCCGTGTGGCTTTCATATGATGATTCTCACGAGTCACCTCAATCAGCAGCCACCTAGCTGGCTGACCCACTAACACTGCATGGACGAGCCTCGTCACTTGTCGATGAAATGCGACTGCAGATGCTTAGTGCAAGTCTCAAATGGATTCTCAATGCCCTGTCTAGAGATTCCTTGACTTGGAATATTTCAGACCGATCCGAGAAACTGATTTCATGAACGTACCATCCAATGCGCAGTTCCAGTTTCTCGGAATGTGCTTTCAGTCTGTGGGCGTTTGTTGTGACATCGAAACGATGTCCAATGCAAGTAGTAAGTACAACAAACTCATCATTGCCTATGATGAATCCTTACTACATTCATTAACGTAATGTTACTTGTTCAAAGATTGACGAATGGTTCTCAGAACAGCCAACCCTGGTCACCTATTCTAATAGATTTAGAAGTTTAACTTTTAAATTATTCATATGTTTATGGCTTGTGATATTGAATATCACGTAGGTATTTTGTACATTAATTATGAGCATGATTATTTGGTATGATTGTGCGTTAACGTTGATTAGACCAACATGGGATGATCACTAAAGCCCAAGACCTTTGTGTATGGATATATGCCTTTTACATTACTGTTAGGTGGGGCCTACGTGCCTCTTGTTTTGGGACTATTATTTTTCGGTATTTTGCCTCATGATGTTAAGGCTTGTTTTCCTCTATTTCATGTATTCTACTTCCAACGTAATGAAAGTCTTTAGGAATTTTTGGTGAGCTTTTGCATTTCATGTAATAAAGCAAGCCCATGGAATTGGAGGTCCACGTTGGACGGAGGCCCAAGGTGAGACATCAAGGCGAAACAAGTAGAATACAAGGCCCAATGGAATAATAATGGGTTAACTTGTTTTGTAATAGTGTAGGACCACCGTAGACAGACTATAGACCCACTGCAGACTCATTGGGTCGCATAGGTTGGGCTTGTGTGAAGGAAAGCGGATCGACCCGGGAATGCGGCGGAAAGGTGATCCACACCACACAGGAAGAAACACACGTTCTTCTTGCTAGAAAAGAACGGGTTTAAGAAGGAATCGGTTTAAGAGAAGAACACTATGAATTAGTGCTCTTTTAAACTTACTTTGTTCTTCTTCTTGATTCAAAATCAAGTGAAGAACACAAGTGTGAGAGAGGGAGAGAGGGAGAGAGGGCCGAGAGTTGAGAGAGAAGAGAGGGATTTTGTCTTCTCTTTTTCCTAGAAAAAGATGAATAATGAATCACTTATGCTTGGTGTTGTATATTCTAATATATATACATAATTAATGTGATTATTGGAATGTGTCTAGGTTCATCCAAGGATGTCTAGATTCATTTCAATCAATCACCATCAATTCTTCAATCAAGCCTACAAAAATTTATGGTATGATCAAATCATACGAAAAGGGAAGAGCTTGATTGGAGTTGATTTGTCTCCTTCCAAAAGAGATAAGTCAACATACCACCTAGCATGAAACATGGCTGATTTTGCTTCCTCCAAGGGAGCATGTCGGCCATGTTTAATTAAGGGAAGAAGTCCAACTTCCTCCTATTCCAAAATAGGAATTATTTCTCCTCTTGGGTATAATTTAACGGACCAGGTTTTATCATAATCCAATTACGACGAATCCAACATTAAATCCAATTTAATGTCCATTTAAATTATTCTCGTTGAATCTTTTAATCCAATTAAAAGATCCAACGTCTCAACTTCTCAACTTTTTATATTTAATCAAAAATCCAATTTATCGATGAAACGAAAGCCCGATACAATATCGGCCCGTCCATCCAATGGACTTTCCCTTAAGTAATCCAATTACTTATTTATCCTTCGAGATTGACTCCAAGTCGATCTCTCAACCTCCTCGGTGATTTGTGTGTGACCCTTTAGGTTCACTCTCAACTAGACTTGGGCCCGTGTCCCACAAGGGCCTGTTACCATGGGTGGCCGTCTAGCAACAGTCCATGGCACTAGAGACTAGGTGAATTGGCGTGAACATTTAGGCGCCGATTCCGTACGGGTACGATCCTTCCGTCTACCGTCTCCCGGCCTTAGTCTACGGTATGGAATTTGGCGTCGGTTCCCATCCTTGACTAGGCATCTATGCTTAATACTCGAGACCACGTATGCTTCATTGCGTCGTCACAGGAAACCATTCCCTGTTCGACCAACCACTTTGGCCACAGCTTCAAACAGCATGATCGTGTCTCCGAGTGCATAGGAGATACCTCTGTCACATACTGACAGGGGACGGATCCTCTTCTTGGAATCCACCGTCCTCGCTACACATTCCGACTGCACTGGACAAGGCTTGTGATAATAATCTTACAGAATGATTACCTCTCGCCAGATCCAAGATACAGCCGTCATGTGCACGCGACTGCCATGATCCCTCAAGTTTGAGGATTACTCCCGTACTATCAGAACCGGGGAAAACCAATCATACCGACCAAGCCTTCAAGGCTTCCATATGATGATCCCCGCGAGTCAGTCCAGTCTGCTCGACCCCAGTCGACCAACCCATCAAGATCGTGTAGGCGTCCCACGCCTATCGCCGATGAAACACGGCACTCATCCAATGAACACGACTCTTGACGCAAGTCTCAATAGGACTCTAGATGCCCTGTCTCGAGGTCCTCGACTTGGAACGTTTTAGACCCAACTCTTAATCAGTTGGTTTCATGACCACCATCCAATGCGTGGCCCAACTGCACGAGTTGTTATCCCTGGTCCGTGGGCTTTGTTGCGATATAAGTTAAACACCGTTTTAACAAATATAATATGAGCGCAACAAAGAAGGTACCATTGGTGACGAACACTCATCTTATTCACCACATAATAATATTACATTTACATCAAGTTGTCAGATAGGTTACAAATCGCCAAACCTATTGGCTTTCTGGTCACCTATTCTAACAATCTCCCACTTGACCTAAAGCCAATCACCCATTGACCTCAAACCTCTTATTCAGATGGTGAGTGTGGGCAACTTGCGACATGGGCTTAGCAAGTGGATCTGCTATGTTTTCTGCGGAGCTGACTCGGTCCAACCGAACGTCACTCGTGCTATCCATCTCTCTAAGCAGATGGTAGCGTCTAAGAAAATGATTGGATCGTGATGAGATCTCGGTTCCTTTGCTAGCGCTATCGTCCCGTTGTTATCATAAAAGATAATTATAGGCTTAGCAATGCTAGGTACTACATCCAACCCTTGGATGTAGCTCATCAACCAAACCACTCCTTAGCAGCTTCCAAAGCTGCTATGTATTCGAAGCTCTATGGTGGAGTCCGCCGTGGTAGCCTACTTGGAACTCTTCCAAGTAACCAGGCCACCATTTAGCCTAAATACAAAACCATACTGAGACTTAGCATCATCCTCATCCGACTGGAAGCTAGCGTCGCTATAGCCTTCCAATGTCAACTCTCCACCGCCGTAGATCAAGAATATGTCCTCAGTCCTTTTCAGGTACTTCAGGATAGTCTTGACTGCACTCTAGTGTGCCTTCTGGCACATGACTGATATCGGTTTGTTACGCTCAAAGCGAAAGCCACATCAGGTCTCGTGCACTGAACAGCATACTGTATGCTGCCTACGGCTGAAGCATAGGGGATGTCCAACATCCGTTTAAGCTCCTCATAAGTCTTAGGAGACTGCTTCTTGGATAACTTAATTCCATGCCTCATAGGAAGGAATCCTCGTTTTGAGTTCTCCATCTTGAATCTCTTCAAGACTTTCTCAATGTACGAGGACTGGGCCATTCCTAACATCCTTCTAGATCTATCCCTGTAGATCTTGATGCCAAGGATGTAGGATGCCTCGCCTATATCCTTCATGGAGAATTGCATTGACAACCAAGCTTTAGTGGTACCCAACATCTTAGCATCATTCCCAATTAGCAAGATGTCATCCACGTAAAGCACCAGAAACGTAACTGAGCTCCCACTGATCTTCTTGTATACATAAGGATCGGACTCAACTTGATGAAATTATATCCCCGTATGACTTCATCAAAACGTATGTTCCAGCTTCGGGAAGCTTGTTTGAGGCCATAGATAGACCTTTGGAGACGGCAGACCTTCTGCTCTTCTCCAACAGTTGTGAAACCTTCCGGCTGATCCATATAGATCTCTTCCTCTATAAAACTATTGAGGAAGGCCGTTTTCACGTCCATCTGCCATATTTCATAGTCACACCATGCTGCTATGGTAAGCAGTATCCGAATGGACTTGGCCATTGCTACGGGCGAATAGGTTTCCTCAAAATCGACCCCGGGTCGTTGAGTGTAACCTTTCGCCACAAGCCTGGCTTTGAAGGTTGTAACCTCCCCGTCAGCTCCAAGCTTACGTTTGTAGACCCATTTACACCCTACGGGTTTAACCCCTTTGGGTGGATCTACTAGGGTCCAAACCTTGTTTGTACCCATCGAGTCCATCTCGGATTTCATGGTCTCAAGCCACTTGTCCGAATCGATGTCCGACATCGCTTCTCCATATGTCTTTGGATCATTATCCAACTGACCGGTCAAGCCCAGATCCATACCTATCAGGTGCATGGGATACTCTGGCCGACCTACGGAGGACTGGAACAATATCAGTGGGAACCACTGGCTCAGATGTCACTGCCGCCTCATGGGGTACCTCACTTGATTGCTCAAGGAGTACCTCATCGCGTCGACTACCGATGAAAAACCTTTTTCCAAGAACACTGCATTTCACGAGATAAAAACCTTTTGCTCGGAGGGATTATAGAAATAATACCCCGCAGTTTCTTTTGGATAGCCGATGAACCTGCATAAACTAGACCTTGAGTTCAATTTATCTCCCACTAATCTCTTGACATATGCGGGGCAACCCCACACTTTCAAGAATTTGTAGGAGGCAGGCTTGCCATGCCATATCTCATATGACGTCTGGGATACCCTTTTAGATGACGCCAAGTTCAAAACTTTGGCCATCGTCTCAAGAGCGTATCCCCAAAAGGAAAGGGGGAGTTCGGTAAAACTCATCATGGATCGGACCATGTCCAACAAGGTCCGATTCCTCCTTTCAGACACACCATTAAACTGCGGTGTTCCAGGAGGGGTCCACTGAGAGAGAATCCCATTCTCTTTTAGATAATCAGTAAACTCACCACTCAAATACTCTCCACCTCGGTCCGATCGAAGGACTTTGATCTTTCGACCGGTTTGGTTCTCTACTTCAAGTCTGTATTCCTTAAACCTTTCAAAGGCTTCAGACTTGTACCTCATCAGGTAAACATAACCATACCGTGAGTGATCATCGGTAAAGGTTATGAAGCACGAGTACCCACCTCTAGCCTGAGTATTTAGTGGACCACAGACATCTGTATGGATCAAATCCAACAAACGACTGGCTAGCGTACTTTGTAAAACAAAGGGTTTCTTGGTCATTTTTTCCCTTTAGACAGGATTGCAGGTCGGTAGGTTGTCCAAATCGTCTATTTCCAGACTCTTTGAGTCCACCAACCTTCTTATCCTATCTTTAGCGATATGACCTAACCTCGCATGCCATATCTGTACGTTATTATGATCATCACGTTTTCGTTTGTGTTCTGCAGTCATAATCCAATTACACTGTTGAAGTATGTACAGACCATTGACCAATGTACCAAGCAGATGAGAAATACCATCTTTGATAATGAAAAAACCATTTTTATTGAGGGTAAATTCATATCCCTCCTTATCAAGGACCGGGATGGAAACAATGTTTTAATCATGCTAGATACATAGAAACAGTCGTTCAGTACAATCCTAACATGACAACTAATGGCTAACTCTAGTGATCCTACGGCCTCCGCAGCAACGGCCTTGCCATCGCCTAGCCTCAGGATCATCTCATCCTTGGTTAGCCTTCTGCTTCTTTGCAGTGCCTGCAAATCATTGCAGATATGAGCACCACACTCTGTATCCAATACCCATGAAGCAAAATTAGTAATCATATTAACTTCAACCACAAACATACCTAGGTTGGAGAGGAGTTGTGGGCACTCTCCCTCTTCCAATGCCCTTTCCCTTGGCAATGCATGCAGACATCATTTGCCTTGGACCGCTGAGAACCACGGGCCTTCCCTTTCCCTTTGCTCGGTCCAACCGGAGCAACAGGGACGCCCGGAGCGCGAGCAGGGGCCGCAACCATCTTTTCTTTGCTCTTCTTCCTCTGCCAGCGTCCGGCCCTCTTGCCATTCGCCTTGGAGGTTGAAGCCTCTCCTAACAATACCGCCGGCGCCGACTTGTGGGTCGTTACCTCGTATTGGACCAGCATGTTGATCAACTCATGAATAGACTTCTCAGTCCGTTCATGTTGTAGTTTACAACAAACGGGTCATAGGATGGAGGAAGCGACTGGAGGATCACGTCAATGTACGTGTCATTGTTAAGCCCAGCTTTAAGGTCCTCGAGTTTCTCCACTAGGGAGAGCATCTTGACCGCATGACTCTGTACAGACGCTCCTTCAGTGAGCTTTGTGCCAAAGAATGCTTTTGTGGCACCATATCTAATATGCCTATCCGGAACCGCATAAACCTTGTTCATGCGAAGCACTATGGCGGAGACGTTGTCCAGCCTCTCATACTGCTTCTAGATGTCATTAGACATCGAAGCCAGTATGATACTGCGTACTTTCCGGTTGTCCTCATGCCATTTCTCGAACGTCAAACGTTCTTCAGGCGTGGACCCCTCCGGTAAGTCGCTCGGTGGCGGCTCGTCCAAGATGTAGCCTTGGTTCTCGAAACCGAGGACAATCCTCAGGTTTCTCAGCCAGTCCGAGTAGTTCGTTCCGTTGAATTTGTTAGTCTCGAGAATCATGGTTAATGGGTTCTTAGACATATCTACATTAATGAAAATGTAAAGCAGAAATTAGCAGATGATGGTAATATTATTGTTCAAGTTGAAGACTTGGTCTTTTAGTCTTTAACCCTCCCACTATTTATACGAAAGTCCGCCACTCTCAAGCGGAGTTTCAGGAAACCATTTTCTAGTGGGCTTGGGATCCACAACCGTAATCTCCATGCCCCGCTTTTACGATTCACATGAAGAAGACCTTGTGGGAGATATCCAATATCATTCTCATCCAATGAGATTCCCAAGATATTTTGCCTCACCTATTCGCATGGTTCCGAGGACTCCAAGCGAACCATGTTACTCAGTGTTAGGCCCGACCCATCAACCAAATCATACCTCAAACTGTTGTTAGAATAGGGTAACCGAAAAGCCAATTAGATTGGTCTTGATGTAATCTATTTCTGACAATGTCATTGTAATTGTAATATTCTTATATGAATAAAGTGAGTATTCATGTTTGGCAGTTCCATTTGTTGTGCTCGCTATTTATGTTTATTCCATTTAACATCACAACAAAGCCCACAGGCCAAACGAACAACCCATGTAGTTGGGCTGCGCATTGGATGGCAGCTATGAAACTAACTTCTAAGGGTTAGGTCTGAAACGTTCCAAGTCGAGGACCTTGATTGCATTCATTAGATGAGTGCCGTTTTTCATCGGCGACAGACGTTGGACGTCTATGCAATATTAGTGGGTTAGTTGACAAGGATGTCAACTGACTGAAACTCGCGGGAATCGTCATATGGAAGCCTTGGAGGCTTGGTCGGTATGACTGACATTCCCGGCTCCGATAGTACGAGATTAGTCCTCGGACTTGAGGAATCATGGCAGTCACATGCATATGATGGTTGTATCTAGCATCTGGCAAGAGATGTCAGTATCTGGGATACGTTCATCATAAGCCTTATACAATGCAGTTGGAATATGTATTGAGGACGGTGGATTCCAAGATAGGATCCGTCACCTGTTAGTATATGACAGTCGAGTCTCCTATGCGCTCTGAGACAGTTTAAACTCTTATAAGTCTGTGGCCACAACGATTGGTCGAGTAGGGAATGATTTCCTACGTCGATCGATAGAGTAAACGTGCCTCGAGTTACTGAGCATAGTTGTCTAGTCCAAGATGGGAACCGACGCCCAATTCCATACCCTAGACTTAGACCGAGAGACGGATGATGGAAGGACCGTACTCGTATGGGACTCGGGAGCCTAAATGTTCACGCCAACATTCACCTGGTCTCTAGTGCCATGGACCGTTGCTAGACGGCCACCCATGGTGACGGGCGTTTTTCTGATTAATGGTTAATCGGAAAAACAACTAATTAAATTGAATTTAATTGATCAATTGTGTTGGACACAAGCCCAAGTCTAGCTGAGGGTGAACCTAATGAGTCACACACAAATCACTTTGGATTTGGCGGAGTTAATTTGGAATTAATTCTAGAAGAAGCGAATAAATTTAATCGGATTAAATTTATTCAAGGAGAAAATAAATGATTGGATCATTTATTGAGAAATCCATTTGATCGATGGTCCAAGAATTAATTAATTGGATTAGTTAATTTTTGGACTAAGGACCTTTAAATTAATTGGATTAATTTATTGGGTTTTGGCTAGAATAGTTGATTGGATCAATTATTCTTAATTTGGACTTATGTTTATTTAATTGGATTAAATAAATAATTGGGATTCAATTGGATTGAAATTAATTAGATTAATTAATGCCCAATGGATACATGTTTGGACTTTATTTAATTTGATTAAATACAAGTCCAAAAACCATGAAGGTCCAAGTCCATTTTTTCATGCAAGTTGAAGCTAGTTAAGGAGGAGTTTCAACTCTTCCACGTATGTACATGATGAGCACAAAAATTTGCTGATTTGTGGGTGGTTTTCTCTTGCTATCATGTGTAGTGGATGTTCTAGAAGTGTGTGTATGTGGAAGTTGCCTTGGAGGTTACTTATGTAGGTGGTTTTTGAACACTACATTCTACATACACAAAACTACTTTGCTAGACACAATTCACTTAACTTGCTTCACTTTTTGCTGGAGTTTTTTAGCCAAATACTCTCTGAAAATTCTCTCTTTTAGTGTTCATACTTCTTAGAGAATATTGAACAAAAACATTCCAAGGTACACTAATCGATAGTGCTTTCTTTGGAATTGTTTCTTCTTCTTTGTTTCTAATTTCTATCTAGCAATAGAGTAGAAATAAATCCATAGTGTGGTGTGGAACGCATTAGAGGAGTTCTACGTTGAGCTCTCAAGTGGACGAACGAAGAAAGAAAAGAAAGGAACAACGCACGAACCCGTTCTACATAAACGAACAAAGGTTGGTTTCCTTTTTACATTTTTGTATAACTTTCTTCTTCTCCTTTTAAGCCACATGTCCAGCATGTTTTATTTTGTTGTTTATGCTTTGACAAACACCAAACGCCCGGGAACTTTAAAGGGAACACCCCTTTGAATCCAGTTTAAATTATGTCTTAAATTTACGTTTTTACGCTTCCGTTGCGTTCCCGGGCCGTACCCGATTCTTTCAACTGTCGCCCCCCACGACTCGTGAGACAGGGAAACAACGAGCGCAGTCTTTTTGTTCACAACAATGGGGCAGCTTTCCCCTAGTCCAAGTGTGCCACGACTCGTGAGACCACACTTGGGTAGTGGTAGCTTCCTCACCACATTGCTGTGGATGGAAGGCTCGGACAGATCATAAATACCATTTTAATCCAAGTCCGTTCTGGGCCTAATATTTAATTTGGTCCAACCAAATGAGAGTTTAAGTGTGACCGAGACCTCATCAGATTATGGTGTATTAGCATGCATAAATATCCAATATTTAAAGCGATAAATAAAAACGCCGCATGCATAAAACATAACATACCCCTGTTAGGATGATCACAAGCCCAACCTATGCGACCCACTGAGCCCACAGTGAGTCTATGGTCTGTCTAGGGTGGTCCTAAATTATTACAATAATAATAAACCCATTGTCATTCCAATGGTCTCCGACTCCAATTGCTTGTTAAAATTAAAACCTCACCAATTCTATCTAGTCTCATTACAACTGAAAGTAATACATTGGTAATAAAGAAAACAAGCCTTAACATCATGAGGTTGATAATACGGGAGATGATAGTCACAAAAACAAGAGGCACGCAGGCCCCACACAACAGAAAATAAATGATCATACATTCATCCATACATAAGGTCTAGGGCTCTTGTGATCATCTCATGTTGATTCCATCAACTCACATAACACAATTATTCCAAATAATCATGCATAAAATAACCAATGGATATTCCAAATACCCAAGTGATGTCCAACATCACAAAAGCATAAACATACAAATAATATGCAAAATTCAAGTTTTAAATTTAATGGACATTTTAAACAATGCATCCAATGCATGTATTAATCCCAAATTAATTAAGCAAATTTAATTCAAGGAATAATCCAATTATTCCAAAATAAAAAATGCAAAATTAATATATTTTCAGAATATTGTGCAGAAAATACAGAAAATCAAATTTTCCGGAAAAAGTCGAAAAAACGGCACAAAACGGCCCAGCCGTCGTGCTGGCCGGCCTGCGCGCCCTGCGCGCGCGCGCTCTGTGCCGTGCGCTGGCCTCGGCCAGCAGCGGCCGACTGCGCGCGCGCAAGCGCCCGCCTGCGCGTGGCCACTGCCGGTCCGATCATTTTTTTTTTTTTTTAAAACTATTTCAGCACAATAACAGAAATATTATTCTGAAAATAAGCATGCAATTTTAGATCCAATCTAACAAAATAAAGCATACCAAAAGTCCATGAAATCCAAACAATTGAATTATCATAGGACTCATATATTTATACAATCTAACATGCCAATAAAGCCATTAAAAGCAAGTAGATCATGCCAAACACATAGATCTATGCCCTTACATCGAACCGAGCTCTGATACCACTTGAAGGACAAGCGGATCCGCCCCAGAGCGCGAGCGGAAACGAGGAAGCGAGGAAATAGCGTAAATTAAATCAAATCTGATTTAAAATACGAATCCCAAGGGTTGTGCCCTTGGGTGCTCAACTGGGCGTTTGATGTAGGATGTGTAAATATTGGAAATGAATATTAAACACATAGGGCATAGATGAATATATATAATCAATCAAAGCATAATAAACTGTTACCTTTGATTGTTTAGCGTATGCTCCCGGCTGCTTGCGTTGTTCCTTCTCCGGAATGCTCACGAAATCTAAACTTATGGATTCTCCAAAGGTGATCCACACCACACCGGAAGAAACACACGTTCTTCTTGCTAGAAAAGAACGGGTTTAAGAAGGAATCGGTTTAAGAGAAGAACACTATGAATTAGTGCTCTCTTAAACTTACTTTGTTCTTCTTCTTGATTCAAAATCAAGTGAAGAACACAAGTGTGAGAGAGGGAGAGAGGGCCGAGAGTTTAGAGAGAGGAGAGGGATTTTGTCTTCTCTTTTTCCTAGAAAAAGATGAATAATGAATCACTTATGCTTCGTGTTGTATATTCTAATATATATACATAATTATTGTGATTATTGGAATGTGTCTAGGTTCATCCAAGGATGTCTAGATTCATTCCAATCAATAACCATCAATTCTTCAATCAAGCCTACCAAAATTTATGGTATGATCAATTCATACCAAAAGGGAAGAGCTTGATTGGAGTTGATTTGTCTCTTTCCAAAAGAAATAAGTCAACATACCACCTAGCATGAAACATGGTTGATTTTGCTTCCTCCAAGGGAGCATGTCGGCCATGTTTAATTAAGGGAAGAAGTCCAACTTCTTCCTATTCCAATAGGAATTATGTCTCCTCTCGGGTATAATTTAACGGACCGGGTTTTATCGTAATCCAATTACGACGAATCGAACATTAAATCCAATTTAATGTCCATTTAAATTATTCCCATTGATCTTTTAATCCAATTAAAAGATCCAACGTCTCAACGTCTCAACTTTTCATATTTAATCAAAAATTCAATTTACCGATCCTTCCGTCTACCATCTCCCGGCCTTAGTCTAGGGTATGAAATTGGGCGTCGGTTCCCATCCTTGACTAGGCTTATGATAACCATCTTACAGAATGATTACCTCTCGCCAGATCCAAGATACAGCCGTCATGTGCACGCGACTGCCATGATCCCTTAAGTCTGAGGATTACTCCCGTACTATCGGAACTGGGGAAAACCAATCATACCGACCAAGCCTCCAAGGCTTCCATATGAAGATCCCCGCGAGTCAGTCCAGTCTGCTCGACCCCAGTCGACCAACCCATCAAGATCGTGTAGGCGTCCCACGCCTGTCGCCGATGAAACACGGCACTCATCCAATAAACGCGACTCTTGACGCAAATCTCAATAGGACTCTCAATGCCCTGTCTCGAGGTCCTCGACTTGGAACGTTTCAGACCCAACTCTGTATTCCTTAAACCTTCCAAAGGCTTCAGACTTGTACCTCATCAGATAAACATAACCATACCGTGAGTGATCATCGACAAAGGTTATGAAGTACGAGTACCCACCTCTAGCCTGAGTATTCAATGGACCACAGACGTCCGTATGGATCAAATCCAACAGACTGTTGGTTAGCGTGCTTTGTCCAACAAAGGATTTCTTGATCATCTTTCCCTTTAGACAAGACTCGCAGGTCGATAGGTTGTCCAAATCATCTATTTCTAGATTCTTTGAGTCCACCAACCTTCTTATCCTATCTTTAGAGATATGACCTAACCACGGATGCCATAGCTGTGCATTATCTTGATTATCATGTTTTCATTTGTATTCTTCAGTCATAATCGAATTAGACTGCTGAAGTATGTACAGACCATTTACCAATGTACCAAGCAAATGAGACACACATCATTTATAACATAAAAGCCACTTTTATTGATGGTAAAGAATAACCCTCCTTATCCAGGACGGGTATAGATACAATATTCTTTATCATGCTAGGTACATAGAAACAGTCGTTCAGTACTATCCTAACATGACTACTAATGGCGAACTTCATTGATCCTACGGCTTTCGCAGCAACGGCCTTGCCATCGCCCAGCCTCAGGATCATCTCATCCTTGGTTAGCCTTCTACTTCATTGCAGTGCCTGCAAATCATTGCAAATGTGAGCACCACATCCGATATCCAATACCCATGAAGCAGAATTAGTTATCATATTTACTTCAACCACAAATATACTTTGATTGGAGAGGAGTTGTGGGCACTCCGTCTTCCAATGCCCCTTTCCTTGGGAATACATGCAGACATCATTTGCCTTTGACCGCTGAGATCCCCATGCCTTCCCTTTCCCTTTGCCCATTCCCACTGGGGCAACAGGGGCGCTAGGACCGCGAGCAGGGGCTGCAACTATCTTCCCCTTTCCCTTCTTCCTCTTTCAGCGTCCGACCCTCTTGCCATTCACCTTGGAGGTCGAAGCCTCTCCTATCAATACTGCCGGTATAGACTTGTGGGTTGTTGCCTCGTATTGCACCAACATGTTGATCAACTCATGAATAGACTTTCATGTTGTAGTTTACAACAAACTGGTCATAGGACGGAGGAAGCGACTGAAGGATTACGTCAATTTACGTGTCATTGTTTAGCCCAGCTTTAAGGTCCTCAAGCTTCTCCACTAGGGATAGCATCTTGACCCCATGACTCTATACAGAGTCTGAATACATAGCAGTTTTGTTAGGATGAAGAGCTACATCCAAGAGTTGGGTATAGTGCCTAGTATCACTGAGCCAGTGGTTATCTTCTGCGATAACAACGGGGCGATAGCGCAAGCAAAGTAACCGAGATCTCATCACTGATCCAAGCATATTCTTAGATGCTACCACCTGCTCAGAGAGATGGTTAGTAGAGGTGACGTTTGGATGGACCGATTCAACTCCGCAGAAAACACAGCAGATCCACTTACTAAACCCGTGTCGCAAATTGTCCATACTCAGCATCTGGATAAGATGGGTTTGAGGTCAATGGGTGATTGGCTTTAGGTCAAGTGGGAGATTGTTAGAATAGTTGACCAGAAAGCCAATAAGTTTGGCATTTTGTAACCTATTTGACAACTTGACGTAATGTAATATTATGTAATGAATAAAATGAGTGTTCATTACCATTTGTACTTTCTTTGTTGTGCTTGTTTTCAATATGTTAAATGTTGTTTTACATATATCACAACAAAGCCCACAAACCACGGTTAACAACTCATGCAGTTGGGCCACACATTGGATGATGATTATGAAATTAACTGATAAAAAGTTGGGTCTGAAACGTTCCAAGTCGAGGACCTCGAGACAGGGCATCGAGAGTCCTATAGAGACTTGCGCCAAGAGTCGTATTAATTGGATGAGTGCCATATTTCATCGGCGATAGGCGTGGGAAGCCAATACGATCTTGGTGGGTTCGTCGACTGGGGTCGAGCCGACTGAGCTGACTCGCGGGGATCATCATATGGAAGCCTTGGAGGCTTGGTCGTATGATTAGATTTCCCCGGTTCCGATAATACCGGAGTAGTCCTTAGAGTTGAGGAGCCATAGCAATCACCTGCACACAATGGTTGTATCTTGGATCTGGCGAGAGGTGGTAATTCTATAAGATGATCATTATAAGCCTTGTCCAGTGCAGTCAGAATGTGTAGCGGGGACGGTGGGTTTCAAGAAGATGATCCGTCCCTTGTCAGTATGTGATAGAGGTATCTCCTGTGCACTCGGAGACGCATTCATGCTGCTTAAACCTGTGGCCATAGTGGTTGGTCAAACAGAAAATAGTTTTCCTATGTCGATGCAATGAGGCATGCGTAGTCTCGAGTATTAAACATAGACGCCTAGTCAAGGATGGGAACCGACGCCCAATTTCATAACCTAGACTAAGGCCTGGAGATGGTACACGGAAGGACCGTACCCGTACGAAATCGACGCCTAAATGTTCATGCCAACATTCACCTATTCTCTAGTGTCATGGACCGTTGCTAGACGGGCACCCATGGTAACGGGCTCTTGTTGGATACAGGCCCAAGTTTAGTTGAGGGTGAACCTAAAGGGTCATACACAAATCATCGAGGAGGTGGAGAAATTGACTTGGAGTCAATTTCAGAGGATAATAAGTAATTGACTTACTTAAGGGATTTTTCATTGGATAGACGGGCCGATATTGTATCGGGCACTTGTTTTAATCGGTAAATGGGATTTATCGGTTAATGTAGAGAATCAAAAGTTGGATCTTTTAATTGGATTAAATGATGAATGAGAATTATTTGAGTGGATCTTGAATTAAATAGGATTTAATTTTGGGCTCATTGTAATTGGATTACAATGAAACCCGGTCCATTAAATTTGGCCTAAGAAGTATGTTAATTCCACTTTTGGAATGAGAAGAAGTTGGACTTCTTCCCAAACTAGCATGGCCGAAAATTGCCTCTTTTGGAGGGCTTAAAATCGGTCATGCAAGGCCTTGATGAGTGGTTGACTTGTCCCTTTTGGTAAGGGACAAATCAATTCCAATCAGGCCTCTTTCATTTGGTATGATTAAATCATACCTTATGAGATGGTAGGCTTGATTGATGAATTAGTGGGATTGATTGGGATGTATCTAGACATCTTTTGATGAAACTTGACACATTCCAATAATCGCATTAATTAAGTATATATATGAGTATATACTATCATCAATGCACAAGAATTACATATTCATCTTTTTCTAGGAAAAAGAAGAAAAACACACCTCCCTTTTCTCTCTAATTTCCGGCCCCTCTCTACTCTCATACTATCCCCTTTGTTCTTCATTTGATCTTGGACCATTTTGAAGAACAAAGCTAGATCAAGAAAATGATTAATATAATAGTGTTCTAGTTTCTTGGATCTTCTCCTCTTAGATCCATTTTTCTCTAGCAAGAGAAACGTGACTCTTCCCGTGTGGTGTGGACTTCATTTAGAGAGTTCATATGTTTGAACTTAGTGGACATATCCGGAGAGGAACAATGCTTGTAGTCGTGCAAGAAAAATCAACTAAAAAGGTAATTTTCGGCTTTGTGTTATAGTAGTTATTTTTTCACATCTATGCTCTATATGATATATATGCGTTTTTCATTATCATATCCTACATCGAACGCCCAGTTGAGCACCCAAGGGTATATAAACCTCTTGGGATTTGGTGATTATTGCTTTTATTTATGTAATGTTTACGATTTTCATGCTTCCGCTCGCACTCCCGGGCGGATCCGCTTGTCCCTTCAAGCAACGCCAAGATCTAATCTAGAGGTGGAATGACAGATCTAGCTGCAGTAGGGAGGGAAGTGTTTCCCTCAAAAGATCCATTGTCACCTCCATTGTATTAATTGATCATTTCTCACATATTAAACTCAAGACTCCCATAGACGGTGCCAATGATGCGTAATTGGTCCAAAGGTACTGTAGAGATTGAAGGATCTTTAAGAAAATCCTAAGATTTGGGAAGACTAACTTGCAAAGAGGGGTTAGCAGTCCTATGCTTAAGTCAATAATGCTCTAAAAGTAAATGAGAACTTAAAAATGAGTGGAATAATGGTGATATATGACTTTGTGATAATTCGTGTAGAATGAAGAATATGGGCTCAAACTATAGAACCGAGATTGAATGAGAATATATGTGTGCAAGTGATAAAGAGGGATAGATGATACCAAATGACTGCACAATACCTCTATTTATAGGCATGTACAGAGCAGAATTCGGGGGTTTGTTGTAGAGAGTCTTATGCTATATGAAAGACCTTTTAATCGGCTAACTTCTCGAAAAATGCGTGTGCAATTTGGACTTGATTTGACTGAGATACGCCAAGTTGACTAGGTATTGCCAGATCGGCATACAAACCCGAAAATTTGGTACTTGAACCTTACTAGTTGGATTGCCATTAGTCTACTAAGAGCTAGCTGGAGATAATTGGATATAATGAGTCCCAATGAGTCGGCAAGTTGTGACGTGTCTGCTTAGCAATATGATGACATATCCGGTCAGGTTGGGCTCATCCCTTGAGCCTGCCAGTTCAATAAAGATAAAAGTTGTTCTTATGGGCTTTTAACTTCTTGTTAGTGGGCAAGTTGGGTTGCCGGATGTGCTTTTGGGCTAGCTGGAAATATTGAGGGGCATCAAGTATCTAAGATTAAAATAATCACTACATAAAATGATAATAGAAAATTAAATAAAAAATATTAATTAAGTTCCAAAATAATATTAATGGTGAAACTTTAATTTTAATTGAGTCATTCTTAATTACTAGAACACTAAAATTCATTATTAATAAAATCCGGATATCAAAATGATGTATTTGTTAAGAGGAGTTGTTTGCCATTAGTGTATTTGCATGGGTCTAAAATGCAATTACCCCTTTTCATCGCCATCGGATGGGGTTGGAGAAATTGTGATGGATTTGGGGGTAACTGAATCTGAACAGAATTTTTCCCAATCGATATCATGTCAATCAGAATCACAAAATATATATGTATATGTGTGTGTTTGTGACAAAATTGATAGATGTTGGAAGGAGTGGTTGCGGAATTGGGCGGGAGCAGGAGAAGCCAACTGCGGAACTGAAACGAACAATTCATGGATTTGTAGACGAGGATCATTGCAGCAGTAGCATCGGAGCATCTACGAAACGAAAATAGGTAAAAAAACTCAATTGCGTTCATATGTATAACCAACTGCCCGCACTCATCGACAACTTCCAATCATCTGATTCATCTCTCTATCTATTGTAGAACGCAACTTTTTATAAAAGTGCGGAGATGGGTGGTCGTAGTCGTAGACTTAACAAGCTATTCAACAAATTTTTCAGCTGCGCCTCTGGGTGTTCTGCAGGTAATCCTTTTGTTTTTCCCCCTAATATACTTCACTTCTACGTTCAATTTCAATTTCTTTTTATAATTGTCCACACCACCTACATGTTTGAATTTTTTAATATCGATCTTCCTCTAATCCATTTTTCACATGCATGCTTTACCGCCACCATTGTCGTTTACTTGTTTTGAATCAGCAGTACTTTTTTCTTTCTCAAATTTATTTGTTTTTCTTTTTTTCAAGAAATAATAATTATTGTATTATTATATCAATATATCCATCAAGATTTTTTCAGACAAAAGAAAAAAAAAAAATCAATCCATAACCAACAAAGTACATGGAAATAAAATTTAGCAACTCGCAGAAGTCTGACAAATACTCGCACGCATAGTTAAACTTATTTCCAAGACTTTATGCGCAAAAAGGGGAAAAGTACAAGCGAGGATTATATTGCAAATGAGCAAATTGCATTCTATGAAAAAGAATAAAAATATCCCCTGTGATTTTTTAAATGAAACAATTTAACTCCTGGCAGGAGTAAATTGTTTTTTTTTTTTTTTTTCGTTAGAAGTAATTTGCTCATTTGTAATATCACATGGGTAAATTGCATTAAACCTTGCATGAGAAGTCTTTCTCCTATATATTTGTTTCAGTCGACCTCTTCAAAATTAAACCTTTTTTTTTTGGTGAAACTATTATATCACTTGAATAATTATGTGACACAACTAACACTCAAGTGTTTATTTTTTAAAATAAAATTAAAAATACGTGCCAAACTGGGACATCATTAGTAGGATAATCTTCAATGTCACGTACTGACTTTCTCTTGTCCTGAGTATTCAAAACGTTTTTCCTGGTTTCTGTAAAGGTTTAGGAGCAGCAAATGTGGTGTAATCAAGGTCATCTATACAGAAAATCATCTCAAGAGATCCACGCAAATTTCAGAAATTTGATCTTGTTATGTAATCCAACTACTTTACATGCTTTCTGGAAAATGTTTGCGAAAGGTGGCATTTTTTATAAAGTCATTTATTTGAATGCTGAATTTTCTAGCTTTTTTTGTTTCCAGTTTTTTGTTATTTGAAAGATAGGCAAAAACATTTTGAATGTTTGCTTGTGTTTTTATAAAACATACAGTTTATTTTTATTTAGTTTATACTAATACAAAATACAGAACCAAATATATTAAAAACTTTGAAAAACACGTGTTTTTTTATTTCTCTCTATCTCCCAAAATCAAAGAAAAGCGACTTAAAGATGAAACCAAACAAAGCCTCTAAACCCCATAAAAAGCTCCCGAATTTTACAGAATGGCCGTAAGAATAAGAGGTTAGCAATTCTTGAAAGCTATATCATATCCACCAAACGTAGTCTAATAAGAAAGGAGATTACTAAAGCTAAAGTTATAAATCTTAAGTCAATGAAGAGTGCTTTCTTTCTTGTTAAGGGAAGGCAAACTCTGGTGTAGCTGGTATTTACCACATGTATATATATGGGTGTATTGCTTGTGCTGAGTAAGTTTGTGTAGCTGCAAGTTTGTGTTTTCTTTCTGTCAAGATTGATTGCATAAATTACAGGTAAAGAAAGTATATCAAAAATTAGTTTGCTTCTTTGTATAATTACAATTCTGAAGAAATAGTTAGCCAAGCATGGCAGTTCTTAAAGCTGTAATTTTGCTGTTGAGGAGTTGCAGGAAATAGCGGAGGGATTGGAGCCATGTCGCCTATAGGGGTTCGTTTATACGTTCAAGATCGTCATGTAAATACATTAACTCTCCTTGTTATGCTCATTATTTAAGAATATGATGGTGTTTTTGCTTACCTCAACAGTAACATAAGTAACATAGCTGCTTTATTCCTTCTGCTAAGAATGGTGTTTTCCAGAATTATGTGTTATTCTACTGAATTTGTTAGGTGTGTGTGGATTTCCACTTACATGATGGTTTTCAGGTAGTATTGGACAACGGCATTCTTCAAGTTACGTTGTCAAACCCAGAGGGAATTGTTACTGGAATTTGTTATAATGGAGTTGACAATTTGCTTGAAACCCTCAACGATGAGAGTAACAGAGGGTAATTTGCGTACATTTTGTGATTCTTACACAGCTTTTGAATTGGACTTTCTACGAGGGGACAACTTTTATTTGATATGTTAAAGTATAAAAGTTATAGTAGATTTCAAGATGTCTAAAGGCCTTTGAAGCAATCATTGGCACTTATTGACGATGAAATCTGTAGTACAGATTATGCTATTAGGTGAAGAAAAGAATAACTAGCAAAATTATTCAGATGCACCTACCATTGAAACTCAGTCATATTGAATTATGAATATGCAGGTACTGGGACGTTGTGTGGAACACATTAGATGGAAGTAGCAAAGCAGGAGTCTTTGAAGTGTATGTCCGGATCTCGTGCTTATGTGATTTCATCAAAGAACCAGTATTTAATATCCTGTGAAATGCGATGTATAATACCAGCTATTTCACTACAATATAGGATCAGAGCAACAAGTTTTAAGGTTATAAAGGAAAGCGAGGATCAAGTAGAAGTTTCGTTCTCAAGACCATGGGATCCCTCACTTCAGGGGAAGCTTGTTCCGTTAAATATAGACAAAAGGTTACTTTCATCACTGTTCAACGTTTGTGCACTCACACACAAGCACAATATATATAGTCTATAACAACATTAATAATTTTGTAGGTTTATTCTGCTCCGGGGCTGCTCAGGATTCTACTCCTACGCAATATATGAACATGTTGGTTCAATGGACTGGCCAGCTTTCAGCCTTGGTGAAACCAGGATTGCATTCAAACTTCGGAAGGACAAGTGAAATCTCTGCTCCTTGATCTTGACAATCATAATTTCTCTGGTTTCTCTAGTTGTCCATATATGCTAGAGCTCTTGATTGAGTCATTAGGCTCCTATACAATGCATTAAATGATAGAAGATGAAAATGTGTAGGTTTCGTCATATGGCTGTTGCGGACAACAGACGCAGATTGATGCCCCTACCAGAGGACCGATTACCTGGAAGAGGCCAAGCGCTTGCCTATCCAGAGGCAGTCCTCCTTGTTAATCCTGTTGATCCTGAGCTTAAAGGAGAAGTGAGTTTGTTTTCAATGTACCTTTTGCTTGAATTTTTACTGTTCAAGCCCCTTGCTAAATAAGTAAGACCTGTTGTAGCTTTGCTGAAACAGCCCAAAGAAATGAGGTTTTCCCACAAATGATTCCTAGATCATTATTAACTTCGTCGTGGATCTTTGGATACTCTTTTACAGGTCGATGACAAGTACCAGTATTCGTGTGATAACAAAGATCTCAAGGTTCATGGCTGGATTTCTATGGACCCACCAGTTGGGTTCTGGCAAGTCACACCCAGTGACGAGTTCCGCTCTGGCGGGCCCCTCAAACAAAATCTCACCTCCCATGTGGGACCCACAACCCTGGCTGTAAGCTGTCTATCTGCTCATCAAGTTTTAACCATCAATATATAAACATTAACATCTTGGTGCTACATTTTTTTTTATTGTGGCTCAGCCATGTTTAATTGTTTTCAAACTGCAGCCGCTTGTAGTAGCTAATTGTGTCATGATTATTGTACTCTTTCCAGGTCTTTATCAGTGCTCACTATGCTGGAGATGACTTGGTCCCAAGATTTGGTCAGGGTGAGCCATGGAAGAAAGTATTTGGCCCAGTTTTCATCTATGTCAACTCCGTGATGGGCGGAGAGGATCCACTAACCCTATGGGACGACGCTAAACGACAGGTTTTAGTAGTCTACGTTGTGTTGCAACAGCTAAACAAACGTCTTAGTGCATACAAATCAGATTTATTTAAAAGAAACGGCAAAAACATTCATTAGAAGTCATTTTCAGATGTTGGTTGAAGTCCAAAGCTGGCCTTATAGTTTTCCAGCATCAGAGGATTTCCTGTCCGCTGATCTGAGGGGTAACGTCAGTGGTAAACTACTGGTCTCTGACAGGTGACATTTCCTTGTGCATTTGGTTAGTATTCAAACTTGTTTTCTGATATCGAAAGATTGACATTTGAGTGCTTCTTTTCCTAGGTATGTTAATAGTGATCTTATTCCAGCAAACAGAGCATTTGTGGGATTGGCACCTCCTGGAGATGTTGGGTCCTGGCAAAGAGAATGCAAGGTATTTGCTATATATACAGTTTATATTGGTTGAATATTTTTTCTTTACTCTTGTTACGTTAAATCCAATAACCTGCTTCGGTGCAGAATGTTTTCACCACATTTTAAGAAAATAGATTGCGTAGCTATCCATTAATGACTTCATTTGTTCATACCATCAGGATTACCAGTTCTGGACACAAGCAGACGAGATGGGCTTTTTTTCCATCAATAATATCCGCCCTGGTAGCTACAATCTTTATGCATGGGTGCCTGGATTCATTGGGGATTACCGGAATGACAGCGCCATTACCATAACCCCAGGTCTTATTTACTGTATGTTCCTCCTTCGAGACACCATTTATACACAAGGTGCTGACATCTTGAGCAACGTGGTAACAGGCTGTGAGATTGACATGGGTGATATTGTATACGAGCCTCCCCGAGACGGCCCGACATTGTGGGAAATAGGCATTCCTGACCGTTCTGCTGCAGAGTATTACGTTCCTGATCCTAACCCAAAATATGTTAACAAACTCTACATCAATCACCCAGACAGGTTTATCTTCTGCTTTCTTTTGCTCTATTCTTGTTCCTCTTTCATTCAGCATTTTGTATAATGTTATGAACAAACATCTGGTTGTGCTCGTAAATCAGTCTATAGATTCATGTTACAAAATTCGCCTGATGAACAGATTTAGGCAGTATGGGCTCTGGGAGAACTACTCGCAGTTATATCCTAATGATGACTTGGTTTACACAGTTGGCAAGAGCGACTATCGCAAAGATTGGCTCTTTGCACAGGTTAACAGGTGTGGTTCTAACTATCATACATGATATGGCTCACTGCGTTCCGCAAATATGTTAAACGCTGGAAGGAAACTATAACCAACAAGCAAAGTTAAATGGTTGTGATTTCTATTCCTTTTATATGCTAGTTGTAGTGATTATCTTTCTGAATCCATCTCGAATGATCTCATGCATGAAGGAAACGAGACGACAACACATATCAAGGAACTACATGGCAAATCAAATTCGCGCTCGACACTATCGATCAAAGCGGAACCTATAAATTGCGTGTGGCGATTGCATCTGCAACTCTAGCTGAACTGCAGGTAAAACTGCTGCTAGATTCAATGTCAATTGTACTTTGGCTCCTTGATAAAATACCACTAGGCACAAAAACCCCATAAATCAGAAAAAATAGCAACACGATCCTTAAACTTTTACAAAAGAGCTCATTGTCTCCCGCATCAAGGGGCAGTGTTGTGCTTTGTTTAAAAGTTCAGGGGATCACATTGCCTTTTTATTTTTTCAGGTGGATTTTTTGCCCATTTGTGTTTCTATGGCAAGACCTGTTTCATTTAACTATCCAATTCAGCAAATTCATTGTATATAAAGGCGCAGAACGATTTATTCTTTCAAACTAAGATTAGATGAGATGCATTCTTTTACAGGTTCGAGTAAACAATCCACAAGCGAATCGCCCATTATTTTCGAGTGGCCTGATTGGGAGGGATAACTCAATTGCAAGGCATGGAATCCATGGGTTGTACTGGCTGTACAACATAGACATTGATGGTGTGCTGCTGGTGCAAGGGGACAATACGATATACTTGACTCAACCAAGGAATCAGAGTCCTTTCCAGGGCCTCATGTATGATTACATTCGGCTCGAGACTCCCTCTAACTAGACACTTAGGGCATGATTGGTATGAGGGAATGCATTTGGAATGTAATGAACATTCCTAATCTTATTCCAAACACATGTTTGGTATAATTTAGGAATAGCAATAGCCATTCCTTTGGGAATGCCCATTCCCATAAATATGGGATTAGGCATTCCCCCACTCACCCATGGTTTTAGCTATTCCCAATAGTTTGGGAATAGATTTTGTTTTTATATACTGCTAAAATAATTTTTAATAAAATTATAGTTGCGAGATTTATAGTCACAAAATTATATATTATTTCAATACATTAAAATAAATGAATATCAATATAAAATATTTAAATATGTGGTTTTTAGAAAATATAAAATGTAAAATATAAAAAAAATTCTTAAATATTTTATTAAATATAATATAAAATTATTAACATCTTTATAGGCATTTTACCAGATATTACTATAAGCATAAGCATTTACCAAATAATAAGTATTTTTTAAAAAAAATTTAAATATATGAAAACGTCCAACAATATATATATATTATAAATTTATAATTAATTTAATATTTCAAAAATAATATTCCTTATGTCATTAATGAGACGTAGCTTAGTTGTTTTTTATTTTAATTTTTAAGTTTCATTATTAAAAAATATATAAATGAGTAATTTGAAAGTTTTGATTCAATTCTCCTTTTCATTCCTTTGGTATACCAAACATAGGAATGGTATACCAAAATCATTCCATTCCTACTTTTATTCCATTCCTAATTTCATTCCATTCTCACTCAATTCCATTCCTATATACCAATCATGCCCTTAATAGTTTTTTTTTTTTATTTCCTTTTCTTGTAGACTGCGAAAATATGACATGAAAAGTTTAATAATAACTTGGTATACAACATGAGCTATCGTGGAATTCTGAGTGTTTAAACCATACTGTAGTTCAAGTATCACACCGCGATTGTGAATTCGATATAAATAGAATCATTCACTTGCACACGAAATAATGATTTTATAGGTTAAATGCTATTTATCTTCCTATGTTACCAATATTATTCAAAAAATTCCTTGTGGAAAAGAAAATTATCAAAAAACATCATTGTGATTTCAAAATGAAGCAAAAAGTCCTTGAAATTTACGGTGTCATCCATCGCCCTAAATGCGAGTTTATTCATATTTTGTGCATAAAATAACGGTTTGATTTGCTTGATTTAATAGTCCAAATTTAACGTGGGAAGGGTGGGGGCGGGGGGCGGGGGGAGGATGGGGTGTGGTGGTGTTGGAAGAAGGAGATGACATGAAACTTTTTATATGATTTTAAATTTATATTTTTTTATTATCTATACTATTATATAAAAAAAATTTCTTTTTTACTCACAAATGGCGGTTAATGACATATCCGTACCACTTTTTTGTAATGCCAAAAATAATTCTCAACTGATATGATAACTACTATATTCAACTTTCCAAATTTTATATTAATTGATAAATTAGTTTTTTCTTTCTTTTCTTTTTTTAATGTGATGTGTTAGTTTATATATTTTATTCTTATTTATAATATATTTTAAAATATAAAATTATTTATTATATGCACGCAGGAATGACGTGTCACGATGGCTAGTACATCAATAAAGTATATACGAGATGATATTTGGGCCTTTGATTAGGTTGATGAAATTTGGGTCATAGATTTAAATGATTAAATTTGGACCGTAGATATTATTAATGAATTTGAACCATCAATTTATATTGATCAAGATCTAATGATTTTAAATAAAGGTATAAATATTATTTTATAATTAAAAAGATAAAAAAAAAAGGAGATGGCACATGTAACATACCTATCGCGTAAATGGGCTTTTCTTTTTCAATTTTTGAAATCACAAGGAAGTTTTTTCACAAGAATTTTTTTGAACAATATTGATACACAGGGAGGTAAATTGGATTTAACCCATAATTTTATTAATGGGACTTGGTTTTCAGTGTAAGTGGACATATAGATAGATCTAACAATGGACAGGCAATACCAAAACCTGAATCTATTATAATAGCTAAATACCCAGATTCGGACCTACCGTTTTATGTTAGACCTCGATCCGGGCCCAAACCCAAATCAAAACCCATTGAAATAAGGTTTTTGGTATGACTAGGGTCTAGACCCTAAAATGTCACATATCTATGAGACTATGTACATTATAAAAATATGAATGATTTGGCATGTTTTATGTTTCTTCCTTTTTTCTGATGCCAATTATGTCCTTTCTATATAACCGTAGATTATAAATTTATATGTACAAATAAGTAATTTTGTAATTAATTTTTATAATAATACTTATTAATTACTTACGTAGTTGAACTGAAATAGAATTCTCCTATGCCGCTAGCTATGCCCTGCTTGGTCTCGGCACGGTGGAGGTTCTATAGCGCGTCATGAGCACCGGGCTAAGGGGCGGACAATAAAGAGTTTTATTTATAAGTAATAACTAATTAAATAAAAGTGGCTAAAAATAATACTAACTAGGAAAGTATATAGGTTATATAATTATGAGAATATACGATTTAGAAACTTGAAAAAGCATCTCTTTGAAGGAAAGGGAAGCAATCCGTGGGATAATTTATCATTAAATATAAGTTAAATTTTATAATAAGATAATTATAAAAACATGAGTAACTTTAGATGTTTTACTTTTTTTTTTTTTTATAATGATAAAAAGTATTAAAATTGCAGAAAATAAAATTTTATATGTCAATAGATAATATTTTTGGATACCTAATTAAATAGTATAATACTGTAAGTTCAACAGAAATAAAGTTCAACTAAAAGCAATGACTTTCAATAAGTTTATGTTAAAAATTAATCAATTCTTTATGAAAAACAAACTTAGAATAAGATCACTTACTTCATAAGTGGTTTAATAATTAATTGTACTTGTAATATAAATTATAAAATTATAATAATAATATTATTTGAAATTTATTCTATGAATTAAATAAGTCTATGATTTGTGGGATGTTTAATGCACTTATAATTACTTGGTCTATAAGAATTTTATTGCATCATTTTCAATAGTAAGTAATTTAATTTCTGTATATTTTTATTTTTTATTCGACTCTAAGTTAATAAGATTAGTCAATGATTTTTATATTTATTCCACTCAGTTCATTTCAATTCGGCAATTTAAACTATTTTCCACAAACATAAGAAATAAAATGAAAATTAAAGAGATTATTACAAGAAAATTATATAAGAAACAACTTTAGCGATAGTTAGTATAAGAATTAAAAAAAAATTATTTATTTTTTTTCCTAATTTGCACAACTAGCAAAAAAATAAAATTTTATTTCATTAGTGAAGAAAATCTAAAAGATGGATTAATTCAAATGAAATTTTTTTATTACAAATACAGGGATGTAAAAGTAAAGTAATCAATTAATATAATCTTTTAATTGTATATATTATATAAGTAATTTAGACTACTCTTTAATTAGATTTATAATCATATAAAAATTAAATGATAATATGATTCTAATATTTATTATATGTAATATTTATATATAATAAATCATATTTTCATATTATGTTGTATATGTATATCATAGTTAAAAGTATGAGTATTAATTTGGGATGTTTTTAATTTCATAACTTTTTATAATTGCTAAAATAATCTCATAAAACTATAGTGACATAATTTGGTATCGTATTAGATAATATTATTGATGCATAATTAATGGAATGAGACCATTAATTGAGCTACTGAACACATATTGTACTGAAGTATTTGGTCTATTAATTTAAATTCTACCAAATATTTTTTTTCCTAGAAATATGTAATTTAAGTTCTATATCATTAAATTCTTAATTGATCTCTAAATTAAATAAAGTTAGTTAAAAATAAATAATTTGTACCACTTCAATTCATTCCACAAAGCATTATTATTAACCAATTTAAAGTATGTTTCCCCAATTTTTTTCAACAACATGACAAATGAAATGAGAACATAATTAGTAGAGAATTCTATCATAAATAACTCTAAATATAGTTGGCATAAGAATTAAAAAATAAAATAAAAATATTAAGATCATACTTGATAAGTCAAACAAATTAATACATGGATGGAAATTAATATTACATAGAGAATTAATGATAAGATCTAAAATTTCAATAGAAGCCAAAAGTATAAAAAGATTAAGTATCAATGTTTTCACATGAAATAATGGTGAAATTCTCATCACAAATATAGAGATGAAAGATAAGTATCATGAAGAGAATCAATTATAAAATCTAAAAACTTATAAGGGCAAAATCTAAAAAGTAAAAACCTACCTTTTCTTAAAAAATTGAAGATCATACGTCTAATGAAACATAGAAGAAATTTGAGGGAGCTATTATTGAAGATCATAAGTCTAATAAAACATAGAAGAAATTTGAGGGAGCTATTAATTAAATAAAATTTTTAACTGAAATTAATCATTTGATTTTTAATAATCATCAGTTGGGTTTATTGAAATTTTATTTAAAAATCATCGTAATTATTTGATCACAAACAACTTTCATTGTAAAGTGGAGACTGGGGAAAGAGAGAGAATGTATGGAAGGGTAAATGTGGAAAAAAAATAATACTAGCTTATAGTAATTAGGGAGTGTTTGCGAGAGTTTCTACTTTTAAAGAAGTGATTTTCGTAGAAAAATTTAAAAGTTGTAGCAAAATCAAAAGTGGGTAGTGTTTGTAAAAAATAGTGAAAAGCAGATAAAAGCTAAATTGGTAGTTTGGGAGAAAAGCACTTCTAAAACACGTTTAATTGATTAAAGACGTTTTGTCCTCTGTATTAAACAGATGCTATTTTACCTTAATATTTGCACTTATCTCTTGATTATAATAATTATCTTTCCTCAAAAATAATAATTTTTATTTCAGTTAGTATATCTCATATTTAATTTTTAAAAAATGATTGTAATTTATATTATTAAAATATTAAACATTAATAGAAAAATTGGATGTTTAGTTCAATAATGTTCCTATTATGTAATATAATTATTCATTCATGCACAATAAATAAACTTACAATATTGATAAAATAATTATTATTTTATAATTAATCCTAAAAATTTAATTTTATATTTTTCTATGATTTAGGATTAATATCATATCATATAGAAAATAAAATAGTAAAATTTTAAAATATTAAACATGTGAAATTATAAATTTTTTTATTGATAAATTATTCAAATTATTTAAAATTTCTAACATCAACTTTAGATGAGTAATTTTGAAAAAGCATTAAAAATGATAGAATCGAAGTGAAATTACTATACTGAGGGTAAAGTAGTCTAAAAGAAGTTGAATTTATTTACAAAAAAGCTAAAGTAGCTAGAAGCACCCCCCAATGTGCTTTCAGCTTTTGGCTTAAAAGTGCTTTCCGTAGCAGTTACAGAAGCAGAAGTTGGCCTCCCAAACACCTTAAAAGTTCTTTTCAGCATCCAGAAGCTAAAAAACGCTTTTTGGAAACGCGTGCAAACACTCCCTTAGTGTGATTGTGGATCCTAGGGGGTGGTTGTGATCCATTCTCCCTCAAAATCTGATAAATAAGATAGGGCCCGGTGTAAATGCCAGGCTCTAATATTACTAACCAAACCTATGATTAGGCATGATAAGATTATTTATCATGCCTAATCACATGAACCAAACAGAGCCTAGATTTTCAAATAAAACTAATTCATACGAAATCAGAGTTCAAGGACTTTTTAACTATAGGTGACAGACATATAAAGTACTTCCTATGAAATAATTATAATTGTATCAAATTAATTTTTTTATAATATATGAAGTGATACTTTTATAATTTTTTTACACTAATTAATTAGTGTACATTAATTATAATTTTAAAGTATAAAATAAGATTAATTTATGGGAAAAATAAAGAAAATGTATAAAATCTTAACTCTAGATAACTTTGTTACATAATCTAAAGGAATTGTTGATTTAATGAATAATTATTAAGTTATAATATTATTTGGATATACACCTTTTTAATTGTATTTAACCAAATCAATTGTTCAGAATATATTTATTTACTTGACTAATTCTATAACTATTGTTATATAACCTTAAGTTTGTAATAGCACACATTTATGTTAACCAGCTTGATACAGTAAATAATTTTGGAACTATTCTTTCTTTAAATTTTTGTTGTAAATATTCAAATTTAGACAAAATAGTAAGAAATGTGTTTATTTTATACTATTATATTTTCTTTTCATATTTAAATTTGTTTAGGTTAATCAAATAATATAAGATTTGAAAAATATATAAAACACAAATGATAAAAAAAGAAAGACAAAATAATTAATAATTTGTTGTTGATTTTTTTTTTTTTTTTTTTTTGACTGGAAATACGATTTCATATAATAGCCAAAATGCACAAGATGTACATCAAGAGATCAACAAGTAGCCAATATTGCCACATCAACAGCACTAACCAAGACTCAAACTAAGAAACCACAAATAGCCTACTACATCCGCCTCTGTGATTTGCTGAAGAGATGCAGATAGGCTGCACAAAGTGAACTGTAGCAGCAGGGGATCCACGAACATCTTCGAACATCAGTTTATTCCTAGCACCCCATATTCCCCATAGTAAAGCCATCTGTAGCTGCTCAACAGAACACTTCGACAAAAGATGCCGCAACCAATGCTCCGCCGAACCTTCCCAACCAGAAATGACTCTCCAAGGGACGCCTGACAATGCCTAACACTGCATAGCAAAATCACACTGCAGAAATAAATGTTCAGCCGATTCAGCAGCAAGATCACAAACTGGGCAAGCCTCATCGTCTTCCATGTGTCGTCGACGAAGAAGCGAACGAAGAGGAAGCGCATTCTGGCAAAGCCGCCAGCAAAAATGTTTGATACCACCCGGTAGTTGAACACGCCACAAAAAGTGCCAACTGGAACCACTAGGAGTTGCAGACTGTTCCGTTAATTCCCCTCTCAAACGATCCCACTCTCGACCGGCAAGAATATTAGGCACTCTTTGTTAGAATAGATGACCAGAAAGCCAATTGGATTGGCGGTTTTTGTACTATTTAGCAATCTTTATTGAAGTAATATTGACTTGATGAATATAGTAAGTATTCATCAGTGGCACTATGTGTTTGTTGTGCTTACTGCTTACGTTAAACGGCATTTTAACGTCACAACAAATGCCCACAGACCAATTGGATAACCCATGTAGTTGGGTTGCGCATTGGATGACAGCTATGGAACCAACTTCCGAGGGTTGGTCTGAAATGTTCCAAGTCGAGGATATCGAGACAAGGCATCGAGGGTCCTATAGAGACTTGCACTAAGGATTGCATTCATTGGATGAGTGCCGTGTTTCATCGGCGACAGACGTTGGACGTCCATGCAATATTAGTGGGTTAGTTGACAAGGGTGCCAGCTGACTGAATTGACTCGCGGGAATCATCACATGGAAGCCTTGGAGGCTTGGTCGGTATGACTGGAATTTCCGGCTCTGGTACTACGAGATTAGTCCTCGGACTTGATAAATGGCAGTCGCATGCATATGATGGTTGTATCTAGGATCTGGCAAGAGATGTCCATATTTGGGATACGTTCATTATAAGCCTTATCTAGTGTAGTCGGAATCTGTATTGAGGACGGTGGACTCCAAGATAGGATTCGTCACCTGTCAGTATATGACAGTCGAGTCTCCTATGCGCTCTGAGACGGTTTAAGCTCTTTAAGTCTATGGCCACAGTGATTGATCGAGTATGGAATGGTTTTCTACGTCGAATCATACGTGTCTCGAGTTATTGAGCATAGTTGTCTAGTCCAGGATGGAAACCGACGCCCAATTCCATGCCCTAGACTTAGATCAGGAGACGGATGATGGAAGGACCGTACTCACATGGTAATCGGGGGCCTAAATGTTCACACCAACATTCACCTAGTCTCTAGTGCCATAAACCGTTGCTAGACGACCACCCATGGTGACAGGCATTTTTCGATTAATGGTTAATTGGAAAATAATTAATTAAATTAGATTTAATTGACCAATTGTGTTAGACACAAGCCAAGTCTAGCTGAGGGTGAACCTAAAGAGTCATACACAAATCACTATGGAATTGGTAGAACTAATTTGGAATTAATTCTAGAAGAAACGAATTAATTTAATTGGATTAAATTAATTCAAGGAGAAAAATAAATGATTGGATCATTTATTAGGAAATCCATTTGATGGATGGTCCAAGAATTAATTAATTTGGTTAGTTAATTTTTGGACTTAGAACTTATAAATTAATTTGATTAATTTCTCGGGTTTGGCTTAATTAATTGATTGGATCAATTAATTAGAGTTTGGACTTATGTTTATTTAATTGGATTAAATAAAATTGTGGGGTTCAATTAGATTGAGATTAATTGGATTAGTTAACGCCCAATGGACTTTGTTTGGACTTAATTTAATTAGATTAATTAAAATTCCAAGACTAGTAGTCCTAATCCATGAAAAAATACAATTTATAGCAAGTGAAGGAGGAATTATAAATCCTCCACATGTGAGGCACATGTGACCAACCATTATGTGGTTTTATGGTGGTTTATTTGCTATAATGATGCATGGTTATGTAGATAGTGGTGTGTGTATGTAGGTTGCTTTGGAAGTTGACAAGAGAAGTTGAATTTTGAATTCAACAACTCTACATACACAAAACTATTCACATGAATTGTAGACATGCACTTGCACGAATTTTCCATCAAAAAACTCTCCAAAATCTCTGAAAATATTCTCCCTTTTGTGTTCATGCCTTTTGGAAAGGATTGAACAACAAAACATTCCAAAAGGCACTAAACAATAGTGTCATTTTGGAAGTGTTTCTTCTTCTTTTCTCTACTTCTATCTAGCAATAGATTAGAGGATATACATTCCATAGTATGGTGTGGACAAATTAGAGGGATTCTAATTTGGATCCTCAAGTGAACGAAGGAGAAACGGAAAGGGAACAACGCTAGAACCGGTTCTACGTGTAGTGAACAAAGGTTGGTTTTCTTTATGTTTTCATGTATTTTTGTTCATATCCTTTTAGCCACATGTCCAATATTCTTTTCCTCTATAATTTATGCTTTGACATACACTGAACGCCCGAGAACTTCAAAGGGGACACCCCTTTGAACCCGATTTAAATTATACCTTAAATTCACGTTTTTACGCTTCCATTACGTTCCCGGGTCGTATCCGATTCTTTCACTCTTAACGCTGAAAGTTCCTTCCTTGGTATAATACTATATTAATGTGTCAAGGCAAGCATTAGGATTAATAGGAATCGAGGAAATACACTCAACGTCACTGTCACAGAAAATCGAACGCAGCTTCGGCAGGTCCCAACCACAAGAATTCGGCAAAAGAAGGTCATGCACCGTTGCTGCCTCAAGCCCCACCGGAGCAGGAGAGTATGGCCATAAATGAAAAGGTCGTAGGATCCAGGCATCCATCCATACCCAGATACTACAGCTATCTGCCACTTTCCTACGGCAACCTGGATCCACAATAAACTTTGCCGCCATGATACTCCGCCAAATGGTTGAAGGCCAATAACCAATAGCCGCCTCTCGAAAAGAAGTTCGGGGATAATACCGAGCTTTAAGAACCCTTGCCAAAACGCCGTTTGGCTTCGGGAGAAGACGCCATGCTTGCTTCGCAATCAAAACCAAGTTAAATATGCGGAATTCACGGAAATCCAACCCACCATCCTTTTTTGTTTTGCATAAACTAGACCATTTAACCCAATGAATGCGTCTGTTTTTCGAAGAGCTCCACCAAAACTCAGCAACTAAAGACTGAAGTTCTTTGAGCACAACATCTGGAATCAAGAAGCATTGCATTAAGTAGGTGGGAAGAGACTGAGGCACAACCTTGATCAAGATTTTCTTCCCTGCACTTGACAGATATTTCTCCTTCCAACCCATGAGACGACACCAGAATCGACCCCGAAGATCCTGGAACACCTCTGCCTTCGCCCGCCCTTAACAACAGGCATGCCCAAGTATTTGGCCAACTTCCGAACCACCAAAACATTAAGAACAACAACAAGTTGCTGCTACCGTTCCTCCCCCACATTGGGGATGAACACCATTTCCGACTTCTCATAATTAACCATTTGGCCCGAAGCTCTCTCATAAATACCAAGAAGGCACCCAATCCCCATCACTGCCTCCTCTGTAGCCTTGCACAAAATTAAGGAATCATCTGCAAAAAGGATACACATAGGGCTCCCCGTGCCACAACAACACCTTGAATAACATTAAGGTGTTCGGCATCTTGCAGCAGAAGACTAAAAACCTCTACACAAATGATGAAAAGGTAAGGTGACAAGAGATCACCTTTTTGAATACCCTGTTGGGGTTGGATATAGCGAAACCCTTCCCCACTAAGGACAAAAGATAAAGAGACCGTCGAGATGCACATCATGAGTAAATCCACAAACCGATCAGCAAAGCCCAACGTGCGTAACGCAAGTTCAAGAAACGACCACTCAATGGGGTCGTACGCTTTACTCATATCCAGCTTGAGAGCGAAGAAACCTTTATTACCCCTTCGATGATTTTTCAGAAAATGATTACATTTAAACGCTAATAGAACATTATAAAAAACGAGATGACTACCAATAAATGCCGACTGCGTCGAGGATATGAGAGAATCCAAACACTCTTTCAGACGATTAGCGAGGACATTTGACACCAGCTTATAAAACACGTTGCACAAACTTATAGGTCTGAAATGAGAGACATACTCCGGTGATTTCGTCTTTGGCAGCAAGACAAGATGAGTATGGTTCAACGCAAGAGGCATCAAACAATGATTTAGAATATGCATCACACATCGAGTCACCTCCGCACCCACCAATTTCCAGTATGTTTGAAAGAGCACCGGCGAAAAACCATATGGACTAGACGAGGTGAAAACCGACATAGAGAACAAAGCAACACGTACCTCCTCCGCTTCAAATGGGCATGTCAAACGTTGATTCTGCTCGACGGAAACTCACGACTGCATAGGCCGAACAACAACCATTAAATCCATCGCCGAAGGATGTATAGACTGAAAAATGGAACTAAAATATGAACAAATTAGTCCCTGGATTACAGGATTATCCGAGCTCCAATCACCCATAGAATTTCGAAGATGAGTAATGCTATTCGACTTCTCTCAGGAGGACTCATGGGCATGAAAATATTCAGTATTCCGATCCCCATCAAGCATCCAGTGAGCATTGGCCCGTTGTTGCCACTTAGTAGTTGCATCAGTCAGTATCCCTCCAATTCATGCTGATACTCACGAAGTTCCCTCTGAGCAAATAAAGATAGCCGCTGCGATTCCAACTCTGAAATCCGTTTCTCAAGCCAAGACTTGCGCTTCTTCAGCCCAGAAAATCATGTCTTGCTCCAACCCTCCAACAATTCAACATACCGTCCAAGCTTGTTAATAACCGAACAAGAATCACCGTAAGAGAGCCCGGATTGCCACACGTGTCCAAGAAGCTTCAAACCGAAAACAACGATGACTTGGACCTACCTCTACAGACTGCTGGCTAGTCTATCAAACCAATAAAGGACAATGGTCTGAATAAGCCGTCGGCAAGGCATGAACCGCATATGACAGAAACATAGAATGCCAAGCATCAGACCACACCGCTCTATCCAGGCGACAACGTACTGTAGCCAGCCAAAGACGCCGATTACACAAAGTAAAGCAAGGCCCCTCAAATCCAAGATCTTCAAGTTGAACATCATACAACACTTGACGAAAATCCCGTAATAACCACTAGGGGGACACACATTGGCTTATCCTTCTCACAAGCATATAAGATGGCATTAAATGTTAGAATGGGTGACCATGAAGCCAATCCTGTTAGGCTTATGAAACCTATTTCTGACAATTTGGTGTTTATATAAAGTTTATGAATAAAAGTGATATCATATTTGGCATTAATTCTTTGTTTGTGTTCACTTAACTGCTTTACATTACAAACTGTTCAATGCACAAACAAAACCCACAAACCGAAAGCTTAATCCAAGAAACTGGACTGCGCATAGGATGGCAAGTCATGAAATTAGTTTATGTAAATCGGTCTGATATACTCCAAGTCGAAGGACCTCGAGATTTGGTATTAAGAGGCCATTGAGACTTGCACTAAGCGATTGCAGTCGTGTTTCATCGACAAGTGACGAAGGTCGTCCATGCAATGTTAGTGGGTTATCCAGCTTGGTGCCGGCTGACTGAGGTGACTCGTGGGAATCGTCATATAGAAAACCTTGAGTGGGTTTGGTCGGTATGACTCGAATTCCCGGTTCCGACAGTACGGGTTTAGTCCTCGGACTTGAGGGACTATTTTGGTCACATACACAACGTGCCTGTATCTTAGATTTGGCAGTCAAGATGTGTAGTGTGAACAGTAGGTCCTAATACAGAATCCGTCTCCTGTCAAAAGGATTGACAGTGATGTCTCACTTACACTGTGAGACTCATCCTCCAATAAATCTGTGCCCACAATAACTGAACAGGGGGATGAGATCCTATGACGTTTGGTATAAACGAGCCAAAGCTTTAGTCAAGAATGGGTAGCGACACCTATTGTCCACACCCTAGACTATAACTGTGAGATGGAAGATGGAAGGACAAATGTACTAAAGAGCCTAAATGTTCACGCCATAATATTCACCTAGTCTCTAGCGCCATGGACCGTTGCTAGACGGCCACCCATGGTGACAGATGAATTCCCATCATAGGATGATTGGAAATTCGGCCAAGTCTAGCTGAGGGTAAACCTAAAGAGTCACACAATCCACCGGTAGTGGAGGAATTAATTTAGAATTAATTTCGGGAGGTAGCACAATTTAATTAGATTAAATTGATTCACTTTTCTTGGATTGTTAATTCTTTAATTGGATTAAATAGAATTAACTAATAAATTAGATTTATTAAATTGAGAAAATAAGCTCAAAATAATTATTTAATTATTTAAAGCCTTAGCGATTATTCTAAATTAGATTTAAAATATTCCATGAAATCCATCTAAGAGATGGACGGACGAGATCGAATGGAGAAATCAATCGTCTCAATTAAGTTTGGCATGGTCTTTAACCTAAGTTGACTAGGATTTGACTAGGTCAAAATCTTAGTCAACCTATGCTTCTACATGAGAGTTTGAAGAGGACTAGGAGAAGCCCACTTCTATAAATTCTCATGGAAACAAACACCACTAGGTGATGAAATTCTAGCGCACACACACACACACATACACATACTTTCGACCTCTCTCTCGTCCACCTCTCCTCTCCTCTCCTCTGCAAGAAATTGTTCTAGCTCCTTGTCTTTGATACAAGAGAACTATAGGCAAATCGATAACGTCTATTCATAACGCTAGGTCGATTTGTCCTCCTATATAGATTCCTCTTGATTTCTTGCTAGCACGGGGGATCAAGATCTGGTGGATTGGGTGGACAATTTAGAGGGTTCCTAATTTGGAATCTTGGTGGCAAAACGTGGAACAACACACGTAGCAGTTTGAAGAAAACGACAACTGGTAGGTTTTCACGTTTCCTTTGTTGCAACCCTGTGGCCACCATGATTTAGCATGTTTAATTTGATCATGAGATACACCGAACACCCTGGAGGTTCAAGGGAACACCCCTTGAACGTGTATTTACTTTCCTTTTATAGCATGTTTTCTTTTCGTGTTCTTAATTTATTGCACTTCTGCATTCTCGCTCCCTCCCGGGACAATCCACACATGTTTTCATTAAAATCAACGCAACAAAGCCAAGGGAGAGTAGATTTCCCCGGTAGTGCCCGTAAAGTATCCCAAGCAAGACGCCGACGACTAGCCTCAGGATCACCATAGAAACCAGTGAATCGCCAACTCCGACCCTCCCAACCGACAGAATCATAAATGTGATACCGCGAGTAGCTCAATAAAGATACATCCAGCCCCTTCGACCACAATAATGCTAAACCACCTTAATCCAATCCACCTTATGTTGCTTACATTTCATTTCAGCAAGAAAAACCAACTAGGGCGGTAATCGGGCATCAATTCGCGTAGGTATTGAATTGTCCTTGGCCCCCCAAGCCCATGACAATTCTAAGCTATAAAACTTAAAGGGATGACGTTTGGATGGACGAGAGTGAGAATCCACCTAAAGGGATGGAAGAAGTGCACGCTTAGAACCACAACCCACATAGTGGTCCATAATACGATGAGAACTGCCAATGCGTCGGCCAGGAGCCTGTTGACCATACCCCCTGCCTGATATCGGACCGAGCACAAAAAATGAGGAGGGTTGCAGACCAAGAGGAACCTCAATTAGTGTAGAAGATGCAAGAGGGACCTCTGTAATATGCGAAGTAGAATTTTTCGTCCGAGAAGGAGAAATGGACGAAGAGTCCCTCAGCCCTCCCGACGACGCGATATCCTGCCAAGAAAAAGTAGCGCCGACGAAAGACCTCTCCTTAACTTACTATCTGGATAACCGACGGGCTTGGGACTAATATGGGCCAAACCCTCAAGACCTACTGGACCCCCAGAAAAGACAAAGCCTAGCACCCCTACTCTGAGTTGGCTGACTCATGGGCTAACCACCAGCCTGGCCCAAAGGAGAACTAGCAGGCCCAAAGGAAACATGGGCCAACCCAAGCCTTGTAACAAAATTACGGGCCACCTCACTACCCAAACCAACATCGACCTGACCCGGCTCAGAAACTGCTACCTTCAACTGCTCACTCAACCGCTGTCCGACATCCAAGTCGAACTGCCTGTGTTCAACCAACCGCCTTAGGCTCGGAGCCATGAACCCTGACTCCCCGGCTGCCAAGGAGGCGCCGCCACCCTCGCCATCAACCATACGCTGGAAATTGCCAAAAATATGTTGACCACGACGCACCGACGCTGAACAGCCCAGCGACGATGCTGAAGATCGGACATAAGTAGGGCGCACCATGTTAGAATAGGCGACCATGAAGCCAATCTTGTTAGGCGAATTGTAACTTATGTCTGAACAATTTTAAAGTTTTAATAAACCTTGATGAATAAGAAAGTGAAATTCATCTGGCTCATACTTTGTCTGTGTTCACTTTAACTGCATTATAACTGTTCACTACACAAACAAAGCCCACAGACTAAGATTACATTTCGGGGACTGGGACTACGCTTGGAGGTAGGTTCATGAAATCAGTTCCGCCGAATCAGTCTGAAAATCTTCAAGTTAAGGAATCTCGGGAAATGGGTATCGATAATCCACTTGAGACTTGCACTAAGCATCCGCTGTCGTGTTTCATCGACGTGTGATGAGGGTCGTCTATGCAGTGTTAGTTGGTCAGCTTGCTGGGGAGCGGCTGACTGAGGTGACTCGCGGGAACCGTCTTACGGAGGACCTTGAGTAGGGTCGGCTAGGTATGACGTGAGTTCCCAGTTCCAACGGTACAGGTCAATCCTTTGACTTGAGGAATTGCTGAGTTTACCTGTACATCGAGACGTATCTTAGGTATGGTGAGAGATTGTCAAAATATAGTTGAGTAGTCATAAGCCATATTTAGTGCAGCCACGGTGTGCAACGTGACACTAGTTTCCAAGAAAGGATCTGTCTCCTGTCAAGAGCGTTGACAGTAGCGTCTCACTATTCTCTGTGTCTTTGTCCCTAAAATCTGTGGCCACAGTAACTGAATAGAAGGGAAGGATTCCCTGCAGCGTTTGGTGTAGGACAGACCGACACTTAGGTCCAAGATGGGTACCTACGTATCCGTGCCCTAGACCCTAAGTGGTGAGACCGTAGATGGAAGGATAGATGTACTGTAGAGCCTGATGTTCATCCCCACGCATATTCACCTAGTCTCTAGTGCCATGGACCGTTGCTAGTGAAAGCCTGGGATAGGCGTGTGGATCGTCCCGGGAATAGCGCGAATGCGGAAGCGCGATATAAATTTAAATTGCAGAATTTAAACATACATAATACGTATAAAATTAAAACACGTTCAAGGGGTGTGCCCTTGAAGTTCCCGGGTGTTTGGTGTATCTCATGAATTAAGAACATACATGCAATCATGGAGGCCATAGGATTTGTAAAATAAAAGAGGACGAAAACGTAAATAGAGACCTACCGGTTCGTCGTTTTCCTCTTCTAACCGGTACTCGCGTTGTTCCCCAATTTGCTCCAAATCTCGTATGTGAGATCCTCTAAATCGTGACACGCAATCCACCCACGTATCTTGGACTTCGTGCTAGCGAACGAACAAGTATTTTATTTGGAGAGGACAGATCAATCACACGTTATTATTTAACGGGATTAATCCTCCTTTTGTTCAATTGTTAACACAAAAGAACAAGAACAATTCTTCGAGAGAGGGAGAGAGAGCACACGGTTTGTGTGTGTGTGTGTGTTGAAGAATCATCATTCCTCTTAAGGTGAGGAGCTAGGAGTATATATAGCGGAGGAGTTTAATCCTCTTCAAACTCCAACTCTAAGAAGACTAATTTGACTAGAATTTTGACCTAGTCAAAGTCCTAGTCAAAGTAGTAATTTGACCTAGTCAAATTAATCCTAGCATCCATCTCTCCTTTTAATCTCAACCATTAATTTAATTTAATGAAATATTTAAAACCTATTTAAATATTCCAAGGGCAATAAATAAATATATTAAATATAAATATTTATTCTAAGCCCATTAAATTAATTTTCTAATAAATCTAATTTATTAGATAAATCCCTTTTATCCAATAAAAGGAATTAATTCTTTCCAAGAAAATTAAGGACCCGATTAAATCCAATTTAATCATTCCATTTCTCCAAATATTTAATTCTAAATTAAATACTTTATGTGTGCGGATTGTGTGTGACTCTTTAGGTTCACCTTCAGCTAAACTTGGTCGGATTCCTAGAATCCGCCCATTACCATGGGTGGCCATCTAGCAACGGTCCATGACACTAGAGACTAGGTGAATATACGGGGATGAACATTTAGGCTCTAACAGTACACTTGTCCTTCCGTCTACGGTCTCACCACTTAGGGTCTAGGGCACGGAAAATGCAGGTACCCATTTTGGAACTAAGTGTCGGTCTGTCCTTTACTAAACGCCGCAAGGGAAACCTTCCCTTCTGTTCAGTTACTGTGGTCACAGATTTTAGGGACAAGACACAAAGCATTTGTGAGACTCAACTGTCAATGCCTTTTGACAGGAGACATATTCTTTCTTGGAAACTACTGTCACTCTGTACACTGGAGCTGCACTAGACATGGCTCATGACTACTCAAGTGCTTATTGGCAATCTCTCACCATATCTAAGATACAGCCCTGATGTACAGGTAAACTCAGCAATTCCTCAAGTCAAAGGACTTGACCTGTACTGTTGGAACCGGGAACACACGTCATACCTAACCGACCCTACTCAAGGTCCCCCGTAAGATGGTTCCCGCGAGTCACCTCAGTCAGTTGCTCCCTAGCGGGCCAACCAGTAACACTGCTTAGATGACCCTCGTCACCCGTCGATGAAATACGACAGCAGATGCTTAGTGCAAGTCTCAAGGGGAATCTCGGTACCCATTTTCGAGATTCCTTGACTTGGAGTTTTCCGGACTGGTTCGGCAAGACTGATTTCATGGACTTGCCTCCATCCAAGCATAGTTCCAGTCCCCAAAATGTGTTTTCAGTCCGTGGGCTTTGTTTGTGTAGTGAACAGAAATATAAAGCAGATAAAGTGAACACAAACAAAGTAATGCCAAATGAATATCACTTCTTATTCATTAATAATTTATCAAATCCTTGAAATTGTTTAGACATAGGTTATATTTTTCCTGCCAAGATTGGCTGCATGGTCACCTATTCTAACAATATCCCACTTGACCTTAAAGCCAATCGCCCATATGTCTAATCCCCATCTTCTCAAGATGTTGCGTATGAGCGTTCTGCGACATAGGCTTTGTCGGCGGATCTGCTGTGTTGTCTGCTGAGTTGACTCGATCTATCCGAACGTCACCTCTTCCTACCATTTCTCTTAGAAGATGGTAGCATCTAAGAATGTGTTTGGAACGGTGATGAGATCTCGGTTCCTTTGCTTGCGCTATTGCTCCGTTGTTATCACAAAAGATGACAACGGGCTCGGCGATGCTAGGCACCACACCCAACTCTTGGATGTAGTTTCTCATCCAAACCGCTTCCTTGGCAGCTTCTGAAGCTGCTATGTATTGCCTCAGTGGTGGAATCAGCAGTGGTTGCTTGCTTGGAACTTTTCCAAGCCACTACTCTTCCATTGAGCCTGAATACATAACCTGATTGAGACTTGGCATCATCGTCATCAGACTGGAAGCTAGTGTCGCTAAAACCTTCCAGGATCAGTTCTCCATTGCCATAGACTAAGAACATTTCCTTAGTCCTCCTCAGGTACTTAGGGATGCCCTTGACAACATTCCAATGTGCCTCTCCTGCACAAGACTGATATCTGCTTGTTACACTCAAAGCGTAAGCAATGTCAGGTCTGGTGTAGTGAACCACATATTGGATGCTACCTACGGCAGAAGCATAGGGGATGACCTTCATCCTTTCAAGTTCCTCATCAGTCTGCCGGGACTGTTTCTTGGATAACTTGATCCCATGCCTCATGGTAAGGAATCCTCGTTTGGAGTTGTCCATTCGAAATCTTTTCAAGACTTTCTCCATATACGAGTTTTGGGTGAGCCCTAACATCCTTTTAGATCTGTCCCTGACAATCTGGATGCCTAGGATGTCGGAGGCTTCACCCAAATCCTTCATGGAAAACTAGGTTGATAAACCATGCTTTTGTGTCACCTAATATTCTTACATCATTACCTATGAGTAGAATGTCATCCACATAAAGCACTAGGAACACTATAGAGCTCCCACTGACCTTCTTGTATACACAAGGGTCGGATTCTTTTTTGATGAAGTCATAACCCCATATCACTTTATCAGAGCGAATGTTCCAACTTCGGGATGCTTGTTTGAGTCCATAGATGGACTTCTGGAGACGACAGACCTTCTGTTCTTCTCCAGTGACTGTGAAACCCTCCGGCTGATCTATATAGATCTCTTCCTCAACGAAACTATTGAGGAAGGCCGTTTTCATGTCCATCTGCCATATCTCATAGTCATACCATGCTGCTATGGCGAGCAGAATCCGAATGGATTTAGCCATGCCTACCAGTGAGTAGGTGTCCTCAAAATCGACCCTGGGTCGTTGAGTGTACCCTTTAGCTACTAGCCTAGTCTTAAAATTTGTGACTTCTCCATCAACGCCAAGTTTGCGCTTATAGACCCACTTACAACTAACTGGCTTAACACCTTTCGGTGGGTCTACAAGTCTCCAGACTTGGTTCTCGCTCATCGAGTCCATTTCGATTTTCATGGCCTCAAACCATTTCCCGGAGTCGATGTCAGACATCACTTCTCCGTATGTCTTAGGATCGTTATCCAGTAGACCGATCGTATTTAGAAAGCCATATCTCACTGGAGGTCTGGTTCTCTAGTTGACCTATGGAGAACGGGAACGTCATTGGTGACTATGGGCGCTGACTGTATAGGAGCTGGCGGTTCAGGTACCGGGGCTGGCCTTTCCTGAGGCTGTCCTTCATGCCTAGCATGCTGGACTTCTCGAGGTTGGTCAGTCAGTCAATCGAGTATCTATCCTGAATCCTCTAAGTGAGGAATCCACAGCTACCTCTGATGACTGATTTCTATCACCTGATTCCTCAAGGATCAGTTCATCAAGTTGGATATCCTCTGGAAAGCCTTGTTCCAAGAATATTGCGTTCCTTGAAACATATACCTTTTGTTCCAAGGGGTCATAAAAGTAATAACCTGCGGTTTCTTTAGGGTATCCAACGAACCTGCATAAGCTAGACCTGGATTCTAGCTTATCTCCCACTAACCTCTTGACGTATGCGGGGCTACCCCACACTTTCAAGTAGTTGTAGGATGCAGGCTTGCCATGCTATATTTCATTTGGCGTTTGGGTCAATACACTGGTTGGTGCCACATTTAACAACTTGGCAGCCGTTTCCAATGCGTAGCCCCAAAAGGACAAGGGCAATTTGGTAAAACTCATCATGGATCGAACCATGTCCAACAGGGTTCGATTCCTCCTTTCAGAGACACCATTCAACTGTGGTGTCCCGGGAGGTGTCCATTCAGATATTATACCATTTTCTTTTAGATAATTAAGGAACTCGGTACTAAGGTATTCTCCGCCTCGGTCTGACCGTAGGACTTTAATTTTGCAGTTGGTTTGGTTCTCAATTTTAAGTCTGAATTCTTTAAACCTCTCAAGAGCTTCAGACTTGTACCTCATCAGGTATACATAACCATACCGTGAATGATCATCGGTGAAGGTTATGAAGTAGGAGAACCCACCTCGGGCCTGCGTCCTTAGTGATCCACATACATCTGTATGGACCAAGTCCAACAGACCTGTGGCAAGCCTGCTTTGTCCTACAAAGGGCTTCATGGTCATTTTCCCTCTTAGATAGGATTCACAAGTTAGTAGCTCACTCAAGTCCCCTACCTCTAGGTTCTTTGGGTCTACCAATCTTTTCATCCTGTCTTGGGATATGTGACCTAGCCTAGCGTGCCACAGTCGTACGTTCCCGTCATTATCTATTTTACGTTTGTGTTCAGCGTTAAGAATGAAGTTCATTTGTTGTAGAGCCCATTATTAAGTGTACCAAGTAGATGAGCAATTCCACACCTCATCAAATAAAAACAATTTTTATTGATCATAAACTCATAACCACTATTGTCTAACAATGGAATGAAAATGATGTTTTTAATCATACTAGGTACATAATAAACTTGCTCTAATTCTATACTAATACGATCACTAACTACTAGAGTGGCGGATCCTACTGCTTCTGCCGAGATGGCCTTGCCATTCCCAAGCTTCAGGATCATATTCCCGCTACTCAGTTTTCTGCTTCTTTCAGCACCTGCAAATCATTGCAAATGTGAGCTCCACAGCCGGTATCTAATACCCAACAGGCAGAATTAGTGACCATATTAACCTCAATCACAAATATATCTTGGTTCGAGAGAAGTTTGGGGCACTCCCTCTTCCAATGCCCTTTCTCACGGCAATTGATACATATGTTATATGCCCTCGACTATTGCTTGGAGACAACCTTCCCTTTTCCTTTGCCTTTCCCCTTTTGGCGATGGGAACACTCTTAGTATTTGTAGTTGCTTTGACGGCTTTTTCCTTCCCTTTCTTCCTTTTCCAACGTCCGGCACCCTTGCCTTTCGTTTTGGAAGTTGAAGCACCTCCAAACAACACCGAAGGCGTGGACCTTTTGGTCGTTGCCGCGTATTGCACCAAAATATTGATCAAATCATGAATGCCCTTCTCAAGTGTGTTCATGTTATAGTTAACAATAAATTGGTCGAAGGAGGGCGGGAGAGACTGAAGGATCACATCTATGTACTTCTCATTATTGAGGCCTGCCTTTAGGTCCTCGAGCTTTTCCACCAGGGTAAGCATTTTAACCCCGTGCTCTTGTACAGAGGATCCTTCTGTCATTTTGGTTCCAAAGAACGCCTTAGTCGCGACATACCTAGTATGCCGGTCGGGGACTGCATAGCAATCCTTAAGGCGGGCCATAATGGAAGGGACATCGTCTAGCCTTTCATATTGCTTCTGTATCTCATTCGTCATTGAAGCAAGTATGACGCTACGGACTTTCCGGTTATCCTTATGCCAAGTCTCAAACGTCTCATGTTCTTCTGGCGTGGATCCTTTCGGTAAGGTCCTAGTGTTAGAATAGGTGACCATGTAAGCCAATTTTGGCAGGAATATGTAACCTATGTCTAGACAATTTCAGGTGTTTGATAAATCATTAATGAATAAAGAAGTGAATTTCATTTGGCATCACTTTGTTTGTGTTCACTTATATTTGTTTTCCATATCTGTTCACTACGCAAACAAAGCCCACGGATTGAGAATCAATTTCGGGGACTGGGACTACGCTTGGAGGTAGGTCCATGGAATCAGTCTTCCCGAATCAGTCCGGAAACCTCCGAGTCAAGGAATCCCGAAAATGGGTACCGGGATTCCATTTGAGACTTGCACTAAGCACCTGCTGTCGTGTTTCATCGACGGGTGACGAGGGTCGTCTAAGCAGTGTTAGTGGGTTAGCATGCTAGGACGCAGCTGACTGAGGTGACTCGCGGGAACCGTCTTACGGAGGACCTTGAGTATGGTCAGCAAGGTATGACGTGTATTCCCGGTTCCAACGGTACAGGCCAAGTCCTTTGACTTGAGGAATTGCTCAGTTTACCTGTACGTTAGGGCTGTATCTTAGATATGGTGAGAGATTGCCAGAATTCTCTTTGTAGTCATAAGCCATGTCTAGTACAGTTCTGGTGTACAAAGTGACAGTAGTTTCCAAGAAAGGATCTGTCTCCTGCCAATAGGTATTGACAGTTGAGTCTCATGTATGCTCTGTGTCTTGTCCCTAAAATCTGTGGCCACAGTAACTGAACAGAAGGGAAGGATTCCCTTGCGGCGTTTAGTGAGGACAGACCGACACTTAGGTCCAAAATGGGTACCTGCATTATCCGTGCCCTAGACTCTAAGTGATGAGACCGAAGACAGAAGGACAAGTGTACTGTTAGAGCCTAAATGTTCATCCCTGAATATTTCACCTAGTCTCTAGTGCCATGGACCGTTGCTAGATGGCCACCCATGGTAACGGAAGGATTCTAGGAATCCTACCAAGTCTAGCTGAAAGGTGAACCTAAAGAGTCACACACTATCCCACACACATTTAGATATTTAATTAGGAACTAAATATTGGAGTGAAGGAATGATTAAATTGGATTTAATCGGGTCCTTTATTTTTCTTGGAGAAATAATTCCTTCTATTAGATATAAGGAATTAAATTGATAAATTAGATTTATCAAAGGGATTTATTTAATGGGCTTAAATAATATTTATATTTATTTTAGCCTCTTGGAAATATTTAAATAGGTTTTAAATATTCCATTAAATTAAATTAAATCAACGGTGAGATGAATGGGAGAGATGGATGGCTAGGATTGTTTTGACTAGGTCAAAACACTACTTTGACTAGGACTTTGACTAGGTCAAAATCCTAGTCAAAATAGAGTTCTTGAAAGAGGAGTTTAAAGAGGATTAGACTCCTCTTCTATATAAACCCCTAGCATCCTACAAGTTGAAGGATGATGAAACTCCAACACACACACAACACACACACACTTTTCGGCTCTCTCTCTCCTTCTCTCGTCCGCCCTCTCTCTCTCTACACACTCCAAGAAATTGTTTCTTTGTTCTCTTGTTCTTGGAACATTAGAACTTGATGAATCAATACCATTAATTCATAATGTGTTATTGATTCATCCACTCCAAATATTATACACTTGTTCGTTGCTAGCACGACGTGCAAGATACGTGGGTGGATCGTGTGTCACGATTTTAGAGGGTCTCAAAGACGAGATCTTGGTGCAAAACGGGGAACAACGCTTGTAGCCGTTGAAGACGAAAACGACAACGGGTAGGTCTCGTTTTAATTTTTCGTCCTCTCTTTAATTTCCAACCCTATGGCCTCCATGATTTATTTTGTGTTATTCGTTCATGAGATACACCGAACGCCCGGGAAATTTCAAAGGCACACCCTTTGAAAACGTGTTTTTAATTTAAAAGCATGTTTAAATTCCGTTTTAATTTTTAATTATACCGCGCTTCCGCATTCGCGCTTTTCCCGGGACGATCCACAATTCCTTTCACCTAGGGAGAGGCTCGTCCATGACGTAGCTTGGTTCTCGTAATCCAGGACTATCCTGAGATTGCGCAACTAGTCGTTGTAATTGGTTCCATTGAATTTGTTGGTCTCAAGTATGGTTGATAAAGGGTTCTTAGACATTTTAAATTTACATTTAAAAAACAGAGTTCGCAATCAGCAGAATTTAAAATATGGAGGTTTGATAAATAATTAAATGCTTGGTCTTTAGTCATTTAATGCTCCCACTATTTATACAAAAACACGGTACTCTCAAACGTTGTTTTCGGAAAACCCTTTCCTAGTGGGCTTGGGATCCACAGCGAATTTTCCCATACCCCGCTTTTACGATTCGCATGGGAAGAATCCTGTGGGAGGTATGCCATACCATTCTCGTTCCACGAGATTCCCAAGATTATTGCCTCACTCTTTCACATGATCTGGAAGACTCCAAGCGAATCATGCTGATCGGGCGTTAGACCCGACCCAATCATAGACCCGCTGCTACCTCCACGACTCGTGAGACAGGTAACAGTGGTCTACTTTTCGTTCATGACACAGTGCAGCTTCTTTTAAGTGCGATAGACGTGCCACGACTCGTGAGACCATGCTATCGACCTAAATTAGCTTCCTCACTATGCCATGGACTAGAAGGCATGGACAAACTCCTAGAGTCCATGTCCATTTTTGTCTAGGGCCTAATATTTGGACATTAGTCCAACCAATGTGAGAGTAGTAAATGACCGAGATCTCATATATATAAATATAAACACATTCATCCATAATGCGTAAATAAATAAATGGCATCCCATAGCAGTTATATGATAAATAAAATCCATTCATCCATCATAACAACCACATGTATAATTAAAGCCTAGCACACCCCTATTGGATGATCACGAGCCCAAATTCTATGCGACCCACTGAGCCTGCTGTGGATCTATGGTCAATCTAGGGTTGGTCCTACACTATTACATTAATAGTAAACCCAATCATCATTCTGATGGGCCTTGGTCTCTTTTCTCTTTCATTTCTTCATGGATGCGCCTTGGATCCTCCGTTCTGGGCTCTCCATGTGGACCTTCCTTCTTCTCCACCAAATACATTAAAAATTAAAACCTCACTCCTATTCTACTCCCATTACATATTAAAAAAGAAACCCCAGCGAAAACCCGGGGGGAGTACATTAGGAGGGAGGAAGAATGCCTTATTATTCCAAGGCAACTAGAAGGGGAGAAGGAGAAAGCAGAAAAAGAGGCACACAGGCCCAACATAAAATTAAACCATACATTCGGTCTAGGGCTCGTGATCATCCATTTCCATTCAACGCACATAATTACATGATCCAATCACATAAATATATGCTAACATTCCATGATTACCAATCATATAAATCCAAGATAAAATAAATGTGCCACGTATAAAAAAATATGGTACAACCGTTGGCAATAATATTTCCCGTTTTAGGAAGACCCTTCCTTATTATTTGTAGGTAGGTTATCCCCGGGATTCCAAATCCAATAAACTTAACCTCCCAAAATAATGTTCTTAGAAAATAAGCAAAATTAAACAAAACGAATTTTCAGAATTAATCACAAATAAATTAAAAAAAAAAAACTGAAAATAACAAGAAAAGACGTCGGCGTCAACCGACTGCCGCCACCGGCCACAGTCAACCGGCGCGCGCAGGCTCTGCTTGTCGGCAGCTTTCTGCACAGCCGCGCGCGCCAATCTGCCGGCCGCCAGCGTGCGCCTGCCCTGCCCAGGCGCGCGCACGCGCAGACACCATCGTCTGCATGCACGCGCGGCCTATCCAGTATGCAAGTGGTGCGCGCGTGCACATGGCATGCCTTCCCGACGCGAGCACGCAGCCTCTCTAGCCGAGCGCATGCCGGCTTCCCTGCCCGCATGCGCGTGCGCCCGGCCACTCGCCTGCGCCTGTCGCCCGGCCGCGCCACCCGGTAGGCCTGAATGCGCGCTGCCACGCGCAGGCTCCTCTGCCTGCGCGCGCGTCCGCCTCGCCTGGGCGCACAGCGCGCGGCGATCAGCCACCGGCTGGCCGCGTGCTACGTTTCTCCGTTTCCCAAGAAAAAACAGACAATACCAACATACCAAAAATCATACGAATTGAAAGCAAGAAAAACGACATGCTTTAACGATAAAAATATCAAGAAATAATTAAAACATGCTAAACACGTTTTTCATGCTTACAACGCACACAAGACCCTAGGCCTATACACCGAATCGGACTCTGATACCACTGAAAGCCTGGGATAGGCGTGTGGATCGTCCCGGGAATAGCGCGAATGCGGAAGCGCGATATAAAATTTAAATTGCATAATTTAAACATGCATAATACGTATAAAATTAAAACACGTTCAAGGGGTGTGCCCTTGAAGTTCCCGGGTGTTTGGTGTATCTCATGAATTAAGAACATACATGCAATCATGGAGGCCATAGGATTTGTAAAATAAAAGAAGACGAAAACGTAAATAGAGACCTATCTGTTCGTCGTTTTCCTCTTCTAATCGGTACTCGCGTTGTTCCTCGATTTGCTCCAAATCTCGTAGTGTGAGATCCTGTAAATCGTGACACGCAATCCGCCCACGTATCTTGTACTTCGTGCTAGTGAACGAACAAGTATTTCATTTGGAGAGGATGGATCAATCACAGGTTATTATTTAACGGGGTTAATCCTCCTTTTGTTCAATTGTTAACACACAAGAACAAGAACAATTCTTGGAGAGAGAGATGAGAGAGGCAGATGAGAGAGGGAGAGAGAGCACACGGTTTGTGTGTGTGTGTGTGTGTGTGTGTTGATCATCCCTCTTAAGGTGAGGAGCTAGGAGTATATATAGAGGAGGAGTTTAATCCTCTTCAAACTCCAACTCTAAGAAGACTAATTTGACTAGGATTTTGACCTAGTCAAAGTCGTAATTTAACCTAGTCAAATTAATCCTAGCCATCCATCTCTTCTTTTAATCTCAACCATTAATTTAATTTAATAGAATATTTAAAAACCTAGCTGACTCTGTCTAACCGAACGTCACTCTTGTTATCCATCTCTTTAAGCAGATGGTAGCGTCGAAGGATATGTTTGGATCGTGATGAGATCTCGGTTCCTTTGCTAGCGCTATCGCCTCGTTGTTATCGCAGAAGATAACTACTAGCTCAGCGATGCTAGGTACTACACCGAACCCTTAGATGTAGCTCATCAATCAAACCGTCTCCTTAGTAGCTTCCAAAGCCGCTATATATTCAAAACTCTAAGGTGGAGTCCGCCGTGGTATCCTACTTGGAACTCTTCCAAGCAACCACGCCACCATTAAGTCTGAACACATAACCAGACTGAGACTTGGCATCATCGTCATCCGACTGAAAGCTAGCGTCGCTATAGCTTTCCAGTATCAACTCTCCACCGCCGTAGTCAAGAACATGTCCTTAGTCCTTTTCAGGTACTTCAGGATAGTCTTGACCGCACTCCAGTGTGCCTCCCTGGCAGACGACTGATATTGACTAGTTACGCTAAAAGCGAAAGCCACATTAGGTCTGGTGCACTGAATAACATACTGTATGCTGCCTACGGCTGAAGCATAGGGGATGTCCAACATCCGTTTAAGCTCCTCATCAGTCTTAAGAGACTGCTTCTTGGATAACTTAATTCCATGCCTCATAGGAAGGAATCCTCATTTTGAGTTCTCCATCTTGAATTTGTTCAAGACTTTCTCAATATACGAGGATTGGGCCATTCCTAACATCCTTCTAGATCTATTCCTGTAGATCTTGATGCCAATGATGTAGGATGCCTCGCCCATATCCTTTAGGGAGAATTGCGTTGACAACCACGCTTTAGTGGTACCCAACATCTTAGCATCATTTCCAATGATCAAGATGTCATCCACGTAAAGTACTAGAAATGCAACCGAGCTCCCACTGATCTTCTTGTATACACAAGGATCGGACTCGTTATTGATGAAATCATATCCCCGTATGACTTCATCAAAACGTATGTTATAGCTTCGGGAAGCTTATTTGAGGCCATAGATGGACCTTTGGAGACGGCAGACCTTCTGCTCTTCTCCAACAGATGTGAAACCTTCCGGCTGATCCATATAGATCTCTTCCTTTACGAAACCATTGAGTAAAGTCGTTTTCACATCCATCTGCCATATTTCATAGTCATACCATGCTGCTATGGCAAGCAGTATCCGAATGGACTTAGCCATTGCTATAGGCGAGTAGGTTTTCTCAAAATCGACTCCGGGTCGCTGAGTGTGACCCTTCGCCACAAGCCTGGCTTTGAAGGTTGTAACCTCCCCGTCAGCTTCAAGCTTACGTTTGTAGACCCATTTACACCCTACGGGTTTTACCCCTTTGGGTGGGTCTACTAGGGTCCAAACCTGGTTTGTGCCGATCGAGTCCATCTCGGATTTCATGGCCTCAAGCCACTTATCCGAATCCATGTCCGACACCGCTTCTCCGTACGTCTTTGGATCATTATCCAACTGACCAGTCGGGCCCAGAAATCCATACCTATCAGGTGCATGGGATGCCTTGGCCGACCTACGGAGGACTGGAACATTATTAGTGGGAACTACCGGCTCAAATGTCACCGCCGCCTCATGGGATACCTCACTTGATTCCTCAAGGACTACCTCATCGCGTTGACTATCCGATGGAAAACCCTTTTTCCAAGAACACTGTGTTTCATGAGACAAAAACCTTTTGCTCGGAGGGATAATAGAAATAATACCCCGCAGTTTCTTTCGGATAGCCGATGAACCTGCATAAATTAGACCTCGAGTCCAGTTTATTTCCCACTAATCTCTTGACATATGCGGGGCAACCCCACACTTTCAAGTATTTGTAGGAGGCAGGCTTGCGATGCCATATCTCATATGGCATCTGGGATATCTTCTCAGATGGCCCCAAGTTCAAAACTTTGGCCGCCGTCTGAAGAGCGTATCCTCAGAAGGAAAGGGGGAGTTCGGTAAAACTCATCATGGATCGGATTCCTCCTTTCAGACACACCATTAAGCTGTGGTGTTCTAGGAGGGGTCCACTGAGAGAGAATTCCATTCTCTTTAAGATAATTAGTAAACTCACCACTCAAATACTCTCCACCTCGGTCCGACCGAAGGGCTTTGATCTTTCGACCGGTTTGGTTCTCTACTTCAAGTCTGTATTCCTTAAACCTTCCAAAGACTTCAGACTTGTACCTCATCAGGTAAACATAACCATATCATGAGTGATCATCGGTAAAGGTTATGAAGTACGAGTACCCACCTCTAGCCTGAGTATTTAGTAGGCCACAGACGTCCGTGTGGATCAAATCCAACAGACCGTTAGCTAGCGTGCTTTGTCCAACAAAGGGTTTCTTGGTCACCTTTCCCTTCAGACAGGATTCGCAGGTCGGTAGGTCATCCAAATCGTTTATTTTCTAGACTCTTTGAGTCCACCAACCTTTTTGTCCTATCTTTAGAAATATGACCTAACCTCGCATGCCATATCTGTGTGTTATCATGATTATCCCGTTCTCGTTTGTGTTCCGCAGTCATAATCCAATTAGACTGTTGAAGTATGTACAGACCGCTTATCAATGTACCAAGCAAATGAGAAATACCATCCTTTATAATGAAAATACTGTTTTTATTGATAGTAAATTGATATCCCTCCTTATCAAGGACCGGGATAAATACAATGTTTTTTATCATGCTAGGTACATAGAAACAATCGTTCAGTACAATCCTAACATGACTACTAATGGCTAACTCCATTGATCCTACGACTTCCGCAGCAACGGCCTTGCCATCGCCTAGCCTCAGGATCATCTCATCCTTGGTTAGCCTTCTGCTTCTTTGCAGTACCTGCAAATCATTGCAGATGTGAGCACCACACCCGGTGTCCAATACCCATGAAGCAGAATTAGTTATCATGTTTACTTCAACCACAAACATACCTGGGTTGCAGAGGAGTTGTGGGCACTCCCTCTTCCAATGCCCCTTCCCTTCGCAATGCATACATACATCATTTGTCTTGGACCGTCGAGAACTACGGGCCTTCCTTTTCCCTTTGCTCGGTCCCATCGGAGTAACAGGGGCGCCTGGAGCGTGAGCAGGGGTCGCAACCGTCTTCCCTTTTCCCTTCTTCCTCTTCCAGCGTCCGGCCCTCTTGCCATTCGCCTTGGAGGTCGAAGCCTCTCCTATCAATACCGTCGGCGCCGACTTGTGGGTCGTGGCCTCGTATTTGGACCAGCATGTTGATTAACTCATGAATAGACTTCTCAAGTCTGTTCATGTTGTAGTTTACAACAAACGGGTCAGAGGATGGAGGAAGCGACTGGAGGATCACGTCAATGTACGTGTCATTGTTAAGCCCAGCTTTAAGGTCCTCGAGTTTCTCCACTAGGGAGAGAATCTTAACCCCATGACTTTGTATAGATGATCCTTCAGCAAGCTTGGTGCCAAATCATGCTTTTTTGGCAGTCTAATATGTCTATCCGGAACCGCATAAACCTCGTTCATGTAGAGCATTATGGCGGAGATTCCCAAGATATTATTCCTCACCTATTCGCAAGGTTCCGAGGACTCCAAGCGAACTATGTTACTCAATGTTGGGCCCGACCGATCAACCAAATCATGCCTCAAACTGTTACCCCCCACCACTCGTGAGACAGGGAAACAGCGAGTGCAGTATCTTTGTTCACAATAATGGTGCAGCTTTCCCCTAGTCCAAGTGTGCCACGACTCGTGAGACCACACTTGGGTAGTGGTAGCTTCCTCACCACATTGCTGTAGATGAAGGCTCGGACAAATCAAAATACCATTTGATCCAAGTCCATTCTGTTAGAATAGGTGACCAGAAAGCCAATAGGTTTGGCGATTTGTAACCTATTATACAACTCGATGTAAATGTAATATTATTATGTGATGAATAAAATGAGTATTTATCACTTATGGTGCTTACTTTGTTGTGCTCATTTCACATTTGTTAAAACGGTGTTTAACTTATATCGCAACAAAGCCCACAAACCATGGATAACAACTCGTGCAGTTGGGCCACGCATTGGATGGTGGTCATGAAACCAACTGATTAAGAGTTGGGTCTGAAACGTTCCAAGTCGAGGACCTCGAGACAGGGCATCGAGAGTCCTATTGAGACTTGCGTCAAGAGTCGTGTTCATTGGATGAGTATCGTGTTTTCAACGGCGACAGGCGTGGGACGCTTACACGATCTTGATGGGTTAGTCGACTGGGGTCGAGCCGACTGGACTGACTTGCGGGGATCATCATATGGAAGCCTTGGAGGCTTGGTCGGTATGATTGGTTTTCCCTGGTTCAGATAGTACGGGAGTAATCCTCAGACTTGAGGAATCATGGCAGTCGCATGCATAGGACGGCTGTATCTTGGATCTGGCGAGAGGTGATCATTCTGTAAGATGATCATCATAAGCTAGTGCAGTCAGAATGTGTAGCGAGGACGGTGGATTCCAAGAAGAGGATCCGTCCCCTGTCAGTATGTGACAGAGGTATCTTCTATGCACTCGGAGACACGTTCATGCTGTTTAAGTTGTGGCCACAGTGGTTGGTCAAACAGGGAATGGTTTCCTGTGTCGATGCAATGAAGCATACGTGGTCTCGAGTATTAAGCATAGACGCCTAGTCAAGGATGGGAACCGACGCCCAATTTCATACCCTAGACTAAAGCCGGGAGACGGTAGACGGAAGGATAGTACCCGTACAGAATCGGCGCCTAAATGTTCACGCCAATTCACCTAGTCTCTAATGCCATGGACCGTTGCTAGACGGCCACCCATGGTAACGGGCCCTTGTAGGACACGGGCCCAAGTCTAGCTGAGGGTGAACCTAAAGGGTCACACACAAATCACCGGGAGGTTGAGAGATCGACTTGGAGTCAATCTCGAAGGATAAATAAGTAATTAGATTACTTACGGGAAAGTCCATTGGATGGACGGGCCGATATTGTATCGGGCTTTCATTTAATCGGTTAATTGGATTTTCGATTAAATATGAAAAATTGAGATGTTGAGACGTTGGATCTTTTAATTGGATTAAAAGATCAACGAGAATAATTTAAATGGACATTAAATTGGATTTAATATTGGGTTCGTCATAATTGGATTACGATAAAACCCGGTCCGTTAAATTTACTCGAGAGGAGAAATAATTCCTATTTTGGAATAGGAAGAAGTTGGACTTCTTCCCTTATTTAAACATGGCCGATATGCTCCCTTGGAGGAAGCACAATCAGCCATGTTCATGCTAGGTGGTATGTTGACTTATCTCTTTTGGTAAGAGACAAATCAACTCCAATCAAGCTCTTCCCTTTTTGGTATGATTTGATCATACCATAAATTTTGGTAGGCTTGATTGAAGAATTGATGGTGATTGATTGGAATGAATCTTGACATCCTTGGATGAACCTAGACACATTCCAATAATCACATTAATTATGTGTATATATGAGATTATACAACACCAAGCATAAGTGATTCATTATTCATCTTTTTCTAGGAAAAAGAGAAGACAAAAATCCCTCTTCTCTCTCTCAACTCTCGGCCTCTCTCCCTCTCTCCCTCTCTCACACTTGTGTTGTTCACTTGATTTTTAATCAAGAAGAAGAACAAAGTAAGTTTAAGAGGGCACTAATTCATAGTGTTCTTCTCTTAAATCGATTCCTTCTTAAACCCATTCTTTTCTAGCAAGAAGAACGTGTGTTTCTTCCAGTGTGGTGTGGATCACCTTTGGAGAACCCATACGTTTGGATTTCGTGAGCATTCCGGAGAAGGAACAAGCTAGTAGCCGGGAGCATACGCTAAACAATCAAAGGTAACGGTTTTACTACGCTTTGATTGATTTAATATACATCTATGCCCTATGTGGTTAAATATATGTTTCCAATATTTACACATTCTTACATCGAACACCCGGTTGAGCACCCAAGGATACACCCCTTGGGATTCGTTTATTTAAATTAGATTTAAATTTACGCACCTTTTCTCCCTTTCTCGCTTCCGCTCGCGCTCCCGGGCAGATCCGCTTGTCCTTCACATTCTGGGCCTAATATTTAATTTGGTCCAACCAAAATAAGATTTTAATGTACGATCGGACCTCATCACATTAAGGTGTTTTAACATGCATAAATATCCAATATTTAAAGCGATAAATGAATACGCCGCATGCAAAAAACATAACATACCCCTGTTAGGATGATCACAAGCCCAACCTATGCGACCCACTGAGCCCGCAGTGAGTCTATGGTCTGTCTGGGGTGGTCCTAAATTATTACAATAATAATATACCCATTGTCAGTCCAATGGGCCTTGAAGGCTTCTTGTTTCACGCCTTGATGCTCCACCTTGGGTCTCTGACTCCACAAGCTTGTTAAAATAAAACCTCACCAATCTTATCTACTCTCATTACAATTGAAAGTATACATGGGAAATAAAAACAAGCTTTAACATCATGAGGCTGAAATACGGGAGATGATAGTCCTAAAACAAAGAGGCACGCAGGCCCCACGCAACATAAATATAAATAATCATACATTCATCCATACACTAGGTCTACGGCTTTTTGTGATCATCCCATCTTGATTCCATCAAATCACATAACACAATTATTCCAAATAATTATGCATAAACCATGGATATTCCAAATATCCAAGTGATGTCCAACATCACAAAACATAAATACATAAATAATATGCAAAGATTCAAATTTCAAATTCAACGGACATTATAAACAATGCATCCAATGCATGTACTAATCCCAAATTAATTAAGCAAATTTGATCTAAGGAACTGTTGGAATAGGTGACCAGAAAGCCAATAGGTTTGGCAATTTGTAACCTATCCGACAACTTGATGTGAATGTAATATTATTATGTGATGAATAAGATGAGTATTCGTCACCAATGGTACCTTCTTTGTTGCGCTCATCTTACATTTGTTAAAACGGTGTTAAACTTATATCGCAACAAAGCCCACAGACCAGGGATAACAACTCGTGCAGTTGGGCCACGCATTGGATGGTGGTCATGAAACCAGCTGATTAAGAGTTGGGTCTGAAACGTTCCAAGTCGAGGACCTCGAGACAGGGCATCGAGAGTCCTATTGAGACTTGCGTCAAGAGTCGTGTTCATTAGATGAGTGTCGTGTTTCATCGGCGACAGGCATGGGACGCCTACACGATCTTGATGGGTTGGTCGACTGGGGTCGAGCCGACTGGACTGACTCGCGGGGATCATCATATGGAAGCCTTGGAGGCTTGGTCGGTATGATTGGATTCCCCGGTTCCGATAGTACGGAGTAATCCTCAGACTTGAGGAATCATGGCAGTCACGTGCACAGGACGGCTGTATATTGGATCTGGCGAGAGGTGATAATTCTGTAAGATGATCATTATAAGCCTTGTTCAGTACAGTCAGAATGTGTAGCGAGGACGGTGGATTCCAAGAAGAGGATCCGTCCCCTGTCAGTATGTGACAGAGGTATCTCCTATGCACTCGGAGACACGTTCATGCTGTTTGAAGCTGTGGCCACAGTGGTTGGTCGAACAGGGAATGGTTTCCTGTGTCGACGCAATGAACCATACGTGGTCTCGAGTATTAAGCATAGATGCCTAGTCAAGGATGGTAACCGACGCCCAATTCCATACCCTAGACTAAGGCCGGGAGACGGTAGACGGAAGGATCGTACCTGTACGGAATCGGCGCCTAAATGTTCACGCCAATTCACCTAGTCTCTAGTGCCATGGACCGTTGTACAGAGTCATGGGTCAAGATGCTCTCCCTAGTGGAGAAACTCGAGGACCTTAAAGCTGGGCTTAACAATGACACGTACATTGACGTGATCCTCCAGTCGCTTCCTCCATCCTATGACCCGTTTGTTGTAAACTACAACATGAACGGACTTGAGAAGTCTATTCATGAGTTGATCAACATGCTGGTCCAATACGAGGCAACGACCCACAAGTCGGCGCCGGCGGTATTGATAGGAGAGGCTTCGACCTCCAAGGCGAATGGCAAGAGGGCCGGACGCTGGAAGAGGAAGAAGGGCAAAGGGAAGACGGTTGTGGCCCCTGCTCACGCTCCGGACGTCCCTGTTGCTCCGGTTGGACCGAGCAAAGGGAAAGGGAAGGCCCGTGGTTCTCAGCGGTCCAAGGAAAATGATGTCTGCATGCATTGCCAAGGGAAAAGGGCATTGGAAGAGGGAGTGTCCACAACTCCTCTCCAACCCAGGTGTGTTTGTGGTTGAAGTTAATATGATTACTATTCTGCTTCATGGGTATTGGATACTGGATGTGGTGCTCACATCTGCAGTGATCTGCAGGCACTGCAAAGAAGTAGAAGGCTAACCAAGGATGAGATGATCCTGAGGCTAGGCGATGGCAAGGCCGTTGCTGCGGAGGCCGTAGGATCACTAGAGTTAGCCATTAGTAGTCATGTTAGGATTGTACTAAACCACTATTTCAATGTACCTAGCATGATTAAAAACATTGTTTCCATCCCGGTCCTTGATAAGGAGGGATATGAATTTACCATCAATAAAAATGGTTTTTTCATTATCAAAGATGGTATTTCTCATCTGCTTGGTACATTGGTCAACGGTCTGTACATACTTTAACAGTCTAATTGGATTATGACTGCAGAACAAAAACGAAAACGTGATGATCATAATAACGCACAGATATGGCATGCGAGGATAGGTCATATCTCTAAAGATAGGATAAGAAGGTTGGTGGACTCAAAGAGTCTAGAAATAGACGATTTGGACAACCTACCGACCTGCGAATCCTGTCTAAAGGGAAAGATGACCAAGAAACCCTTTGTTGGACAAAGTACGCTAGCCAGTGGTCTGTTGGATTTGATCCATACAGATGTCTGTGGTCCACTAAATACTCAGGCTAGAGGAGGGTACTCGTACTTCATAATCTTTATCGATGATAACTCACGGTATGGTTATGTTTACCTGATGAGGTACAAGTCTGAAGCTTTTGGAAGGTTTAAAGAATACAGAATTGAAGTAGAGAACCAAACCGGTCGAAAGATCAAAAGCCCTTCGGTCGGACCGAGGTGGAGAGTATTTGAGTGGTGAGTTTACTGATTATCTAAAAGAGAATAGGATTCTCTCTCAGTGGACCCCTCCTGGAACACCGCAGCTTAATGGTGTGTCTGAAAGGAGGAATCGGACCTTGTTGGACATGGTCCGATCCATGATGAGTTTTACCGAACTACCCCTTTCCTTCTGGGGATACGCTCTTGAGACGGCGGCCAAAGTTTTGAACTTGGCGCCATCTAAAAGGGTATCCCAGACGCCATATGAGATATGGCATGGCAAGCCTGCCTCCTACAAATACTTGAAAGTGTGGGGTTGCCCCGCATATGTCAAGAGATTAGTGGGAGATAAACTGGACTCGAGGTCTAGTTTATGCAGGTTCATCGGCTATCTGAAAGAAACTGCGGGGTATTATTTCTATGATCCCTCCGAGCAAAAGGTTTTTGTCTCGCGAAACGCAGTGTTCTTGGAGAAAGGTTTTCCATCGGATAGTCGACGCGATGAGGTACTCCTTGAGGAATCAAGTGAGGTACCCCATGAGGCGGCAGTGACATCTGAGCCAGTGGTTCCCACTGATATTGTTCCAGTCCTCCGTAGGTCGGCCAGAGTATCCCATGCACCTGATAGGTATGGATTTCTGGGCCTGACCGGTCACTTGGATAATGATCCAAAGACGTACGGAGAAGCGATGTCGGACATCGATTCGGACAAGTGGCTTGAGGCTATGAAATCCGAGATGGACTCGATGGGTACAAACAAGGTTTGGACCCTAGCAGATCCACCAAAAGGGGTTAAACCCGAAGCTGGAACATACGTTTTGATGAAGTCATACGGGGATATGATTTCATCAAGAACGAGTCCGATCCTTGTGTATACAAGAAGATCAGTGGGAGCTCAGTTGCGTTTCTGGTGCTTTACGTGGATGACATCTTGCTCATTGGGAATGATGCTAAGATGTTGGGTACCACTAAAGCTTGGTTGTCAATGCAATTCTCCATGAAGGATATGGGCGAGGCATCCTACATCCTTGGCATCAAGATCTACAGGGATAGATCTAGACAGATGTTATGAATGGCCCAGTCCTCGTACATTGAGAAAGTCTTGAAGAGATTCAAGATGGAGAACTCAAAACGAGGATTCCATCCTATGAGGCATGGAATTAAGTTATCCAAGAAGCAGTCTCCTAAGACTGATGAGGAGTTTAAAAGGATGTTGGACATCCCTTATGCTTCAGCCGTAGGCAGCATGCAGTATGCTGTTCAGTGCACTAGACCTGATGTGGCTTTCGCTTTGAGCGTAACTAGCCGATATCACTGGAGTGCAGTCAAGACTATCCAAAAGTACCTGAAAAGGACTAAGGACATGTTCTTGATCTACGGCGGTGGAGGGTTGATACTGGAAGGCTATAGCGACGCTAGCTTCCAGTCGAATGACGATGATGCCAAGTCTCAGTATGGTTTTGTATTCAGACTTAATGGTGGCGTGGTTACTTGGAAGGGTTCCAAGTAGGCTACCACGGCGGACTCCACCATAGAGTTTTGAATACATAGCGGCTTTGGAAGCTGCTAAGGAGTGGTTTGGTTGATGAGCTACATCCAAGGGTTGGATGTAGTACCTAGCATTGCTAAGCCTGTAATTATCTTTCATGATAACAACGGGGCGATAGCGCTAGCAAAGGAACCGAGATCTCATCACGATCCAAGCATATTCTTAGACGCTACCATCTACATAGAGAGATAGATAGCAGGACTGACGTTCGGTTGGACCGAGTCAGCTCCACAGAAAACATAGCAGATCCACTTGCTAAGCCCATGTCGCAAGTTGCCCATACTCACCATCTGAATAAGAGGTTCGAGGTCAATGGGTGATTGGCTTTAGGTCAAGTGGGAGATTGTTGGAATAGGTGACCAGAAAGCCAATAGGTTTGGCAATTTGTAACCTATCCGACAACTTGATGTGAATGTAATATTATTATATGATGAATAAGATGAGTATTCGTCACTAATAGTACCTTCTTTGTTGCGCTCATCTTACATTTGTTAAAACGGTGTTTAACTTATATCGCAACAAAGCCCACAAACCAGGGATAACAACTCGTGCAGTTGGGCCACGCATTGGATGGTGGTCATGAAACCAGCTGATTAAGAGTTGGGTCTGAAACGTTCCAAGTCGAGGACCTCGAGACAGGGCATCGAGAGTCCTATTGAGACTTGCGTCAAGAGTCGTGTTCATTAGATGAGTGTCGTGTTTCATCGGCGACAGGCGTGGGACGCCTACACGATCTTGATGGGTTGGTCGACTGGGGTCGAGCCGACTGGACTGACTCGCGGGGATCATCATATGGAAGCCTTGGAGGCTTGGTCGGTATGATTGGATTCCCCGGTTCTGATAGTACGGGAGTAATCCTCAGACTTGAGGAATCATGGCAGTCACGTGCACAGGACGGCTGTATCTTGGATCTGGCGAGAGGTGATCATTCTGTAAGATGATCATTATAAGCCTTGTCCAGTGCAGTCAGAATGTGTAGCGAGGATGGTGGATTCCAAGAAGAGGATCCGTCCCCTGTCAGTATGTGACAGAGGTATCTCCTATGCACTCGGAGATACGTTCATGCTGTTTGAAGCTGTGGCCACAGTGTTGGTCGAACAGGGAATGGTTTCCTGTGTCGACGCAATGAAGCATACGTGGTCTCGAGTATTAAGCATAGATGCCTAGTCAAGGATGGGAACCGACGCCCAACTCCATACCCTAGACTAAGGCCGAGAGACGGTAGACGGAAGGATCGTACCTGTACGGAATCGGCGCCTAAATGTTCACGCCAATTCACCTAGTCTCTAGTGCCATGGACCGTTGCTAGACGGCCACCCATGGTAACGGGCCCTTCTGGGACACGGGCCCAAGTCTAGCTGAGGGTGAACCTAAAGGGTCACACACAAATCACCGAGGAGGTTGAGAGATCGACTTGGAGTCAATCTCGAAGGATAAAATAAGTAATTGGATTACTTAAGGGAAAGTCCATTGGATGGACGGGCCGATATTGTATCGGGCTTTCATTTAATCGGTAAATTGGATTTTCGATTAAATATGGAAAGTTGAGATGTTGAGACGTTGGATCTTTTAATTGGATTAAAAGATCAACGGGAATAATTTAAGTGGACATTAAATTGGATTTAATATTGGGTTCGTCGTAATTGGATTACGATAAAACTCGGTCCGTTAAATTATACCCGAGAGGAGAAATAATTCCTAATTTGGAATAGGAAGAAGTTGGACTTCTTCCCTTAATTAAATATGGCCGACATGCTCCCTTGGAGGAAGCAAAATCAGCCATGTTGCATGCTAGGTGGTATGTTGACTTATCTCTTTGGAAAGAGACAAATCAACTCCAATCAAGCTCTTCCCTTTTGGTATGATTTGATCATACCATAAATTTTGGTAGGCTTGATTGAAGAATTGATGGTGATTGATTGGAATGAATCTAGACATCCTTGGATGAACCTAGACACATTCCAATAATCACATTAATTATGTATATATATTAGAATATACAACACCTAGCATAAGTGATTCATTATTCATCTTTTTCTAGGAAAAAGAGAGGACAAAAATCCTCTCCTTTCTCTCAAAATTTCGTGCTCCCTCCCTCTCTTACACTTGTGTTCTTCACTTGATTTTGAATCAAGAAGAAGAACAAAGTAAGTTTAAGAGATTCATAGTGTTCTTCTCTTAAACCGATTCCTTCCTAAACCCGTTCTTTTCTAGAAAGAAGAACGTGTGTTTCTTCCGGTGTGGTGTGGATCACCTTTGGAGAATCCATACGTTTGGATTTTGAGAGCATTCCGGAGAAGGAACAACGCTAGTAGCCGGGAGCATACGCTAAACAATCAAAGGTAACAGTTTATTACGCTTTGATTGATTTCATTTGTATATCTATGCCCTATGTGTTTAAATATTTCTTTTAATATTTACACATCCTACATCGAACGCCCGGTTGAGCACCCAAGGGTACACCCCTTGGGATTCGCGTATTTTGAATTTGATTTAAATTTACGCACTTTTCTCGCTTTTCTCGCTTCCGCTCGCGCTCCCGGGCGGATCCGCTTGTCCTTCAGGAACAATTCAATTATTCCAAAATCAAATGTGCAAAATTAATACATTTTCAGAATAATGTGCAGAAAAAGCAAAAAATCAAATTTTCTGGAAAACGTCGAAAAACGGCACAAAACGGCCCAACCGTTGTGTCTGTCGGCCAGCCGCGCGCACAGGGCAGCGCACGCGCGCGCAGGTAGCAAGTCTATGCGCCCTGCGCGCGCGTTGTCCCATGCCATGCTGGCCTTGGCCGGCAGCGGCATGCCTGCGCACAGCACGCGCACGCCCACTTGCGCAGCATCCACGCGCATGGCGAGTGCGCAAGCCCGCCTTCGCATGGCCGCTCCTGCCAGCACGCACACTGGAAGGCACGCCGGTCAGGCTGCACGCAGGTGTGAGCCTGCACGCGCCTGGCAGCCAGTGACCGGCCGGCAAGGGCGGCAGCCAACCGCTGCCACTACTGTCTGTTTTAGCACAAAACAGCAATAATAAACTGAAAATAAGCATGTAATTCTAGATCCAATCTTACAAAATTAGCATGCCCATCAAATTCAAACAATTGAATCATCATATTCATTCATATATCCATACAATCTAACATGCCATTAAAACAATAAAAGCAAGTAGATTATGCCATACGCATAGATCTATGTGTTTGGCATGATCTACTTGCTTTTAATGGCTTTATTAGCATGTTAGATTATATAAATATATGAATAATATGATGATTCAATTGTTAGGATTTAATGGACTTTTGGCATGCTTAATTTTGTTAGATTGGATCTAAAAATTGCATGCTTATTTTCAGAAAAAATGTTACTATTATTGTGCTGAAACAGTACTGAAGGCGCGCGCCATGCGCGTGCTGCCTTGTGCGCGTGGCGGGCCGTTTTGTGCCGTTTTTCGACTTTTTTTGGAAAATTAATTTTCTGTATTTTCTACACAATATTCTGAAAATATGTTAATTTTGCATTTTTGATTTTGGAATAATTGGATTATTTCTTGAATTAAATTTGCTTAATTAATTTGGGATTAATACATGCATTGGATGCATTGTTTAAAATGTCCATTAAATTTGAAATTTGAATTTTGCATATTATTTATATATTTATGCTTTTGTGATGTTGGACATTACTTGGGTATTTGGAATATCCATTGGTATTTATGCATGATTATTTGGAATAATTATGTTATGTGTGTTGATGGAATCAACATGGGATGATCACAAGAGCCCTAGACCTTATGTATGGATGAATGTATGATCATTTATTTTCTGTTGGGTGGGGCCTGCGTGCCTCTTGTTTTGGGACTATCATCTCCCGTATTTTCAGCCTTTGATGTTAAGGCTTGTTTTCCTTTATTACCAATGTATTACTTTCAGTTGTAATGAGAGTAGATAGGATTGGTGAGGTTTTAATTTTAACAAACAATTGGAGTCGGAGACCCCAAGGAGGAGCATCAAGGCGTGAAACAAGAAGCCTTCAAGGCCCATTGGACTGACAATGGGTATATTATTATTGTAATAATTTTAGGACCACCCTAGACAGACCATAGACTCACTGCGGGCTCAGTGGGTCGCATAGGTTGGGCTTGTGATCATCCTAACAGGGGTATGCTATGGTTTACGCATGCGACGTATTTATTTATCGCTTTTAAATATTGGATATTTATGCATGCTAAAACACCATAATTTGATGAGGTCTCGGTCACACTTAAACTCTCATTTGGTTGGACCAAATTAAATATTAGGCCCAGAACGAATTTGGATCAAAATGGTATTTTGATCTGTCCGAGTCTTCCATCCACAGCAATGTGGTGAGGAAGCTGCCACTACCCAAGTGTGGTCTCACGAGTCGTGGCACACTTGGACTAGGGGAAAGCTGCACCATTGTTGTGAACAAAAAGACTGCGCTCGTTGTTTTCCTGTCTCACGAGTCGTGGGGGGCGACAGTTTGAGGCATGATTTGGTTGATGGGTCGGGCCCAACACTGAGTAACATGGTTCGCTTGGAGTCCTCGGAACCATGCGAATAGGTGAGGCAAAATATCTTGGGAATCTCATTGGATGAGAATGATATTGGATATCTCCCACGAGGTCTTATTCATGTGAATCGTAAAAGCGGGACATGGAGATTACGCTTGTGGATCCCAAGCCCACAAGGAAATGGTTTCCCGAAACTCCGCTTGAGAGTGGCGGACTTTCATATAAATAGTGGGGAGGGTTAAAGACTAAAAGACCAAGTCTTCAACTTGAACAATAATATTACCATCATCTGCTAATTTCTGCTTTACATTTTCATTAATGTAGATATGTCTAAGAACCCATTAACCATGATTTCTCGAGACTAACAAATTCAACGGAACGAACTACTCGGAGTGGCTGAGAAACCTGAGGATTGTCCTCGGTTTCGAGAACCAAGGCTACGTCTTGGACGAGCCGCCACCGAGCGACTTGCCGGAGGGGTCCACGCCTGAAGAACGTTTGACGTTCGAGAAATGGCATGAGGACAACTGGAAAGTATGCAGTATCATACTGGCTTTGATGTCTAACGACATCCAGAAGCAGTATGAGAGGGTGGACAACGTCTCCGCCATAATGCTCTGCATGAACGAGGTTTATGCGGTTCCGGATAGGCATATTAGATATGCCGCCATAAAAGCATTCTTTGGCACCAAGCTTGCTGAAGGAGCGTCTGTACAAAGTCATGGGGTCAAGATGCTCTCCCTAGTGGAGAAACTCGAGGACCTTAAAGCTGGGCTTACCAATGACACGTTCATTGACGTGATCCTCCAGTCGCTTCCTCCATCCTATGACCCGTTTGTTGTAAACTACAACATGAACGGACTTGAGAAGTCTATTCATGAGTTGATCAACATGCTGGTCCAATACGAGGCAACGACCCACACGTCGGCGCCGGCGGTATTGATAGGAGAGGCTTCGACCTCCAAGGCGAATGGCAAGAGGGCCGGACGCTGGAATAGGAAGAAGGGCAAAGGGAAGATGGTTGCGGCCCCTGCTCGCGCTCAGGGCATCCCTGTTGCTCCGGTTGGACCGAGCAAAGGGAAAGGGAAGGCCCGTGATTCTCAGCGGTCCAAGGCAAATGATGTCTGCATGCATTGCCAAGGGAAAGGGCATTGGAAGAGGGAGTGCCCACAACTCCTCTCCAACCCAGGTATGTTTGTGGTTGAAGTTAATATGATTACTAATTCTACTTCATCGGTATTAGATACCGGGTGTGGTGCTCACATCTGCAATGATTTGCAGGCACTGCAAAGAAGCAGAAGGCTAACCAAGGATGAGATGATCCTGAGGCTAGGCGATGGCAAGGTCGTTGCTGCGGAGGCCGTAGGATCACTAGAGTTAGCCCTTAGTAGCCATGTTAGGATTGTACTGAACGACTGTTTCTATGTACCTAGCATGATTAAAAATATTGTTTTCATCCTGGTCCTTGATAAGGAGGGATAAGAATTTACCATCAATAAAAATGGTTTTTTCATTATCAAAGATGGTATTTCTCATTTGCTTGGTACATTGGTCAACGATCTGTACATACTTCAACAGTCTAATTGGATTATGACTGCAGAACACAAATGAAAACGTGATGATCATAATAACGCACAGATATGGCATGCGAGGTTAGGTCATATCTCTAAAGATAGGATAAGAAGGTTGGTGGACTCAAAGAGTCTAGAAATAGACAATTTGGACAACCTACCGACCTGCGAATCCTTTCTGAAGGGAAAGATGACCAAGAAAACCCTTTGTTGGACAAAGTACGCTAGCCAGTGGTCTGTTGGATTTGATCCATACAGATGTCTGTGGTCCACTAAATACTCAGGCTAGAGGTGGGCACTCGTACTTCATAACCTTTACCGATGATCACTCACGGTATGGTTATGTTTACCTGATGAAGTACAAGCCTGAAGCCTTTGGAAGTGAGGAATACAGACTTGAAGTAGAGAACCAAACCGGTCGAAAGATCAAAGCCCTTCGGTCGGACCGAGGTGGAGAGTATTTGAGTGGTGAGTTTACTGATTATCCAAAAGAGAATGGGATTCTCTCTCAGTGGACCCCTCCTGGAACGCCACAGCTTAATGGTATGTCTGAAAGGAGGAATCGGACCTTGTTGGACATGGTCCGATCCATGATGAGTTTTACCGAACTCCCCCTTTCCTTCTGGGGATACGCTCTTGAGACGGCGGCCAAAGTTTTGAACTTGGCGCCATCTAAAAAGGTATCCCAGACGCCATATGAGATATAGCATGGCAAGCCTGCCTCCTACAAATACTTGAAAGTGTGGGGTTGCCCCACATATGTCAAGAGATTAGTGGGAGATAAACTGGACTCACGGTCTAGTTTATCCAGGTTCATCGGCTATCCGAAAGAAACTGCGGGGTATTATTTCTATGATCCCTCCGAGCAAAAGGTTTTTGTCTCGCGAAACGCAGTGTTCTTGGAAAAAGGTTTTCCATCGGATAGTCGACGCGATGAGGTACTCCTTGAGGAATCAAGTGAGGTACCCCATGAGGCGACAGTGACATCTAAGCCAGTGGTTCCCACTGATATTGTTCCAGTCCTCCGTAGGTCGGCCAGAGTCTCCCATACACCTAATAGGTATGGATTTCTAGGCTTGACCGGTCAGTTGTATAATGATCTAAAGACATAAGGAGAAGCGATGTCGGACATCGATTCAGACAAGTGGCTTGAGGCCATGAAATCCGAGATGGACTCGATTGGTACAAACAAGGTTTGGACCGTAGTAGATCCACCCAAAGGGGTTAAACTCGTAGGGTGTAAATGGGTCTACAAACGTAAGCTTGGAGCTGATGGGGAGGTTACAACCTTCAAAGCCAAGCTTATGGCGAAAGGTTACACTCAGCGACCCGGGGTCGATTTTGAGGAAACCTACTCGCCCGTAGCAATGGCCAAGTCCATTCGATACTGCTTGCCATAGCAGCATGGTATGACTATGAAATATGGCAGATGGACGTGAAAACGGCCTTCCTCAACGGTTTCGTAGAGGAAGAGATCTATATGGATCAGCCGGAAGGTTTCACAACTGTTGAAGAAGAGCAGAAGGTCTGTCGTCTCCAAAGGTCCATCTATGGCCTCAAACAAGCTTCCCGAAGCTGGAACATACATTTTGATGAAGTCATACGGGGATATCATTTCATCAAGAACGAGTCCGGTCCTTGTGTATACAAGAAGATCAGTGGGAGCTCAGTTGCGTTTCTGGTGCTTTACGTGGATGACATCTTGCTCATTGGGAATGATGCTAAGATGTTGGGTACCACTAAAGCTTGGTTGTCAACGTAATTCTCCATGAAGGATATGGGCGAGGCATCCTACATCCTTGGCATCAAGATCTACAGGGATAGATCTAGAAGGATGTTAGGAATGGCCCAGTCCTCGTATATTGAGAAAGTCTTGAAGAGACCTCAAGATGGAGAACTCAAAACGAGGATTCCTTCCTATGAGGCATGGAATTAAGTTATCCAAGAAGCAGTCTCCTAAGATTGATGAGGAGCTTAAAAGGATGTTGGACATCCCCTATGCTTCAGCCGTAGGCAACATACAGTATGTTGTTCAGTGCACTAGACCTGATGCGGCTTTCGCTTTGAGCGTAACTAGCCGATATCAGTCGTGTGCCGGGGAGGCACACTGGAGTGCAGTCAAGACTATCCTAAAGTACCTGAAAAGGACTAAGGACATGTTCTTGATCTACGGCGGTGGAGAGTTGATACTGGAAGGCTATAGCGATGCTAGCTTCCAGTCGGATAACGATGATGCCAAGTCTTAGTCTGGTTATGTGTTCAGACTTAATGGTGGCGTGGTCGCTTGGAAGAGTTCCAAGCAGGCTACCACGGCGGACTCCACCACAGAGTCTGAATACATAGCAGCTTCGGAAGCTGCTAAGGAGGCGGTTCGGATGAAGAGCTATATCTAAGAGTTGGGTGTAGTACCTAGCATCGCTGAGCCAGTGGTTATCTTCTGCGATAACAACGGGGCTATAGCGCAAGCAAAGGAACCGAGATCTCATCACCGATCCAAGCATATTCTTAGACGTTACCATCTACTCCGAGACACGGTTAGTAGGGGTGATGTTCGGATGGACCGAGTCAGCTCCGCAGAAAACATAGCAGATCCACTTACTAAGTCCATGTCGCAAGTTGCCCATACTCAGCATCAGGATAAGATGGGTTTGAGGTCAATGGGTGATTGGCTTTAGGTCAAGTGGGAGATTATTAGAATAGGTGACCAGAAAGCCAATAGGTTTGGCGATTTGTAACCTATTATACAACTCGATGTAAATGTAATATTATTATTTGATGAATAAAATGAGTATTTATCACTTCTGGTGCTTACTTTGTTGCGCTCATTTTCACATTTGTTAAAAACGGTGTTTAACTTTATATCGCAACAAAGCCCATAGACCATGGATAACAACTCGTGCAGTTGGGCCACACATTGGATGGTGGTCATGAAACCAACTGATTAAGAGTTGGGTCTGAAACGTTCCAAGTCGAGGACCTCGAGACAGGGCATCGAGAGTCCTATTGAGACTTGCGTCAAGAGTCGTGTTCATTGGATGAGTGCCATGTTTCATCAGTGACAGGCGTGGGACGCCTACACAATCTTGATGGGTTGGTCGACTGGGGTCGAGCCGACTGGACTAACTCGCGGGATCATCATATGGAAGCCTTGGAGGCTTGGTCGGTATGATTGGTTTTCCCCGGTTCCGATAGTACGAGAGTAATCCTCAGACTTGAGGAATCATGGCAGTCGCGTGCACAGAACGACTGTATCTTGGATCTGGCGAGAGGTGATCATTCTGTAAGATGATCATCATAGGCCTTGTCCAGTGCAGTCGGAATGTGTAGCGAGGCGGTGGATTCCAAGAAGAAGATTCGTCCCCTGTCAGTATGTGACAGAGGTAACTCCTATGCACTCGGAGACACGTTCATGTTGTTTATGTTAGAATAGGTGACCAGAAAGCCAATAGGTTTGGCGATTTGTAACCTATTATACAACTCGATGTAATTGTAATATTATTATGTGATGAATAAAGTGAGTGTTCGTCACTATTGGTACCTACTTTGTTGTGCTCACTTTACATTTGTTAAAACGGTTTTTAACTTATATCGCAACAAAGCCCACAGACCATGGATAACAACTCATGCAGTTGGGCCACGCATTGGATGGTGGTCATGAAACCAACTGATTAAGAGTTGGGTCTGAAACGTTCCAAGTCGAGGACCTCGAGACAGGGCATCGAGAGTCCTACTGAGACTTGCATCAAGAGTCGTGTTCATTGGATGAGTGCCGTGTTTCATCGGCGACAGGCGTGGGACGCCTACACGGTCTTGATGGGTTGGTCGACTGGGTCGAGCCGACTGGACTGACTCGCGGGGATCATCATATGGAAGCCTTGGAGGCTTGGTCGGTATGATTGGATTCCCCGGTTCCGATAGTACGGGAGTAATCCTCAGACTTGAGGAATCATGGCAGTCACGTGCACAGGACGGCTGTATATTGGATCTGGCGAGAGGTGATCATTCTGTAAGATGATCATTATAAGCCTTGTCCAGTGCAGTCGGAATGTGTAGCGAGGACGGTGGATTCCAAGAAGAGGATCCGTCCCCTGTCAGTATGTGACAGAGGTATCTCCTATGCACTCGGAGACACGTTCATGCTGTTTGAAGCTGTGGCCACAGTGGTTGGTCGAACAGGGAATGGTTTCCTGTGTCGATGCAATGAAGCATACGTAGTCTCGAGTATTAAGCATAGATGCCTAGTCAAGGATGGGAACCGACGCCCAATTCCATACCCTAGACTAAGGCCGGGAGACGGTAGACGGAAGGATCGTACCCGTACGGAATCGGCGCCTAAATGTTCACGCTAATTCACCTAGTTTCTAGTGCCATGGACCGTTGCTAGACGGCCACCCATGGTAACGGGCCCTTGTGGGACACGGGCCCAAGTCTAGCTGAGGGTGAACCTAAAGGGTCACACACAAATCACCGAGGAGGTTGAGAGATCGACTTGGAGTCAATCTCGAAGGATAAAATAAGTAATTGGATTACTTAAGGGAAAGTCCATTGGATGGACGAGCCGATATTGTATCGGGCTTTCATTTAATCGGTAAATTGGATTTTCGATTAAATATGGAAAGTTGAGATGTTGAGACGTTGGATCTTTTAATTGGATTAAAAGATCAACGGGAATAATTTAAGTGGACATTAAATTGGATTTAATATTGGGTTCGTCGTAATTGGATTACGATAAAACCCGGTCCGTTAAATTATACCCGAGAGGAGAAATAATTCCTAATTTGGAATAGGAAGAAGTTGGACTTCTTCCCTTAATTAAACATAGCCGACATGCTCCCTTGGAGGAAGCAAAATCAGCCATGTTTCATGCTAGGTGGTATGTTGACTTGTCTCTTTTGGAAAGAGACAAATCAACTCCAATCAAGCTCTTCCCTTTTGGTATGATTTGATCATACCATAAATTTTGGTAGGCTTGATTGAAGAATTGATGGTGATTGATTGGAATGAATCTAGACATCCTTGGATGAACCTAGACACATTCCAATAATCACATTAATTATGTATATATATTAGAATATACAACACCTAGCATAAGTGATTCATTATTCATCTTTTTCTAGGAAAAAGAGAAGACAAAATCCTCTCCTCTCTCTCAATTTTCGTGCTCCCTCTCTCTCTTACACTTGTGTTCTTCACTTGATTTTGAATCAAGAAGAAGAACAAAGTAAGTTTAAGAGAACACTAATTCATAGTGTTCTTCTCTTAAACCGATTCCTTCCTAAACCCGTTCTTTTCTAGCAAGAAGAACGTGTGTTTCTTCCGGTGTGGTGTGGATCACCTTTGGAGAATCCATACGTTTGGATTTCGTGAGCATTCCGGAGAAGGAACAACGCTAGTAGCCGGGAGCATACGCTAGACAATCAAAGGTAACGGTTTATTACGCTTTGATTGATTCCCTTTATATATATCTATGCCCTATGTGTTTAAATATATGTTTTAATATTTACACATCCTACATCGAACGCCCGGTTGAGCACCCAAGGGTACACCCCTTGGGATTCGCGTATTTTGAATTTTATTTAAATTTACGCACTTATCTCGCCTTTCTCGCTTCCGCTCGCGCTCCCGGGCGGATCCGCTTGTCCTTCAGTTTAAAGCTGTGGCCACAGTGGTTGGTCGAACAGGGAATGGTTTCCTGTGTTGACGCAATGAAGCATACGTGGTCTCGAGTATTAAGCATAGACGCCTAGTCAAGGATGGGAACCGACGCCCAATTCCATACCCTAGACTAAGGCCGGGAGATGGTAGACGGAAGGATCGTACCCGTACGGAATTGAAGCCTAAATGTTCACGCCAATTCACCTAGTCTCTAGTGCCATGGACCGTTGCTAGACTGCCACCCATGGTAACGGGCCCTTGTGGGACACGGGCCCAAGTCTAGTTGAGGGTGAACTTAAAGGGTCACACACAAATCACCGAGGAGGTTGAGAGAACGACTTGGAGTCAATCTCGAAGGATAAATAAGTAATTGGGTTACTTAAGGGAAAGTCCATTGGATGGACGGGCCGATATTGTATCGGGCTTTCATTTAATAGGTAAATTGGATTTTCGATTAAATATGAAAAGTTGAGATGTTGAGACGTTGGATCTTTTAATTGGATTAAAAGATCAACGAGAATAATTTAAATGGACATTAAATTGGATTGAATATTGGGTTCGTCATAATTAGATTTCGATAAAACCCGGTCCGTTAAATTTACTCGAGGGGAGAAATAATTCCTATTTTGGAATAGGAAGAAGTTGGACTTCTTCTCTTATTTAAACATGGCCGACATGCTCCCTCGGAGGAAGCAAAATCAACCATGATTCATGCTAGGTGGTATGTTGACTTATCTCTTTTGGAAAGAGACAAATCAACTCCAATCAAGCTCTTCCCTTTTGGTATGATTTGATCATACCATAAATTTTGGTAGGCTTGATTGAAGAATTGATGGTGATTGATTGGAATGAATCTAGACATCCTTGGATGAACCTAGACACATTCCAATAATCACATTAATTATGTATATATATGAGAATATACAACACCAAGCATAAGTGATTCATTATTCATCTTTTTCTAGGAAAAAGAGAAGACAAAAATCCCTCTCCTCTCTCTCAACTCTCGGCCTCTCTCCCTCTCTCACACTTGTGTTCTTCACTTGATTTTGAATCAAGAAGAAGAACAAAGTAAGTTTAAGAGAGCACTAATTCATAGTGTTCTTCTCTTAAACCGATTCCTTCTTAGACCCGTTCTTTTCTAGCAAGAAGAATGTGTGTTTCTTCCGGTGTGGTGTGCATCATCTTTGGAGAATCCATACGTTTGGATTTCGTGAGCATTCCGGAGAAGGAACAACGCTAGTAGCCGGGAGCATACGCTAAACAATCAAAGGTAACGGTTTTACTACGCTTTGATTGATTTAATATACATCTATGCCTATGTATTTAAATATATGTTTTCAATATTTACACATTCTACATCGAACGCCCGGTTGAGCACCCAAGGGTACACCCCTTGGGATTCGTTTATTTAAATTAGATTAAATTTACGCACCTTTTCTTGCTTCCTCGCTTCCGCTGGCGCTCCCGGGCGGATCCGCTTGTCCTTCACAATTCTGGGCCTAATATTTAGTTTTGGTCCAACCAAATAAGAGTTTAATGTACGACCGAGACCTCATCACATAAGGTGTTTTTAACATGCATACCCCTGTTAGGATAATCACAAGCCCAACCTATGCGACCCACTGAGCCGCAGTGAGTCTATGGTCTGTCTAGGGTGGTCCTAAAAAACAAGAGGCACGCATGCGGGCCCAACAGAAATGTAAATAATCATACATTCATCCATACACAAGGTCTAGGGCTTTTTGTGATCATCCCATGTTGATTCCATCAACGCACATAACACAATTATTCCAAATAATTATGCATAAACCATGGATATTCCAAATATCCAAGTGATGTCCAACATCACAAAACATAAATACATAAATAATATGCAAAGATTCAAATTTCAAATTCAATGGACATTATAAACAATGCATCCAATGCATGTATTAATCCCAAATTAATTAAGCAAATTTGATCTAAGGAACAATCCAATTATTCCAAAATCAAATGTGCAAAACTAATACATTTTCAGAATAATGTGCAAAAAAATCAGAAAATCAAATTTTTTGGAAAATGTCGAAAAACGGCACAAAACGGCCCAGCCGTTGTGTCTGCCGACCAGCCGCGCGCACAGGGCAGCGCACGCGCGCGCAGGCAGCAAGTCTGTGCGCCCTGCGCGCGCGTGCCCCATGCCACGCTGGCCTTGGCCGGCAGCAGCATGCCTGCGCACAGCACGCGCACGCCCACTTCCGCAGCATCCACGCGCATGGCACGTGCGCAGGCCCGCCTTCGCGTGGCCGCGATATGCGCTGCCGCTCCTGCCAGCACGCACACTGGAAGGCACGCCGGCCAGGCTGCACACAGACGTGAGCCCACGCGCGCCCGGCAACGCGCCTGCCAGCCAGTGACCGGCCGGCAGGGGCGGAAGCCAACCGCTGCCACTACTGTCTGTTTCAGCACAAAACAACAATAATAAACTGAAAATAAGCATGTAATTCTAGATCCAATCTTACAAAATTAGCATGCTTAACGTCCATCAAAATAAAATAATTGAATCATCATATTCATTCATATATCCATGCAATCTAACATGCCATTAAAATCATAAAAGCAAGTAGATTATGGCATACACATAGATCTATGCCCCTTACATCGAACCGGGATCTAATACCACTTGAAGGACAAGCAGATCCGCCCGGGGAGCGCGAGCGGAAGCGAGAATGGCGAGAAAGGTACGTAAATTTAAATCATATTCAAATTAACGTGATCCCAAGGGGTGTACCCTTGGGTGCTCAATCGGGCGTTCGATGTAGAATGTATTAATAAAAGTTATATAATAAATAGGGCATAGATAAAATGTAAATCTACCAAAGCGTAATAAAACCGTTACCTTTGATGATTTATGTATACGCGGCTACTTACGTTGTTCCTTCTCCGGAATGCTCACGAAATCCAAACGTATGGATTCTCCAAAGGTGATCCACACCACACCGGAAGAAACACACATTTTCCTTGCTAGAAGAAAATGGGTTTAGGAAGAAAAACCATGTAAATTAGTGTTCTCTTTAAACCTACTTTGTTCTTCCTTTTGATCCAAGATCAAATGAAGAACACTAGTGGGAGAGGGAGAAGGAGGCCGAGAGTCAGAGAGGAGAGGGGCCGAATTTTGTCTTCACTTTTCCTAGAAAAGATGAATTATAATTCTAATGCACAAGATGTTGTATATACTCAAATATATACATAATTAATGTGATTATTGGAATGTGTCTATGTTCATCCAAGAATGTCTAGATACATCGTAATCAATCACCATTAATTCTGCAATCAAGCCTACCAACTTTTAAGGTATGATCAAATCATACCAAAAGGGAAGGGCTTGATTGGAGTTGATTTGTCTCTTTCCAAAATAGACAAGTCAACCGCCACCTTGCATGGAACATGGCTGAATTTTCCTTCCTCCAAGGGAGCATTCGGCCATGCTCAATATGGTATGAAGTCCAACTTCTTCCTATTCCAAAATAGGAATTATTTCTCCTCTCGGGTCCAAATTTAACGGACGGGGTTTTATCGTAATCCAATTTACGACGAACCCAAAATTAAATCCAATTTAATGTCCTCTTAAATTATTCCCGTTGGTCTTTTAATCCAATCAAAAGATCCAACATTTCGACTTTTCATATTTAATCGATAAATCCAATTTACCAATTAAACGAGGGCCCGATACAATATCGGCCCGTCCATCCAATGGACTATCCCTTAAGTAATCCAATTGCTTATTTATCCTTTGAGATTGACTCTAAGTCAATGTCTCAACCTTCTCGGTGATTTGTGTGTGACCCTTTAGGTTCACCCTCAGCTAGACTTAAGCTCGTGTCCCATAAGGGTCCGTTACCATGGGTGGCCGTCTAGAAACGGTCCATGGCACTAGAGACTAGGTGAATATTGGCGTGAACATTTAGGCGCCGATTCCGTACGAGTACGGTCCTTCCGTCTACCGTCTTCCGGCCTCAGTCTAGGGTATGGAATTGGGCGTCGGTTTCCATCCTTGACTAGGCATCTATGCTTAATACTCGAGACTATGCATGCTTCATTGCGTCAACACAGGAAACCATTCCATGTTCGACCAACCACTGGGGCCACAGCTTTAAACAGCATGAACGTATCTCCGAGTGCATAGGAGATACCTCTGCCACATACTGACAGGGGATGGATCCTCTTCTTGGAATCCACCATCCTCGCTACACATTCCGACTGCACTGGACAAGGCTTATAATGATCATCTTACAGAATGATCACCTCTCGCTAGATGCAAGATACAACCGTCCTATGCACGTGACTACCATGATTCCTCAAGTCTGAGGACTACTCCCATACTATCGGAACTGGGGAAATCCAATCATACAGACCAAGCCTCCAAGGCTTCCATATGATGATCCCCGTGAGTCAGCCTAGTCGGCTCGAACCCAGTCGACCAACCTATGAAGATCGTGTAGGCGTCCCACGCCTGTCGCCGATGAAACACGGCACTCATCCGATAAACACGACTCTTGATGCAAGTCTCAATAGGATCTCGATGCCCTGTCTCGAGGTCCTCGACTTGGAATGTTTCAGACCCAACTCTTAATCAGTTAGTTTCATGACCACCATCCAATGCGTGACCCAAGTGCATGAGTTGTTAACCGTGGTCTGTGGGCTTTGTTGCGATATAAGTAAAACACCATTTTAACATATGTGAAATGAGCGCAACAAAGTAAGCACCAATAGTGACGAACACTCATTTTATTCATCACATAATAATATTACATTTATATCAAGTTGTCAAATAGGTTACAAATCGCCAAACCTATTGGCTTTCTGGTCACCTATTCTAACATAAGGGAGATGGTAGGAAGAGGTGTGTTTAGATGGACCGAGTCAGCTCAGCAGAAAATACAGCATATCCACTGACTAAGCCCATGTCACAGATCGCTCATGCTCCGCATCTTGAGAAGATGGGTTTAAGACATATGAGTGATTGACTTTAGGTCAAGTGGGAGATTATTAGAATAGGTGATCGTGAATTCAATCTCATTAGGCTTATGTAACCAGTTTCTGACAATAATGGTATAATAAGATATTCTGGATAAAAGTGGTGTTCAGTTCTTGGCATGTTATAATTTGTTGTGTCCACTTATATTACTGTTCATTGCACAAACAAAGTCCACAAACCAGGTATGCAAAAATCCAGGAGGCTAGACTGCGCATAGTTTGGCAGTCATGAATCCAGCCTCTGTGGGTCGGTCTAAAACCCTCCAAGTCAAGGACCTCGAGATTGGTATTGAGGGTTCGAGTAAGACTTGCACTAAGGATTGCAGTCATGTTTCATCGGCAAGTGATGAAGGTTGTCCATGCAATATTATTGGGTTAGTCGGCTTAGGGTCGACCAACTAAGGTGACTCGCGGGTATCGTCATATGAAAGCCTTAAGTGGCTTGGTCAGTATGACTGGCATTCTCAGCTCCGATAGTACGAGGTTAGTCCTCGGACTTGAGGATCCACGGCAGTCACATGCACACTATGTCTGTATCTTAGGTTTGGCGAAAGGTTACCATGTCGAAAGACTTGGTTGTTATAAGCCCTATATAGTGCAATCAAAATGTGCATTGAGGACGGTGCATTCCAAGATAGAATATGTCTCCTATCAATATTTGATGGTAGTGTCTCATCACTACAAAAAAAATGCGGGAATAGGAACGGATAGAGACGACCGTTCCAGTTACCGTTCCTAATTAGGAACAGTAACTGGAATAGTTGTGGAACGGTAAACCGTTGATGACATCACAGTCATGCTAATTGTAATACAAATTAATAGGAACGGCACAACCGTTCGTATTAGAGTGCCAACATAGGTGAGCCAATTTGTACACCTACAACCATTCCTAAAAGGGACCTGATATATTTTGGACTTCAATTTGGAACACATGTGTGAAATTTGGAACGGTTAGACGATCGGGAACACTTATCGTTGCTATATTTGTTCTAATGGCCGGGTCTATTTGGACCAGTGGGCTGACCGTTCCAACATGTAGTCCTACAGAAGACCCTTTTTGTTAGAATAGGTGACCAGAAAGCCAATAGGTTTGGCGATTTGTAATCTATCTAATAACTTGATGTAAATGTAATATAATTTATGTGATGAATAAAATGAGTATTCGTCACTTCTGGTGCTTACTTTGTTGCGCTAATTTCACATTTGTTAAAACGGTGTTTAACTTATATCGCAACAAAGCCCACAGACCATGGATAACAACTCGTGCAGTTGGGCCACGCATTGGATGGTGGTCATGAAACTAACTGATTAAGAGTTGGGTCTGAAACATTCCAAGTCGAGGACCTCGAGACAGGGCATCAAGAGTCCTATTGAGACTTGCGTCAAGAGTCGTGTTCATTAGATGAGTGCTGTGTTTCATCGACGACAGGCGTGGGACGCCTACACTATCTTGATGGGTTGGTCGAATGGGGTCGAGCTGACTGGACTGACTCGCGGGGATCATCATATGGATACCTTGGAGGCTTGGTCGGTATGATTGGTTTTCCTCGGTTCCGATAGTATGGGAGTAATCCTCAGACTTGAGGGATCATGGCAGTCGCGTGCACATGACGGCAGTATCTTGGATCTGACGAGAGGTAATCATTCTGTTAGATGATTATCATAAGGCTTGTCCAGTGCAGTCGGAATGTGTAGCGAGGACGGTGGATTCCAAGAAGAGGATCTGTCCCCTGTCAGTATGTGATATAGGTATCTCCTAGGCACTCGGAGACACGTTCATGCTGTTTGAAGCTGTGGCCACAGTGGTTGGTCGAACAGGGAATGGTTTCCTGTGTCGACGCAATGAAGCATACGTGATCCCGAGTATTAAGCATAGATGCCTAGTCAAGGATGGGAACCGACGCCCAATTCCATACCCTAGACTAAGGCCGGGAGACGGTAGACGAAAGGATCGTACCTGTACGGAATCGGGGCCTAAATGTTCACGTCAATTCACCTAGTCTCTAGTGCCATGGACCGTTGCTAGACGGCCACCCATGGTAACGGGCCCTTGTGGGACACGGGCCCAAGTCTAGTTGAGGGTGAACCTAAAGGGTCACACACAAATCACTGAGGAGGTTGAGAGATCGACTTGGAGTCAATCTCAAAGGATAAAATAAGTAATTGGATTACTTAAGGGAAAGTCCATTGGATGGACGGGCCGATATTGTATCGAGCTTTCGTTTAATCGGTAAATTAGATTTTCGATTAAATATGAAAAGTTGAGACGTTGAGACGTTGGATCTTTTAATTGGATTAAAAGATCAACGGGAATAATTTAAATGGACATTAAATTGGATTTAATGTTGGATTCGTCGTAACTGGATTACGATAAAACCCGATCTGTTAAATTATACCCGAGAGGAGAAATAATTCCTATTTTGGAATAGAAAGAAGTTGGACTTCTTCCCTTAATTAAACATGGCCGACATGCTCCCTTGGAGGAAGCAAAATCAGCCATGTTTTATGCTAGGTGGTATGTTGACTTATCTCTTTTGGAAAGAGACAAATCAACTCCAATCAAGCTCTTCCCTTTTGGTATGATTTGATCATACCATAAATTTTGGTAGGCTTGATTGAAGAATTGATGGTGATTGATTGGAATGAATCTAGACATCCTTGGATGAACGTAGACACATTCCAATAATCACATTAATTATGTATATATATATTAGAATATAGAACACCCACCATAAGTGATTCATTTTTCATCTTTTTCTAGGAAAAAGAGAAGAAAAAATCCCTCTCCTCTCTCTCAACTCTCGGCCCTCTCTCCCTCTCTCACACTTGTGTTCTTCACTTGATTTTGAATCAAGAAGAAGAACAAAAGTAAGTTTAAGAGAGCACTAATTTATAGTGTTCTCTTAAACCAATTCCTTCTTAAACACGTTCTTTTCTAGCAAGAAGAACATGTGTTTCTTCCGGTGTGGTGTGGATCACCTTTGGAGAATCCATACGTTTGGATTTCGTGAGCATTCCGGAGAAGGAACAACGCTAGTAGCCGGGAGCATACGCTAAACAATTAAAGGTAACGGTTTTACTACGCTTTGATTGATTTAATATACATCTATGCCCTATGTGTTTAAATATATGTTTCCAATATTTACACATTTTACATCGAATGCCCGGTTCAGCACCCAAGGGTACACCCCTTGGGATTCCTTTATTTAAATTAGATTTAAATTTACGCACTATTTCCTCGCTTTCTCGCTTCCGCTGGCGCTCCCGGGCGGATCCGCTTGTCCTTCACTTTTACGCCATGGCAAAAAATGTAATGCAAGTACCGTTCCAAATTGTGGGTATATAGTAAGTGCAATATTGTTACAATTACCGTTCCCAATTGTACTCCAATTAGGAACAGTCATTTTTGGTGTGCCTCATACCGTTCCTAATATGTGCGAACGGCTATATTACAACGATAATATTATCGTTCCCGTTTGCCCTCCTGAGACCGTTCCTAAAGCTGGAACAACGGCTAGTTTTGTGTTCCAAATAATATTCCAATGCCTGTTCCAATATTTTCTATATATATGTGTCCCCCTTCTTTGTCATTGTTCTTATAATTACTCTCCAACTCATTTTGTTGTAACTCCCCCCATTGATTCTTTATACGGAAAATCGAACATATCAATTACCGAGCGCGAATTTTGCATTGATATTGATAGATGTTTTGCTCAGGTAAGTATGCAAAATTCTGTTATTTTTGTATATATATAATACACTCCATCATTTAATTGCGTACTGTTGTGAATTATACGTAGGACCAATCATATTAAGACAGTTGAGAAAATGGATGTATGATCGAGACGTCCTGGGTGTGACGCCGGAGTTTGAGGATGGTGTTACAACATTTTTGGAATGGGCCCAGTCTCAGCGTGCATATATGGACGGGGACAAGATTAAGTGTCCCTGCCGGAAGTGCAAAAACGAACGGTTCAAAACACCAGACGAGGTAAATTTTGATTTGTGTATGAAAGGGTTTATGCCAGAGTATTACAATTGGACTTTGCATGGTGAGGAGAGGGTGCAGGAATACTTTGAAGCATTGACAGCGCCCCCTGTGCAGCAGCAGCAAACGCCACCCGTTCAGGAGGAGGGTAGTTCGCATTGGGGTGATGTGGCTCAGATGGATTGGGCCCAAAGGATGGTATTCGATGTCACCGGGCCGTCTTTCTGGTCTTCGTACAACCAAGAGGGACCGACTAATGATGGTACTCGGTATTGTCCATCTTATGTGGGTCCTAGTTAATTTATCGGTCTAGCTTGTCAGAACGTTTTTTTGATGTAGTTCATGCTGCGGACCAACCGTTGTGGAACGGCTGCACCACCTCTCAGTTGGCGTCAATTGCCTCTTTGGTGAATATCAAGGCTAAAGGGGGTTTTTTTTGAGCATACATATGATTGGTTTATGCCAGTGGGCTGATACTGTAATGCCCCGCGATCACACTTTCCCCGCCGATTATTATAATACGAAGAAATTGATAAGAGAATTGGGTTTACCAGTTCAGAAGGTTGATGCTTGCAAAAACGGTTGCATGTTGTACTGGAAGGATGATATTGATTTGGAATATTGCAAGTTCTGTGCAGACGCTAGGTACAAGCCCACCAGGGACAGAAATCCTAAACGCAAGAAGTCCCCGTATGCCATTCTTAGGTATCTACCGATTATCCCTCGGCTGCAGAGGTTGTATGCGTCGGAGGCCACAGCAGAGCATATGACTTGGCATGCAAGCCATCAGACGGAGGAAGGATCCATGTGTCATCCGTCCGATGCAGAGGCTTGGAAGCATTTTGACCGGACGTATCCTAATTTTGCAGCTGAGCCGAGGAATGTTAGACTTGGGTTGTGTGCGGATGGGTTTGCACCGCATGGCTAGTATGGTAAAACTTACTCATGTTGACCCGTGATACTTACACCGTACAATCTCCCACCGGGAATGTGCATGAAGTCTGAGTATATGTTCCTAACGATGGTGATCCCTGGCCCATCGAATCCCAAACGTCTTATCGATGTGTACTTGGAGCCGTTGATCGAGGAGTTGCAGAATTTATGGCATGTGGGTGTACGCACGCACGATACTGCGATAAACCAGGCATTCATGATGCATGCCGCATTGATGTGGACAGTGAACGACCTTCTTGCTTATGGGATGGCGTCTGGATGGAGCACCGTCGGTGTTATGAGGTGTCCAGTTTGTATGGAGGACACACGGGCATTCTATTTACAGCATGGTCAGAAGGTATGCTATTTTGACTGCCACAGGCAGTTCCTACCACCGGTTCATCCTTATCGCAGGAACAAGAAAAGCCTTCACTAAAAATTGAATGGAGAGGAAGGTTGCACATCCGAGGCTGATTGGAGAACAGATCCGAACCCGTGTCGATGCATTTAGTGTGGCTGTCGAACAACCGTTGAGTGAACCGGAAGGCTACAGTGTCGACCATAAGTGGACGGAGAAAAGCATATTCTAGGAGCTTGAATACTAGGGGGCGCATCTGATACGACACAATCTTGATGTCATGCATATTGAGAAGACTGTGTTCGATAATATATTCAATACCGTGATGGACATCAAAGGAAAAACGAAGGACAATTTGAATGCACGGAAGGATTTGAAGATCATGTGTAATCGGTCGGAGTTGAGGTGGACGAAAGGAGACTGAACGTGATGCCCAAGGTGGTATATACACTGGCGAAGGAGCAAAAGAAGAAGATATATGAGTGGATTCATTGTCTTAGATTTCCTGATGGGTATGCCTCTAACTTGGCCCGTTGCGTCGACCTGAAGGAGTTAAGGATGCACGGCATGAAGAGCCATGATTGTCATGTATTCATGCAGAAATTGATTCTGGTTGCTTTCCGTGAAATGTTTGCAGAGCACGTGTGGGGGGCCTTGACAGAAGTGAGCCTTCTATTCCAGATCCTATGCTCAACAACACTTGATGTGGCCAAGGTAAAAGAATTGAAAGATAGTGTAGCCGTCATCCTGTGCAACCTCGAGAAAATTTTTCCTCAATGGAGCATCTAATTGTTCACCTTCCATATGAAGCGCGTGTTGGGAGCCCCGTGCAATACAGGTGGATGTACCCATTTGAAAGGTAATTAAATAAATACTGTTAAATATATATTTATTATTTGCATTTTAATAAATAGTTGTATAAATAGATTCCTACGCGATTTAAAGAAAAAGGTGAAAAACAAAGCACACGTCGAGGCGTCAATTGTAGAGGCTCATATTGTCGAAGAAATCGGACTTTTCTCCTCCCACTACTTCGAACCACACATTCTTTGCAAGCGAAACAGACCCGGTCGGAACGATGATCTCACGAGCAACGACGATCGAATAGTTTGGTCCATTTTCAATTACCCAGGCGGAGCAAGTGGAGCCTCGAAGAAGAGATGGCTAAGCGGTGAGAAACTTCATGCTATCGAGACATACGTCTTGTGTAATTGTGAAGTAGTTGCACCGTACTACGAGTAAGTGTCTTATACAAACGTAATTATTACATATGAATCATTTCAATTTCAATTACATGTATATTTATAACTATCAGTTTTACTATAACAGGTCATTCCTGAATGAACTGTTCGAGCAACATAATTCGGAGGACCCGATAATTGATCAACTAGTGGTGACACAATTCAATTCCTGAATGAATTGTTCGAGCAACACAATTCGGGAAGTCAACAATGAATTGTGGTGTTTGTGTCAAAAGCTCATCATATACAGACACGGATTCAGACTTCTATGGAATTTTGAAAGAGATAATTCAGCAAGATTACCCACTAATTCTGAACATGCACATTGTACTGTTTAATTGTCGTTGGGTCGATCCGGTCAAAGGCATGAAGCTACACCCTCGTTATCACGCCGTTGATGTCAACTTCAAAAAGCTCTACCAAAAGAATGAACCATTCATACTGGCACAACAAGCAGTACAAGTATACTACACGGATTACCCGAGCATGAAGAAGGACAAAGTCGACTGAAAAGCTGTTTGCAAAATCAAGGCTCGAAGAGTAATCGATGACTCGCGATGGACCGAGGTCGCCTATCAAATGGATGAAGTCGTACCTAATCCAGATGTTGTAATAGATAACCAAATATTTGAACTGCATGACCCAATGGGAATACAATTGGTCGTTGATCATGGAGCAGGGCCATCGCGCTCGCCAGACAGTGAATCTGAAGATGAAGATGAAGATGAAGATAGCTTTGACAAGGCTTAGTCCGATGAAGAGACTTATTGAATTTTCCAAAAACTATCTTTAATTTTTTTATTATAGTTATTGTAAAAATTGTATTTGATAGATGTATTTTGATTATTCTAAGAAATCAGAATAAATTTTAAAAATAGGAACGGATATTTTATTCTAACCACCGTTCCTAATACTGGTACAACTATTTGAATAGGTGTCAAACAAAAAAACAACAGGAAATTTGAATTAGGAACGGTCAAAATTTATCAGGACCAATCCTATTTGAGGTACAATATTTCAAATATGGCGGCTAATTAAAAAAAATGAGGGAAATTTGAATTAGGAACGGTCAAATTTTAAATGGACCGTTCCTATTTGAGGTACAATATTTCAAATATGGTGGCTAATTAAAAAAAAATGAGGGAAATTTGAATTAGGAACGGTCAAATTTTATTGGGACCGTTCCTATTTGAGATACAATATTTCGAATATGGTGGCCAATCAAAAAAAATGAGGAAAATTTGAATTAGGAATGGTAGGTGAAAACTAACGACCGTTCCAAACTGAAGTCCAATATTTCGTTTTGGCGCCCAATGAAAAATTGGTAGAATATTCAACTATTATAACGGTCAGTTTATACACGACCATTCCAAATGTAAATACATTAGGAACGGTATTGGGAACACCTTGTCTATTAAGTGACCATTCCTAGTATTACAATTTCAACCAATTGGTCCGATATCTCAACATCCGTCAGCCGGATCAATACCATTTTTTAACACATACAAGGTTATGGATATGAATTGATGTCCAACGGTCTAATTTTCAATTAGCAACCGGACTTAAGGATGCATCTGTTTTTGTTATGATGAATACTGGCTGGATACGATACCTCGAGATCCGCACACCGAAATCTTCCAAAACGACATATAATGTATTCTTTTATGTGTTATATCATATCTAACGGTCTGATTGGAATTTTGACGATCTGATTATGACGTGCAGTACAACAATATAGGATGTTAGGTACATCTGTGAAATACTAACAAACATAAATTTCAAATATACTTCATATTGTGAACGTGTGTCTATTTTTTGGAAATTACTATATATTTTTCAATTTCTTTAAACATCCAATTGTATACGTTTATTCAATTAGATAAGTGTTCGGAACGTGTTTTTCTTAATTTATATTTATTATCTAAGAAGATTAAAAAATAATTGCAATACATATAGGAACGGTTTTATATGGAAATCGGAACGAATACTATGTGCATGTCTGCAAACGACATCATTTTATTATTTAGGAACGGTATTGGGAATTATTTTCTATTGAATGACCGTTCCTATTAGTACAATTCCAAATACTAAGTATTTGGTATTGATATAGGAACGGTAACTTGTAATTCAGGAACGGCCTTCATTAGGAACGATAATACTATTAAACGACCGTTCCTAATTAGGTCAACATCAGTACAAGATATCAAAACGACATTGTTTTACAGAGAATACGATGTCGTTTTTATACATTTGGGAACGACAGTAGGAACGGTAAAGTCAAAACATGACTGTTCCAAAATTCTATTATAAATACAACACTTCGCTGATTTTTTTCCTCATTTCTACTCTCCCTCTCTCTAAATCTTTCTCTCTGTCCCTCTCTCACACTCGACCTCTCTCTCTCTGCGAAGCCCATCCGCCACCACTCTGCCACCACATCCGCCACCACTCTGCCAGCACATCCCCAAGCCCACCGCGCGCCACCTCTGAAGCCCCCCATTGAAGCCCATCCGCGACCACTCCGCCATCGTTGAAGCCCATCCGCCACCACTCTACCACCTTTGAAGACCATCCGCCACCGTTGAAGCCCACCGCCGCCGCCTCCGACTCCGCCTGAAATAGAGGTTTTTCAAAAAAACCCTATATATATGTTTATGTTTTTATTGTTTTTAATTTTTGAAATTTTTTTGTATAATTTTTGTAATTTCTGTAAATATAGGGTTGTAATTGTCAATTTTGTAAACATGGGGCTGTAATTGTAAATTTTGTACATATATGGTTGCCATTGTAATTTCTGTAAATTTTGTGCAACTGTAATTGTAATTTATGATGTATTTCTTATTAATTAGTGATAATTTGGTGAATATTCTGCAATTTTGTAATCATTTGTGGGGATTTACTGATTATTTTCTGCAATTTCTGTATTTCCTTTAATTATTCTGTAATTTTCTGAAATAAATCTGTAATTGTCATGTATTTTTTGTAATTCACGTTAATTAGTGTAATTTAGTTGTAATTTTTGGCGTAATTTGTTAATTTTTTTATAATTATTCGGTAATATGACTGTTGTTAATTTTGGTGCAATTTTTGTAATTTTCTGTTATTTTTAAAAATTATTTTCTAATATTATTAAAAATTTCAAAAAAAAAAATCTGTTTTAAAATCTGAAAATTTTAATTTTTTAAATCTGAAAATTCGAAAAAATTTCTATAAAATTTTATGTCATTTTTTGTAAATTCAAAAAAAATCAGAAATTTTCGGTAAATTTACAAAATTATGAAAATTCTGAAAATTTCAGAAAATTTTCTGTAATTTTAAATTATTTTGTGAATTTTCTGAAATTTTCTGAAATTTTAAGTTGTTTTATGAATTTTCAGAATTTTCTGTAATTTCTGTAAAAGTATGTATTTTTAAAAAAAAAATCTAATTCTTTATATTTAATTTCCAAAAAATTATGCAAATTCAAAAAAATTCTGAAAATTTTCTATAATTTTAAAGTTTTTTTGTGAATTTTTTGAAAATTTTCTCTATATTTTATGTAATTTTAAAAAAAAAATTCTGAAAAGTCTTTATATTTTATGTAATTTTAAAAAAAATTTACTCATAATATATGAAATTTATTAATTTTTTATAATATTTTGTAAGGATATAGGCAAACATTGGTATTTAGTATAAATATTTAGGATAATATTTGGGATTTAGTATAAATATATAGGAAAAATATGAGGATTTAGTGTAATTAACTGTCAATTTTGGGTTCTAGTATATATTTTAGGAAATAATATTATGATTTAGTAAACATTGTAGGAAAAATTAGGATTCATTATCCAATAATTAATTTAAAATATTAGAAAAATTCATACGACTAATATTTTTTAAAAAAATTGTAAATCATATCTGGTGGATTTTCCACCTCGAGGAGGTGGACGTGGCAGCGCTTGTGGTCGTGGTCGTGGCTGCGGTCGCGGCGAACCGGCTATACCACCGGCTGGTGTTGCTTCCCAGGATGGGGAAGCAGTATTCCGACCATCACCACCACCACCGGCAGAACATGCACCCGCACCACCTGCGCCGGATCAGCAGTTCGGTGTGTCTACCGCTGCGCCAGATCAGCAGCCCGGACCATCCACTACTGCACAGACGGTCTATCCGGCCTGTCCATGGGCTGCGAAACCACCACCACCCTACTGGCCCCACCATTCCCACCACCATCCGCGCACCAGTACATCACACTCGCTGATGCGATGTATATTTACATTTTTAAATTTTTTCTTTTTGTAATTTAAATTAATATTTTTATGTCATACTAATTATTTTATAATTTTAGTTCTAATCGGAAGATCCACGAGTGCATGTACGCGGTCGTACGAGGACACTATTCCCATCCTTGGGGCAGTTTGCACAAGGTGGCACCAGAGCACCAGCATTTCTGGTTTGAGAGTTTGAAGGTAACGACAATTAATTTTTGTTTTTAAATATTTTAACAATCTAAATTTATATATATATATATATTTAACGACAATTAAATATATATATTTTTTAATAAAGATGACGTACTGGTGGGACGCCGACGACGAGTCGATGTTCAAGATCTTCCACGTTTGGGTGGGGAAGTTCCTCAGGAAGAAGTTCGTCCTCGCCAGACAGTCCTTGCAAAACCCTCTATGGCTGGCGAACGAGGTGTGGCAGCAGCTCCTCCTGTACTGGGAGTCCCCTAAGTTCAAGTAGGAGTGCAAGAAGAACAAGGCAAACTGAAACGCCAACCCAACCGCATCCGCTATTGTGTACCGTGGGGGATCTGTCTCCATCGGTATGCACAAGCGGAAATTGGTAAGATATTTAATGTTATTTCAATTATTTATTACTATTAAATTAAAATGGTAATAACTGTTTCCCATTTCTTTTTACAAGAGGAGCAGCTCGGCCGGCCAGTGAAGCAGATGGAGTTATTCTCCAGATGCTACAAGAGGAAAGCCGACGGCGGCTGGAGTGGGCCGAGGGCAGCGGAGGTGGTGATAAGTTGTAATTAATACATTCTAGTTTATTTTTTTAAATAAGCGAAAATTTTCTAATTTATTCCAATTATTTTTGCAGGAGATATTCCAGAAGATGATGGAGGATCATCAGTTTCAGGCCCCATGCAATCCTGGGGATCCTGCTTCCGAATCAGAGGGCTCGGTAGCACAAACCGAGCAGCAGATGTGGCTGACTTGCGTCGGGGGCAAGAACAAGGGCCGAGTATTTGGTCTTGGTTCTGAGGCCCTGGGTCTCAGCCAGATCGTTACCTCGCATCACCACCGCCACTGCCACCGCCAGTGCCAGCGCCTTCGTTAAACATGGAGGGTCGGATGCTTCGCCTCGAGGAGATGATGGTGGACCTGATAGGCATGATGAAGGACATGCGGACCAGTCGCTCCGGCGCCGGCCCGTCACGGCCTCCTAGAGATCCCACCCTTCCAGACATTGACGAGACGGACGAGACCGATGGGGACGAGGAGTAGATTACGTATTTTTTCATTATTTTTTTGTAATTAAATCGGATAATATTCGTATTTAATATAATTTTTATTTCTAATTACACATTTTTTCATATTTAAATATTAATTATAAAATCAAAATATTATTAATTATTTCATTTATATTTAAAGGATGATAATTATTACTAAAAAAAATTAATAATTTATTTGTTAGGAACGGTACTTTAAACGGCTTTTCAGCTCCAAATACCGTTCCTATATTTGACTGTTTAAAAAATATATACCATTCCCAATACCGATGAAACAACCATTCCAAAAATAGAAGCCCACCGTTCCTAAAGACGGGACTTACTGTGCCTACATGTATTCCAAAATTAATTCTTCCGTGGTTAGGCTTTCGTTCTAAACAAAATACCAAAACCCGGTCCAAAGAGGTATTCCAAAGTTAGAGTGCAAAAACCTGTCCTAAAGGACGCGACAAAATATATTCCAGTTACCGATCCTAATCTATACAACTTACAGTTCCTATATGTATTCCAGAAATCATGGTAAATTGTATCTACAACATAAGGTGACAATTCCAAAATGTGTTCTAACGACCGTTCCTAATTGCGCGATTTAATTTTGATGCTACCGTTCCTAAAGTTTATAAGGTGTTCCAAATGCAAAAATTATAAATTTATACGTACAAAGGTTATTAGGAACGGTAAACGAAATATGCCAAACACCATTCCCAAATAGGAACGGTATCTTCGTTACCGTTCCTAATTATTAGGATCGCCTCTTATTGCCATGGATTGCCTCCCGTTCCTCAACCATTCCTAATTGCAGTCCAAAAGGTTCAAGTGAACTATTTACCGTTCCAAAAAATTAAAAAAAACCGTTCCTGTTACGGTTTAAATTCCCGCATTTTTTTGTAGTGCATGCACACTCTGAGGCTCGTTCCCTATAAAATATGTGGCCACAGTGCCTAAACAGTGGGATGGGATCCCAGTGACATTTCAGTAGGTGAACTCGTAGCTTCTTGATTCAAGGATGGGGGCCCACGTCCAAATTCCATACCCTAGACTATAAATGTGAGACGGTAGATAGAAGGACCATACTCGTATGCATTCGTGAGCCTAAATATTCATGTCATGTTTTCACCTAGTCTCTAGTACCATGAACCATTGCTAGATGGCTACCTATGGTGACGGGCAAATTTCGGTTATGGTATAATCGGGGTTAGCCCAAGTCTGATTGAAGGTGAACCTAAAGAGTCACACAAACAATTCACTGAAAGTGAAGGAATTAATTTACAATTAATTTCGGGAGATAAAATAATTTAATTAGATTAAATTGATCAACTCTTTTGGAGTGACGAGCCATTTTGGGTTAATTGGATTAATCGGGTTGTTTCATAAATTGGATTTATGAAATTAGAGGTTGGGTTTCCGCTTTTTAATTATATTAAAAGGTGAAAATTATTTTGGGCTTAAGTACTAATTAGATTTAATACATAAAGCCCATTGGACTTTGGGCTATTTAAATAAGATTTAATAGATCCATTCCATAAAGCCCGTCAAGAATGGATGGACAAGATTTGATCTAGGGATTTTTTGAGATGGATGGCTAGGATGAAATTTGACTAAGTCAGATACTTAGTTGACTAGGATTTTGACTAAGTCAAAGTCCTAAGTTGATTAAGGTGTGCCTTTTTGGAAGAGGTTGAGTAGGATTAAGAGTACTAATCATATAAATACTCAAAACACACATAATCTCACACAACTCTCATCACATCTCTCCTTGCTCTCTCCCTCGACTGAAACTCTCTCTCTCTCTCTCTCTCTCTCTCTCTCTCTCTCGGCCATCCTCTCTTCTTCTCTCCTCCTCCAAAAGTATTTTCTTTGTCTTCTTGTTTCATACAAGGGGACATATGAACAATTGATCTCGTTAATCAATAATGTTTGGTCAATCGTTCTCTCCCTTTTGATATCTTGCTAGCACGAGAGTATCAAGTATTCCGGTGAGCTGCGTGGATGTTTTAGAGGATCTCTACATTGAGATCTTGGTGGAAAATTCGAGAACAACGCGTGTAGCCGGACGAAGAACGCAAAGAGGGTTAGTGTTCTTGTTACGTTTCTTGTTCCTCTCTTCTACCCTAGGCCTCCATGAATCTTATTTATATTTCTTTTATTCATGAGATACACCGAACATTCGGGAGAATCAAGGGCAGACCCCTTGATCCTGTTTTTAATTCCGCTTTAAATTCTATTTATGCATGCTTTACCGCTTTCCTACGCTTCCACCGCGCTACTCCCAGGCAAATCCACACGCTTACATCATCATCAGTCAAGTTCGAGACTTTCCCTAGATCACTAATCGCTTTATCAATAATAGCCCAAAAACGAAGAAAATGAGGTTGTCAAAGCAAAACCAGTCAAGCCAAAGGCTGCCTCTATATAGAATGTTAACCTTGGAATACCTTCACTGTAGAGAAAAAAACAACACACATAACGAATGAAGACATATAAAAATAAATAAAAGAACGATAGGAAAAAAGAATATGTGCATGAGAACCCGATAAGAGAAAAGTTCAGAAGTTGTAGAGATGGGAAGGAGACAAAGCCAGTAGACATATAGACGTGTCAATGGTCCCTTTTGAAGAATGAATATCCATGCCGAAGCAACGAATATGTGGTAGCTCTCATGCGAGAGAAAATAGAACTCTCATGCGATAGAAAAACAAAATTAGAGATTTACTAGACAAGATAAATTTTGGCAAGTACTTGTGGAAAATAATAAAACTTGTGAGGTTAAAAACTAAAAATTAATAAAAATAGGGGAAGGAAAATAAAATATTATTGTAAATACATCTGATGTTGCTGAGACGCGAGATCAACTAAATTTGTAGTGAGTGGGTGCAATTCAGCATGTTTACACCACAATTCTTAAAAGTCGAGAAGTCCCCTCTAACAACAAATGAAGGGGTATTTATACTAATGGGGAAAATGTAGTAATTAAGGGAGGTAGGGGAAAAGTACTACTTTACCCCTTACCTACCCCAATTACATGGCTAAAATTAGTCTTCCGAGGTCATCGTGGTTATCTGACGTATTATGCTAATCGTGGTAAGTCTTGACTTTTGCTTTCCTTAGGAGACACCTTCTTTTGCTTCTTTTGGAGCTTATTTACTTCCTCCATCAATAGCTCTACAATTCTTAAACATCACTTTGGATATTTAGGAATTATATCGAACCTTGGGGTTTTTTGCGGGTTTGGTCTGCCCTGAGGATTGCCAGGGTCATGTCTTCCAAATATATCCTTGTTGCAATGATTTGTCTCGTCCCCCTCAGCAAACTTTTTCCCTTTCGTGCTCTTTCTTGTGAAATATCCTCATAGCTAGGAGGGGGTAAATCTCTTTGATTTTTTCTTTTGCTTTTTTTTTTACTCTTCTTGTGTTAATATCGTTTTCCCTCCTTTTGTGTCGGGACGTCGATAAGTCCACGTACTTGGGGGTCAGTTAGGCCTCCATCTGGACTAGGTCGCGATTTTGTTAGAAAAATTGTCGAGGGGGGTGGTGTCATCGCTGCTGCCCAAGTGCTGCCTCGGCCAGATTTTGTCGGTCGATGCACGCCGCCTCGGCCTGGAGCTGGTCAAAGCATGCCTCGACAAGGGTACTGGTTGAGGCGATTTGCCTCGGCCAAGCACGGTTGGTTGAGGCAATTTGCCCCGGGCAAACGCGGCTGGTCGAGCCAATCTGCCCCGACCAAGTGCGGTCGATCGAGGCGATTTGCCTCAGCCAGGCCAGTCTCGCCTGTCCGAGTCGGTAGTAGTGTCATCCCTCGTTCGCCTTCATCTTTTTGATTTGAGTTTAGGGGAATCATTGATTTTCAGGATGAAGTCATTGAAGCTATTAAAAGCTTGCGCGAGAGTCATCCTTGAAGTTCTAATAGGTTCGGCTCTATCTTTGAAATATTTCCAACTTTTTTATTGTCCGGAGTGACAAATTTGAGTCATCTATAGCCCCCAGCCCAAGTTTCAATGTAGGACATCTAATGCTTCAAATTGGATCGAGCCACGGCGTAATATGTTGAGTTTGCGATGCGTCGAGTCGAATTGCATCATGTCTCATTGAATCATAGTGAATTGCATCGCGTCGCGAAATGTCATGTTTGAATGGCATCGCGTCGCAATGCGTCATGTTGAATTTGCGACATATCATTGCATCGCGTCGCGTCACATTGCATCGCATCGCGACGCGTCATTGTATCGCGTTGCAACACGTCATTATATCGCGTCGCGTCGAATTGCACCGCGTCGCGATGCGTTATGATAATTTGCGACGTGTCATTGTATCGCGTCGCATCGCATTGCATCGAGTCGCGGCGCGTCATGTTTGAGTTTTCGACGTGTTATTGTATCGTGTCGTGTCGAATTGCACCGCATCGCGATGCGTCATGTTTGAATCGCGTGGCGATGCGTCATGTTGAATTTGCGGCCCGTCATTGTATGGAATCGCGTCGCAACACGTCATGTTGAAGTGGTGACGCGTCGTTGTATCGCGTCATGTCAAATCGCATCGTGTTGCGATGCATCATGTTGAATTTGGGATGCAACATTGTATCGCGTCGCAAGTCATGTATGACGCGTCGCATTGCATCGCATCGCAATGCATCATGTTTGAGTTTGTGGCGCGTCATTGTATCACGTCGCATCGAATTGCACCGCATTGTGACGCGTCATGTTTGAATCGCGTTGTGATGTGTAAATTTGTGACGCGTAATTGTATCGCGTCGTGATGCGTCATGTTGAATTTGCGACGCATCATTGTATCGCATCGCGTCACGACGCAACATGTTGAATTTTTTGGGAACTCCGTAAGAGTTCCTATGATCATATTCTGGTTGCCGTTTTGGAAATTCTTTGGAATTATTAATTAAATATTTTGTAAACTTCGTAGGAGTTCCTTTGACCATATTTTGGTCATCGCCTGGGAATTTCGTGGGAGTTCCCTTAGTCGAATATTTGGGGAACTTCGTAGGAGTTCATTGTTGCTTGGGAACTTCTCAGGAGGTCCCCTAGTTGAAATATTTCGGAACTTCGTAGGAGTTCCTTGTCGCTTGGGAACTTATTAGGAGTTTCTCTAGTTGAAATATTTTGGAACTTTGTAGGAGTTCCTTGTCGCTTGGGAACTACTTAGGAGTTCCTTTAGTTGAAACATTTTGGAACTTCGTTGGAGTTCCTTGTCGCTTGGGAACTTCTTAGGAGTTCCTCTAGTTGAAATATTTTGGAACTTCGTAGGACTTCCTTGTACCTTAGGAACTTCTTAGGAGTACTTTTAGTTGAAATATTTTGGAACATTGTAGGAGTTCCCTGTCGCTTGGGAACTTCTTAAGAGTTCCTTTAGTTGAAAATATCTTAGAACTTCTTAGGAGTTCCTTGTTGCTTGGGAACTTCTTAGGAGTTCCTATGGGGAGAGAATCGAGATATAAATCAAAGATGGAAAAGACTCAATGGAAGTCAAATTGTAATTTATTAATGAATCGAACTTTGGGCGTCCTTCCATGTTACATGATACTTATAAGAACTCTTCTAATAGCTATTTCCGAGTTTCGGGTGTCTTTTCGCCATCAGCTTTTGTAGGTTTTAGGTATTGTCCTAACTGCTGTCGAAACTTCACGGGCCTTCCTAATTTGTTGTTCTGGGGCCATGTTCTCGAGAGAGTTTTAACTTCTTGCTTCCTTCCCGCTTCCCTCTTGGTGCGGTCTCGAAGTTTCTACCCGAGGGGGATTGTCGTGATCTCTATACTCCTGTAAATATCCACCTTGGATTAGTTTCTCTATTTCGTTTTTCAAATGGAAGCAATCTTCTTTGTTGTGGCCACGATCCTTTTGCAAAAGACAATATTTGCTAGACTTCATCCTTCCAAGATCTTTCCTCATTGGACGGGGCCACTAAATTATTCCTTGTTGTTCTGCCGCGGCGAGGATCTCGACGCGAGGCACTTAGTGGAGTATACCAGGTTTGTTCAGAGGACCGTGCATGCTTCCGATCTCTTTGACTATTCTCATCCCATTGGGGACCGAAAAGGCTTTCCTCGTTGCCCTCCTCTTGGAAGGAGTTGCATTCCTTACGCCAGAAAGTTCTTCGATCCGAATATACTTCTCCGCGCATGCTAGGAGGTCGTCCAATGTGGCAGGGGCTTCCCAGCTGTAGATTCTCGGAACCTTCCCCTGTGTAGATTTTGTTGCATGATGCTTGCTAAGAGCTCGGGGTTGACATGCGGAACTTCCAAAATAGTCTCAGAAAATCTTTGTACGTACTTCCGTAGACTCTCCTGCTCTTGTTGGACTATCGTGAACAGATAAGATGTGGTCTTTGGGTATCTTTTATTTATCGCGAAGTGATGTAAAAAGAGTTGGGAGAAGCACTCGAAGTTGTCTATTGTGCCAGTGGGCAACTGGTTGAACCAAGTCATAGCTTTCCCGGCCAAAGTAGTTCGGAAGAGCTTACAGTATGCTATGTCACTGACGTCTAACAGATCTACCTTCACTATGAAGTGATCTAAGTGATCTTGTGGGTCATTGGTCCCATCATACTTACTGAGGCTCGGGATCTTGATCCCCGGCTGGATAGCCTCTGCCATGATGTGAGTGGAAAAAAGACTTCTCGTAGGGGGTGCCAGAGCTAAAGCTAGGGCTTGGTGGTCTTTCGTTCTTCCTAAGCTGGCCTGTGTAGCGGCCGCTTGGTTCGCCCCTAGGGACTTGCGCCCTTTCGATGGTGCATCTCTTGGTGGTGGTGGGGGCAGCTCTTTTTCCGATTGGGAAGTCCTGCTCTCCACCTCTTCTTCGAGCTGTTTGCTTCGTTGTTGACTTGCCGTCCTCTGGTCGCTATTCACAGGGGTTAGCCCTACTCCGAGATATCTATGAGGGTAGCGAGGGGGTCTTGGTGGCACAACGTGCTCCGCAATATACCGAGCGGCCGCTCTTGATGCAGCCTGAGCTAAAAGTATCCTTGATCATTTACTGAAGTGCCTCAGCCATGAACTGGAGCATGGGGAGAGGAGGAGCGTGCTCCTACTGCCGCCGCTCTTCCCATTCTTGGTGCTATGGTTGTTGAATTCCTTCTTGGGGCGTGTGCTCAGAGATGCCCTCGAGCTCGCCCAAGTCCCCATTCCCATTTTTTACTCGTGACCTGGTGTTCATCCTGTTAGAATAGGTGACCTTGAAGCCAATCTGATTGAGCTAATGTAACCTATGACTGAACAGTTTCAGTTTTCTAATAATTGTAATGAATAAGAAAATGATATTCATTTGGCTTAATACTTTGTTTGTGTTCACTTACTGCTTTACATTAACTGTTCACTGCACAAGCAAAGCCCACAAACCGAAAACACATTCCGACAAACTAGAACTACACATTAGATGGCGGTTCATGAAATCAGTTTCTCCGGATCGATCTTGAACACTCCAAGTCAAGGAATCTCGAGATAGGGTATCGAGAATCCGCGTGAGACTTGCACTAACCAATTGCAGTCGCGTTTCATTGACAAGTGACAAGGCTCGTCCATGCAATGTTAGTGGATCAACCAGCTAGGTGGCAGCTGACTGAGGTAACTCGTGGAAACCGTCTATGGAAGACCTTGAGTAGGGTCGGTCGGTATGACTGGTGTTCCTAGTTCCAACAGTACAAATTTGACCCTTGGACTTGAGGGATTACTGGGATCACCTACACACCGTGCCTGTATCTTAGATATGGCAAAGGGCTACCAAGTCGAGTGACTTGGTTGTCATAAGTAATATCTACTGTTGTCAAGATGTGTAGCATGACAGGAGGTCCCAAGAGAGGATCCATCTCCTGTCAGAAGACTGACGGTAATATCTCACCCTACTCTGATGCTTGTCCCTAATAAATATATGGCCACAGTAACTGAACAATGGGTAGGACCCCTGTGACGTTTAGTATGGACGAGGCAAGGCTTAAGTCGAGAATGGGTACCTACAGTTCCATGCCCTAGACTCTAAGCAGTGAGATTGTAGATGGAAGGATAAACATATTGAAGAGCCTAAATGTTTACACCATAAACATTCATATAGTCTTTAGTGCCATGGACCGTTTCTAGACGGCCACCCATGGTGACAGGCGAATTCCCTTCATGAGTTGATTGGGAATTTGACCAAGTCTAGCTTAGAGTGAACCTAAAGAGTCACACACAATCCGCCCGCAACATAAGTATTTAATTTTGAATTAATTTAGAGAGCCTGAATAATTTAATTAGATTAAATTAGTTCCCTTTCCTTTCTTGGTTTGTTGATTTCCTTAATTAGATTACATGGAATTAACTAAATAAATTAGATTCATTGGAATAAATTAAGTGGGTTTAAAATAAATATTAATTATTATTATTTATTTAAGAGCCCCATGGTTTATTTGAATAGAATTTAAATATTCCATAATTAATCCGTCAAAGTGATGGACGGATGAGATTATAGAGGAGAGATCAAAGGCCTAGATTACTTGGACTAATCAAAGTCTAATTTGACTAGGTCAAAATCCTAGTGAAACCATACTTCTAAAGTTGGAGTTTGAAGAGGAATAGGATTCCCCTTCTATAAATACTCCTAGGATGAAACTTTAGGAGATGATCAACAAGTGAAACACACACACACACACACACACACACACACACACAAGGCTCGGCCACTCTCTCCCTCTCTTGTCCCATCCCCTTTTCCCAAGAAAGGTTTTGGTTCCTTGTTTTCCTACAAGTGAACTTTAAGAGGATTGATCACGTTAACTAACAACGCTTGGTCGATCCGTCCTCTCTAAAATATACACTTGGTTTTTCGCTAGTACGAGGATCAAGATACGTGGACGGATTGCATGTACGATTTAGAGGGTCTCATATTTGAGATCTTGGTGCAAAACGGGTTACAACGCGAGTAGCGGTTTGAAGATAAAACTACAACCAGGTAGGTGCCTTTTATTTGTGTCTTCGATTTCACCCTATGGCCTCCATGATTTATATGCTTTGTTTATTCATGAGATACGCCGAATGCCCGGAAGGTTTAAGGGAACACCCCTTAAACGTGTTTATTTACAATTATGTACGAACATGTTTTAAATTCATATTTTATTTTATATCGCGCTTCCAATATTCGCGCTCCTCCTAGAGCCTGGCGCGGTAGGCTGGGCCTGCCAGCCTGTCTGTCCCGGCAGGGCGCCGCTGGTAGCGGTGGCTCTCAGCCGTTGCCGGTGGTTTTCGTATTTTTATTTCTAGAATTGATTTTCTAAAAATACTTTTATTTATTTTGCATATTTTTCTTAAAGACATTATTTGGAAATATTCTATTTTGTTTGGTTTGGAACCTCAAAATTTAATATTTTATGAATGAGGAAAGATTTTCCTAACAAGAAAAAGATTGTCATTGTTACACCAATTTTAAATGTAGACTTTGTTTTTAATTCTTTTATGAATTATTGGTGACTGGATATCATGGATTATGTGCATTATTGATGATTGGATATCATGAATTATGTGCGTTTAATGAGAACGGATGATCACAAGCCCTAGACCAAATGTATGGTTTTAATTTCATGTTGGGCCTGTGTACCTCGTTTACTTTCCCCTCTCTCTTTTTCTGGTTGCCTTGGAATAATAAGGCTTTCTGTCTCCCTCCAAATGTACTCCCCCCGGATGTTCGCCGGGGTTTCTTTTTAAATTTTAATGAGAGTAGTATAGTGGTGAGGATGTATTTTATTTTCATGAAGAAGATGAAGGATGGCCCAAAACGAAGGATCCAAGGAGTTCCATGGAGACCCGGTGGAAAAGGAGGCAAGGCCCATCAGTGTGTTGATGGGTTACTCTCATTGAATGTCATAGTATAGGACCAACCTTACATTGACCATAAATCCATTGCGGGCTCAGACATGGATCCCATAGGATTTGGGCTTGTGATCATCCAACAGGGGCGTGCTAGGCTTTTATTTTGCATGTGGCTTTAATGATGGATGAATGGTTTATTTATCGTATTATTGCTATGTCATGCAAATCATTTTAATGCATAATGTATGTATGTCTGAATGTGCTATAATGAGATCTTGGTCATCAAACTCTCACTTGGTTGGACCAAGTTGAATATTAGACCCTTAATAAATGGACTAGAACTCTAGGAGTTCATCCAAGCCTTCCATCCATGACAAAGTGAGGAAGCTAGTTTCAGTCGATTGCGTGGTCTCACGAGTCGTGGCACGTCTTTCGTGCTGAAAAGAAGTTGCACTTTGTTGTGAACGAAGAATACACTCCTGTTGCCTGTCTCACGAGTCGTGGGGGTAGCAGTGAGTGCTATGATTCAGTTGATCGGGTCGGGTCTAATGCCCGAAAACGTGATTCGCTTGGAGTCCTCGAGATCACGTAAAAGGGTGAGACAAGACATCTTGGTAATCTCTTTAGACGAGAATGGTATGGAATGCCTCCCACAGGTTGTTTTCCATGCGAGTCGTAAAAGCGGGGCATGGAAGATATCGCTGTGGATCCCAAGCCCACTAGGAAAGGGTTACCCGAAAACACATTGAGAGTGTCATGTTTTTGTAGAAATAGTGGGAGAATTAAATGACTAAAGTCCAAGTCTTTAATCATTACTAAAATCTTTTATTATCATTCTGTTGATTATATTCTGTTCTTTTAAATGTAGAGTTAAAACCATGTCTAAGAACTCATTATCAACCGTACTTGAGATAAACAAATTTAATGGAACCAATTACAACGACTGATTGCGCAATCTGAGGATAGTCCTCAATTATGAGAACCAAGGCTATGTCATGGACAAGCCATTACCTCGGACTTTGCTGGAAGGATCCACGCCCGAAGAACGTGAGACGTTCGAGACTTGGCATCAGGATAACTGGAAAGTCCGTAGCATCATACTTGCATATATGACCAATGAGATACAGAAGCAGTATGAGAGGCTAGACGACGTTCCTTCCATAATGGCTCACCTTAAGGATTGCTATGCAGTCCTGGACCGGCATACTAGGTATGTTGCAACGAAGGTGTTCTTTGAAACTAAAATGACCGAGGGGTCCTCTGTACATGTGCATAGGGTCAAGATGCTTACCTTGGTAGAAAAGCTCGAAGACCTCAAAGCAGGGCTCGATAACAAGACGTACATTGAAGTGATCCTTCAGTCACTCCCACCCTCCTTCAACCAAGTCATGGTTAACTACAACATGAATACTCTTGAGAAGGGTATCCATGAGTTAATCAATATGTTGGTGCAGTACGAGGCAACGACCAAAAAGTCTGCGCCATTGGTATTGTTTGGAGAGGCTTTGACTTCCAAAATGAAAGGCACGGGTGCCGGACGTTGGAAAAGGAAGAAGGGAAAGGAAAAAGCCGTCAAAATCACTGCCAACACTAAGAGTGTTCCCGTTGCCAAGGTGGGGAAAAGAAGGTTGACTCAAAGTAACAGTCGAGGGCAAATGACATATGTATTCATTGTCATGAGAAAGGCCATTGGAAGAGGGATTGCCCCAAACTCCTTTCCAACAAGGTATATTTGTGATTGCGGTTAATATGGTTACTAACTCTGCCTCTTGTGTATTAGATACCGGCTGTGGAGCTCACATTTGCAACGACTTGCAGGTGTTGAAAAGAAGCAGAAAGCTGAGTAGCGACAAAACAGTCCTAAAGCTTGGCAATGGTAAGGCCATTCTGCAGAAGCCATAGGATCCACCACCTTAGTAGTTAGTGATCGTATTAGTATAGATTTAGAGAAGAATTATTATGTACCTAGCATGATAAAAAGACATCATTTCCATTCTATTGTTAGACAATAGTGGTTATGAGTTTTCGATCAATAAAAATTGCTTTTATTTGATGAAGGGTGGATTTTGCTCATCTGCTTGGTACACCCAATAACGGTCTCTATATCCCCCAACAATCAAATTTCGTTATGAATGCTCAACACAAACGTAAAATAGATTATGACGGGAACGCACTGTTAGAATAGGTGACCATGTAAGCCAATTTTGGCAGGAATATGTAACCTATGTCTAGACAATTTCAGGTGTTTGATAAATCATTAATGAATAAAGAAGTGAATTTCATTTGGCATCACTTTGTTTGTGTTCACTTATATTTGTTTTCCATATCTGTTCACTACGCAAACAAAGCCCACGGACTGAGAATCAATTTCGGGGACTGGGACTACGCTTGGAGGTAGGTCCATGGAATCAGTCTTCCCGAATCAGTCCGTAAATCTCCAAGTCAAGGAATCCCGAAAATGGGTACCGGGATTCCATTTGAGACTTGCACTAAGCACCTGCTGTCGTGTTTCATCGACGGGTGACGAGGGTCGTCTAAGCAGTGTTAGTGGGTTAGCATGCTAGGACGCAGCTGACTGAGGTGACTCGCGGGAACCGTCTTACGGAGGACCTTAAGTATGGTCAGCAAGGTATGACGTGTATTCCCGGTTCCAACGGTACAGGCCAAGTCCTTTGACTTGAGGAATTGCTCAGTTTACCTGTACGTTAGGGCTGTATCTTAGATATGGTGAGAGATTGCCAGAATTCTCTTTGGTAGTCATAAGCCATGTCTAGTACAGTTCTGGTGTACAAAGTGACAGTAGTTTCCAAGAAAGGATCTGTCTCCTGCCAATAGGTATTGACAGTTGAGTCTCATGTATGCTCTGTGTCTTGTCCCTAAAATCTGTGGCCACAGTAACTGAACAGAAGGGAAGGATTCCCTTGCGGCGTTTAGTGAGGACAGACCGACACTTAGGTCCAAAATGGGTACCTGCATTATCCGTGCCCTAGACTCTAAGTGATGAGACCGAAGACAGAAGGACAAGTGTACTGTTAGAGCCTAAATGTTCATCCCTGAATATTTCACCTAGTCTCTAGTGCCATGGACCGTTGCTAGATGGCCACCCATGGTAACGGAAGGATTCTAGGAATCCGACCAAGTCTAGCTGAAAGGTGAACCTAAAGAGTCACACACTATCCACACACATTTAGATATTTAATTGGTAATTAAATATTGGAGTGAAGGAATGATTAAATTGGATTTAATCGGGTCCTTTATTTTTTTCTTGGAGAAATAATTCCTTCTATTAGATATAAGGAATTAAATTGATAAATTAGATTTATCAAAGGGATTTATTTAATGGGCTTAAATAATATTTATATTTATTTTAGCCTCTTGGAAATATTTAAATAGGTTTTTTAAATATTCCATTAAATTAAATTAAATCAACGGTGAGATGAATGGGAGAGATGGATGGCTAGGATTGTTTTGACTAGGTCAAAACACTACTTTGACTAGGACTTTGACTAGGTCAAAATCCTAGTCAAAATAGAGTTCTTGAAAGAGGAGTTTAAAGAGGATTAGACTCCTCTTCTATATAAACCCCTAGCATCCTACAAGTTGAAGGATGATGAAACTCCAACACACACACTACAACACACACACACGGATTCTCTCTCCCTCTCTCTCGTCTGATTCTCTCTCCCTCTCCAAGAAATATTTTCTTGGTTCTTTTTGTTCTTGGAACATTAAGAACTTGATGAATCAATACCATTAATCAAATAATGTGTTATTGATTCATCCACTCCAAAAACATAAACTTGTTCGTTGCTAGCACGACGTGCAAGATACGTGGGTGGATCGTGTGTCACGATTTAGAGGGTCTCAAAGACGAGATCTTGGTGCAAAACGGGGAACAACGCTTGTAGCCGTTGAAGACGAAAACGACAACGGGTAGGTCTCGTTTTAATTTTTCGTCCTCTCTTTAATTTCCAACCCTATGGCCTCCATGATTTAGTTTGTGTTATTCGTTCATGAGATACACCGAACGCCCGGGAAATTTCAAAGGCACACCCTTTGAAACGTGTTTTAATTTAAAAGCATGTTTAAATTCCATATTTAATTTTAATTATACCGCGCTTCCGCATTCGCGCTTTTCCCGGGACGATCCACAATTTCTTTCAGTGGTATCAGAGCCCGGTTCGGTGTATAGGCCTAGGGTTTATGTGCGTTTTAAGCATGAAACGTGATTTAGCATGTTTTAATTGAATCTTGAATTTCTTGATTATTAAAGCATGTTATTTTATTACTTTTAATTTGTGTGAATTTATGAATGTTGGTGTTTTTCTGTTTTTCTTGGGAAACGGGATGGGAAATTAATCTGAAAAACGAGAGAAAACGCCACAGCCGGCCAGCCGGGAAGGTTGGCCGCGCGCAGCCGAGCACTGCCGGTAGGGCGGACGCGCGCAGGCATGGGAAGCCTGCGCGCGCGCGCACTGCCGGCCGCGCAGGGGCAGCGCGCAGCCAGGATGGCTGCGCGCGGGCGTGCGCGCATGGAAGCGCCTCCAGGCACGCGCGCGGGTAGACAAAGGAGTCTGCGCGCGCGCGCCCGGCAGGCACGCCCATGCGCGCGCGCGCGCAAGGCTGACGGGCGGGGAGCCCCCGCGCGGACGGGCACCTGGCGCGCCGCCAGGCGCGCGCGCACCCAGACGGAGGCGTCTGCGCGCGCGCGCCTGGCAGGCACGCCCAGTGCGCGTCTGCGCGCGCGCTCTGCGCACAGCGCAGGCACACGGCCGGCGGCCAGCAAGCCAGCGCGCGCAAGGAAGAGGAGCCTGCGCGCGCGTCGGCCTGCCGATGCGCTAGGCCGTGCAGTGCGCTGCCGGTCAGGCGCGCGCGCAAGCAGGCAGGGGCCTGCGCGCGTGCGCCCGGCTTGGCAGCGCCTGCGCGTGCGTGCGCCCGGCTTGGCAGCGCCTGCGCGCGCGGCCGGCCGGCTGGCTGCCGCAGGCGGCGGCGGCCGGTGGCTGTGAAGCTAGGGTTTTGAAACCCTAGTGTTATGTTATTTTAAATTAATTTTCAGTTTTAATTTTGAATTAATTCTGAAAAAAAAATCGTTTTTTGGGTTCAATTTTTCCTAAGTTCCTAAAGACATTATTTTAGGAGTAAAATAAATTGGATTTGGAATCCCGGGGTTATTTTACTTAAGATAATGAGGAAAGGTTTTCCTAAAACGAGAAAAAAGATTAATATTACCAATATTTATATTTTTTTATTTTCACACGTTGCGCACATGTTCATTTATTTTCATCTTGGATTAATATGATTGGGAATCATGTGTTGTTGGAATATTATGATTATGTGATTGGATCATGTAATTACGTGTGTTGGATGGAAATGGATGATCACGAGCCCTAGACCGAATGTATGGTTTAATTTTCTGTTGGGCCTGTGTGCCTCTTTAACTGCTTTCTCCTTCTCTCTTTCTAGTGTCTTGGAATAATAAGGCTTTCTACCTCCCTCCTTATGTACTCCCCCCGGGTTTTCGCTGGGGTTTCTATTTTTAATATGTAATGAGAGTAGACTAGGAGTGAGGTTTCTTTTTGTAATTGGTGGAGAAGAAGGAAAGACCACATGGAGAGCCCAGACCGGAGGTCCCTTGGAGTTTTCCATGAAGTGAAGAAAGAGAAAAGAGACCAAGGCCCATCAGCATGATGATTGGGTTACTATTATTGTAATAGTATAGGACCAACCCTAGATTGACCATAGATCCACTGCGGGCTCAGTGGATCGCATAGGATTCGGGCTCGTGATCATCCAACAGGGGCGTGCTAGGCTTTAATTTTGCATGTGGTTATTGTGATGGATGAATGGGTTTTTATTTATCATATAACTGTTATGGATGGATTTTATTTATGCATTATGGATGAATGTATGAATATATATTATGAGATCTCGGTCATTCACTACTCTCACATTGGTTGGACCAATGTTGAAATATTAGACCCTAGATAAAGTGGACATGAACTCTAGGAGTTTGTCCATGCCTTCCAATCCATGGCACAGTGAGGAAGCTGTTTTAGGTCAATAGCGTGGTCTCACGAGTCGTGGCACGTTATTGTACTTAAAAGAAGCTGCACTATGTCATGAACGAAAAATGGGCTGCTGTTACCTGTCTCACGAGTCGTGGGGGGTACCAGTGGGTCTGTGGCTCGGTCGATTGGGTCGGGTCTAACGCCCAATTAAGCATGATTCGCTTGGAGTCCTCGGGATCATGCGAAAGGGTGAGGCAATAATCTTGGGAATCTCGTGGAACGAGAATGGTATGGAATACCTCCCACAGGATCTTTTCCATGCGAATCGTAAAAGCGGGGTATGGGAAAAATCGCTGTGGATCCCAAGCCCACTAGGAAAGGATTTTCCGAAAATCACGTTTGAGAATACCGTGTTTTCGTATAAATAGTGGGAGGATTAAATGACTAAAGACCAAGCATTTAATTATTTCATCAAACCACCGTCTTTATTTTCTGCTGATCGCGCGTTGTTTTCTAAATGTAGATTTAAAATGTCTAAGAACCCACTATCAACCATTCTTGAGACAAACAAATTCAATGGAACAAATTACAACGACTGGTTGCGCAATCTCAGGATAGTCCTAGATTACGAGAACCAAGGCTACGTCATGGACGAGCCTCTCCCTAGGACCTTGCCGGAAGGATCCACGCCAAAAGAACGTGAGACGTTCGAGACTTGGCATAAGGATAACCGGAAGGTCCGTAGCGTCACACTTGCTTCGATGACCAATGAGATTCAGAAGCAATATGAAAGGCTAGACGATGTCCCTTCCATTATGGCTCGCCTTAAGGATTGCTATGCAGTCCCGGACCGGCATACTAGGTATGTCGCGACCAAGGCGTTCTTTGGAACTAAAATGACAGAAGGATCCTCTGTAGAAGAGCATGGGGTTAAAATGCTTACCCTAGTGGAAAAGCTCGAGGACCTAAAGGCAGGTCTCGATAACGAAACGTACATAGATGTGATCCTTCAGTCACTCCCACCCTCCTTCGACCAATTTATCGTCAACTATAACATGAATGCACTTGAGAAGGGCATTCATGAGTTGATCAATATGTTGGTGCAATACGAGGCAACGACTAAGAAGTCGACGCCTTCGGTATTGTTTGGAGGTGCTTCAACTTCCAAGACGAAAGGCAAGGGTGCCGGACGTTGGAAAAAGAAGAAGGGGAAGGGAAAAGCCGTCATAGCAGCTACGAACACTCAGAGTGTTCCCATTGCCAAAGAGGGGAAAGGCAAAGGAAAGGGAAAGGTTGTCTCCAAGCAATAGTCAAAGGCATATGACATATGTATCAACTGCCGTGAGAAAGGGCATTGGAAGAGAGAGTGCCCCAAACTCTTCTCAAACCAAGGTATATATGTGATTGAGGTTAATATGGTCACTAATTCTGCCTCTTGGGTATTGGATACCGGCTGTGGAGCTCACATTTGCAATGATTTGCAGGTGCTGAAAAGAAGCAGAAAACTAAGTAGCGGGGACATGATCCTGAAGCTTGGAAATGGCAAGGCCATCTCGGCAGAAGCAGTAGGATCCGCCACTTTAGTGATTAGTGATACCATTAGCATAGAATTAGAGCAGGTTTATTTTATACCTGGTATGATTAAGAACATCATTTCCATTCCATTGTTGGACAATAGTGGTTATGAGTTCAGAATCAATAAAAATTGCTTTTATTTGATGAGGTGTGGAATTGCTCATCTACTTGGTACATTGCACAACGGGCTCTATATCTTGCAACAAACGAATTTCGTTCTTAACGCTCAACACAAACGAAAATTAGATAATAACGGGAACGCACGTCTGTGGCACGCTAGGCTAGGTCACATATCCCAAGATAGGATGAAAAGGTTGGTAGACTCAAAGAACCTAGAGGTTGGGGACTTGAGCGATCTACCAACTTGTGAATCTTGTCTAAGAGGGAAAATGACCAAGAAGCCCTTTGTAGGTCAAAGCAGGCTTGCCACGGGTCTGTTGGACTTGGTCCATACAGACGTATGTGGACCACTAAGGACGCAGGCTCGAGGTGGGTTCTCCTACTTCATAACCTTCACCAATGATCATTCACGGTATGGTTATGTTTACCTAATGAGGTACAAGTCTGAAGCTCTTGAGAGGTTTAAAGAATTCAGACTTGAAGTGGAGAACCAGACCAACTGCAAAATTAAAGTCCTACGGTCAGACCGAGGTGGTGAATACCTTAGTGCCGAATTCCTTGATTATCTAAAAGAACATGGTATAATATCAGAATGGACACCTCCCGGAACACCACAGTTAAACGGCATCTCTGAAAGGAGGAACCGAACCCTGTTGGACATGGTTCGGTCCATGATGAGTTTTACCAAATTGCCCTTATCGTTTTGGGGTTATGCATTAGAAACGGCAGCCAAGTTGTTGAATTTGGCGCCTACCAGTGCATTGACCTAAACGCCATATGAGATATGGTACGGCAAGCCTGCGTCCTATAACTACTTGAAAGTGTGGGGTAGCCCCGCATACGTCAAGAGGTTAGTGGGAGATAAGCTAGAATCCAGGTCTAGCCTATGCAGGTTCGTTGGATACCCTAGAGAAACTGCGGGTTATTACTTTTATGACCCTTTGGAACAAAAGGTATTTGTTTCAAGGAATGCAGTATTCTTGGAGCAAGGCTTCCCGGAGGATATCCAACCTGATGAGCTGATCCTTGAGGAATCAAGTGATGGAACTCAGCCATCAGAAATAGCCGCGGAAACCTCACCAAGAGGATTTAGGATTAACGCACGGAGGGCTGACCAACCTAGAGAAGTCCAACATGCTAGGCATGAAGGACAACCTCAAGAAAGGCCAGTCCCGGCCCCTGAACCGCCGGCTCCGATACAGTCAGCGCCCACAGTCACCACTGACGTTCCCGTCCTCCGTAGGTCCACTAGAGAATCCAGACCTCCAGTGAGATATGGGTTTCTAGGTGCGACCGATCTTCTGGATAACGATCCTAAGACATACGGGAAGCGATGTCTGACATCGACTCCGGGAAATGGCTTGAGGCCATGAAGACCGAAATGGACTCCATGAGCGAGAACCAAGTTTGGAGACTTGTAGATCCACCGAAAGGTATTAAGCCAGTGGGCTGTAAGTGGGTCTACAAGCGCAAACTCGGCGTTGATGGAGAAGTCACAACCTTTAAGGCTAGGCTTGTAGCTAAGGGATACACTCAACAACCCGGGGTCGATTTTGAGGATACCTACTCGCCGGTAGCCATGGCTAAGTCCATTCGGATCCTGCTTGCCATAGCAGCATGGTATGACTATGAAATATGGCAGATGGACGTGAAAACGGCCTTCCTCAACAGTTTCGTTGAAGAAGAGATCTATATGGATCAGCCGGAGGGTTTCACGGTCACTGGAGAAGAACAGAAGGTCTGTCGTCTCCAGAAGTCCATCTATGGCCTCAAACAAGCATCCCGAAGTTGGAACATTCGATTTGATGAAGTAATACGGGGATATGACTTCATCAAAAACGAATCCGACCCTTGTGTATACAAGAAGGTCAGTGGGAGCTCTATAGTGTTCCTAGTGCTTTACGTGGATGACATTCTGCTCATTGGAAATGACGTCAGAATGTTAGGAAACACGAAAGCATGGCTGTCAACCAAGTTTTCCATGAAGGACTTGGGTGAAGCGTCCTACATCCTAGGCATCCAGATTGTCAGGGACAGATCTAAAAGGATGTTAGGGCTCACCCAAAACTCGTATATAGAGAAAGTCCTAAAGAGATATCGAATGGACAACTCCAAACGAGGATTCCTTCCAATGAGGCATGGGATCAAGTTGTCCAAGAAGCAGTCCCCGCAGACTGATGAGGAACTTGAAAAGATGAAAGTCATCCCCTATGCTTCTGCCGTAGGCAGCATCCAATATGCGGTCCACTGCACCAGGCCTGACATTGCATACGCTTTGAGCGTGACAAGCAGATATCAGTCCTGTGCAGGAGAGGCACATTGGAATGCCGTTAAGGGCATCCTTAAGTACCTTAGGAGGACTAAGGAAATGTTCTTGGTCTATGGCAATGGAGAACTAATTCTGGAAGGCTTTAGCGACGCTAGCTTCCAGTCTGATGACGATGATGCCAAGTCTCAATCGGGGTATGTATTCAAACTCAACGGAGGAGTAGTGGCTTGGAAAAGTTCCAAGCAAGCAACCACTGCTGACTCCACCACTGAGGCTGAATACATAGCAGCTTCAGAAGCTGCTAAGGAAGCGGTTTGGATGAGAAACTACATCCAAGAGTTGGGTGTGGTGCCTAGCATCGCCGAGCCTGTTGTCATCTTCTGTGATAACAACGGTGCAATAGCGCAAGCAAAGGAACCGAGATCTCATCACCGTTCCAAACACATTCTTAGATGCTACCATCTTCTTAGAGAAATGGTAAGAAGAGGTGACGTTCGGATGGACCGAGTCAACTCAGCAGACAACACAACAGACCCGCTGACAAAGCCTATGTCGCAGAGTGCTCATACGCAACATCTTGAGAAGATGGGGATTAGGCATATGGGTGATTGGCTTTAAAGGTCAAGTGGGAGATTGTTAGAATAGGTGACCATGTAAGCCAATTTTGGCAGGAATATGTAACCTATGTCTAGACAATTTCAGGTGTTTGATAAATCATTAATGAATAAAGAAGTGAATTTCATTTGGCATCACTTTGTTTGTGTTCACTTATATTTGTTTTCCATATCTGTTCACTACGCAAACAAAGCCCACGGACTGAGAATCAATTTCGGGGACTGGGACTACGCTTGGAGGTAGGTCCATGGAATCAGTCTTCCCGAATCAGTCCGGAAATCTCCAAGTCAAGGAATCCCGAAAATGGGTACCGGGATTCCATTTGAGACTTGCACTAAGCACCTGCTGTCGTGTTTCATCGACGGGTGACGAGGGTCGTCTAAGCAGTGTTAGTGGGTTAGCATGCTAGGACGCAGCTGACTGAGGTGACTCGCGGGAACCGTCTTACGGAGGACCTTAAGTATGGTCAGCAAGGTATGACGTGTATTCCCGGTTCCAACGGTACAGGCCAAGTCCTTTGACTTGAGGAATTGCTCAGTTTACCTGTACGTTAGGGCTGTATCTTAGATATGGTGAGAGATTGCCAGAATTCTCTTTGGTAGTCATAAGCCATGTCTAGTACAGTTCTGGTGTACAAAGTGACAGTAGTTTCCAAGAAAGGATCTGTCTCCTGCCAATAGGTATTGACAGTTGAGTCTCATGTATGCTCTGTGTCTTGTCCCTAAAATCTGTGGCCACAGTAACTGAACAGAAGGGAAGGATTCCCTTGCGGCGTTTAGTGAGGACAGACCGACACTTAGGTCCAAAATGGGTACCTGCATTATCCGTGCCCTAGACTCTAAGTGATGAGACCGAAGACAGAAGGACAAGTGTACTGTTAGAGCCTAAATGTTCATCCCTGAATATTTCACCTAGTCTCTAGTGCCATGGACCGTTGCTAGATGGCCACCCATGGTAACGAAAGGATTCTAGGAATCCGACCAAGTCTAGCTGAAAGGTGAACCTAAAGAGTCACACACTATCCACACACATTTAGATATTTAATTGGTAATTAAATATTGGAGTGAAGGAATGATTAAATTGGATTTAATCGGGTCCTTTATTTTTTTCTTGGAGAAATAATTCCTTCTATTAGATATAAGGAATTAAATTGATAAATTAGATTTATCAAAGGGATTTATTTAATGGGCTTAAATAATATTTATATTTATTTTAGCCTCTTGGAAATATTTAAATAGGTTTTTTAGATATTCCATTAAATTAAATTAAATCAATGGTGAGATGAATGGGAGAGATGGATGGCTAGGATTGTTTTGACTAGGTCAAAACACTACTTTGACTAGGACTTTGACTAGGTCAAAATCCTAGTCAAAATAGAGTTCTTGAAAGAGGAGTTTAAAGACGATTAGACTCCTCTTCTATATAAACCCCTAGCATCCTACAAGTTGAAGGATGATGAAACTCCAACACACACACTACAAACACACACACACGGATTCTCTCTCCCTCTCTCTCGTCCGATTCTCTCTCCCTCTCCAAGAAATATTTTCTTGGTTCTTTTTGTTCTTGGAACATTAAGAACTTGATGAATCAATACCATTAATCAAATAATGTGTTATTGATTCATCCACTCCAAAAACATAAACTTGTTCGTTGCTAGCACGACGTGCAAGATACGTGGGTGGATCGTGTGTCACGATTTAGAGGGTCTCAAAGACGAGATCTTGGTGCAAAACGGGGAACAACGCTTGTAGCCGTTGAAGACGAAAACGACAACGGGTAGGTCTCGTTTTAATTTTTCGTCCTCTCTTTAATTTCCAACCCTATGGCCTCCATGATTTATTTTGTGTTATTCGTTCATGAGATACACCGAACGCCCGGGAAATTTCAAGGGCACACCCTTTGAAACGTGTTTTAATTTAAAAGCATGTTTAAATTCCATATTTAATTTTAATTATACCGCGCTTCCGCATTCGCGCTTTTCCCGGGACGATCCACAATTTCTTTCACGCACAACTGTGGCATACAAGGCTAGGTCACATCTCTCAAGATAGGATGAAGAAATTGGTAGACTCAAAGAACTTAGAGGTTGGGAATTTGAGTGATTTACCAACTTGTGAATCCTGCCTTAGAGGGAAAATGACCAAGAAGCCCTTTGTAAGACAAAGCAGGCTTGCCACAGGTTTATTGCACTTGGTCCATACAGATGTGTGTGGACCACTAAGGACGCAAGCCAGAGGTAGGTTCTCCTACTTCATAACCTTCACCGATGATCACTCACAGTACGGTTATGTTTACGTGATGAGGTATAAGTCTGAAACTCTTGAGATGTTTAAAGACTTCAGACTTGAAGTTGAGAACCAAATCGAATACAAAATTAAAGTCCTATGGTCAGACCAAGGTGGTGAATACCTTACTAATGAATTCCTCGATTATCTAAAAGAAAACGGTACAATCTCTAAATGGACACCTCCCGGGACACCCAATTAAACGACGTCTCTGAAAGGAGGAATCAACCCTGTTGGATATGGTCCGATCCATAATGAGTTTTACCTAATTGCCCTTATCTTTTTGGGGCTACACACTGGAAACGGCAGCCAAGTTGCTAAACTTAGCACCGACCAGTGTGGTGACCCAAACACCATATGGGATATGGCACGACAAGCCTGCTTCCTACAAATACTTGAAAGTGTGGGGTAGCCCTGCATACGTCAAGAGGATAGTGCGAGACAAGTTTGAATCAAGGTCTAGCTTGTGCAGGTTCATTGGATACCCTAAAGAAACTGCAGGTTATTATTTCTATGACCCCTCAGAACAAAAAGTATTTGTTTCAAGGAATGCAGTGTTCTTGGAGAAGGGTTTAACGGGTGTCCAATATGATGATCTGATCCTTGAAGAGTCAACTGAGACGAATCACTCATCGGCACCAGAAGCTACGGATACCTCACTTAGAGATTTCAGGATAAGTACCCAACGGGTTGAGCCACCTCGAGAGGATCAGCATGCCAGGTATGTCGAACAAACTCACGAGGAGCCAACCACGGTACCTGAACTACCAGCTCCTGTCATGTCTGCGCCCACAGTCACCACTGACGTTCCAGTCCTCCGTAGGTCAGCTAAAGTGCCTCGTCCTCCCGTGAGGTATGGCTTTCTAAGCGTGACCGGTCGATTGGACATGGATCCCAAGATATACGGGGACGCTATGTCTGACATCGACTCGAGAAAATGGCTTGAGGGCATGAAAGCCGAAATGGACTCCATGAGCACGAACCAAGTATGGACACTTGTAGACCCACCCAAAGGCGTTAAACCAGTCGGGCGTAAATGGGTCTATAAGCGTAAACTTAGCGTTGATGGAGAAGTTACAACCTTCAAAGCTAGGCTAGTGGCAAAACTCAACGACCCGGGGTCGACTTTGAGGATACCTATTCGCCAGAAGCCAAGGCTAAGGCCATTCGTATCCTGCTTGCCATAACAACATGGTATGACTATGAGATATGACAGATGGACGTGAAAACAGCATTTCTCAATGGCTTCGTTGAGAAAGAGATCTACATGGATCAGCCGGAGGGATTCGCGGTTGTTGGAGAAGAGCAGAAGGTCTGCCATCTTCAAAAGTCCATCTATGGCCTCAAACAAGCATCCCGTAGTTGGAACATTCGCTTTGATGAAGTCATACGAGGATATGATTTTGTCAAAAATGAATACGACTCTAGTGTATACAAGAAGGTCAGTGGGAGCTCTGTAGTTTTCCTAGTGCTTTATGTGGACGACATTCTACTCATAAGGAATGATGTTAGAATGTTAAGTGACATAAAAGCATGGTTATCCATGCAATTTTTCATGAAGGATTTGGGTGAAGCCTCCTGCATTCTAGGCATCCAAATCATCGGGGACAGCTCTAAGAGAATGTTAGGATTAATCGAAAACTCGTATGTGGAGAAAATCCTGAAAAGATTTCACATGGATAACTCCAAACAAGGTTTCCTTCCTGTGAGGCATGGGATCAAGTTATACAAGAAACAGTCTCCCAAGACTGATGAGGAACTTGAAAGGATGAAGAGCGTCCCCTATGCTTCTGCCGTAGGCAGCATCCAATATGCCGTCCACTGCACAAGACCTGATATCACTTACGCCTTAAGTGTAACAAGTAGATATCAGTCTTGTGCAGGCGAGGCACATTGGAATGCGGTCAAGAGCATCCTTAAGTACCTGAGGAGGACTAAGGAAATGTTCTTGGTTTATGGCAATGGAGAGTTGATCCTGGAAGGTTTTAGCGATGCTAGCTTCCAGGCGGATGACGATGATGCCAAGTCCCCAGTCGAGTTATGTATTCAAACTCAATGGTGATGTGGTGGCATGGAAAAGTTCCAAGCAAGAAACCACAACTAATTCCACTGTTGAGGCCGAATACATAACAGCTTCAGAAGCTACCAAAGAAGCAGTTTGGATGAGAAACTACATCCAAGAGTTGGGTGTGGTGCCTAGCATTGCTGAGCCCGTGGTTATCTTCTGTGATAACAAAGGAGCAATATCGCAAGTAAAGGAACCGAGATCCCATCACCGATCCAAGCACATTCTTAGACGCTACCACCTTTTAAGGGAAATGGTAGGAAGACGTGACGTCCAGATGGACCGAGTAAGCTCAACAGACAACACAGCAAATCTGTTGACAAAGCCTATGTCACAAACTTCTCATGCACAACATCTTGAGAAGATGGGGATTAAGCATATGGGCGATTGGCTTTAGGTCAAGTAGGAGATTGTTAGAATAGATGACCGTGAAGCCAATCTGATTGGGCTAATGTAACCTATATCTGAACACTTTTAGTGTTTTAATAATTGTAATGAATAAGAAAGTGATATTCATTTAGCTTAATACTTTAATTGTGTTCACTTACTACTTTACATTAACTGTTCACTACACAAGCAAAGCCCACAGACCGAAAACACATTTTGAGAAACTGGAAATGCGCATTAGATGGTGGTTCATTGAAATCAGTTTCTTCGCATCGGTCTGAAACACTCCAAGTCAAAAAATCTCGAGATAGGGTATCGAAAATCCGCGTGAGACTTGCACTAAGCAATTGCAGTCGCGTTTCATCGACAAGTGACGAAGCTCGTCCATGCAATGTTAGTGGGTCAGCCAGCTAGGTGGCAGCTGACTGAGTTGACTTGTGGGAACCGTCATATTGAAGACCTTGAGTAGGGTCGGTCGGTATGACTTGTGTTCCCGGTTCCAACAGTACGAATTTTATCATTGGACTTAAGGGATTACTGAGATCACCTACACACCGTGCCTGTATCTTAGATGTGGCAAAGGGCTACCAAGTCGAGCGACTTGGTTGTCCTAAGTCTTATCTAGTGTTTTCAAGATGTGTAGCGTGACAATAGGTCCCAGGAGAGGATCCATCTCCTGTCAAAAGACTGACGGTAATATCTCACCCTACTCTGATGCTCGTCCCTGATAAATTTGTGGTCATAGTAACTGAACAATGGTTAGGACCCCTGTGACATTTAGTATGAACGAGGCAAGGCTTAAGTCGAGAATGGGTACCTATAGTTCCATACCCTAGACTCTAAGCAGTGCGATTGTAGATGGAAGGATAAACATATTGAAGAGCCTAAATGTTCACACCATAAACATTCACCTAGTCTCTAGTGCCATGGACCGTTTCTAGACGACCACCCATGGTGACGGGCGAATTTCCTTCATGAGTTGATTGGAAATTCGACCAAGTCTAGCTGAGGGTGAACCTAAAGAGTCACATACAATCCGCCCGCAACATAGGTATTTAATTTGAAATTAATTTAGAGAGCTTGAACAATTTAATTAGATTAAATTGGTTCCCTTTCCTTTCTTGGTTTTTTTGATTCCTTTAATTAGATTAAATGGAATTGACTAAATAAATTAGATTTATTGGAATAAATTAAGTGGGCTTAAAATAAATATTAATTATTATTATTTATTTAAGAGCCCTATGGTTTATTTAAATAGGATTAAATATTTCATAATTAATCCATCAAAGTGATGGACGGATGAGATTAAAGAGGAGAGATCAAAGGCCTAGATTAGTTTGACTAATTCAAGTCTAATTTGACTAAGACTTCGACTAGGTCAAAATCATAGTCAAACCATACTTCTAAAGTTGGAGTTTGAAGAGAAATAGGATTCCCCTTCTATAAATACTCCTAGGATGAAACTTTAGGAGGATGATCAACAAGTGAAACACACATACACACACACACACACACACAAGGCTCGGCCACTCTCTCCCTCTCTCGTCCCATCCCCTTTTTCCAAGAAAGGTTTTGGTTCCTTGTTTTCATACAAGTGAACTTTAAGAGGATTGATCATGTTAACTAATAATTCTTGATCGATGCGTCCTCTCGAAAATATAGACTTGGGTTTTTGCTAGCACGAGGATCAAGATACGTGGACGGATTGCGTGTACGATTTAGACTGTCTCATATTCGAGATCTTGGTGCAAAACGGGAACAACGCAAGTAGCGGTTTGAAGACAAAACTACAATGGGTAGGTGCCTTTTATTTGTGTCTTCGATTTCACCCTATGGCCTCCATCATTTATATGCTTGTTTATTCATGAGATACACCGAATGCCCGAGAGGCTCAAGGGAACACCCTTTGAACGTGTTTATTTACAATTATGTACGAGCATGTTTTAAATTCATGTTTTATTTTATATCACGCTTCCACATTCGCGTTCCTCCCGGGATGATCCACACGCCATCCATTGGCTTCATCCTCGAATGCTGAATCGATGTCTTCGCACAGACAGTGCCAAGTTGATGTTGTTCAGAAGCGAGATCAACTGAATTTGTATTGAGTAGGTGCGATTCAGCACGTTTACACCAGAATTCTTATAAGTCGAAAAGTCCCTTCTAACAACAAATGAAGGGGTATTTATACTAATGGGGAAAAATGTACTAATTAAGGGAGGTAGGGGAAAAGTACTACTTTACCCCTTACCTACCCCGATTACATGGCTAAGATTAGTCTTCCAAGGTCATTGCGGTAATCTGACGTATTATGCTAATCTTGATAAGTCTTGATTTTTGCTTTCCTTAGGAAGCACCTTCTCTTGCTTCTTTTGGAGCTTATTTACTTCCTCCATCGACATCAATAATATATATACATAAAATACACACATATATCAGCTAAAGAAAGCAAAATAAAAACCAAACAAAAAGAGAGTAGGAAGAGGTGGAAGAAAAAAAAAGAGAGAAAGGCGAATTTGTTTTCCCTATCAATTTCTTGAAACCTTCGTAAATTCATAGCCTTCTTATAACTTTTGTTCCTTTCTTGTTTTAATTTATTTATGAATTAGGGTTTATTCTGGAATTTGGGGACAAGTCGAATTGAGTCGATAACTTGCATTAGGGAAGCTTTCTATTACAATTACCTATGTATTTTATGATTTATTAAGTTTTAGAACCTCAAATTGAATATTCTTGCAGCAATAAAAGCTTCATGATGTCGATTAAAACTTTTTAGTTGTGATCAAAAGTTAAATCCTTCCTTCAAATAGTCATCTTGAAGAAAACATTTTATTGTCCTATTTCTACAGCAGTTCAAACCATGTACTAATAACTCATAATTTTCAATAACTTCTTTAATAAGTTCAATTCATATGATTTTATTTTCCATAACTTATACTTTTTGGCAACGAAGGCATTCTTCTGTACAAGAGCATGGAGTGATGATGCTATCCCTTGTGGAGAAGCTCAAAGACCTCCAAGCTAATCTTGAAAAAGAGACGTACATCGACGTGATCCTTGGGTCTCTTTCTACCTCCTTCGACCAATTTATTGTCAACTTGATAAATATGTTGGTTTGGTACGAGGCAATGATTGAAAATCTGCGTAGGCGGTACTAGTAGGAGAGGCTTTGACCTCAGAAGCGAAAGGCAAGGGTGCCAGACGCTGGAAGAGGAAGAAAGCTAAGACAACAAAAGTAGCTGCTAGCACTTCGGGTGATCTTGTTACACCGTTGGGCGGAGGTAAAGGAAAGAGGAAGAGGGTTCGGCAGTCAAAGTTATAGATTCCAAATGATGTGTGCATTAACTGCCGCGAAAAGGGACATTGGAAGAGGGAGTGTCCCAAGCTCCTCTCTAATGAAGGTACATTTGAATTGAGTACCAACATGATTATTGTTCTACTCTTTGGTATTGGATACCAGTTAATCATAATCTGCGAATGGTTTGCAGATGGTTATGAGTAGAAAGCCCAGACAGGTCCTAAGGCTTAGCGATGGCAGGGCCCGGGACTAGTTAGGCTTAGCATAGCAATGATCATGTTAGGATAGAGTTTGAAATGAAATATGTAACCTGGCATGATCGAAGTATGTTTTTACGTACTGTTGGACAGTTTTAATTACATACGTTTGATCAATAAAATTGCTTTATTTGACAAAGAATGACTATTCTTGTCTGCTAGGTGGGATACATAATTATCCTTAAACATTATCCCATAATTGGATTATGAGTACTCAAATAAAATGATTAAAATGGATAATCATGATAAACTTACGAATTTGGCATCCATAAGCTAGGATAGTTTTTTCTTTATTTAAGGACGAGGAAGTTGGAAGATTCAAAGAATCTAGCAATAGACAATTTGAGTCGACTAGCTTACAAGTCCTCTGTGAGATGGAAAGACTGTAAGGCTTCTTTGTTGGACAAAGTGGGCTTGCCAAAAGTCTATCGGATTGGATCCATTTAGACATTCGTAGGTTACTGAATACACAACACCAGAAGAGGGTTCACAAGTCTAAGGACCTTGTATAGGTTCGGGGAATTAGACTTGGAGTAGTGAACCAAGCTGATTGCAAAATTAAACCTTTAGATTAGATCGAAGGGCGTGTATTCAGAACGAGTTCTTGAATATCCAGATGAGAATGGAATTCTCACTCAGTGTAATTCTTCCTGTAAGGACAATGGTTGAACGGTCTCTGATAAGTGAGAATCGGACCTTGTTAGACTTGGTTCGATCGGGGTTTCACTGGATTACCTTAAACCGTGTAGACATGGGCTTGAAAGGTTGCCAAGTTTGAGAAACATGGCATTTTTTAATAGTCATGATCTAGTTGCCATATAGGATATGGTTTGGCAAGCCTGCATCCTACAAAGTTCTTGAGTACATGGGATGGTCCCACATACGTCAAGGGACTAGTAGGAGACAAATTAGACTAGGTATCTGATTTGTGCAGGTTTAATGCAAAATAATGCAAACATCATTTGTAATTATATTATTCCAGTAACTGTATTCCAGTCCTCCTAGGGATAACCAGAATACCTTAGTTACTTGAGAGGCATAGGTTTCTGGGCCTATCCGGTCAATTGGATTATCATCCAAAAGATACAAGGAGAGGCGATGTTGGACATCGGGTTTGGATCAATGGCTTAGAGCTATTGGATCCGTCATGAAAATTCAAACTGGGTTTGAAATTTTGTATAACTGGAATATTCGTTTTGACAAGTTCATACGGAGTATGAATCGATCAGTAATAGGCTTTAGGGTCAGTGGGAGGATAGTTTTGTTCCAAGTGTTTAGTGTGTAATGTCTTATTCATTTGGAATGAATTTAAGATGTTAGGAAACACTGAAACACGAGCGTTGTTCACACAATTCTCCATGATAGGAATTAGATTCCTATATACAGGGTTAAGTTGTTCAAGACTCAGTCACGCTAGACTGATGAGAAAGCTTAGATGTTTGAAATCCCCTACGTCTTTGCCTTAGGCAGCATGAAAATGTTGTTCGTGGATTGGGCCTGATGTTGTGTATGCTTTGGGCATAACAACTGTTATTGAGCTTGTGCTGAGAAGGCAGTAGACAGCTGTTGAGAATATCTTTAATGCCTGAATAAGGATTAAAGAAGTGTTCTTCATGCACATTTTGTGGAGGGTTGATTCTGGAAGGCTATAGCGATACTAGCTTCCAAAATCATGTGAATAACATTTAGTCTCAATATGTATGTACATTTGGACTTAATGGTGAGTGTGGTAGCTTGGAAAGGTTTCAAGCAGGATACCATGACATGTCATTATGAAAGTCGAATGTATGGCGACTTTGGAAGTCGTTTCTGGAAAGTGGTTTAGATTGAAAATCGCATCCATAGGATGGATGTGGTGCCTAGCACGGCCGAGCCAGTAGTTGCCTTGGAGGCGAACAACTAGGCTTTGGCAAAAGCCTTTGGGCTCGAAATCTCATCACAGATCCATGGAAAATTCTTAGACAACCACCATTTGCATGCAACAATGGTAGGAAGAGGTGACACGGTTGGACTATGTCACTTCGGCAAAGAAATATAGTAGACCCACGAGACCGAGCCGGTATCGTAGATTGCTCATGCTCAGAAGGCTCTGAGCAACATCGGTAATTGGCTTTGTGGTCAAGTGGGAGATTGTTAGAATAGGTGACCAGAAAGTCAATTGAATTGGTTGTTCTGGGAACTATTCGTCGATCTTTATCAAAGTAATATTATACTGATGGATAAAGTAAGTATTCATCACTGGCAAAATGTGTTTGTTGTGCTTACTACTTACATTGAATGTCGTTTCAATGTCACAGCAAATGCCCACAGACTGATTGGTTAAACCCATTGAGTTGAGCTGCGCATAGGTTGGCGACTATGAAACCAACTCCTTGAGGGTTGGTCTGAAACGTTCCAAGTCGAGGACCTCGAGACTGGGCCTCGAGTGTCCTATAGAGACTTGCACTAAGTATTGCATTCACTGAGTGAGTGCCAAGTTTCATCGATGCCAAACGTAGGTCGTCTATGCAATTTTAGTGGGTTAGTTGGCAAGGTCGTCGACTGACTGAACTCACTAGCAGTTATCGTCATATGGAAGTCTTGGAGGCTTGGTCGGTATGACTGGAATTTCCGGTTCCGATAGTACGGGATTAGTCCTTGGACTTGAGGAATCATGGCAGTCACATGCATATGAAGGTTGTGTCTTGGATCTGGCGAGAGGTGACCGTGTCTTTGATATGGTTATTATAAGCCTTGTCCAATGCAGTCGGAGTATGTAGTGAGGACGGTGGATTCCAAGATAGAATCTGTCCCCTATCAGTATTTGATAGCTATATCTCCTATGCGCTCTGAGATGGTTTCGACTCATTAAGTCTACGGCCGTAGCGATTGGTCGAGTAGGGAATGGTTCCCTAGGTCTATCAATAGAGTAAACGCGTCTTGAGTTTGTAGCATAGTTGCCTAGTCCAGGATGGGAACCGACACCCAATTCCATACCCTAGACTAAGGCCGAGAGATGGTCGACGGAAGGACTGTACCTATATGGAATTCGGAGCCTAAGTGTTCACGCCAACATTCACCTAGTCTCTAGTGTCATGAACCATTGCTAGACGGCCACCCATGGTAACGAGCATTTCTGATTAATGGTTAATCAGAAATAATTAATTAAATTTAAAATTTAATTAATCAATTGTGTTGGATACAAGCCCAAATCTAGCTGAGGGTGAACCTAAAGAGTCACACACAAATCACTATGGAAGTAGTGGAACTGATTTGGAATTAATTCTTGAAGAAGTGAATTAATTTAATTGGATTAAATTAATTCAAGGAGAATATAAATAATTGGATCATTTATTGGGAAAATTCATTGGATGGATGGCCCAAGAATTAATTAATTGGATTAATTAATTTTGGGCTTAATACCTCTAAATTAATTGGATTAATTTATTGGATTTCGTTTAATTAATTGATTGGATCAATTAATTAGTGTTTGAGCTTATGTTTATTTAATTGGATTAAATAAACTTTTGAATTTCAATAAGGTTTAAAGTTAATTGGATTAATTTAAAACCCATGGATCACTTGATTTAATTTGATTAAATCAAGACCGGTCAAAATCGGTCCATGACTTGAAATCAAAGCTCAAAGGTTTGATGCAAGTTTAAGAGGAGTTGAAAGTCCTCCATGTAAGCAATGATGTATACATTTTTTAACTCCCTAACTTTCACTCTCTAGCACACAAGCCACGAAATTTCCAGCTTTTTTCTCCTTCTTTTGAGTTCTCTTTGAATTGGATTCAAGATGAGAACATGAGAAATACGTATACACTAATCAATAGTGTAATATGTTTTTCGTTTCTTCCTTGATCTAGCTTCTACCTAGCAGTAGATGTAGATTTGCTTCCATTGCTGTGGTGTGGACAAATTAGAGGGGTTTTAATTTGAATCCTAAGGTGACGGAAAAGGAACAAAGAGAGAATCAAAGCTTGTTGCCGTTGTACATGTGAAACGAAAAAGGTATGTTTCTATTTAAATTATTGTACCTTTTTGTTTCCTCCTCTAGCCACATGTTGAAGCATATTTTTCTGTATGTTATGATGCTTTTGAATACACCGAACGCCCGGGAATTCAAAGGGAACACCCCTTTGAAATCGTTTTTTAAATTTTTTTTATTTTACGCTTCCGCCGCGTTCCCGGGCCGTACCGATTCTTTCAAATACTCACTTTATTCATATAACAATATTACAATGATATTGTCAGAAATAGATTACATCAAGGCCAATCTAATCGGCTTTCCGATCACATATTCTAACAGCTGCAAGTTGGAGACTGACAATTGTCGTCCATGTTGATCAGACGAAGAACTATCCATCCTGGTTGCTCTGCCACCAAAGTTCATCTACACCGACAGCTCGAATGGGGACGTTGAGAATGCCATGAACAAGGTCATCACTTAAAATTGTCTGCAGCTGAGGACGTCATGTACCATTACACCAAAAGGAATTCATCGACTCCATTGACAAGTTCAAATCAACTACGTATGAGTAAAGTGGACTATTATTACCAAGCCACTTGTCAAACCAGAATGAAATGTTACCTTCTCCCCAATGTCCAAAAGAGGGACGGCTCAACCAAGGGTCTAGCTGAAAAACAAAAAGCGACGCCAAACCGTGGATGCATGAAAGTGGAGGGTAACACAATGAGGGTGCATGTTGTTGCAGTACCGTTTGTGAAGAAACTTTTCCCATAACAATCGGCCTTGGTGAAAACACCGCCATAGTTTCAAAGACAACGCTGTAACCACATCCTCCAAGCTACGAGCCCCCAAACTGCCTTCCACGGTAGGGAAGCAAATTTTATTCCAACTCTTCAGAGGTATTTGTTTTACGTTGCCATATGAACCCCAAAAGAAATTCATCAAACCGTTCCATGGATGTAAGCATAGCTTGGGGTGGCCGAATTGAGTGAAATAAATAAAGAGGAATGGATTATAAGACTATTTTTAATGAGCGTTAGTAGTTCGCTTTGGGATAGCGGTTGCATTCCCCATCCATGTAGCACATCACGCATTCTAGATAGGACATCATCAAAGAGACTAATTTTCACCCGACCTTTGTGCAGAGGAACCCCAAGATACATGATTGGAAGTTTTTCAAGCCGAAAACCCGTTAGACACTTTATCAATCGAGTCCTCATAGAGGACACATGATTAGCTCACAATGAACGAGCTCTTTTCCTTGTTGATCAGTTGGCCTGATATCTCCTTATACTGCGCAAGGAACCTCATTAGATGTTGCAACCTAGATGATTTGCAGTTTGTGAGAATGACGTAGTCGTAGGCATAGGTCAAATGTGAAACACCAAGTTTAATTCGTATGATTCTTGTTGAAAATGAAACAATAAATATAGTAGGATAAATTGGAGAAAAACTATGCTTCTACGAAGAGTATACGATTTTTAAGAGGATTTTGAAGTAAGCACAGAGATGTTATAAAAAATAATAGGGAAAATTATTTTTTTAGTCCGCTAAGTATGTCAATATTAATTTTAATCCATCAATTATGCTCATTTTTCTAAGTCCAGTAACTTGCAAAATTGATCAGATTTGGTCCGAATTAGGGTTTTCTACTCAATTTTTCCGGTGATATTTTGAAAATTAGCCGGAAAATGCACATGTGACAACTATTTGGTTAATTTTCGGCAACTTATACATGTGTACAACCACGTGTATTAGTTTTCATGTGTACAACCACGTGTGGTGACATTAAAATTAAAATCAACCTCATTTCAATTGCCATGTAGGCTTAAAAATTCTCAAAATGTGTTCAGTTAACATGCCATGTAATATTTTCGGTCAAGAAATAAAAGATCGACCACCAGAGGGTTAAATCTCATCAATTTTGCAAGTTACTGGACTTAAAAAAAAATGAGCATAGTTGCCGGACTAAAATTGATATTGGGCATACTTAGCGGACTAAAAAAATAATTTTCCCAAAACAATATATAGAGGGGTATGTTACTATTAAAATATGAGGTATTGGTAATTTTTTCAATAATATAGTGTATTTGTAATTATGAGAAATAGTAGGTTGAATGTAATTTAGCCTGATCTTTATTTTCTTACGAAGTTTTTATATGCTTTGTTGCAAATAATTATTTTTTTCTTGGAGTGTACACATAAAGGGCCCCAAACTTTATTAGATGCATAAAGCCCATTTTTTATTTTAAAAAAATAAAGCCAATTAAACAAGTAGCTAGATCACTTATATTAGGCTAAACTTAATATGATAGGATTTAATTCACAATTCACATATATAAAAGCCCACTAATTAAATTAAATTATCCAATAAATTTTGCTTAATTTCTTGATTAGCTTTAATATGTCACGCATGCATACGCTTTAAGTTTTACCCAGGCTGTTTTGCACGGAAAGTAAAGAAGCACAATAGACTTAAACTATTTATTTATTGAATTGGATATACCACTAATATTATATTACAATAATAAACAAAAGAAAAGTAGTTTAAGAGATTTAGAAAATTTGCAAGTGAAGCAAACAAGATAAAGATATGTTAGGCTTCTTTTCATGATCAAATGCAACAGAACTCTTTATACAATAATAAAAAAAATATATCTTTTTTTTTTAAAAAAAGAAAAGATATGCATGAAAGTTTAAAAGGAAAAATTATATATTGATGATGAGTGTCGAATCCATCAAAAATAATTCCTATACAAAAACTTGTAGAAGTAGTGAGTAGGGTCGATCCACAAAGATTGGTTCTAAATTAATTCCTTCAAGTGAAAGCAAAATAAACGAGGGGGGGTGTTTTTGGTTGAAAGATACTAATTAACTACGAGATAAATTCGAAAGGAATAAAAATATGAGAAGAGATTTTCATTTGAATATAGGTTCATGCTCGATTCCGCGGTTGATCGTAGATGCAAAGATGACAATCGTACAAAATAGATAAACTAGTTATGGTCATTAGTACGACCTAACGACCTCACCTTTCCTTACCGTGTTGTTAGCCAAGGAACGTCTGTTGGCTAATTCCCTAATCAATAGACAACCTTGGGAACGTCCTCAAGATTTAATCTATCAATAGAATTAATAATTAGAAAGGCCTAGTTCTAACCGACAAATTCCTACGAGGATTCATTTAGGCTAGATTGTGCATTCCCCACAACATAACCGACCACTACGACATGATAAATTATGTTGCGTTGCCACTAAGTATTAGACTAACAAACAATTAAGGATTTGCAAGTCTAATTAGCTAGGCGAATATTCTTGATACTGAACAATGGGCCCTATCATTCATAAATCAGATTATTCGTGATAAAAACATAGAGAACAAACAACACAAATATCCACATGAACGAAAGTATGAAGCATAAATTAGATCCCACAACATGCGTGAATCAAGCAATCACCGTAACTTCAACCGGAAAATAAAGAATTAGCCTAGCATGCTAATGGAAGAACACATAAAAGAAAGAGAGAATTTCATAAAATAAAGTGCAGAGAATAATAGGCAGTCTATGTCTTCAATTACATTATCTATTTATACTAGTTAAAATCCTAATAAACTTAGATACCAAAAGATAGATTCCTAATATAATTCTAATTCCTATCTAAATTAGGGTTATTAACCCAAATATGATTCCTGAGGAAGGAAAGACTTCCAAAACTCAAGAAGTTCTCATGTATCAGCCTTTAAAGTCCAGAAACTCGAGCCTCTTTCCGTCCTTTCGCTAGCTTCTCTGCGTCGTTAGACGTTGGCACGTCTGGTCGAACTTTCATTTTTGTCCCCCATTTTTCCTTCCAAAATTTTTGTTGACCTTTTCCTCTTATTTTGCTTCATTTCTTCGTTCATGCTTTCAAAAGTCCCTCTTTAACTGCAAACACCACATTGCACATGGTTAAAAGTCATTTAATATCAAAAAGATGGTTGAAAACACTACAAAACCATATTATTTTGGGAACTCATCAATTGATATCCCTTAATGTTAGTGCTAATTACCTAAGCACCCGTTGTTCTTGGCGAAATTATAAGTACCTTGATGTTATAGTTATAAGGGTATGTGTATTCAGTAGCAAAAATTTTACACAAACAGCCCCTGAGTATATTAACTAACATCCTCTCAGAGAGTGTACTTGTAATTTTACAAAAAACAAATAATACTTGTATAATTGGACCTAATCCCAAGGGGCATCGATATAATGTACCCTTACATTTAAAAACAAGGTAACACGACTTCATAATGTGGGAGGTACTTTTTTTTCGTTTAGGGGCATTGATATTTTATTTTTTTAATTTAGAAAAATTTTGTGTCTAGTAATATTTTCATAGGGGGTAAAATAGAATTATTTTTTTTTTTTGTTTTCCCGCATATGCTTTTGTTTGTGAGTTAAGGGACGCAAAACTGCAGCAATGTGTTACCGTAATTTGTTTCTAAAGAATTCATTGTAAACTAACAGATCTCATTCTCAAACACATTCACATATTACATTAATGTATACATTCATGATCTGAGACTTGCATCTTCTGAGACCTACTAAGGTATGTAAACACTTATTTCAATTCTCTAGGCTAATTTTATGCTTTATCTATCCATACTGATAATAAATCACCAAGAGTTTTTTATTTGTTTAATATGATTTTACTAAAATGGTGCTCTTAATTGTATGAAAGTAACTGCCTATTTTTACATCTTTTTAGGGATAAATGTAATTTACCCCTTGTGATATAAGAAATGAGCAAAATCCTCCCGTAAAAAAAATAATTGCAAATTACCTGCCTGCGTTTTGATAAATGAAGCAAATTACACCCCCTATTAAGGGAAAACATAGGGGGGTCATTTGCTTCATTTTAATATCACAGGGGGTAATTTGTTAATTATTTTTTCACAAGGGGGTTTTTGCTCATTTCTTATATCACAAGGGGGTAAATTGCATTTATCCCCATCATTTTAGAATAGACTTATCGGCCAGCCTATTGGTTTGTGTTTTCATTTTTATTTTCAGTTTTCAGTGTAAAATATGTTTTTTTTAATCTTTTATAAGTTTTTATGTGGAAAATGGGGTAATACTTGAATTAGTTAATGAAATTGTGTTTTATATTGGAATATAGTGCCAAAACAATATACTTTCAATGAGAATACATATAAACAATATAATTTTTACCTTAATTAGTGTTTAAAAAACTGAAAACTTAATATGGAAACACAAACAAACATGTTTAGTACTCCTTCATAATATCACTTAGCTTCTTCCTACAATTGTTAAGATATATTTAATTTTTGTAATTGTTCAAATCTTTTGAGATTTTGATTCCACCTTTTTGTACCTTATTCATCGTTATGGTCACTAATATATAAAGTTTGAAACCTAATAAGTTAAGAAATATACTGATTTTGATTAATATATGTTTTTTTTCATAAATATATTATAATACCCATATATATATATATATATTATTTATATTTTACACAGTCATCGACTGCGCCCGATTACTAGTATATATTATGTTTCATGCTAAAAAGTTTTATCAGAGTTGAAATTGTAATTTTCATAATGTTGTGCATGTGTCCTAGTATAAATAGTTGAGAATTTATTCTAGTAGAATCGATCTTGATCAAGAACTGTGTCTATAGAGGAATTCTCTTAACCACATAAATATTAGGGTTAATTGCAATTTTCGTCTTGTAGTTATAGGTTCCTGGTATTTTAGTTCTTTAAGTATCTATGATAGCAAAATAGTTTTATATCTTTTCAATTTTTGGGAATTTAGTCCTCTAGTCATCGGATTTTTACAATGTCGCCGGAAGAGTGGCACATGCTTGTCACGTAATGAATTAAAATTGGGGTTTTTTCTGCTATTGGCTAATATTTCCAACTTGGTAGCTGGAGTAAATTTTGAAAGAAAAAAAAATACTTACCGACGTGGCTAAAATACCCACATCGATAATTCCCTCCACTTTCAAGTAAGCAGCATGACGTGGCTATTTTAGCCATGTTGGTAAGTATTTTTATTTTATAAATTTACTTCAGTTACCACATAATAAAATATCAACAATAACAGAAAAAAAAAAAAAAAAAAAGCCCCAATTCTAATCCATCACGTGAGAGACATGTGTCACTTTTCCGGCAACATTGTAAAAATCCGCTACTCGGAGGATCAAATTCGCAAAAATTGAAAAGATAGAGAATCATTTTGCTATTCGAGATACTTAAAGGAATAAAACGCCATAAACCTATAGCTACAGGACGAAAATTGCAATTGACCCTAAATATTATGTCCAAATTGCCTTCTCTCATATTTTCTATGCATGTTCATAGTCTGATTGAATTCAACTCCTAACATATCGAAAATATATTTTTGCATGTCAATGTAATATTTTGAGAAATGATATGTAAATGATGTCGCTGTTTTTAGTGGAATTATATGTAATTTGAAAAGTCATGAATGATTTATATAGATACATCATACATCAGGGGATATAAATGTAATTATTCTATATTTCTATTATTATTTTCACAGAGGTTCTAGTAATTTAGAGATTTTTTTGTTATCTATTATTATTTTCACAGAGGTTCTACTAATTTAGAGATTTTTTTGTTATCTATTATTATTTTCAGAGAGATTCTATGTCGTTGAACCTGGTTTAATTGACATAGCAGATTAGAGCAAATGTCTGGCATTGGATTGCAATTGTGGGTTCAGGAAGATCAAGTAAGTCAAATGTGCCTTATTCCTTTTTTTATTTTTTTTTAAGTGGAACAGTATAAAATTTATTCTCGAGTACAACTTTATTGGATATGAACTAAAACCATAGTAAATAATAATTATTAACTATAATTAAACAAAAATTGATGCAAAAATTTGCTTATCCACAATGGAAATTATTTTTGTCATCACTATGAGTTATAGCAAATATTTTGCTAAGAAATGTTTTAACCACTCGCAAAATCACGACCAACAATCGTTGCAAGGTCATGGTCAATGAATATTTGCTACAACTATTTATTTTTTAACCATGACAAATAGTTGAATGTTATACTTTTTCTAGTTTTAGTACTTGTAAGATATATTCTAACCCCCAATAGTTTTAGTTTCTCTTGTTCTTTTATTTATTTATATTTTCTTTTTTTAATTCGGAGATTAAATAATAATGCAAATGCAGATTGTTTAGGACGTAGCAGTTGTGAATTTTGGAATTTAAATTTTGTAGGATCTCCTTTATATAGTCTAAAAATCATCTATAAACTTCGGGTCTAAAATTACTTTAAGACAAAAAATTATACATACACTGAGAAATCAATAATTATTTAATTAATTAAAATATTTTTAAAAAAATTAGGACCCTCTTAGTTATTTCTCTCTTTTAAATAGTTGATACGATGAAGTAATTAATGGCAGATTCCGAAATAAGAAAAGAATTCTTCCTCAAACTTACGCCAAGAACTACCACTCATCAGACGATATCTATTTTTTATCCTGCATTAATTCTACAATATTAGACAAGACATTTTTATATAAGTGTTCGTTTGGTTCAATGAGAGGAAAGGAAAAACAAAAGGGGAGGGAAAGTGAAAAGGCGAGGCTGAGGGGAAATAAAATAAGTTTTCGTTTAAGTTATTTGATACAATTGAAATGAGGAGTAAATCTCAAATACTTACTTTTATTTGATACGAGGAAAATAGAAAGAGAAGGAAATATTACTTTTAAAAAATTTCCAATTAATCCCTTTTTCTTTATTTTGTACTAAAAAATAAACAAGTTAATACGATATTAAAATAATTTTAAGTCACAATTTTTTTTTAAAAATTATTAATAAAATTATTCATCAGACAAGAACAAAAGATATTTTCAAGGATTATGTATTTTTGTGTTATTAGCTGTAAAAGGAAAAAGAAATGAGGGAAAATTATATGTATGAATAATAGAGTGAGCAAAAAATAAAATGTGCCTTTTTTGGCATTATAAGTTCACTTTTGCTCCCAAGTCTGGACGGATCAAAATTAAACTCAAGAAGAGTTTTATATACATTAATTTTACTTTTTCTTTATCTATTCTCCCTAATCAAATACTAAATTTTTTCTTTAATATTCTTTTTTATTTTATATTTTTTTTGTTCACCCATTTTTCGCTCTAACCAAACAAACTTTAATTGATGTAAGAATGATTGTAAACCTCAATTTGTATGTTGTTAAAAAAAAAAAAACCTCAATTTGTATGTATAGATAAAAAAAAAACCCCATAAAAATGGCTATTGTTTCCTCCATAACAATTAAAATTCTAATATAAGCACGGTGGCGTGAGGATAAAATAGTACTTTTACTTATATTGTGTTTGAATTAATAAATTTGAAAATAAGGTCTTTGAATCCCACGTAATAAATTTTTGAATTTGTTTGGATACTTTCATATACAAAGAATTTCAATTCCTTTGTCTTTCATTTTGGACTATATTTTAAAAAATATTGATATATATTTCTAATACTTTAACATGGAGTTATTTAAAATTATTTTTCTAAACCTTTTCTCAAATCCAAATCCTTCAGTCGTGATATAGATTTCAAATCCTGAACTTTTAATTCTAAATTTAAGGGATTCCAATCATTTAACTCTAATTAAGACTAAAGAGAAAGTATTGGAATAATTACAATTTTGGTCCTCAAACAAAACTACTTATACAGTTTTGATCCTCAAACAATTTTGAGGTTGCAATTTTAGTTCTCAAACTATTATATTTCTTGGCGTTTTTAGTTCTTATGTTAATAAAATCGTTAAAATTAACAGAAGTTTCATTTCAAGGGGGGAAAAATAGTCATTTTTCCTCAATTTTGTGGTATTTTTCAAGTTTTGGGCCAATGCACTAATTTCTCTCATTTTTCTTTAAGTTTCGAGAGAAAGAAAACCAAAAAAATGAATTTAAACAACGAATTTTCTATATAATCTAAACAAAACATTATTAATAACTTGTTCCGTGGGTAATGCAATAACTGCAACAGATGTTTAACGCAAAAAGTAAATTTCATACTAAAAAATAAACATATTTGAATTAAGTAACATCAACACAATTTAACTAACCTTTTGATACAATCAAATAGGAATCCCAAGAGCGCCATATATTCTAGGAGCCCAAATTATGTGATTGAATAAATCCTCCTCTATCTGATGCTGAGGGTCAAGGGCGCCTTCCCCCTCCCTTCTTCAATTTCAAACTTCGATTCGTATTTTTCATATAGAATTCTCTGGTCAAAGATAGAACAAGATCCTTTTTATATCATATTCAAGGGATTCCTTGGTTCGGGCCAAAGAAGCAATGTAACTCGATATACAATCTCAGATTAAGTAGTTCATAATTTTAACTTTAACTTTCTTTTATTTATTTGGTCTTTCTTTTTGAACTTTTCTAATCTATGGATAAATAAATATTATAAAGTCAATATTTTGCTTTACACATGTTGCAGGTATTGCATTATACAAAAAAAGAATATTGATAATTTTTGTTAAAATTATATAGAAAATTTATTGCTTAAATTAATTGTTTTGGTTTTTTCTCTCTTAAAGAAAAAAGTGGGAAATTGGTACATTAGACTAAGACTTGAAAAATACATAAAATGGAGAAAAACAACTATTTTTTTTTTCCTTCAAATGAAACTTTCGTGGACTTTTAATGACTTTATTAACGAAAGGACTAAAAAAAGCCAATAAATCAATATTACGAGAACCAAAAATTGTAACCTCAAATTATTTGAGATTCAATGTTGCCTTCCTTTGTTTGAGAAATGAGAACCAAAAATTGTACTTATGCCATGAGTATCACCTATTGAGGCATTTCTTCAAACAGTTAGCGGGCTGTTAGCGAGGTCTGATGGATTGGCTCTAAGAACAGAACATGTAATGTTGTAACTATCCAGGATGACGACTGGAATAGTGACTGCAATACTGGAAGACTCGGTATATTTCTCTCAATTGCAGGGCACCAATTACTACTGAATTATGAATCCTGCAGTAAAGGATCGTATAACCGAGTTTGTGTGTGCTTCATTATAAACTATTCATTCTTCGTTGACTGTGGGAGTGTGTCATGAAAATAGTCGGGAAAATGATTTTTTTCCATGAGTCTTCGGCAGAAATTTCCGACGAAAAAGCTTGTGTTAATCTACGCGATTGTTATTATGAGGATTTTTATCTACATTATACTGTCTTATTCTGTTAATCATGATGTCCAGTTAGGAAGGTTTTTAGAACTAGTGATGTTAGACTTTTTCTTCTCAGCAATCTAATGCTTATCGTTCTTGTGTCGTAAAATTCTCACTCAGAAAGAAATGATTGAGTTAAGGATGCGCACAGCAGCTTTCTGTAATTATTTTCTTAACACTATCTTTATTTTGTTCTTTTTTATGAATAATACAAACTTCAGGTTGTGATTGATAATGGAGTTTTCCAACTCACGCTGTCAAATCCAGGAGGAATTATCAGGGGCATAAAGTATAATGGAATTGACAATTTGCTAGAACTTCACAACAAAGATCTGAATGGCGGGTACTTGACATTCTTGTTGTTCAAAGTGGCCTGTTACTTCTCTGTTCTTCATGACTCTGCATGTTTTTAGATTAAAGTGTGTTGAAGCATTCAATGGATTGAAAAATCTCTTTGCAGATGGAAGAAATCAGAAACAGAATCCCTCTTTCTTGAGAAAATGTTCATACTTGTTTTCCCCGTATATTTAAATTGCTTGTTTAATTTACAACTTAGCAATGAAACTTTTTTGACAATTAAAACCAATTTACTACCCAATATTTCCCTTTTCCCTTTGTCTCTATGAATGCTATACACTCTTGTTTGTATGCTTGCTTTAACGTGGATGAACTCTAATTACGGTTGTATCTACAGGTTTTGGGACCTTAATTGGAGTGAACCAGGGAGTACCAAAACGAGGGGAAAATTTGATACGTATGTCTTTGATATTATTTCCTGTTCTCTCTCTAGACAGATCAATTGAATGTGTAAAGTTTGAATTTCACTCAGAAGTTAATTCTTTCTGTAAAAGTGTTCAGTCTTTTGACTTGAAGGCGGAAGCAATTCATAAAATTGCCCATACAAGAACTGCATTTCATAGGAAGGTTCGGACAGGAACAATGAGATGTTACTTTAAAAGGTTATGCTGATAGGATAATAAGAGTAGTTTGTCTGTCTGTACATGACATATTTTACAATTTTAACATTCTTCTACTTTGGTTTGGAGAAAGATAAGGTAATTGGAGACTCAGTAACTTTATTTACTCCTAATCTGGAGACTTAATTTTCTTTAGGATTGAAGGGACAAACATGAGAGTTATTGTAGAAAATGAGGAGCAAGTAGAGCTCGCGTTCACAAGAACATGGGATCCATCAGTACAAGGAGAACAAGCTCCTTTAAGTATAGACCGGAGGTTCTATCTTCGAGATTACCTAAAATATATTTATCTATATATCATTCTAATTAAGAATGACTTGCTGACCCAGTTAAATTTCTAGGTTTGTGATGCTTCGAGGATCCCCTGGATTCTACTCTTATGCCATCTTTGAACATTTAGAGGACTTTCCTGGTTTCAACCTTAACACCACGAGGATTGCGTTCATGCTCAGCAAAGACAAGTAAGATTTCCTTTAGCTTGTCAAAGGAGAGTTATATGATGGTGATCAGACGCTATATCATTCTCATAACAGCATAACATAGCTTTTGCTCACCATTAATGTAGATTTGGTAATTGGAATTCAGAGTTCTTCCATTTGAGTGCTGGAGAAGATATTTAAAGAACTGGTCTAATGCAGTAAAATGAATCTGGGAACAGGAAGGATAAAACTTCACAAGTTTGAAATGCGAAACTGATCCCTCAAAAACATTATTTCTTTATATCTCCTGATTGAAAAAGCTAGAGATTGTGATTGATGATTGTGTTTTTAAGTTACCAGGTTTCATTACATGGCCATAGCAGATGACAGGCAAAGATATATGCCCCTGCCAGATGATAGGTTACCAGGAAGAGGTCAACAGCTGGCTTACCCAGAAGCAGTTCTCCTTGTTGATCCCATGGAGCCCGAATTTAAAGGAGAAGTACAGTAAAATAGCCTCTTCCCCAAGAGTATAGCTGAATGCTGTGTTTTCTTTACATTAGTACTGGTATATAATTGTGTGCACACTTGGCTGTCTGTCTTAATTGTCTATCATGTGCAGGTGGATGACAAGTACCAATACTCATGTGAGAACAAAGATAATCAGGTGCATGGATGGATATGTTTTGACCCACCTGTGGGTTTTTGGCAAATTGCTCCAAGCAATGAATTCCGTAATGGAGGACCCTTCAAACAAGACCTGACCTCCCACGTGAATCCTACCACCCTTGCGGTAAGTGAATGCAACGGAAACTTTTACTCAGTGATTTATGATGGTAGCTAACTTACTTGGACTTGAGAATCAACCTAAAACTTTCATGTTAGGTTAATTTGGACAAATTAATTGGAATAAGGTGTCAATTAATTGGAATCCAGATAATGGATTATTTTCCAATTGCTGGTTTTACATGAAATGCACAGGACACTTTAGGACTTTTTATTTGCTTTAGGTTTTTCAGCAATTAGTAATTTTCCTCTGAATTGCAAGCAGATATTTGTTACATCGCATTATGCGGGAGAAGACCTGATACTAAAATTTCAACCTGGAGAAATATGGAAGAAAGTTTTTGGCCCAGTTTTTATCTATCTCAATTCTGTGTCAGATGCGGATGATGCACTTTCCCTTTGGACCGATGCCAAAGAACAGGTAAGATATCACAGATGAAGGATTAAATTGATACAGGACTCAAACTGAGGAAATTGGCACAAAGAATAAATCAAATCCTTTTGAACCTAGGATTAAATCCCTTTACCTTAGGCTCAGCTTGCTACATAATAAAGGAAAAAAAAAAATTATATACAAGCAAATATAAAGAAATCAAATCTTCAATAGGGATCCCTTTAACTGGAAATTTTGAGATCTTCAACACACACCGCTCAACAAAGTATCTGTATTATTATTTTGACATCTCAATCATTATTGGCTGCAAATTCATTTCCAGATGAAGAAAGAAGTGGAGTCATGGCCCTACAGTTTTGTAGCTTCAGATGATTTTCCTAATTCTAATCAGAGGGGTGCCGTAAGGGGTAAAATGCTTGTACATGACAGGTTTCTTTCTTTCTTTCGTTTTCTACTTGTTGCAGACTGTCCGGAATCAATATTTCTCCAATAACATACAAAAAGTTTTGTTCACATAGTACATAGGGCTGACCTCTAGTATAACCCGGGATGAATCCAAAATCTATCTATCTTAACCTTGAGAACTAAGCCAGAACAACTTACCAAAGCAACTGAATCATACCTCCCCGCTCATAGACCACTTATTTGTCTATTTAAAGTTGTCGGTTATTTTTATATGAACTTTTTCAGGTGTATTAGCAAAGATGCTATACCGGCTGAAGCAGCCTATGTTGGCTTGGCCCCTCCAGGAGATGATGGATCATGGCAAAGAGAATCTAAGGTAATAATAGTGTCTTAACAGGTTTTTCTGTTTTCCTATTATTACACTTTCTCACATTTGGTTAATTAAAGCAGGGGTATCAATTTTGGACCACTGCTGATGAAAATGGCTACTTTGCCATTAATGCTATACGTGCTGGTGACTATAATCTATATGCGTGGGTGCCTGGATTTATTGGAGATTACAAGCACGGAATAGTATTAACCATAACTCCAGGTCCTCCGAACTGTTGAAGTTTTCAGTTAAAAGTATTCCATCGAACTTGCAATATTTCAGAAGTGGACTTGAACACTGGCTTGATACTTTAATTTTGATTTAGAGAAATTGATCAAAACAATTGTTCTGACAATCAGCAAAGATTTCCAATACAGGTTGTGACATTGATGTTGGTGAGATTACATATGAGCCTCCACGAAATGGTCCCACATTGTGGGAAATTGGCATCCCAGATCGTACTGCAGCTGAATTTTATGTTCCAGATCCCAACCCAATGTACATCAATAAACTATATGTAAATCATCCAGACAGGTTAGTTTTATGTAATCAGTTTCACTTGCTCCGGTTGGGATTCCTTGAAACATTTTGTAGACCCACTTTTTAACTACTGCTACCTATTCACTTTTCTTTCTTGTCAGGTTTAGACAATATGGATTATGGGAAAGATATAATGATTTATATCCAGATAAAGATTTAGTTTACACCGTGGGTGTCAGTGACTATAGAAAAGATTGGTTCTACGCTCAGGTTACAAGGTGATTTATTCAACATTTGATTCTGTCACTCTGTGAATTCCTCTTAGCACAATGGAGAAGCATGATATCATCCCAAAACATTCTTATTTGCGGGATGTGGATTTGTTCAAGAATTGAATTTGATTTGCTTCATAATATAAGATAGCAGAAACTTCAGTTGGTTGGTTTGACGAGATTCAACTAGTTTCCTTCACTATGGAAAATCATTGAGAAATTGGAATAAGGATTTTATGCAATTGTTCTGTTGAAATATCTCCGATAATAGGGAAATTACTCAGAATAGGTTTTAAGATAATAATAACAATAAAGAAAACATTTGCGAAAGAGAGTCCTTAAAAATCTTTTGCATTATGCTACTGATGCTGAGAGTAGAGGGTCAAAGATGAACAAATATATGGGAATTGTAATAGGGAAAAAGCAAGTCCTTTGTAGATAATATGGGCTGATACTCATCAGCTTTTGCATTTGTTTTCTTGTTAATAGCCGGGTAAGGAGTATCTGAGAAATTTTACGAGTAGCAGATTAATTACTTATATGATTGGGATCTTCCATTGAAGCGCGTTTACCCTTTGGACTAATACTAGGAGTTATCAGTTGGTTTCATAGGAGATTACATTGTGTTTTCCTAAAAGGATTCTAGTCTAGTTCTAGTATGAAGTTTGGAGCCCATATATACAGACAGTTGTAGACCTTCAATATTAATCAGTTAATTGATTTATGAAGGGGTTCTGACTTCCAAACTTTAAATTGTATGATGCCATTCCAAGTCCTTGTTTGTGATCCATTGGAGTGCTAGGTGTGAAGTTTAGCTTTCTATTCTACCTTCTCTGTTTTCCTTCTTGCAATATTCATTACTTTAAATCTATATCAGCTCATAGGCACCACGAAACTACGAAACAAATCCCTTTTCCCTTTCTAAAATTAACTTCAACTACCCTGGAAGCAAGCTGCCCACATGTACTGTTCACACTCTTTGTTCAGCATCTAAACATGGTTTTCAAGGTTATCCTACATCAGTTTCACAGCTAAGTAATGGCTACTGATCTATTGTAGGATACATGAATGTTGCCCCCATTACACACTAATTATGTCCATAGGTTTACACCAGTGCTGCAAGCGGAAGTAGTTCTACGACTCCTATAGTCTGTGTGTTTGCCTCTCTCATGTATTCTCTCTTTGGTTTTTGTCTACTGTTCATGGTTTTTGTTTCGCTCTCCCATGTGAACATGCCCGCGTAAAGTTTTCTTTTGTTTATTAATGTCTCGTATAATCTCTGTGTTGCCTATGCTGTGTATTCTCTCTGAAAATTATTCGTTGTTTCTTTTATCCACTATTCATGGTTAAATTTTGCCTCTCCCATGTATCTTTTAATAGAATTGTCTTGTTCTTTCTCTTATCTTCTGTTTCTTATATTTTTGTTGTGCTTTTCTCATCTTTGTGCAATCAACAGCTGAATCTTCCTCTGCAGGAGAATTGGTGACAATTCATACAAGAGCACAACATGGCAAATAAAATTCAACATTACCACTGTGAATGAAGGCGGAACCTACACATTGCGGTTGGCGCTTGCATCAGCCCACAATTCTGAGTTACAGGTCTGTATTCTAAAACATCAATACTCGTCGCTTATACGCTGCTGATAAGCAAGCACTAACACAACAGAAACACCTGGTCGTTCCTCTGCTATTATAAGACAACAGCATCTTGAACGTAGATTATCTTAAGTAATAATCGGACTCTTTTTCTAGGTCCGGGTCAATGATTCTGATGCAGATCCTCCCTTATTTTCAACCGGGGTGATCGGAGCAGATAATGCAATTGCTAGGCATGGAATTCATGGCATATATTGGTTGTTTAATGTGGATGTAGCAGGTGCTCAACTCGTGCAGGGGGAAAATACCATATATTTGACACAAGCAAGAAGTAGTAGCCCCTTCCAAGGCATTATGTATGACTACCTTCGTCTGGAAGGTCCCTCACCCATTAATTCCTACAATTGAGGGGAAAGATGAAGTATGTTTGAACTTAAATAGGTTCTAAGAATGTTGCAAAGTCATTAAAAAATACCCTTGCTCCAGCTGATGGGATGAGCTGTTCAAGTACTATAGTTCATTTGAGCATCTTAATTCATATAGGAATTAGCTTTATGATTGATCAATAACATGGCTATGAGATTTCACCACCTAAGTGGGGTTGGCTGACATATTACATTATATTTGGTTATAGGGTAAATTACAATAAACTTTTCTAAAATTTGCATAATTATAAATACCCTCTCGTTTTAAAAAGTTACAAATATTCCCTTTCAAATGGAAAATAATTATGCAGTCCCTAGATGGAGATATGAAAGGTATTACTTTGCTCTCATTGATTTTTTTTATCTAAAAAGAATATTTAAAAAAATATATAAAAAAAAATTAAGGGTGGGTAAAATAAATAATTTATAGAAAATATTAATTTCAAAAGAATATTTTAAAAAATTCTAAAAAATACATTAAATTATAACTTATAATCCAAAAGGTATTTTTGATAGTTCATTATAAAAATTGGATGAAAATCTAACGGAATGAACTTGTCGGGCATTAAAGTCAAAGGAGAGACTGAAGGATCACATCTATGTACGTCTCATTATCGAGGCCTGCCTTTAGGTCCTCGAGCTTTTCCACTAGGGTAAGCATTTTAACCTCGTGCTCTTGTACAGAGGATCTTCGGTCATTTTGGTTCCAAAGAACGCCTTAGTCACGACATACCTAGTATGTCGGTCCGGGACTGCATCGCAATCCTTAAGGCGAGTCATAATGGAAGGGACATCGTCTAGCCTTTCATACTGCTTCTGAATCTCATTCGTCATAGAGGCAAGTATGATGCTACGGACCTTCCGGTTATCCTTATGCCAAGTCTCGAATGTCTCACGTTCTTCTGGCGTGGATCCTTCCAGTAAGGTCCTAGGGAGAGGCTCGCCCATGACGTAGCCTTGGTTCTCGTAATTTAGGACTATCCTTAGATTGCGCAACCAGTCGTTGTAGTTTTTTCCATTGAATTTGTTGGTCTCAAGTATGGTTGATAGTGGGTTCTTAGACATTTTAAATCTACATTTAAAAACAGAGTTCGCGATCAGCATAATTTAAAAAGGCGGAAGTTTGATAAATAATTAAACGCTTGGTCTTTAGTCATTTAATGCTCCCACTATTTATACAAAAACACGATACTCTCAAACGTTGTTTTCGGGATACCTTTTCCTAGTGGGCTTGGGATCCACAACGAATCTTCCCATACCCCGGTTTTACGATTCGCATGAGAAGAATCCTGTGGGAGGTATTCCACACCATTCTCGTTCCACGAGATTCCCAAGATAATTGCCTCACCCTTTCACATGATCCCGAGGACTACAAGCGAATCATGCTAATCGGGCGTTAGACCTGACCCAATCAACCGAATCATAGACCCGCTGCTACCTCCACGACTCGTGAGACAGGTAACAGTGGTCTACTTTTCGTTCATGACATAGTGCAGCTTCTTTTAAGTACGATAGACGTCCCACGACTCGTGAGATCACGCTATCGACCTAAATTAGCTTCCTCACTATGCCATGGATTGGAAGGCATGGACAAACTCCTAGAGTCCATGTCCATTTTGTTTAGGGTCTAATATTTGGACATTGGTCCAACCAATGTGAGAGTTGTAAATGACCGAGATCTCATATGTAAATATAAACACATTCATCCACAATGCGTAAATAAATAAATTGTATTCGATAGCAGTTATATGATAAATAAAAAACCATTCATCCATCATAACAACCACATGCAAAATTAAAGCCTAGCACGCCCCTGGTGGATGATCACGAGCCTCAATCCTATGCGATCCACTGAGCCCGCAGTGGATCTATGGTCAACCTAGGGTTGGTCCTACACTATTACATTAATAGTAACCCAATCATCATTCTGATGGGCCTTGGTCTCTTTTCTCTTTCATCTCTTCATGGAAACGCCTTGGATCCTCCATTCTGGGCTCTCCATGTGGACCTTCTTTCTTCTCCACCAAATACATAAAAATAAATCCTCACTCCTATTCTACTCTCATTACATATGAAAAAGAAACCCCAACGAAAATCTGGGGGAGTACATAAGGAGGGAGAAAGAATGCCTTATTATTCCAAGGCAACTAGAAGGGGAGAAGGAGAAAGCAGAAAGAGGCACACAGGCCCAACATAAAATTAAACCATACATTCGGTTTAGGGCTCGCGATCATCCATTTCCATTCAACGCACATAATCATATGATCCAATCACATAAACACATGCTAATACTCTATGATTACCAATCACATCAATCCATGGTAAATAAATACGCTACGTATGAAAAATATGGTGCAACCGTTGGCAATTATTTTTCTCGTTTAGGAAGACCCTTCCTTAGTATTTGTAGGTAAGTTATCCCCGGGATTCCAAATCCAATAAACTCAACCTCCCAAAATAATGTTCTTAGAAAATATGCAAAATTTAAACAAAACGACTTTTTCAGAATAATCCAAAAAATTAAAAAATTAAAAATAACGAGAAAAACGATGACGTCCATCGGCTGCAACCACCGGCAGCAGTCAGCCGGTGCGCAGGTCAGCAGGCCCAGCCTGCTGCCCCTGCGCGCGCGCGCAGGACCTGCCTGACCGGGCGTGCCCGCGCAGGCCCCTGCCTGCCTGCGCGCGCCTGCAGTAGGTTGCCGCGGGCTCCAGCCTGCCGGCCGCTTGTGTGCGCCTACCCCGCGCATCGGGCGCGCGCGCGCATGGCAGCGCCGCCTCTTGCGCGCGCGGCCCTTCCAGCACGTAAGTCGCGCGCGCGCCTGGCGGCGCCACCTCATGCGCGCGCTCGCACGCGGCCTCTCTGGCCGCGCGTTTGGGGGCGCAGACGCCCCAGTGTGCTGGCCTGGCGCGCGCGCGCGTCCGGCTAGCCTGAACTGCACGCGCCATGCGCGCCTAGTGCAGGCGGCCGCGCGCAGGCTCCCCTGCCTGCGCGTGCCCGCCTCGCCTGAGCGCACAGCGCGGGCGGTCAGCCACCGGCTGGCCGCATGCTGCGTTTTCTCCGTTTCATTCGATTTTTGCCCCCGTTTCCCAAGAAAAATAGAAAATACCAACAACACCAAAAATCATATGAAATCGAAAGCAAGAAAACGACATGCTTTTACGATAAAAATATCAAGAAATAATTAAAAACATGCCAAACACGTTTTCATGCTTAAAACGCACACAAAACCCTAGGCCTATACACCTAACCGGGCTTTGATACCACTGAAAGCCTTGGGTAGGCGTGTGGATCGTCACGGGAATAGCGCGAATGCGGAAGCGCGGTATAATTTAAATTATAAAATTTAAACATGCATAATACGTATTAAAATAAAACACGTTCAAGGGGTGTGCCCTTGAAATTCCCTGGTATTCGGTGTATACCATGAATTATAAACACATGCATTGCAATCATGGAGGCCATAGGATTGTAAAATAAAGAAGACGGAAAACATAAATAGAAACCTACCGATTCGTCGTTTTTCTCTTCTAACCGGTACTCGCGTTGTTCCCCGATTTGCTCCAAGATCTCGTATGGAAGACCCTCTAATTCGTGACACGTAATCAGCCATGTATCTTGAACTTCGTGCTAGCGAACGAACAAGTATTTTGGAGATAACGGATCAATCACACGTTATTAGTTTAACGGGATTAATCCTCCTATGTTCAATTGTTAACACAAAAGAACAAGAGAGTGTTTTCTTGGAAAGAGAAGAGAGAGGCGGACGAGAGGTAGAGAGGGAGAGAGCACACGAATTGTGTGTGTGTGTGTGTGTGTGTGAATATTCATCATCTTTCTACAAGTGAAGGGCTATGAGTATATATAGAGGAGTTCATTCCTCTTCAAACTCCAACTCTAGGAAGACTAATTTGACTAGGATTTTGACCTAGTCAAAGTCCTAGTCAAAGTAGTTCTTTGACCTAGTCAAATGAATCCTAGCCATCCATCTCTCCATTTAATCTCAATCATCCAATTAATTTAATGGAATATTCAAATACTATTAAATATTCCGAGGGCAATAAATAAATATAATAAATATAAATATTTATTCTAGGCCCATTAAATTAATTTTCTAATAAATCAATTTATTAGATAAATCCCTTTTATCCAATAAAAGGAATTAGTTCTTTCCAAGAAAATTAAGGACCCGATTAAATCCAATTTAATCATTCCATTTTCTCCATATATTTAATTCTAAATTAAATACTTTATGTGTACGGATTGTGTGTGACTCTTTAGGATTCACCTTCAGTTAGACTTGGTTGGATTCCTAGAATTCGCCCGCTACTATGGGTGGCCATCTAGCAACGGTCCATGGCACTAGAGACTAGGTGAATAAACGGGGATGAACATTTAGGCTCTAACAGTACATTTGTCCTTCGGTCTACGGTCTCACCACTTAGGGTCTAGGGCACGAAAAATGCAGGTACCCATATTGGACCTAAGTGTCGGTCTGTCCTTTACTGAACGCCGCAAGGGAAACCTTCCCTTCTGTTCAGTTACTGTGGCCACAGATTTTAGGGACAAGACTCAGAGCATTTGTGAGACTCAACTGTCAATACCTTTTGACAGGAGACAGATCCTTTCTTGAAAACTACTGTCACTCTGTACACCGGAGCCGCACTAGACATGGCTTATGACTACTCAAGTGCTTCTTGGCAATCTCTCACCATATCTAAGATACAACCCTGATATACAGGTAAACTCAGCAGTTACTCAAGTCAAAGGACTTGACCTGTACTGTTGGAACCGGGAACACACGTCATACCTAGCCGACCTTACTCAAGGTCCTCCGTAAGACGGTTCCCGCGAGTCACCTCAGTCAGCTGCTACCTAGCAGGCCAATCCACTAACACTGCTTAGACGACCCTCGTCACTCGTCGATGAAATACAACAGCAGATGCTTAGTGCAAGTCTCATGGGGAATCTCGGTACCCATTTTCAAGATTCCTTGACTTGGAGATTTTCGGACTGATTCGGCGGGACTGATTTCATGGACCTACCTCCAAGCGTACTCTCAGTCCCCGAATGTGTTTTCAGTCCGTGGGCTTTGTTTGCGTAGTGAACAGAAATATAAAGCAGATAAAGTGAACACAAACAAAGTAAATGCCAAATGAATTTCACTTCTTATTCATTAATGATTTATCAAATCCTCGAAATTGTTCAGACATAGGTTACAATTTCGCCTACCAAGATTGGCTACATGATCACCTATTCTAACAGAGACAAATTCTATTAGGAATTAGAGATCAAGGACAGTCTGTTTCATCAAAAGAACTCCTATGTATTTAGCACTATCTGATGGATGAATAACATTATGAGAAATTCCTGAATTTGTTTTTTTTCCTTCCTTCTCCCTCCCAACTTCCTGGAGCCCCCTTCCCTGCTCGAACTGGGAAGAACCAGAAAATTCATACCTTATGAACTGGTGCTTTCATTACTCTTACCATGCCTCCCAAGCCCAACCAAGCTCTTGAGGATGCCATGCTCGCCCTCACTGAACGTGTGGTCGAACTCCACACTCTTATTGAGCACTACCACGAATCGACGGCACTAACCCTCAACTCCGTCGTTGCTGATTTGCAGCAACAAACACACAACTTTCCATCATTTCCCACACTCCTCCACCAGCTTTCCATCTTGCGCTGTCACCTGCTCCGTCACACACTCCTCCTATCCAGATTCCTCTTCCAGCCACCAATTCTGTCAAACTCCCTAAGCTGCACTTACAGCCATTTGACGACTCCCAGCCTCTCGATTGGATCTTTCAGGCGGAGCAATATTTTTCCTACCACCAGGTCCCGCCGGAGCAACGCCTCTGGATGATCTCTTTTTGTATGACCAGGGATGTTCTCAGCTGGTTCAAATGGATGCATTCTAACAGACAACTCTCTTCTTGGGATTCATTCACCCAGGATTTAGAGCTACGATTCGGGCCTTCGACTTACGATAATCACCAAGCTGCGCTGTTCAAACTCCGATAGCTTGGCATGGTAACTGATTTCTAGGCTGATTTCGAGCGCCTATCAAACCGCGTTGTGGGGTTGCCTCCGAAAGCTCTTTTGAACTGTTGTACTTTTGGCCTTCGCATTGATATCCAACGCAAACTTACCATTTTACGGCCTACGCCGGTTAGTCAAGCCTTCGGCCTAGCTAAACTGTTAGAGGCCCAAGCCAACGATTCTCGGCAACACTCCTTCCCCTCCAGCCGCCCCGTCGGCACTACGAGACAGCAGGCCTTACTCCTGTACTTGCGCAAAAGCCTGCCCTGCCTCTTCGTTGCTTGTCCTCGGCTGAACTGCAATCTCGTCGTGCCCAGGTTCTTTGCTTTTATTGTGACGAAAATTTTTCGCCAGGCCACCGCTGCAAACCAAAGCATTGCCTCTTGTTAATGCCCGAGGATGACGATTCCCCGGAAGAGCCACTACCTTTTGATCAGGCTCCCTCTCAACTGCCCCCGCCTCCGGCGCATTTCCTTCAGCCCAAGCAGCCTCCTAACCAGATTCTTTTTCAATTATCGCGGGCAGTGCTCTCTGGGGCCAACTTACCCCGCACTCTGTGCTTACGGGGGCTCATTCGTGGCAAATCTGTTTTCGTGTTAATCGACTCCGGCAGTTCTCACAACATTCTTCAGCCCTGCGTCGCTGAATTCCTTGGGCTGCCCATCACGCCAATCGCCACCTTTCCAGTTTTGGTTGGCAATTGTGAAGCCCTGCGTTGTTTCGGGTATTGCGCCGTTGTTCCCATCACCCTCCAATCCCACAAATTTTCCATCCTATTCTACCTTCTTCCCATCCATGGCGCGGATGTCATCCTAGGAGTTAAATGGCTGGGCACCCTTGGTCCCTTCCTTTCCGATTACTCCATTCCCTCCATGAAGTTCTACCATGAAGGCTCCCTCATCACACTTTTCGGGAACCAATCTCTCACCCCACGGTACGCCTCTTTCGCCCACATGCTTCGCTTCCTCCACACTGACTCCATTAACTCCCTCTACTTCCTCACATTCCAGCCTGTCTCTCCCTCCCAAACAGACCCCTTATCCGTTTCACCCTCCACATATCCTCCTCCATTATATGCACTTCTACAATCCTTTCAACACCTATTTCAGCTACCATAAGGCCTTCCTCCCCCTCGGCCACAAGATCATCATATCCACCTCCTTCCTCACCACACCCCAGTCAATATAAAACCATATCGATACCCTCACAACCAAAAAGAAGTCATGACCGCGCTGATCACGAAGATGTTGTATGAGGGCATTATTCAGCCGAGCACTAGCCCGTTTTCCTCCCCCGTGCTTTTGGTTAAAAAGAAGGATGGAACTTGGCGTTCCTGTGTTGATTATCGTGCTTTGAATTCCATCACTGTCAAAGACCGTTTCCCCATTCCAACTGTTGATGAACTTCTTGACGAACTGCATGGGGCCACTATTTTTTCCAAGTTGGACTTGCGGTCTGGCTATCACTACATTCGTGTAGCCCCCTCTGATGTTCACAAGACAACATTCCGGATGATTGACGGCCACTTCGAGTTCCTCGTCATGCCCTTCAGCCTCTCTAATGCCCCTGCAATATTTCAGGCTGTTATGAATGAGATTTTCAGGCCCTTTTTACGCCGCTTTGTGTTGGTTTTTTTTGACGATATACTTGTGTATAGCACTGATTGGGATTCGCATTTAACAAACCTTCGTGAAGTGCTACAGGCTTTATCTGATCATCGGTTGTTCGTCATACTCCCTAAGTGCAGTTTTAGCGTTCCTTCGGTGGACTACTTGGGCCACATCATTTTGGCGGTTGGACTAACGGCCGACCCCTCCAAGCTTCGGGCTATGGTGGACTGGCCCACTCCATCCTCCCTATCGAGCCTGCGTGGTTTCCTGGGTCTCACGGGTTATTACCGGCGCTTTGTTCGCCATTACGCCACTATTGCCGCTCCCATTACTGATATGCTGCGTGGGCAATCCTTCAACTGGACTCCGACCGCAAATTCTGCTTTTCAGTCATTGAAATCCGCCATGGTCTCCTTGTCGGTTCTTCAATTGCCGAATTTCTCCCTTCCGTTCGAGGTCACGACAAATGCTTCCCAAGTCGCTGTTGGTGTTGTTCTCTCCCAGAAATAGCGCCCTGTTGCATTTTTCAGTAAGAAAATGAGCCCCACTATGCAAGCTACTTCAGCGTATGAAACGGAAATGTACGCCATTACTAAAGCTGTTCGTAAATGGCGTCATTACCTGCTGGGCCGACGTTTCCATATCTATACCGATCAGAAGAGTCTTTGTGGGCTTATCAATCAAACCGTTCAGACGCCTACCCAACACAAGTGGTTGACAAAGCTCTTGGGCTTTGATTATGACATCTTCTATACCCCGGGAAAGAGCAATCTGGTGGCCGACGCCCTGTCTCGGCACTCGGCAGCTTCAGTCCTTATCCTTTCGGCTGTCACTTCCGCTGCCCCTGTAATCATCTCCCAACTACGGGACTTCTTTGCCAAGCACCCTTCGGGGATTTCCTTGGTTAAACACCTCCAAACCACACCAAACAGCAAGCTAACATTCTCCCCTCATCAGGGTTTGGTGTCTTACAAGGAAATGATTTTTATTCCGGAGCAGACGGGTTTAAGGGCGGCGATACTTACCGAATTCCACTCCTCGCCATTGGGTGGCCATTTCGGGCACAAGGCCACATTTGCCAAGGTTGCTTCCTCCTTCTACTGGCCAAGGATGTTGCACGACATTAAGGAATTCGTTCGTCGGTGCGTTACCTGCCAACACAACAAATATTCCACTCAGAAACCAATTGGGGCTTTACACTCTCTCCCAGTGCCACAACAAGTTTGGGAAGATATCAGCATGGACTTCATTACACACTTACCGAATTCTGGGTGCAAGACAGTGATATGGGTGGTCGTCGACCGCCTGTCCAAGTACATCCACCTAGTGGCCCTTCCTTCAAAATTCTCCGCCAGCTCTCTGGCCAGTGCCTTCGCCACCGAAATCTTTCGCCTCCACGGCATTCCGAAGACCATTGTCAGCGATCGGGATCCTCTATTTCTTAGCCAATTTTGGCAGGAACTTTTCCGTCGGAGTGGTACCACCTTGACGTACAACAACGCTTACCACCCGCAAACCGACGGCCAAATGGAGGTTCTCAATCGGACCTTGGAGACTTACTTATGTTGCTTCGTCTCTGAGGAACCTCGCCTTTGGTCGCGCTTCCTTCATCTAGCAGAATTTTGGTACAATACTTCCTCCCACTCTTCGCTTGGTACTACTCCATTTCAGGTGCTATATGGTCAACGCCCACCCTCAATTGCTTCCTATGCGCTCGGTTCTTCCCGAATTGCATCAGTTGATGAAGCCCTAGGCCATGGCGAGCACATTCTGTCTATGGCCAAGTATTACTTGGCTCGTGCTCGCCTGCAGATGAAGCAACAGGCTGATAAGCATCGCCAGGATCGGTCCCTGGCCGTCGGCGACTGGGTTCTCCTCCACCTTCAGCCTTATCGCCAGACGACAGTGTCCCGCCGGCCATCCCAGAAGTTGGCAAAATGGTACTATGGTCCATTTCGTATTCGCCGCCGAATAGGGCCGGTGGCCTACGAACTCGAGCTTCCGGAAGGTTCGCGCGTTCACCCTGTCTTTCACTCGTCGCTACTGAAGCCCTTTCGTGGTGAGCCCCCTTCTGTCGCCGGCGATTTACCCCCAGAGGTGGAAATTTGCACTGCCACCCCAAATGTTGACCTTGAGGCCAAGGTCATTCTGGATGGGCCGAGTATTGATATGGGCCAGAACTCCAATTGACTGCATGCTGCTGGGAATGACTTAAACACTGCTGGACTTTCTCTTGGGCCTGCTTCCAAACAGTCTGCTCGGCCCAAAGTAAGGTCTGCATGGCTAAAAGATTATTATTAGAACAAATCCATGTAGAGACAAATTCTGTTAGGAATTAGAGATCAAGGACAGTCTGTTTCGTCAGAAGAACTCCTATGTATTTAGCACTATCTGATGCATGAATAATATTATGAGAAATTCCTGATTTTGTTTTTTTTCCTTCCTTCTCCCTCCCAACTTCCTGGAGCCCCCTTCCCTGCCCGAACTGGGAAGAACCGGAAATTCATACCTTATCATTCCATCAGAAGAAAAGTCGAGATTTGAACAGATTTCCAAGAAATTTTTGCAGAAGAAGATAACAAATAATCACTTAGGAAAAATAAAACGCAAAATCAATGCACTGAAGTAATATCTGTTGGTGCTCATGTTCCATCCAAAAATCATTATAAAATCTAATTAATTAAGCAGTAGACATAAAACCCCCATAATATTTAATACTCTTAACACAATAGTATTAATAAATCAAACTTTTAGTATTCGGATCTACCTGCCGCTCATTAAAACTAAAGTACTAAACCCACAATTCTTTTGAAAAAAACAAGATTTTTGAGAGTATTGTTGTGAATAAGAAAAATCCAAGAAATAAGAAGAAAAAGAAGAAGAAATAGTTCTAATTTCTTAAATGTTAGTGTTGTTCTTACCTAATGAGAGTATTGTTGTGAATTTCCTTATTCAAACACGCTTTCTCTCCTGCAGAATAATTGACTTGTGGCCGGAGGGAAACGCGGTCGATCAGAGACGACGACAGTTGGGCGAGCGATGGCAGTTGGGCGAAGCGACAATGACAATCGAGATGGAAATCTAGACTAATTTTGAAAATGACGAGAGAGACCTCAATCTCTCAGATGATCTTTTTGGGAAAGGCGAAGTGGGAGTCCGGGTCAAATCGAGTAAGGCCGAATCAATACGCAGACCCAGACCCAAATATTCTATTTTAACTGGTCTGGGTATAATTTAAATATTTGGTTCTAGATCTGAATCTAAATTTGTTGAAATGGACTTGAGTCTAGATAAATTTAACCCTCTTACAGGCCTACTTCAATGTCTCATGTGTGTAGTATCACAAATCTTTCTAGGTTTATTTATATAAATATTATAAAAATAAATAAAAGTTGCAATAATACCCTAATTTGTGTATTGTTGCAAAAATGGCACGGCCCATGCTCTTTTTTTGTTTTGTATTTTTGAAAGAAATGCATGGGTTGTTAGCTCAGTTAACGAACCATGCATTTCTTGTGTTTTTCTATCTAATTTTGCTGCCCCCACTCCAAGTTTTTGGTGGGGTAAAACTTGACTTCATTCTTTTGTCTTTTTTTGGTTTTTTAGTTTAATTATTATTTTTAGAATAATTAATGGTTATTAGAAAATAATAATTAATGGTTATTAATTAATTAATGATTCACTATTAATTATAATAATTAATTGTTAATTTATAATATTATGAATAAACTATTTATAATTAAAATATATATAAATAAAAATATATCAAACATTAACTTAATTTTTTAACAATTAATAAATTCAAAAGTCATATTAAAAGAACAAAAATAAAATATTAGCTTCGTCGTTTTGCTATCTACGACCCAGCCTTGGCATATTAGTTTGAGTCGAAGGAGCTTGACTTTCTTGGAATTGGATAGGAATTTAATGTCTTACATGTGCTTGTGGCCACACTACAGAAAAAAAAAAAGATTAGTGACAAAAAAAGGCAAGTGACAATGTCAATATTGTCGCTAATTATATATATATATATATATTTAGTTATAAGAATTTTTGTTTTATCACAATAATGAATTTTATGATTTTATTAATTACTACTATTTTGTAAGAATTGCTATTAACATGACTTAGTGACAAAACAATGTACACAAAGTTGTCCTTAAATATAATTAGTGATTCATGTATAGTGACGACCAAGAGACAACAAATAATAGTTGTCACTATATTTTTTTTTGGTGTAAGGTAAATTTCATATAAGAAGAAAAATGCACAGTACATCTATGAGGGCCCCACCATTAAGAGGCTCTACCATGCAATCCTCCATATTCTAAATACCGAGACTACCGCTAACAAAGTTGGTTGAAAGTGCATAATCAATTTTTGCCTTGTTTACTCCACAACAAGCGCTACTACTAGGAAGGTTCCCTACGAACATCTTGAGATCGTCGTCGATTGCGTTCCTGCCATATCACTACAAACAAATGCTGGAATTGGCATGGACAAGAACGACCCTTCTAATTTTCGGTCTAAATTGGAACAGTCAATGAAACTGTTGTGGAAGGGTAACCCATTGCTGACGTCACTTTTGTATTGTGCGGAATCCTATCGTCTTCGAACGGCATGACCATTCCTAGTATTGTCCCAAGTGATGTGCGTGTCAGAATAGGTGACCAGAAAGCCAATAGTTTTGGCGTTTTTGTAACCTATTTGACAACTTGATGTAATATAATATTATGTATTGAATAAAATGAATATTCGTTATCATTGGTACGTTCTTTGTTGTGCTCATTTTCATATATTAAAATGATGTTTTACATATATCACAACAAGACCACAGACCACTGTTAACAACTCATGCAGTTGGGTCACGCATTGGATGGTGGTCATGAAACCAATTGATAAAGAGTTGGGTCTGAAACGTTCCAAGTCGAGGACCTCGAGGAAGGATTAGTCCTATGACTTGAGGAATCATGACAGTCACGTGCATACGAAGATTGTATCTTGGATCTGGAGAGAGGTGATCATTCTGTAAGATGGTCATTATGAGCCTTGTCCAGTGCAGTTGGAGTATGTAGCGAGGACGGTGGATTCCAAGATAGAAACTGTCCCCCGTCAGTATATGACGGTGATGTCTCCTATGCGCTCTGAGATGGTTTAGACTCTGAAAGTCTATGGCCATAGCAATTGATTGAGTAGGAAAGTATTTTCTACGTCGATCGATAGAGTAAAGGCATCTCGGGTATGAAGCGTAGTTGCCTAGTCAAGGGTGGGAACCGACGCCCAATTCTATACCATAGACTAAGGCCGGGTGACGGTCGACAGTAGGACCGTACCCGTATGGAATCGGTGACTAAATGTTCATGCCAACATTCACCTAGTCTCTAGTGCCATGGACCGTTGCTAGACGGCCACCCATGGTCACGGATTCCTGTTGAACAGAAGCTCAAGTCTAGCTGAGGGTGAACCTAAAGGGTCACACACAAATCACCGAGGAGGTGAAGGAATTGACTTGGAGTCAATTTCAGAGGATAACTTGGGATTGTCCATTGGATGGACGGACCGATATTGTATTGGGCCCTCGTTTTATCGGTAAATAGAACTTATCGACTAAGTAGAGAACCAAAGTTTGGATCTTTTAATTGGAATAAAAGATCAATAGGATTTATTTAATTGGACCTTGAATTAAATCGGATTTAATTCTTGGGCTTATTGTAATTGGATTACAATAAAATTCGGTCCATTAAATCGTGGCCCAAAAGAGGTGTTAATTCCACCTTTGGAATTAGAAGAAGTTGGACTTCTTCTAAAAGGGGATGGCCAAAAATTAATTCTTTTGGAAACACTAAAATTGGCCATGAAGGCCTTTGATGACAAGTTGACTTGTCTCTTTTGGAAAGAGACAAATCAATTCCAATCAAGCCTCTTTTACTTGGTATGATTAAATTATATCTTTGAAATGGTAGGCTTGATTGATGATTAATGGGATTGATTGGAATGTATCTAGACATCCTTGGATGAATCTAGACACATCCCAATAATCACATAAATAAAGTATATATATGTGTATATATTATCATCAAAGAGAAGAGTTTTATTATTCATCTTTTTCTAGAAAAAAGATGAACACTCATTACTCTATCTCTCTACTCTCTAAATCCTCTTTGTTGCTTCATTGATCTAGGATCAATCGAACAACAAAATAAGATCAAGAAGGAACATTAATTTGATAGTATAATCCCTTTTTCGATTTCATCCTCTAGATCTGTTTTTCTCTAGCAAGAAAAACGAGATCTCTCTCGGTGTGGTGTGGACTACGTTAGAGGGTCTATACATTGGGACCTCGCGTGGATGAACGTCGGGAGGAATCAATGCGTGTAGCCGATCGAAATACAAAATCGAGAAAGGTATTTCGATTTACATTTATGCTCTCGGTTTTTTCTTTGTTATATAGCCACGAACGCTTATTTATTTTATATGATTATATTCTGTGTTTATACACCGATAGCCCGGGAACGTTCAAGGCACACACATTGAACACGATTTAAATTCTTTTATTCCGCATGTTATTATCTCCACTGCGCTTCTGCCCCGTTCCCGGGCCGATATGCTTTCCTCCAGGGCCTTGTTCATATTACGTTGAGGGCCCCTATGATTATATGTCTGGGTTGTCAGACCGTTTTTTTGACGTGGACAGTGAACGACCTACCCGTCTATGGGATGGCATCTGGATGGAGTATCGCCGGTGTTATAGGGTATCCAGTTTATATGAAGGACACACGTGTATTCTATTTGCAGCAGGGTTAGAAGGCATGCTATTTTAACTACCACAAGCAGTTTTTCCCACCGGACCATCCTTACAGCAAGAACAAGAAAGCCTTCACTAAAAATCGAATGGAAAGGAATGTTGCACGTCCGAGACTGACTGGAGAGCAGATCTGAACCCGTGTCAATGCGTTTAGTGTTGCAGTTGAACAACCATTTAGTGAACCGGAAGTCTACGATGTCGACCATAAGTGGACGAAGAAAAGCATCTTTTGCAAGCTTGAATACCGGGGGACGCATTTGATACGACACAATCTTGATGTCATGCACATTGAGAAGAATGTGTTCGACAATATATTCAATACTGCGATGGACATAAAGGGCAAACGAAGGACAATATGAATGCACGGAAGGATCTAAAGATCATATGACCGCTGTCGGAGCTTGAGGTGGACGAAAGGAGACCGAACGTGATGCCCAAAGCTGTATATACACTAACGAAGGATAAGAAGAAGAGGATATATGAGTGGATTCATTTTCTTAGGTTCCGTGATAGGTATGCATCTAACTGGTCCCGATGCGTCAACATGAATGAGCTAAGGATGCATGGTATGAAGAGTCATGATTGTCATGTATTCATATAGAAGTTGATTCCCTTTGCCTTCCGTGAAATACTTCCTGAGCACATGGGGGGGGGGGGGAGCCTTGACGGAGGTGAGCCTTCTATTCCAAATCCTATGCTCAACCACACTAGATATCAACAAGGTAAAAGAATTGGAAGACAGTGTAGCCGTCATCATGTGCAACATCGAGAAAATATTTCCTCCTTCTATTTTTGACTTAATGGAGCACCTAATTATTCACCTTCCATATGAGGCGCGCGTTGGGGGCCCTGTGCAATGCAGGTGGATGTACCCATTTGAAAGGTAACTACACAAGAATAATTTTATTTTATATATATATATATATATTATTTTTCTATCATTCAAATTTTAATAAATATTCGTACAAACAGATGCGTCCACGATTTGATGAAGAAGGTGAAAAACAAAGCACACGCCGAGGCATCAATTGCAGAGGCATACATTGTCGAAGAAATCAGGCTTTTCTCTTCCGATTACTTTGAACCGCACATTCTTTGTAAGTGAAGTAGACCCGAATGAAACGATGATCTCATGAGCAACGATGATCGAATGGTACGGTCCATTTTCAATCGCCCAGGCCGAGCAAGTGGAGCCTCAAAGAACATGTGTCCAACTTTTTGATTTGGCGCTTTTGAAAAAACTAGTGGAAAAATCAAATATTGGAGCGGTTACTGTATATACAACTGTTCCATTCATCGAATTTGAACCGACCATTCCTATATGTAATAAAAAACCATTCCCAAGTTATTATATGGGCATAGGGCAAGAAGCTTACCCTTGTGGAAAAGCTCGAGGACCTCAAGGCGGCGCTCGATAATGAGACGTACATTGATGTGATCTTACCGTCTCTTCCTCCCTCCTTTGACCCATTCGTTATTAACTACGACATGAATGCACTTGAGAAGGGCATACATGAGTTGATAAGTATGTTGGTCCAGTTCGAAGCAGCGACCAAAAAGTCTGCGCCATCTGTATTGGTTGGAGAAGCTTCGACTTCTAACGCGAAAGGCAAGAGGGCCAGACGCTGGAGAAAGAAGAAGGAAAAACGAAAAGCCGTCACAGCTACTGCAAGCACCAAAAGTGCTCCCGTTGCCAAAGTGGGGAAGGGCAAGGGTAAAAGGAAGGTTAGTTCGCAACCACAGTCAAGAGCAAATGACATATGCGCTCATTGCTGTGAGAAATGGCATTAGAAGAGGGATTTCCCTCTCTGGGCAAGGTATGTTTGTTGTTGAGGTTAATATGATCACTAACTCTGCGTCTTGGATATTGGATACCGACTGCGGAGCTCACATCTGCAATGATTTGCATGTGCTGCAAAGAAGCAGAAGACTGAGTAAAGACAAGGTGGTCCTCAGGCTTGGCGATAGCAAGGCTATTGCTGCAGAAGTTGTAGGAACCGTTAGCTTAGTAGTTAGTGATCATGTTAGGCTAGAATTAAAGAATTGTTATTATGTGCCTAGCATGGTCAAAAATATTATTTTCATTCCGTTGTTAGACAAAAGTGGCTTTGAATATTTGATCAATAAAAGTTGTTTTTATTTGATGAAAATGGATTTCCTCATCTTCTAGGCAAACTTAATAGTGGTCTTTATATTCTGCAAGAGTTTGATTAGATCATGACTGCTCAAAACAAACGTTAAATAGACAATCTTGAGAACAACCGATTGTGCCATGCAAGGCTAGCTCACATCTCTCAAGATAGGATTAGACAGTTGGTAGACTCAAAAAGTCTAGAAATAGACAATTTTGATGACGTACCAACCTGCGAGTCTTGTTTGAAAGGAAAATGACAAAAAAGCCCTTTGTTGGACAAGGCGCACTTGCCACCGGTCTGTTAGATTTGATCCATACAAACGTCTGTGGGCCACTAAATACTCAAGCCAGTGGAGGTTTCTCTTACTTCATAACTTTTACCGATGATCACTCACGGTATGGTTATATTGACCTAATGAGGTACAAGTCTGAAGCTCTTGTAAAATTTAAGGAGTTCAAACTTGAAGTAGAGAACCAAACTTGTTGCAAAATTAAAGCCCTGCAGTCACACCGAGGTGGTGAGTTTCTCGATTATTTGAAAAAAAACTGTATCATCTGTCAATGGACACCTCCCGAAGTACCTCAGTTAAACGTCTCTCAGAGGAGCAACCGAACTCTATTAGACATGCGTCGATTCATGTTGAGCTTTACCGAGCTGCCCCTGCCTTTCTAGGGTTATGCACTTGAGACAGCAGCTAAGTTACTAAACATAGTACCGTCCAAAATGTTAGAATAGGTGACCATGTAGCCAATCTTGGCAGGCGAAATTTAACGTATGTCTAGACAATTTCAAGGATTTGATATATTATTAATGAATAAAGAAGTGAAATTCATTTGGCATTACTTTGTTTGTGTTCACTTTATCTGCTTTATACATATCTGTTCACTATGCAAACAAAGCCCACGGACTGAAAACGTATTTCGGGGACTGGGACTACACTTGGAGGTAGGTCCATGAACTCAGTCCCTCCGAATCAGTCCGGAAATCTCCAAGTCAAGGAATCTCGAAAATGGGTACCGAGATTCCCCTTGAGACTTGCACTAAGCATCTGCTGTCGTATTTCATCGACGAGTGACGAAGGTCGTCCAAGCAATGTTAGTGGGTTAGCTTACTAGGTAGCAACTGACTGAGGTGACTCGCGGGAACCGTCTTACGGAGGACCTTGAGTAGGGTCGGCTAGGTGTGACGTGTGTTCCCGGTTCCAACAGTACAAGTTAAGTCCTTTGACTTGAGGAACTACTGAGTTTACCTGTATATCGGGGTTGTATCTTAGATATAGTGAGAGATTGACAAGATGAACTTGAGTAGTCATAAGCTATGTCTAGTGCACCTCCGGTGTACAAAGTGACAGTAGTTTCCAAAAAAGGATCTGTCTCCTGTCAAAAGGCATTGACAGTTGAGTCTCACATATGCTCTGTGTCTTGTCCCTAAAATCTGTGACCACAGTAACTGAACAGAAGGGAAGGTTTCCCTTGCGGCGTTTGGTAAGGACAGACCGACACTTAGGTCCAAAATGGGTACCTGCATTTTTCGTGCCCTAGACCCTAAGTGGTGAGACCGAAGACAGAAGGACGACTGTACTATTAGAGCCTAAATGTTCATCCCCGATTATTCACCTAGTCTCTAGTGCCATGGACCGTTGCTAGATGGCCACCCATGGTAACGGGCGGATTCTAGGAATCCGACTAAGTCTAGCTGAAAGGTGAACCTAAAGAGTCACACAATCCACACACATTAAGTATTTAATTTAGAATTAAATATTTGGAGAAATGGAATGATTAAATTGGATTTAATCGGGTCCTTGATTTTCTTGGAAAGAGTTAATTCCTTTTATCTATAAAAGGAATTAATCTAATAAATTAGATTTATTAGAAAATTAATTTAATGGGCCTAGGATAAATATTTATATTTATTTATTGTCATTTGGAATATTTAAATAGGTTTTAAATATTCCATTAAATTAAATTAATGGTTGAGATTAAAAGGAGAGATGGATGGCTAGGATTAATTTGACTAGGTCAAATTACTACTTTGACTAGGTCAAAATCCTAGTCAAATTAGTCTTCTAGAGTTGGAGTTTGAAGAGGATTAAACTCCTCCTCTATAAATACTCCTAGCCTTTCACCTTTGTGAGGATGATGAATCTTGAAACGCACACACACACACACACACACACACACACACACACACTCTTCTCTCCCTCTCCTCTCTCGTCCGCCCTCTCTCTCTTTTCTCTCCAAGAAAAATATTTTTCTTGTTCTTTTGTTCTTGGAACAATTGAACATAGGAGGATTAATCCCGTTAACCTAATAATGTGTGATTGATCCATCCTCTCCGAAATACTTGTTCGTTCGCTAGCACGACGTGCAAGATACGTGGGTGGATTGTGTGTCACAATTTGGAGAGTCTCATATACGAGATTTGGTGCAAATCGGGGAACAACGCGAGTACCGGTTAGAAGACGAAAACGACAATCGGTAGGTTCCGATTTATTTTTTCGTCCCTCTTTTATTTTTAATCCTATGGCCTCCATGATTCTTTTCTATGCTTTTTAATTCATGAGATACACCGAACACCCAGGAATTTCAAGGGCACACCCCTTCAACGTGTTCTTTAATTTACGTAAAGCATGTTTAATTTTTGTTATTTAATTTTATACCGTGCTTCCACATTCGCGCTATTTCCCGGGACGGTCCACAATCTTTCACAAAGTAGTGGTATCAGAGCCCGGTTCGGTGTATAGGCCTAGGGTTTTATATGCGTTTTAAGCATGAAAACATGATTTGGCATGTTTTAATTAATTCTTGATTTTATTGTTATTAAAGCATGTCGTTTTTCTTGCTTTTAATTCGTATGATTTTTGGTATTGTTGGATTTTCTGTTTTTCTTGGGAAACGGGGGGCAAGAAACGAACAAAACGGAAAAACGCAGCACGCGGCCTGCTGGAGGCTGGCCACGCGCGGCCGTGTGCACAGGCGAGGCAGACGCGCGCAGGCAGAGGAGCCTGCGCGCGGCCGCCTGCGCCAGGCGCGCATGGCTGCACGCAGTCAACCTGCTGGATGGCGGCTGGCCGGGCGCGCGCATGGCTGCAGGGAAGCCCGCGCGCGCGCGCCAGGCCAGAGCGCACCCGGACACGCGCAAGCGCTCGCACGGGGCGGCGCCTCCAAGCGCGCGCGCACGCAGACGGAGGAGTTTGCGCGCGCGCGCCCTATCCGCGCGTGCGCGCGACCGCGTACTAAGGGGCCGCGCGCGCACACACGCAGACGATGGTGTCTACGCGCGTGCGCCTGCGCAGGGCTGCCGCACGACTGCCGGCGCGCCCGGCTGTGCAGTCTGCTGCCGAACAGGCACGCCCGCAAACAGGCAGGGGCCTGCGCGCGCCGGCTGGCTGCTGCCGGTGGAAGCGGCCGGCAGCCGTTCTTAGGTTTTTGTTCCCTATTTTCAGTTTTAAATTTTTAATTAATTCTGCAAATTCATTTTTGTTTAATTTTTGTCTATTTTCTAAGACATTATTTTGGTAGGTTGAATTATATTGGATTTGGAATCCCGGGGATAATTAACCTAGAAATAATGAGGAAGGGTCTTCCTAAAACGGGAAAAATATTATTACCAATGGATGTACCATATTTTTCATATGTTACGCATTTATTTTGGCTTGGATAATTGTGATTGGTCATCATGTGTTGTTAGCATGTATTTTGTGTGATTGGATCATGTGATTATATGCGTTGGATGAAAATGGACTATTACGAGCCCTAGACCGAATGTATGGTTTAATTTTCTGTTGGGCCTGTATGCCTCTTTTACTGCTTTCTCCTTCTCCCTTTCTAGTTGCCGTGGAATAATAAGCATTCTACCTCCCTCCTTATGTACTCCCCCCGGGTTTTCACTGGAGTTTCTATTTTTAATATGTAATGAGAGTAGAATAGAAGTGAGGTTTTATTTTATGTAATTGGTGGAGAAGAAGGAAGGTCCACATGGAGAGCGCAGACGGGAGGTTCCAAGGCGTTTCCATGAAGAGAAGAAAGAGAAAAGAGACCAAGGCCCATCCGAATGATGATTGGGTTACTATTAATGTAATAGTGTAGAACCAACCCTAGATTGACCATAGATCCACTGCAGGCTCAGTGGATCGCATAGGATTCGGGCTCGTGATCATCCAACAGGGGCGTGCTAGGCTTTAATTTTGCATGTGGTTATTATGATGGATGAATGGTGTTTTATTTATAATATAACTGCCATGGGATGCAATTTATTTTCGCATTATGGATGAATGTGTTAATATCTATTTATGAGATCTCGGTCATTTACTACTCTCACATTGGTTGGACCAATGTCCAAATATTAGACCTTAGACAAATTGGACATGGACTCTAGGAGTTCGTCCATGCCTTCCAATCTATGGCATAGTGAGGAAGCTGATTTAGGTCGATAGCGTGGTTTCACGAGTCGTGGCACGTCTATCGTACTTAAAAGAAGCTGCACTATGTCATGAACGAAAGGTAGACCGTTGTTACCTGTCTCACGAGTCGTGGAGGTAGCAGTGGGTCTATGGCTCGGTTGATTGGGTCGGGTCTAACGCCCGATTAGCATGATTCGCTTGGAGTCCTCGGGATCATGTGAAAGGGTGAGGCAATAATCTTGGGAATCTCGTGGAACGAGAATGGTATAGCATACCTCCCACAGGATTCTTCCCATGCGAATCGTAAAAGCGGGGCATGGGAAAATTCTCTGTGGATCCCAAGCCCATTAGGAAAAGGTTTTCCGAAAACAACGTTTGAGAGTACCGTGTTTTCGTATAAATAGTGGGAGCATTAAATGACTAAAGACTAAGCATTTAATTATATATATCAAACCTCCATCTTTTAAATTCTGCTGATCGCGAACTCTGTTTTTAAATGTAGATTTAAAATGTCTAAGAACCCTTTATCAACCATTCTTGAGACTAACAAATTCAATGGAACCAATTACAACGACTGGTTGCGCAATCTCAGGATAGTCCTGCATTACGAGAATCAAGGCTACGTCATGGACGAGCCTCTCCCTAGGACCTTACCGGAAGGATCCACGCTGAAAGAACGTGAGATGTTCCAGACTTGGCATAAGGATAACTGAAGGTCCGTAGCGTCATACTTGCTTCAATGACGAATGAGATTCAGAAGCAATATGAAAGGCTAGACGATGTCCCTTCCATTATGGCTTGCCTTAAGGATTGCTATGCAGTCCCGGACCGGCATACTAGGTATGTCGCGACTAAGGCGTTCTTTGGAACTAAAATGACAGAAGGATCCTCTGTACAAGAGCACGGGGTTAAAATGCTTACCCTGGTGGAAAAGCTCGAGGACCTAAAGGCAGGCCTCGATAATGAGACGTACATAGATGTGATCCTTCAGTCACTCCCACCCTCCTTCGACCAATTTATTGTCAACTACAACATGAATGCACTTGAGAAGGGCATTCATGAGTTGATCAATATGTTGGTGCAATACGAGGCAACGACTAAAAAGTCCACGCCTTCGGTATTGTTTGGAGGTGCTTCAACTTCCAAAACGAAAGGCAAGGGTGCCGGACGTTGAAAAAAGAAGAAAGGGAAGGGACAAGCTGTCAAAGCAGCTACGAACACTAAGAGTGTTCCCATTGCCAAAGAGGGAAAAGGCAAAGGAAAGGGAAAGGTTGTCACCAAGCAACAGTCGAGGGCACATGACATATGTATCAATTGCCGTGAGAAAGGACATTGGAAGAGGGAGTGCCTCAAACTCTTCTCGAGCCAAGGTATATTTGTGATTGAGGATAATATGGTCACTAATTCTGCCTCTTGGGTATTAGATACCGGCTGTGGAGCTCACATTTGCAATGATTTGCAGGTGCTGAAAAGAAACAGAGAACTGGGTAGCGGGGATATGATCCTGTAGCTTGGGCATGGCAAGGCCATCTCGGCAGAAGCAGTAGGATTCGCCACTCTAGTAGTTAGTGATCGTATTAGCATAGAATTAGAGCAAGTTTATTATGTACCCAGTATGATTAAAAACATCATTTCCATTCCATTGTTAGACAATAGTGGTTATGAGTTTATGATCAATAAAAATTACTTTTATTTGATGAGGTGTGGAATTGCTCATCTACTTGGTACACTTAACAATGGGCTCTATATCTTGCAACAAATGAACTTTGTTCTAAACGCTCAACACAAACATAAAATAGATAATCACGGGAAAGAACGACTGTGGCACGCTAGGCTAGGTCACATATCCCAAGACAGGATGAAAAGATTGGTAGACTCAAAGAACCTAGAGGTAGGGGACTTGAGTGAACTACCAACCTGTGAATCCTGTATAAGAGGGAAAATGACCAAGAAGCCCTTTGTAGGACAAAGCAGGCTTGCCACAGGTCTGTTGGACTTGGTCCATACAGACGTATGTGGACCACTAAGGATGCAGGCCTGATCCTACTTCATAATCTTTACCGATGATCATTCACGATATGGTGAAGTACAAGTCTGAAACTCTTGAGAGGTTTAAAGAATTCAGACTTGAAGTGGAGAACCAAATCAACTGCAAAATTAAAGTCCTACGGTCAGACCGAGGCCGAGAATACCTTAGTACCGAGTTCCTTAATTATCTAAAGGAAAATGGTATAATATCTGAATGGACACCTCCCGGGACACCACAATTGAATGGTGTCTCTGAAAGGAGGAATCGAACCCTGTTGGACATGGTTCGATCCATGATGAGTTTTACCAAATTGCCCTTGTCCTTTTGGGGCTATGCATTGGAAACGGCGGCCAAGTTGTTGAATTTGGCGCCAACCAGTGTATTGACCCAAACGCCATATGAGATATGGCACGGCAAGCCTGCATCCTACAACTACTTGAAAGTGTGGGGTAGCCCCACATACGTCAAGAGGTTAGTGGGAGATAAGCTAGAATCCAGGTCCAGCTTATGCAGTTTCGTTGGATACTCTGAAGAAATTGCGGGTTATTACTTCTATGACCCCTTGGAACAAAAGGTATTTGTTTCAAGGAATGCAGTATTCTTGGAGCAAGGCTTTCCAGAGGATATCCAACCTGATGAACTGATCCTTGAGGAATCAAGTGATGGAAACCGGTCATTAGAGGAAGCCGCGGATTCCTCGCTTAGAGGATTCAGGATAGATACCCGAAGGGTAGACCGACCTCGAGAATTCCAACATGCTAGGCATGAGGACAACCTCAGGAACAGCCAGCCCCGATACCTGAACCGTCAGCTCCTATACAGTCAACGCCCACACTCACCACTGACATTCCCGTTCTCTGTAGGTCTACTAGAGAGTCCAGACCTCCAATGAGATATGGCTTTCTAAATACGACCGGTCTTCTGGATAACGATCCTAAGACATACGGAGAAGCGATGTCTGACATCGACTCCGGGAAATGGCTTAAGGCCATGAAAATCGAAATGGACTCCATGAGCGAGAACCAAGTCTGGAGACTTGTAGATCCACCGAAAAGTGTTAAGCCAGTTGGCTGTAAGTGGGTCTACAAGCGCAAACTTGGCGTTGATGGAGAAGTCACAACTTTTAATGCTAGGCTTGTAGCTAAAGGGAACACTCAACGACTCGGAGTCGATTTTGAGGACACCTACTCGCCGGTAGCCATGGCTAAATCCATTTGGATCCTGCTCGCGATAGCAACATGGTATGACTATGAGATATGACAGATGGACGTGAAAACGGCCTTCCTCAATGGTTTCATTGAGGAAGTGATCTATATGGATCAGCCGGAGGGTTTCACGGTCGCTGGAGAAGAACAGAAGGTCTGTCGTCTCCAGAAGTCCATCTATGGCCTCAAACAAGCATCCCGAAGTTGGAACATTCGCTTTGATGAAGTGATACGAGGCTATGACTTCATCAAAAATGAATCCGACCCTTGTGTATACAAGAAGGTCAGTGGGAGCTCTATAGTGTTCCTAGTGCTTTATGTGGATGACATTCTACTCATAGGTAATGATGTTACAATATTGGGTGACACAAAAGCATGGTTATCAACCCAGTTTTCCATGAAGGACTTGGGTGAAGCCTCCTACATCCTAGACATCCAGATTGTCAGGGACAGATCTAAAAGGATGTTAGGGCTCACCCAAAACTCGTATATGGAGAAAGTACTAAAGAGATATCGGATGGACCACTCCAAACGAGGATTCCTTCCCATGAGGCATGGGATCAAGTTATCCAAGAAACAGTCCCCGTAGACTGATGAGGAACTTGAAAGGATGAAAGTCATCCCCTATGCTTCTGCCGTAGGTGGCATCCAATATGCGGTCCACTGCACCAGGCTTGACATTGCTTACGCTTTGAGCGTGACAAGCAGATATATGTCTTGTGCAGGAGAGACACATTGAAATGCTGTTAAGGGCATCCTTAAGTACCTAAGAAGGACTAAGGAAATGTTCTTAGTCTATGGCAATGGAGAACTGATCCTGGAAGGCTTTAGCGACGCTAGCTTCCAGGCTGATGATGTTGATGCCACGTCTCAATCGGGTTATGTATTCAGGCTCAATGGAGGAGCAGTGGCTTGGAAAAGTTCCAAGCAAGCAACCACTGCTGACTCCACCGCTGAGGCCGAATACATAGCAGCTTCAGAATCTGCTAAGGAAGCGGTTTGGATGAGAAACTACATCCAAGAGTTGGGTGTGGTGCCTAGCATCGCCGAGCCCGTTGTCATCTTTTGTGATAACAACGGTGCAATAGCGCAAGCAAAGGAACCGAGATCTCATCACCATTCCAAACACATTCTTAGATGCTACCATCTTCTAAGAGAAATGGTAGGAAGAGGTGATGTTCGGATGGACCGAGTCAACTCAGCAGACAACACAACAGATCCGCTGACAAAGCCTATGTCACAGAGCGCTCATACGCAACATCTTGAGAAGATGGGGATTAGACATATGGGCAATTGGCTTTAAGGTTAAGTGGGAGATTGTTAGAATAGGTGACCATGTAGTCAATCTTGGCAGGCGAAATGTAACCTATGTCTAGACAATTTCAAGGATTTGATATATTATTAATGAATAAAGAAGTGAAATTCATTTGGCATTACTTTGTTTGTGTTCACTTTATGTGCTTTATACATATCTGTTCACTACGCAAACAAAGCCCGCGGACTGAAAACGTATTTCGGGGACTGGGACTACGCTTGGAGGTAGGTCTATGAAATCAGTCCCTCCGAATCAGTCCAGAAATCTCCAAGTCAAGGAATCTCGAAAATGGGTACTGAGATTCCCCTTGAGACTTGCACAAAGCATCTGTTGTCGTATTTCATCGACGGGTGACGAAGGTCGTCTAAGTAGTGTTAGTGGGTTAGCCTGCTAGGGAGCAGCTGACTGAGGTGACTCGCGGGAACCGTCTTACGGAGGACCTTGAGTAGGGTCGGCTAGGTATGACGTGTGTTCCCGGTTTCAACAATACAGGTTAAGTCCTTTGACTTAAGGAACTGCTGAGTTTACCTGTATATCGGGGTTGTATCTTAGATATGGTGAGAGATTTCCAAGATGCACTTGAGTAGTCATAAGCCATGTCTAATGCACCTCCGGTGTACAAAGTGACAGTAGTTTCCAAGAAAGAATCTGTCTCCTGTCAAAAGGCATTGACAGTTGAGTCTCACATATGCTCTGTGTCTTGTCCCTAAAATCTGTGGCCACAGTAACTGAACAGAAGGGAAGGTTTCCCTTGCGGCGTTTGGTAAGGACAGACCGACACTTAGGTCTAAAATGGGTACCTGCATTTTCCGTGCCCTAGACCCTAAGTGGTGAGACCGAAGACAGAAGGACGAGTCTACTGTTAGAGCCTAAATGTTCATCCCCGAATATTCACCTAGTCTCTAGTGCCATGGACCGTTGCTAGATGGCCACCCATGATAACGGGCGGATTCTAGGAATCCGACCAAGTCTAGCTGAAAGGTGAACCTAAAGAGTCACACACAATCCACACATATTAAGTATTTAATTTAGAATTAAATATTTGGAGAAATGGAATGAATAAATTGGATTTAATCGGGTCCTTGATTTTCTTGGAAAAAGTTAATTCCTTTTCTTAGATAAAAGGGATTAATCTAATAAATTAGATTTATTAGAAAATTAATTTAATGGGCCTAGGATAATATTTATATTTATTTATTGCCCTTTGGAATATTTAAATTGGTTTTAAATATTCCATTAAATTAAATTAATGGTTGAGATTAAAAGGAGAGATGGATGACTAGGATTAATTTGACTAGGTCAAATTACTACTTTGACTAGGACTTTGACTAGGTCAAAATCCTAGTCAAATTAGTCTTCTAGAGTTGGAGTTTGAAGAGGATTAAACTCCTGCTCTATAAATACTCCTAGCCTTTCACCTTTGGAAGGATGATGAATCTTGAAACACACACACACACACACTCTTCTCTCCCTCTCCTCTCTCGTCCGCCCTCTCTCTCTTTTCTCTCCAAGAAAAACATTTTTCTTGTTCTTTTGTTCTTGGAACAATTGAATATAGGAGGATTAATCCCGTTAACCTAATAATGTGTGATTGATCCATCCTCTCCAAAATACTTGTTCGTTCGCTAGCACGACGTGCCAGATACGTGGGTGGATTGTGTGTCACAATTTGGAGAGTCTCATATACGAGATTTGGTGCAAATCGGGGAACAACGCGAGTACCGGTTAGAAGACGAAAACGACAATCGGTAGGTTCCGATTTATTTTTTTCGTCCCTCTTTTATTTTTAATCCTATTGCCTCCATGATTCTTTTCTATGCTTTTAATTCATGAGATACACCCAACACCCGGGAATTTCAAGGGCACACCCCTTGAACGTATTCTTTAATTTACGTAAAGCATGTATAATTTTATACCGCGCTTTCGCATTCACGCTATTTCCAGACACTATATCAGATATGGCATGGCAAGCTTGCATCCTACAAGTACTTAAGAGTGTGGGGTAGTCCTACATACGTCAAGAGGCTAGTGGGAGACAAAATAGAATCGAGGTCTAGCTTGTGCAGGTTCATTGGCTATCCGAAAGAAACTGCAGGTTATTACTTTTATGACCCCTCTGAGCAAAAGGTATTTATCTCGATGAATGCAGCCTTCTTGGAAAAGGGTTTTTCGTCGGATACCCAGCGTGACGAGCTGCTCTTTGAGGAATCACGTGAAGCGCTTGAGTCGTGAGTAACACCAGTTGCAGACCCTACAGTAAGGGGTTTCTAGTTGAGTGCCCGACGTGTTGATCAGCCTCCTGAGGCCCAGCGTGTTGAGCAGCCTCTTCAGGACCGACACGTTGAACAACCTCTTGAGGGGCCTGCTGAGGTACCTCAACCGCTAGTCCCTACAACGACAATGCCCAATGTTCACGCTGACATTATTCCAGCACCCCGTAGTCAGCAAGAATTCGCCATCCTCCTAAGAGGTATGGTTTTCTAGGCATGACTGGCCAATTGGATAACAATCCAAGGACATACAGGGACGTGATGTCAGATATCAACTCAGAGAAATGGTTTGAGGCCGTGAAATCCGAAATGGACTCCATGAGCTCCAACCAAGTTTGGACTTTGGTGGACCCTCCCAAAGGTAGTAAAACCGTTGGCTGCAAATGGGTCTACAACCGCAAACTTGGAGCTGATAGGGAGGTGACAACTTTCAAAGCTAGGCTTGTAGCGTAGGGTTATACTCAACGACCTGGCATTGACTTTGAGAAAACCTACTCGCCAGTAGCCATGGCTAAGTCCATTCGGATTATGCTTGCCATAATTGCATGATATGAGTATGAAATATGGCAGATGAATGTAAAAATGGCATCCCTTAACGATTTCATTGAGGAAGAGATCTACATGGATCAGTTGGAAGGTTTCACGGTCGTTAGAGAAGATCATAAGGTCTGCCACCTCCGGAAGCCCATCTATGGCCTCAAACAAGCATCCCAAAGTTGGAATATACATTTTGATGAAATCATACGAGGTTGTGATTTCATAAAAAACGACTATGATCCTTGCATATACAAGAAGGTCAGTGGTAGCTCTATAGTGTTCCTAGTGCTTTGTATGGACGACATCTTGCTCATCGACAATGATGTCAAGATGTTAGGGAACACTAATGCATTGTTGTCTACTCAATTCTCTATGAATGATTTGGGTGAAGCTACCTACATCCTTGGCATCAAGATCTTTAGGGACAGATCTAGAAGGATGTGAGGCATGACCTAAAACTCGTATACTGAGAAACTCTGGAAAAGATTCAAGATGGATAACTCCAAGGGCGGTTACCTTCCCATGAGGCATGGGATCAAGTTATCCAAGACGCAGTCTCCTAAGACTGATGAGGAACTTGAAAGGATGAAGGATCCCCTATGCCTGGGCTGTAAGCAACATCCAATATGCCGTACAGTGTACAAGGCCTAACGTCTCTTACGCTTTAAGTGTAACGAATAAATATCAGGCCTGCGCTGGCGAGGCACATTAGATTGCAGTAAAAACCATATTTCAGTACCTAAGAAGGATTAAAGATATGTTCTTTGTCTACGGCATTGGAGAGTTGATACTGGAAGGCTTTAGTGATGCTAGATTTTAGTCAGACGATGATGATGCTAAGTCTCAGTCAGGATTTGTATTCAGGCTTAATGATGGAGTGGTTGCCTGAAAGAGTTCCAAGCAAGATACTACAGCTGATTCCATAGAAGCTGAGTACATAGCGGCTTTAGAAGCTGCTAAGGAAGCCGTTTGGATGAAAAATTACATCTAAGAGTTGGGTGTGGTGCCTAGCATTGTCGAGCCAGTAGTTATCTTCTGTGATAACAATGGGGCAGTAGCGCTAGCAAAGGAACCGAGATTTCATCACCGGTCCAAACACATTATTAGACGCTACCACCTACTCAAGCAGATGGTGGGGAAGAGGTGACGTACGAATGGACCGAGTCAGCTCAACAGAAAATACAATAGATCTACTAACTAAGCCCATGTCGTTGATGGCTTATTCTCAGCAGCTTGGGAAGATGGGTTTAAGGCAAATAAGTAATTGACTTTAGGTCAAGTGGGAGATTGTTAGAATAGTTGATTGTGAAGCCAATTTTATTAGTCATATGTAACCAATTTCTGACAATATTGATATACTATGATATTTCGCATTGGACATTAAGTGATATATTCCTCGGCATATAGTACTTTGTTGTGTTCACTTCGCTCATATCTATTACTGTTCATCACAGAACAAAGCCGATAGACAGGATGTGAGAAATCCAGGAAGCTGGACTGCACATAGGTTGGCAGTCATGACACCAACTTCTATGGGTCGATCCGAAACTCTCTAAGTCAAGGACCTCAAGATTGGATATCGAGTCAGTATGAGACTTGCAGTAAGGACTGCAGTCGTGTTTTGTTGGCAGGTGACGTGGGACGTCCATGCAATATTAGTGGGTTGGTCGGCTCAGAGTCAACTGACTGAGGTGCTTCGAGGGAAACGTCACATACGAAGCCTCAAGGGGCTTAGTCGGTGGGATTGATGTTCCCAGCTCCGATAGTACGAGATTGGTCCTCGAACTTGAGGAACCATGACAGTCTCGAGCACACCATGCCTACATCTTAGATTTTATAAGCAGCTACTATGACATGGTTGCTATAAGCCCTATCTAATGCAGTCAGATTGTGTACTGAGAACGTCGTGTTCCAAGAAAGAATCCGCCTCCTGTCAGCATTCTAATAGTGATGTCTCCTATACGCTTTGAGGCTCGTTTCCCTTGAGAATTTGTGGCCACAGTGATAGAACAGTGGGATGGGATCCCCATGACGTTCTACTAGGGTAAACATATGTCTCAAAGCCACATGTATTGTTACCTAATCAAGGATGGGAACCGACCCAATTCTATGGCCAAGAGATTGAAGACAGAAGGACTGTACTTATGTGCATTTGTGAGCCTAAATATTCACACCATAAATTCACTTGGTCTTTAGTGCCATGGATCGTTGCTAGATGGCCACCCATGGTAACGACGAATTTCGATTACGGAATAATCATGATTAGCTCAAGTCTAGCTGAGCGTGAACTTAAAGAGTCACACACAATTTCCACAAAGTCGACCCCGGATCGCTGAGTCTAGCCTTTTGCCACTAGCCTGGCTTTGAAGGTGGTTACTTCTCCATCAACGCCAAGTTTACACTTGTAGACCCATTTACACCCGACGTGGGTCTACAAGTGTCCACACTTGGTTTGTGCTCATGGAGTCCATTTCGGCTTTCATGGCCTCAAGCCATTTTCTCGAGTCGATGTCCGACATCGCGTCCCCGTATGTCTTAGGATCTTTATCCAATTGACCGGTCATGCCTAAGAAGCCATACCTCACAGGAGGGCGTGGCACTCTGGCTGACCTACGAACGACTGGAACGTTAGTGGTAACTGAGGGTGCTGACACAATAGGAGCCGGCGGTTCTAGTACCGTTGTTGGCTCCTCGTGAGATGGCTCGACATGCTCGGCCTGTAGAGGTTGTCCAACATGTTGTGCCTCGTGAGGTTGCTCAAACCGTCGGGTACTTAACATAAAACCTTTATTGAGGTGTCCGGTGCTTCTAGTGCTGATGATTGATTCATCTCACTTGATTCCTCAAGGACTACTTCATCATGTTGGATATTCTGGAAAACCTCTTTCCAAGAACACTGTATTCCTCGGAAAAAAGACCTTCTGTTCCGAGGGGTCATAAAAGTAATAACCCGTAGTTTCTTTTGGATATCCAATGAACCTGCACAAGCTAGATCTTGATTCTAACTTATCTCCCAGTAATCTCTTGACGTATGCGGGGCCACCCCACACTCTCAAGTATTTGTAGGAAGCAGACTTGTCGTGCCATATCACATATGGTATTTGGGTCACAGCTCTGGATGGTGCCAAATTTAATAACATGGCTGTCGTTTCCAGTGCATAGCCCCAAAAAGACAAGGGCAGTTTGGTGAAACTTATCATGGATCGGACCATGTCTAACAGGGTTCAATTCCTCCTTTCAGATATGTCGTTTAGCTGCGGTGTCCCGAGAGGTGTCCATTCAAAGATTATACTGTTATCTTTTAAATAATCGCAAAACTCTCCACTAAGATACTCGCCATCTCGGTCCGACCGTAAGACCTTAATTTTGCACCAGGTCAGGTTCTCGAATTCAAGCCTAAAGCCTTTAAACCTCTTAAGAGCTTCAGACTTGTACCTCATTAGGTAAACATAACCATACCGTGAATGATCATCGGTGAAGGTTATGAAGTAAGAGAAACCACCTTTGGCTTGTGTTTTTAGTGGTCTACACACATCTGTATGGACCAAGTCCAATAGACCAGTGGCAGCCTACTTTGTCCTATAATTGGCCTTTTCGTCATTTTCCCTCTAAGGCAGGATTCACAGGTTGGTAGGTCATTCAAGTCCCCTACCTCTAAGTTCTTTGAATCTACCAACTTCCTCATCCTTTCTTGAGAGATGTGACCTAGCCTCGAATGCCACAGTTGTGCGTTCTCGTGTTCATCTATTTTGCGTGCGCACGGCTGCGCGTGGCCAACCTCCGGCTGGCCGGCATGCTGCGGCGTTTCTCCATTTTTGCTCGATTTTCACCCCCTGTTTCCCAAGAAAAACAGAAAATCCAACAGTACCAAAATTCATACGAATTAAAAGCAAGAAAACGACATGCTTTAATAATAATATAACCAAGAATTAATTAAAACATGCCAAGAACACGTTTCATGCTTAAAACGCACGTAAACCCCTAGGCCTATACACCAAACTGGGCTCTGATACCACTGAAAGATTGTGGATCGTCCCGGGAAATAGCACGAATGCGGAAGCGCGGTATAAAATTAAATAACAAAAATTAAATCATGCTTTTACGTAAATAAAAGAACACGTTCAAGGAGTATACCCTTGAAGTTCCTGGGTGTTTGGTGTATCTCATGAATTAAAAGCATACAAAATTATCATGGAGGCCATAGGGATTAAATAAAGAGAGCAACGAAAATTAAATCGGAACCTACCGATTGTCGTTTTTGTCTTCTAACCGGTACTAGCGTTGTTCCCCGATGTGCACCAAATCTCGTACGTGAGATTCTCCAAATTGTAACACGCAATCCACCCACGTATCTTGCACGTTGTGCTAGCGAACGAACAAGTATTTTTGGAGAGGATGAATTAATCACACGTTATTAGGTTAACGGGATTAATTCTCCTAAGTTCAATTGATCCAAGAACAAAAGAACAAGAAACTATTTTCTTGAAAGAGAGAGAGAGAGAGAGAGGGCGGACGAGAGGGAGAGAGGGAGAGCCGAGTTGTGTGTGTGTGTGTTGGAGTTTCATCACCTCTCTAATGATGAAGGGCTAGGACTATTTATAGAGGAAGAGTTTAATCCTCTTCAAACTCCAACTCTAGAAGACTAATTTGACTAGGATTTTGACCTAGTCAAAGTCCTAGTCAAAGTAGTAATTTGACCTAGTCAAATTAATCCTAGCCATCCATCTCTCCTTTTAATCCCAACCATTAATTTAATTTAATGGAATATTTAAAATCTATTTAAATATCCCAAAGGGCAATAAATAAATATAAATATTTATTCTAGGCCCATTAAATTAATTTTCTAATAAATCCAATTTATTAGATCAATCCCTTTTATCTAATAAAAGTAATTAATTCTCTCCAAGAAAAAAAAGGACCCGGTTAAATTCAATTTAATCATTCCATTTCTCCAATATTTAATTCTAAATTAAATACTTAATGTGTGTGGATTGTGTGTGACTCTTTAGGTTCACCGTTCAGCTAGACTTGGTCGGATTTCTAGAATCCGCCTGTTACCATAGGTGGCCATCTAGCAACGGTCCATGGCACTAGAGACTAGGTGAATATTCGGGGATGAACATTTAGGCTCTAGCAGTACACTCGTCCTTCTGTCTACGGTCTCACCATTTAGGGTCTAGGGCACGGAAAATGCAGGTACCCATTTTGGACCTAAGTGTCGGTCTGTCCTTACTAAATGCTGCAAGGGAAACCTTCCCTTCGGTTTCAGTTACTGTGGCCACAGATTTTAGGGACAAGACACAGAGCATACGTGAGACTCAACTGTCCATGCCTTTTGACAGGAGACAGATCCTTTCTTGGAAACTGCTGTCACTTTGTACACCAGAGCTACACTAGACATGGCTTATGACTACTCAAGTGCTTCTTGGCAATCTCTCACCATATCTAAGATATAGACCTGATATATAGGTAAACTCAGCAGTTCCTCAAGTCAAAGGACTTGACCTGTACCGTTGGAACCGGGAATACACGTCATACCTAGCCGACCCTACTCAAGGTCCTCCGTAAGACGGTTCCCGCGAGTCACCTCAGTCAGCTGCTCCATAGCAGGCTAACCCACTAACACTGCTTAGACGACCTTCGTCACCCGTCGATGAAATACGACAGCAGATGCTTAGTGCAAGTCTCAAGGGGAATCTCGGTACCCATTTTCGAGATTCCTTGACTTGGAGATTTCCGAACTGATTCGGCGAGACTGATTTTATGGACCTACCTCCAAGCGTAGTCCCAGTCCCCGAAATGCGTTTGCAGTCCGTGGGCTTTGTTTGCGTAGTGAACAGATATGTATAAAGCAGATAAAGTGAAGACAAACAAAGTAATGCCAAATGAATTTCACTTCTTTATTCATTAATAATATATCAAATCCTAGAAATTATCTAGACATAGGTTACATTTCTCCTGCCAAGATTGGCTACATGGTCACCTATTCTAACAGTGTGGATCATCCCGGGAGGGAGCGTGAATGCGGAAGCGCGATAAATAAAATATGAAAAATAAAACATGCTTAAACCAAAAAGTAAATACATGTTCAAGGGGCGTTTCCTTGAACCACCCGGGTGTTCAGTGTATCTCATGATCAAAGTAAACATGCAATATCATGATGGTCATTGGGTGGAAACAAAAAAGGAAACTAGAGACCTACCCGGTTGTCGTTTTTATTCAAACTGCTACGTGCGTTTGTTCCACATTTTGCCACCAAGATTCCAAAGTAGGAACCCTCTAAATTGTCCATCCAATCCACCGGATCGTGATCCCCCGTGCTAGGAAGAAATCAAGAGGAATTATATAGGAGGACAAATCGACCTAGCTTTATTAATTAACGTGATCGATTTGCCTATAGCTTTCTTGTATCAAAATACGGAAGTAGAACAATTCTTGGAGAGGAGAATGGGGGAGGGGTCGGCCGAGTGAGAGAGGGAGAGAGTGATGGCTGAGTGATGTGTGTGTGTGTGCGCGCGCGCTAGAGATTCAACCCCTTGAGGTGTGTGTTTCTATGAGTATTTATAGAAGAGGAGTTCTCCTAGTCCTCTTCAAACTCTCATAGAGAACCCTAGGTTGACTAGGATTTTGACCTAGTCAAATCCTAGTCAACTTAGGAAAGACCAAGTCAAACTTGATCTTGGCCATTGATCTCTCCATTCAACCTCGTCTGTCCATCTCTTAGATGGAATATTTTAAATCTAATTTAAAATAATCCCTAAGGCTTTCAATAATTAAATAATTATTTTAGCCTATCTCCTCAAATTAATAAATCTAATGTTTTAGTTAATTCTATTTAATTCAATTAAATAATTAACAATCCAAGAAAAGTGAACTAATTTGATCTAATTAAATTGTTCTATCTCCCAGAATTAATTCAAAATAAATTCCTCTATTATTGATGGATTTTGTGTGACTCTTTAGGTTCACCCTCAACTAGACTTGGACGAATTTTCAATCATCCTATACTGGAAAATCGTCCATCACCATGGGTGGCCGCCTAGCAACGTTCCATGGCACTAGAGACTAGGTGAATATTTATGGCGTGAACATTTAGGCTCTTTAGTATCATTTGTCCTTCCATCTTCCATCTCACGGCTATAGTCTAGGGTATGGACAATTGGTGTCGATCCCCATTCTGGACTACAACCTTGGCTCGCATATACCAAACGTCACAGGGATCTAATCCCACTGTTCAGCTACCGTGGTCACAGATTTACTAGAGGACGATTTTCAGAGTGTCAGTGAGACATTAACGTCAACACCGTTGTCAGGAGATGGATTCTATCTTGGGACCTATTATTCACACTACACACATGGACTGCACTAGGTAGGGCTTATGACAGCCTAGTCTCTTGACTTGGTAACCTCTCGCCAAATCTAAGATACAACCACGGTGTGTATGTGACCACAATAGTCCCTCAAGTCCGAGGATCAAAGCTCGTACTACCGGAACCGGGAATTCGAGTCATACCGAGCACCCCACTCAAGATTTCCACATGACGATTCCCACGAGTCACCTCAGTTACCTGGCACCAAGTTGGCTAACCCACTAACATTGTATGGATGAGCTTCGTCACTTGTCAATGAAACGCAAATGCAATCGCTTAGTGTAAGTCTCAAATAGACTCTCGATACCCTATCTCGAGGTCCTTCGACTTGGAGTATATCAGACCGATCCACAGAAACTGATTCCATGACCTGCCATCCTATGCACAGTCCAATTTCTTGGATTATGATTTCGGTCTGTGGGTTTTCTTTGTGCATTGAACAGTTCGTAATATGGGGTAGTTAAGTGAACACGAACAAAGAATAGATGCCAAACATGAACTTCACTTTTATTCATGAACTTTATTTAAAACACCAAATTGTCATAAATGGGTTACATAAGCCTAACATGATTGGCTTCATAGTCACCTATTCTAGCACTTGATGCACGTTCTACGAAGAGTTGATTCTGGAAGGCTATAGGATACTAGCTTCCAGTATCATGTGAATAATATCTAGTCTCAGTATGTGTTAGAATAGGTGACCATGTAAGCCAATTTTGGCAGGAATATGTAACCTATGTCTAGACAATTCTTTGGTATTTGATAAAACATTTATGAATAAAGAAGTGAAAATTCATATGGCAATACTTTGTTTACGTTCACTTATCTGCATTTACATTTCTGTTCACTACGCAAACAAAGCCCACGGACTGAGAAACGATTTCGGGGACTGGGACTACGCTTGGAGGTAGGTCCATGAGATCAGTCTTACCGAATCAGTCCGAAAATCTCCAAGTCAAGGAATCCCGAAAATAGGTACCGGGATTCCCTTTGAGACTTGCACTAAGCATTTGCTGTCGTATTTCATCAACGGGTGACGAAGGTCGTCTAAGCAGTGTTAGTGGGTCAGCGTGCTAGGAAGCAGCTGACTGAGGTGACTCGCGGGAACCGTCTTACGGAGGACCTTGAGTTTGGTCAGCAAGGTATGATGTGTATTCCCGGTTCCAACAGTACAGGCCAAGTCCTTTGACTTGAGGAGCTACTGAGTTTACCTGTGCATCAGGTCTGTATCTTAGATATGGTGAGAGATTGCCAAAATACTCTTGAGTAGTCATAAGCCATGTCTAGTGCAGCTCGGGTGTACAAAGTGACAGTAGTTTCCAAGAAAGGATCTGTCTCCTGTCAAAAGGTATTGACAGTTGAGTCTCATGTATGCTCTGTGTCTTGTCCCTGAAATCTGTGGCCACAGTAACTGAACAGAAGGGAAAGGTTTCCCTTGCGGCGTTTAGTAAGGACAGACCGACACTTAGGTCCAAAATGGGTACCTGCATTTTCCGTGCCCTAGACCCTAAGTGATGAGACCGAAGATAGAAGGACAAGTGTACTGTTAGAGCCTAAATGTTCATCCCCGAATATTTCACCTAGTCTCTAGTGCCATGGACCGTTGCTAGATGGCCACCCATGGTAACGGGCGGATTCTAGGAATCCGACCAAGTCTAGCTGAATGGTGAACCTAAACAGTCACACACTATCCACACACACACTTAGTATTTAATTTGGAATTAAATATTGGAGTAAAGGAATGATTAAATTAGATTTAATCGGGTCCTATATTTTCTTGGAGAAATTAATTCCTTCTATTTGATAAAGGGAATTAAATTAATAAATAGAATTTATTAAAGGGTTGATTTAATGGGCTTAGAATATATAATAATATTTATTTATTATATTATATTTATTCTTTTAGCCTTTTTGGAATATTTAATGGGATTTAAATATTCCATTAAATTAAAATCAACGGTTGAGATGGAAAGGGGAGATGGAAGGCTAGGATTCGTTTGACTAGATCAAACACTAGTTTGACTAGGACTTTGACTAGGTCAAAATCCTAGTCAAATTAGAGTTCTTAGAGTTGGAGTTTTAAAGAGGATTAAAACTCCTCCTCTATATAAAACCTCTAGCTTCCAACAATTGAAGGATGATGATTCTTGAAAACACACACAACACACACTCTCCCCTTCTCCTTACCTCTCGTCCGCCCCTCTCTCTTTCTCCAACAAGAAAATATTTTTCTTAGTTCTTTTGTTCTTGGAACATTAGAACTTAGATGAATCAATACCGTTAATTGATAACGTGTTGTTGATTCATCCACTCCAAATATATATACACTTGTTCGTTGCTAGCACGACGTGCAAGATACGTGGGTGGATCGTGTGTCACGATTTGGAGGGTCTCAAGAAACAAGATCTCGGTGCAAAACGGGGAACAACGCGAGTAGCCGTTGAAGACGAAAACGACAACGGGTAGGTCTCGTTTTACTTTTTCGTCCCTCTTTAATTTTCAACTCTATGGCCTCCATGATTTCTTTACATGCTTTATAATCATGAGATACACCGAACGCCCGGGAACCTCAAGGGTACACCCCTTGAGCGTGTTCTTTTAAATTAAAAGCATGCTTTATTTTTTCGTATGTTTATTTTTATCGCGCTTCCGCATTCGCGCAATTCCCGGGACGATCCACCGATTTCTTTCAGTATGAACATATGTTCAAGCTTAATGGTAATGTGGTGGCTTGAAAAGGTTTCAAGCGGGATACCACGACGGACCATGAAAGTTGAATGTATGGCAACTTTAGAAGTTGCTATGGAAAGTAGTTTGGATGAAAAACCACATCCAATGATTGGGTGTGGTGCCTAGCACAGCCAAGCTAGTAGTTACCTTGCAGGATAACAATATGGCTGTAGCACAAGCTAAAAGAACCGAGATCTCATCACAGATCCAACAAAATTCTTAGACAGCACCATCTGCTTGGAGCAATGTATGAAGAGGTGACGTGCAGTTGGATCACATCATCTTGGTAGAAATAAGGTAGGCCCGTGAGACCGAGCCAAATGTCGCAGATTACTCATGCTCAGATAAGTTTTGAGTGACATGGGTGATTGGCTTTAGGTCAAGTGGGAGATTGTTAGAATAGGTGACCAAAAAGCCAATTGGATTGGCCGTTTTGGAAACTATATAGCAATCTTTACTAAAGTAATATTGACTTAATGAATACAGTAAGTATCATCTGTGGCACTATGTGTTTGTTGTGCTTACTGATTATGTTAAACGATGTTTTAATGTCACAACAAATGCCCACAGACTAATTAGATAACCCATGTAGTTGGGTTGCGCATTGGATGGCAGCAATGAAACCAACTTCTGAGGGTTGGCCTGAAATGTTCCAAGTTTAAGACCTAGAGAAAGGACATCGAGGGTCCTATAGAGACTTACACTAAGAATTGCATTCATTAGGTGAGTGTTGTGTTTCATCGGTGAGAGACGTTGGACGTCTATGTAATATTAGTAGGTTAGTTGACAAGGGTGTCAGATGACTGAACTGACTTGCGGGAATCGTCATATGGAAGCCTTAGAGGTTTGGTCGGTATGACTAGAATTTTTCGGCTCCGATAGTACGGGATTAGTCCCCGAACTTGATGAACCATGGCAGTCACATGCATATGATAGTTTGTATCTTGGATTTGGCAAGAGATGTCTGCATCTAGGATGCATTCATTATAAGCTTTATCCGGTGTAATCAGAGTATGCAGTGAGGACGATGGGTTCCAAGATAGGGTCCGTCACCTGTAAGTATATGACAGTCGAGTCTCCTATACGCTCTGAGACGGTTTAAACTCTTTAAATCTATGTCCCAAAATGATTGATCGAGTAGGGAATAGTTTCCTAGGTTGATCAATAGAGGAAACGCGTCTCGAGTTATTGAACATAGTTGTCTAGTCAAGGATGGGAACCGGCACCTAATTCTACGCCCTAAATTTAGACCGGGAGATGGATGATGGAAAGATCATACTCGTATGGAATTCAGGAGCCTAAATGTTCACGCCAATATTCACCTAGTCTCTAGTGCCATGGACCATTTCTAGACGGCCACCCGACGATCGTTTTCCGATTAATGGTTAATTGGAAAGCAGTTAATTGAATTGGATTTAATTTACCAATTGTGTTAGACAAAAGCCCAAGTCTAATTGAGGGTGAACCTAAAGAGTCACACACAAATCGCTATGAAAATTGGTAGAATTAATTCTAAAAGAAACGAAATTGATTTAATTGGATTAAATTTATTCAAGGAGAAAATAAAATCATTGGATCATTTTTGAGAAATTCATTTTATGGATGGTGTGTCTGAAAAGAGGAATCGGACCTTGTTGGACATGGTCCGATCCATGATGAGTTTTTACCGAACTCCCCCTTTCCTTCTGGGGATATACGCTCTTGAGACGGCGACCAAAGTTTTGAACTTGGCGCCATCTAAAAAGGTATCCCAGACGCCATATGAGATATGGCATGGCAAGCCTGCCTCCTACAAATACTTGAAAGTGTGGGGTTGCCCGGCATATGTCAAGAGATTAGTGGGAGATAAACTGGACTCGAGGTCTAGTTTTATGCAGGTTCATCGGCTATCCAAAAGAAACTGCGGGGTATTATTTCTATGATCCCTCCGAGCAAAAGGTTTTTGTCTCGCGAAACGCAGTGTACTTGAAAAAAAAATTTCCATCGGATAGTCGACGCGATGAGGTACTCCTTGAGGAATCAAGTGAGGCACCCCAAGAGGCGGCACTGACATCTGAGCCAGAAGTTCCCACTGATATTGTTCCAGTCCTCCGTTGGTCAGCCAGAGTATCCCATGCACCTGATAGGTATGGATTTTTGGGCCTGACCGGTCAGTTGGATAATGATCCGAAGACGTACGGAGAAGCGATGTCGGACATCGATTCGGACAAGTGGCTTGAGGCCATGAAATCCGAGATGGACTCGATGGGTACAAACAAGGTTTGGACCCTAGTAGATCCACCCAAAAGGGTTAAACCCGTAGGGTGTAAATGGGTCTACAAATGTAAGCTTGGAGCTGACGGGGAGGTTACAACCTTCAAAGCCAGGCTTTGTGGCGAAAGGTTACACTCAACGACCCGGGGTCGATTTTGAGAAAACCTACTCGCCCGTAGCTATGGCCAAGTCCATTCGGATACTGCTTGCCATAGCAGCATGGTATGACTATGAAATATGGCAGATGGACGTGAAAACGGCTTTCCTCAACGGTTTCGTAGAGGAAGAGATCTATATGGATCAGTCGGAAGGTTTCACAACTGTTGGAGAAGAGCAGAAGGTCTGCCGTCTCCAAAGGTCCATCTATGGCCTCAAACAAGCTTCCCGAAGCTGGAACATACATTTTGATGAAGTCATACGGGGATATGATTTCATCAAGAACGAGTCCGATCCTTGTGTATACAAGAAGATCAGTGGGAGCTCAGTTGCATTTCTGGTGCTTTATGTGGATGACATCTTGCTCATTGGGAATGATGCTAAGATGTTGGGTACCACTAAAGCTTGGTTGTCAACGCAATTCTCCATGAAGGATATGGGCGAGGCATCCTACATCCTTGGCATCAAGATCTACAGGGATAGATCTAAAAGGATGTTAGGAATGGCCCAGTCCTCGTACATTGAGAAAGTCTTGAAGAGATTCAAGATGGAGAACTCAAAACGAGGATTCCTTCCTATGAGGCATGGAATTAAGTTATCCAAGAAGCAATATCCTAAGACTGATGAAGAGCTTAAAAGGATGTTGGACATCCCCTATGCTTCAGCCGTAGGCAGCATACAGTATGATGTTCAGTGCACTAGACCTGATGTGGCTTTCGCTTTGAGCGTAACTAGCCGATATCAGTCGTGTGCTGGGGAGGCACACTGGAGTGCAGTCAAGACTATCCTGAAGTACCTAAAAGGACTAAGGACATGTTCTTGATCTACGGCGGTGGAGAGTTGATACTGGAAGGCTATAGCGACGCTAGCTTCCAGTCTGATGACAATGATGCCAAATCTCAGTTTGGTTTTTGTATTTAGACTAAATGATGGCGTGGTTTACTAAGAAGGGTTCCAAGCAGGCTACCATGGCGGACTCCACCATAGAATTTTGAATACATAGCATCTTTGGAAGCTGCTAAGGAGTGGTTTGGTTGATAAGCTACATCCGAGGGTTGGATGTAGTACCTGGCATTGCTAAGCCTGTAATTATCTTTTATGATAACAAACGGGGCGATAGCGCTAGCAAAGGAACCGAGATCTCATCACGATCCAAGCATATTCTTAGACGCTACCATCTTCTTAGAGAGATGGATAGCACGAGTGACGTTCGGTTGGACCGAGTCAGCTCCGCAGAAAACATAGCAGATCCACTTGCTAAGCCCATGTCGCAAGTTGCCCATACTAACCATCTGAATAAGAGGTTTGAGGTCAATGGGTGATTGGCTTTAGGTCAAGTGGGAGATTGTTGGAATGGGTGACCAGAAAGCCAATAGGTTTGGCAATTTGTAACCTATTCGACAACTTGATGTAGATGTAATATTATTATGTGATGAATAAGATGAGTGTTCGTCACCAATGGTACCTTCTTTGTTGCGCTCATCTTACATTTGTTAAAAATGGTGTTGAACTTATATCGCAACAAAGCCCACAGACCATGGATAACAACTCGTGCAGTTGGGCCACGCATTGGATGGTGGTCATGAAACAAACTGATTAAGAGTTGGGTCTGAAACGTTCCAAGTCGAGGACCTCGAGACAGGGCATCGAGAGTCCTATTGAGACTTGCGTCAAGAGTCGTGTTCATTGGATGAGTGTCGTGTTTCATCGGCGACAGGCGTGGGACGCCTACACGATCTTGATGGGTTGGTCGACTGGGGTCGAGCTGACTGGACTGACTCGCGGGGATCATCATATGGAAGCCTTGGAGGCTTGGTCGGTATGATTGGTTTTCCCCGGTTCCAATAGTACGGGAGTAATCCTCAGACTTGAGGGATCATGGCAGTCGCGTGCACATGACGGCTGTATCTTGGATATGGCGAGAGGTAATCATTCTGTAAGATGATTATCATAAGCCTTGTCCATTGCAGTCGGAATGTGTAGCGAGGACGGTGGATTCCAAGAAGAGGATTTGTCCCCTGTTTCCAAGAAGAGGATCTGTCCCCTGTCAATATGTGACAGAGGTATCTCCTATGCACTCGGAGACACATTCATGCTGTTTAAAGCTGTGGCCACAGTGGTTGGTTGAACAGGGAATGGTTTCCTGTGTCGACGCAATGAAGCATACGTGGTCTCGAGTTTTAAACATAGATGCCTAGTCAAGGATGGGAACGACGCCCAATTCCATACCCTAGACTAAGGCCGGGAGACGGTAGACGGAAGGATCGTACCCGTACGGAATCGGCGCCTAAATGTTAAACGCCAATTCACCTAGTCTTCTAGTGTCATGGACCGTTGCTAGACGGCCACCCATGGTAACGGGCCCTTGTGGAACACGGGCCCAAGTCTAGCTGAGGGTAAACCTAAAGGGTCACACACAAATCAACGAGGAGGTTGAGAGATCGACTTGGGATTATGCCTAAAGGGTCACACACAAATTATGCCTTGGGATTCATATTTTAAATTAGATTTGATTTTTGTGCTATTTCCGTGCTTTCTCGCTTCCGCTCGCGCTCCCGGGCGGATCCGCTTGTCCTTCAAGTGGTAAGCGGATCCGCCCGGGAGCGCGAGCGAAAGCGAGGAATTGTGCACAAATTTAAATCTAATTTAAATATGCGAATCCCAAGGGGTGTACCCTTGGGTGCTCAACCGGGCGTTCGATGTAGGATGTGTAAATATTAGAAACATATATTTAAACGCATAGGGCATAGATGTATATTAAATCAATCAAAGCGTAATAAATCGTTACCTTTGATTATTTAGCGTATGCTCCCGGCTACTTGCGTTGTTCCTTCTCTGGAATGCTCACGAAAATCCAAACGTATGGATTCTCTAAAGGTGATCCACACCACACGTTCTTCTTGCTAGAAAAGAACGGGGTTAAGAAAGAATCGGTTTAAGAGAAGAACACTATGAATTAGTGCTCTCTTAAACTTACTTTGTTCTTCTTCTTGCTTCAAAATCAAGTGAAGAACACAAGTGTAAGAGAGGGAGAGATGCCGAGAGTTTGAGAGAGAGGAGAGGATTTTTTTTTTCTTTTTCCTAGAAAAAGATGAATAATGAATCACTTATGCTTGGTGTTGTATATTCTAATATATATACTAATTAATGTGATTATTGGAATGTGTCTAGGTTCATCCAAGGATGTCTAGATTCATTCCAATCAATCACCTTCAATTCTTCAATCAAGCCTACCAAAATTTATGGTATGATCAAATCATACCAAAAGGGAAGAGCTTGATTGGAGTTGATTTGTCTCTTTCCAAAAGAGATAAGTCAACATACCACCTAGCATGAAACATGGCTGATTTTGCTTCCTCCAAGGGAGCATGTCGGCCATGTTTAATTAAGGGAAGAAGTCCAACTTCTTCCTATTCCAAATAGGAATTATTTCTCCTCTCGGGTATAATTTAACGGACCGGGTTTTATCGTAATCCAATTACGACGAGTCCAACATTAAATCCAATTTAATGTCCATTTAAATTGTTCCTGTTGATCTTTTAATCCAATTAAAAGATCCAACGTCTCAACGTCTCAACTTTCTATATTTAATCGAAAATTCAATTTACCGATTAAACGAAAGCCCGATACAATATCGGCCCATCCATCCAATGGACTTTCCCTTAAGTAATCCAATTACTTATTTTATCCTTCGAGATTGACTCCAAGTCAATCTCTCAACCTCCTTGGTGATTTGTGTGTGACCCTTTAGGTTCACCCTCAGCTAGACTTGGGCCCGTGTCCCACAAGGGCCCGTACCATGGGTGGCCGTCTAGCAACGATCCATGGCACTAGAGACTAGGTGAATTGGCGTGAACATTTAGGCGCCGATTCCGTACGGGTACGATCCTTCCATCTACCGTCTCCCAGCCTTAGTCTAGGGTATGGAATTGGGCGTCGGTTCCCATCCTTGACTAGGCATCTATGCTTAATACTCGAGACCACGTATGCTTCATTGCGTCGACACAGGAAACCATTCCCTGTTCGACCAACCACTGTGGCCACAGTTTCAAACAGCATAAACGTGTCTCCGAGTGCACAGGAGATACCTCTGTCACATACTGACAGGGGACGGATTCTCTTCTTGGAATCCACCGTCCTCGCTACACATTCCGACTGCACTGGACAAGGCTTATGATAATCATCTTACAGAATGATTACCTCTCGCCAGATCCAAGATACAGCCGTCCTATGCACGCGACTGCCATGATTCCTCAAGTCTGAGGATTACTCCCGTACTATCGGAACCGGGGGAAAACCAATCATACCGACCAAGCCTCCAAGGCTTCCATATGATGATCCCCGCGAGTCAGTCCAGTCGGCTCGACCCCAGTCGATCAACCCATCAAGATCGTGTAGGCGTCCCACGCCTGTCGCCGATGAAACACGGCACTCATCCAATGAACACGACTCTTGACGCAAGTCTCAATAGGACTCTCGATGCCCTGTCTCGAGGTCCTCGACTTGGAACGTTTCAGACCCAACTCTTAATCAGTTGGTTTCATGACCACCATCCAATGCGTGGCCTAACTGCACGAGTTGTTATCCATGGTCTGTGGGCTTTGTTGCAATATAAGTTAAACACCATTTTTAACAAATGTAAGATGAGCGCAACAAAGAAGGTACCATTGGTGACGAACACTCATCTTATTCATCATGTAATAATATTACATCTACATCAAGTTGTCGAATAGGTTACAAATTGCCAAACCTATTGACTTTCTGGTCACCTATTCCAACACAATTGGATTGAGATTAATTGGATTAATTAATGTCAATGGACTTTGTTTGGACTTAATTTAATTATATTAAATAAAAGTCCAAGACTAGTAGTCCTAGTCCATGAAAAAATGCCAGTTATATCAAGTGAAGGAGGAATTAAAATCCTCCACATGTGGAGCACATGTGGCCCGCCATTATGTGGTTTTTTGGGTGGTTTATTTGCAATAATGATGTATGGTTATATAGATAGTATGTGTGTGTGTGTAGGTTGCTTTGGAAGTTCACAAAAGAAGTTGAATTTTGAATCCAACAATTCTACATACACAAAACTATTCACATAACTTATATACATGAACTTGCATGTTTTTTCATCAAAATAACTCTCCAAAATCTCTGAAAATCTTCTCCTTTTTCTGTTCATACCTTTTGGAAAGGATTGAACTAAAAATATTCCAAAAATCACTAAACAATAATGTTGTCTTGGAATTGGTTTTCTTTAATTCTCTACAACCATCTGGCAATAGTTTAGAGATCACTCCATAGTCAAACAAAAGGTTGGTTCTAGTTTACATTTATGCACCCTTTTGTTTTCTTCCTTTAGGAACATGTCTTACATTCTTCTCCTCTTTATTTATGCTTTAACATACACCGAACGCCCGGGAACTTCAGATGGAACACCCTTTTGAATCCATTTAAAATTATGCCTTAAATTACGTTTTGTACGCTTCCGTTGCGTTCCCGGGCCGTACCCAAGTCGGGGGCTACAGTTGAGGTATAATTTTGATGATGGGTCGGGCCCAACACTGAGTAGCATGATTCGCTTAGAGTCCTCAAAATCATGTGAAGAGGTGAGGCAAAAATATCTTGGGAATCTCATTGGATGAGAATGATATTGGATATCTCTCATGAGGTTTTCTTCATGTGAATCATAAAAGTAGGGCATGAAAATCATGCTTATGAATCCCAAGCCAACTAGAAAATAATTTCCTGAAACTTTACTTGAGAGTGGTGGACTTTCGTAGAAATAGAGGGAGGATTAAAGACTAAAAGACCAAGTCTTCAACTTGAATTGTAATACTATCATCATTTGTTAAACTCTTTTTACATTTCTTAAAATGTAGATGTCTAAAAATCCTTTAACTATAATTCTGGAGACTAATAAATTCAACGGCATGAGCTACTCTTACTAGCTAAGAAATCTAAGGATTGTTCTCAATTTCGAGAACCAGGGCTATGTCTTCGACAAGCCACTCCTGATGGTTTTGCTGGAGGGATCCTCGCCTGAAGAACGTGTCACATTCGAGAAATGACATAAGGACAACCGGAAGGTCCGTAGTATCATATTGGCTTCAATGTCTAATGACATCTGGAAGCCATATGATAGGCTGGACGATGACTCCTCCATAATGCTCTGCATGAACGAGGTTTATGCGGTTTGTGATAGGCATATTAGATATGCCACAAACGCATTCTTTGGGATCAAGCCAGCTAAAGGGTCCTCTGTACAAAGTCATGGGGCTAAGATGCTATCTCTTGTGGAGAAGCTCGAAGACCTAAAAGTTGGGCTTGACAATAACAAGTACATTACCGTGATCCTTCAGTCACTTCCTCCATCCTACGACCCATTTGTTGTTAACTACAACATGAACAAACTTGAGAAGTATAGTCATGAGTTGATCAACATGCTGGTCCAATACGAGGCAACAACCCACAAGTCTGCGCCATCAGTATTGGTAGGAGAGGCTTCAACCTCCAAGGCGAATGACAAGAGGGTCGGACACTAGAAGAGGAAGAAGGGAAAGGGAAAGGTTGTTGTAGCCACTACTAGCGCCCTTGTTGCCCCGGTGGGGATGGGAAAAGGGAAAAGGAAGCCCCAAGGTTCTCAGTGGTCTAAGGCAAATGATGTCCGCATGCATTGCGAAGGAAAGGGGCATTGGAAGAGTGAGTGCCCACAACTCCTCTCCAATCAAGGTATGTTTGTGGTTAAAGTAAATATTATAACTACTTTTGCTTCACGGGTATTGAATATCAAGTGTGGTGCTCACATCTGCAACGATTTGAGGTGATGTATAGAAGCAGAAGGCTAATCAAGGATGAGATGATCCTGAGGCTAGGCAATGGCAAGGCCATTGCTGCGGAAGCTATAGGATCAGTTAAGTTAGCCATTATTCATCATGTTAGTGTTGTACTTAACGATTGTTTCTGTGTACCCAGCATGATTAAAAATATTATTTCGATACCCATCCTGGACAAGGAGGGTTGTTCATTTACCATCAATAAAAATAGTTTTTATATTTTCAATGATGGTATATCTCTTCTATTTGGTACATTAGTACACGGTCTGTACATACTTCAATAGTCTAATTGGATTATGACTGTCTAACACAAAATGTAAACATGATAACCAAGATAACGCACAGATATGGCATGCGAGGTTAGGTCATATCTCGACGGATAGATAAGGAGGTTGGTGGACTCGAAAAGTCTTGAAATAGACGATTTGGACAACCTGCCAACTCGTGAATCCTGTCTGAGGGAAAAGATGACCAAGAAACCTTTTTCTGGACAAAGCACGCTAGCCAACGATCTCTTGGTTTTGATCCATACAGACGTCTGTGGACCATTAAATACTAAAAAAAGATGTGGGTACTCGTACTTCATAATCTTTACTGATGATCACTCACGGTAGGGTTATGTTTACCTAACGAGGTACAAGTCTAAAGCCTTTGGAAAGCTTAAGGAATACAGACTAGAAGTTGAGAACCAAACCGGTCGTAAGATTCAGGCCCTTCGGTCATATCAAGGTGGGGAGTATTTAAGTGGTGAATTCATTAACTACCTAAAAGAGAATGGAACTATCTCTCAATGGACTCCTCCTGGAACACCACAGTTGAACTGTGTGTCTGAAAGGAGGAATGTGACCTTGTTGGACATGGTCCAATCCATGATGAGTTTTACCGAACTCCCCTTGTCCTTTTGGGGATAAGCTCTTGAGAATGCGGCTAAGCTTTTGAACATGGTGCCATTGAGGAAAATATCCTGGACGCCATATGAGATATGGCATCGCAAGCCTACCTCCTACATATAATTGAGAGTGTGGGGTAGCCCCGTATATGTCAAGATTTAATGGACCGAATTTTATCGTAATCTAATTACAAAAGGTCCAAGAATTAAATCTAATTTAATTCAAGGTCTAATTAAATAATTTCCATGGATCTTTTAATCCAATTAGAAGATCCAAGCCTTTAATCTCTACTTAATTGATAAATCTCATCTATTAATTAATCGAGGACCCGATACAGTATCGGCCCGTCCATCAAATGGACTATCCCGTCAAATAATCCAATTATTTATCATCTTTCAAAATTCACTCCAAGTCAATTCCTTTACCTCTTCGGTGATTTGTGTTTGACCCTTTAGGTTCACCCTTAGACTTGGGTCGTGTCCAACAGATGCCCGTTACCATGGGTGGCCGTCTAGCAACGATCTATGGTATTAGAGACTAGGTGAATGTTGCCCTGAATATTTAGGCACCGATTTTGTACGAATACGGTCCTTATGTCTCGGATATGGAATTTGACGTCGGTTCCCATCCTTGACTAGGCAGCTATGCTTAATACTTGAGACGACACATGCCTCATTGCATCGACACAGGGAACCATCCTGCTCGATCACCCACTGTGGCCATAGCTTTAAGCAGCATGAACATGTCTCCGAGTGCATAGGAGATACCTCTGTCACATACTGATAGGGGACGGATCCTCTTCTTAAAAACCCACCGTCCTCGCTACACATTCTGACTGCACTGGACAAGACTTATAATGAACATGTCCGCGACATAACACCTCCCACTAGATCCAAGATATAGCCATCGTGTGCATGCGACTGCCATTGTTCCTAAAGTCCGAGGACTACTCCCATACTATCGGAACCAGAAAATACCAATCACACCGATCAAGCCTCCAAGGTTTCCATATGATGATCCCACGAGTCAGTTCAGTCGTCTCGACCACAGTCGACCAACCCACTAAGATCGTATAGGCATCCCACACTTGCCACCGATCAAACACGACACTCATCTATGAATACGACTCTTAGTGCAAATCTCCATAGGACTCGCGATGCTCAGTCTCCATGTCCTCGACTTGGAATGTCTCAAACCCAACCCTCATCAGTTGGTTTCATAGCCGCCATTCATTGCGCGGCCCAATTGCATGGGTTGCCCAATTGGTTTGTGGCATCTTTTGTGACATTAAATCATCATTTAATGTAATCGTTAAGCACAACAGAGACATGTGCCAATGATGAACACTTACCATGTTCATCAATACAAAGTTCCTTTTAATAAAGATTGCTGAATAGTTCCCAAAAACGTCAATCCAATTGGCCTTCTGGTCACCTATTCCAACAATCTCCCACTTGACCTAAAGCCAATCACCTATGTCTTTCATATTAATTTGATCATGAGAAATCTACGATATCGGCTTGGTCTCACGAGCCTACTACTATGTCTGCCAACGTGATGCGGTCCAACAGCACGTCACATTGCTCTAAGCAGATGGTGGTGTCTAATAATTTTCCATGGATCTTGTGATGAGATCACGGGTCCTTTTAGCTTATGCCATAGCCCAGTTTTCACCCTCCAAGGTGACTACTGGCTCGGCTATGCTAAGCATCGCACCCAATCATTGGGTGTAATTTTTTTTTCCTCGAAACCACTTCCCAGAAAAGACTTTTAAAGTCTCCACACACTCGACTTTCATAATGAAATGTGGTATCCCGCTTGGAACCTTTTCAAGCCACCACCTTTATCATTCAGTTCGATCATACATAGGTATTGTGATTAAAACATTATTCACTTGATTCTAGAAGCTAGTATCAGTATATCTTTCCAAAAACAACTCTCCATTCATGTGCGTCAAGGACACTTCTTTAACCCTTATTGAGGTGTTAAAGATAGTTCCTAACAGCTGTCTACTGCCTCATCGATGCACCCCAAATCTCCGTTGTTATGCTTAAAGCATAAACAACATCAAGTCCGATGCATCGAACAACATTCCTATATTGTCTACTGCAAAAACGTAGGGGATGTTGAACTTTTAAGCTTCCTCATCAGTCTCTGGTGACTGAGTCTTAGACAGCTTGACCCCATGGATAGGAATCCATTTCCTTTCATGGAGAATTGTGTAAACAATAGTCGTGCTTTAGTGTTTCTTGACATCTGAACTTCATTCTAAATGGATTAAGATATTACATAGTAGATACTTGGAACACAATTATCCTCCCACTGACACCAGTGCTCGTTACCGACAGTGTCATACACAGTATGATTTCATCAAAACAAACATTTCAGTTACATGAAATCTCAAATCCAATTTGAATTTCATGATAGATCCCGCGGCTCCAAGCGATTGATACAATTATGATGTCCAACATCGCTTCTCCATGTTTCTTTTAGACAGTAGTCCATTTGACCCGTCAAATATGAGAACCCGTACCTTACAGGTAACTAGATTTTTTCAACCGTCCCTAGGAGGGCTGGAATATAGTCAATAGGTGAATTGATTACAAATGATGTTTGTTTTATTCTATTGAAGTATCACTCTACTTGATTTTTAAGGAGCTACTCGTTCACACCACATATTTACTTAGTCTCTAGTGCCATAGGCCATTGCTAGTCGGCCACCCATGATAATGGACTATTCTGATTATGAGATAATCGAAAGTAATTGTGTTGAGGAACAAACACCCAAGTCTAGCTGAGGGTGAACCTAAAGAGTCACACTCGATTCACCGAAATATGATGGAATTAATTTAGAATTAATTCTGAAAGGTACAGATTAATTTAATTGAATTAAATTAAAGTTTTGGAGAGAATAAATGTTTGGATCATTTATATAAAAAATCCATAGGTTGGATCTTCCCAAAGATTAATTAATTGGATTAATAAAATTTGGATGCTAAGCCTTTTAAATTAATTGGATTTATTTGTTGGGCTTAATTCATAAATTGGATTTATGAATTATTGAGATTGGGCTTCCCTTAAATTGGATTAAAATGATGAATTTTATATTGGGCTTAAATATTAAATTGAATTTAATATAGAGTCCATTGGACTTTTGGGCTTATTTAAATTGGATTTAAATAAACCCGATCCATAAAGCCGAAGGATACGAGTGGATAAGATTTGATCTTGGAGAATTGAGATGAAGGGCTAAGATTCATCATAGGATATGTTTGGACTAGGTCAACTATCCTAGGTTTTGTGTAGATTGTGACTCTTTGGAAGAGGTTGTGTAGGTTAAATGACTTAAGTCATTTAAATACACAATTACACACACACACACCATAACATAACATTCCGTGTTGGCTTCCTCCTCTCTTCTACATCTCTCTCGTTCACTCTCCTCTCTTCAGTCTCCAAGAAACTCATTGTTCTTCTTGATTCGATCAAGGAAGAACAATGGAACATCCACCGCGTTAATTCATAGCGTTGGGTTGATGTCTCTACCCCCTACGTTTTCTTGCTAGCATGAGAGACGTGGAAATTCGGTGAATTGCGTGGACGACTTTGGAGGATCTCTATGTTGAGGTCTTGGAGGCGTGAATCCGGAACAATGCGTGTAGCCGATGAAGAATTCTACAAGGGCAAGCATACTTGTTAATGTTCTTGCATCTTGAATTCTATGGCCTTCCATGTTGTTATATTTATTTTGGACATGAGATACAACGAACGCCGGGGAGGAATCAAGGGAACACCCCTTGATCCGGATTTAATTGCTTTTAATTTCATTTTACGTTTTCTTTTTATCGCTTTCACGCTTCCTCCGCGTGTTTCCCGGGCTGATCCACACTTTTATGAAGCAGAGCGGACGAAAAAAACTTTTGAGGAACATCTTTTACATGAATATTTTCTTTTTACATCAGTAGTCCAACACCAAGTCTTGCACTCCTGAAGAGGGGGGAGTGATGATACTCCCTCAAATATTTTTTTCTCAAACATAAAGTTAAAAAGGCGGGCCTCCACAAAACAGCCCAGCAAACCTGATCTTGTTGTCCCATGAGCAAGGTATCGAGGCCATAACCCATATATTTTTACTAACCTAGCGAGACCAAAGGCGAGCGCAATCTAATGGGATGACTCAACGGACAGCAATGATGACATGTCACATGAATTTCTAGCATAATAAGATACGTCATATCAAGAAATATACAACAAACTCCTCCTAGACTAATGACACCCGACTTGGTAGCAGCCGGTAGAATGGAACCCGCAAAAACTGGGTTGACTGGAAAGACTTGTTCAAGCAGTCATAACTTTTTAAGATAAATCCAAATACAATTCATTTTTTTTGTTGGTTATCTAACTCACGAAGCTTTCTAACGATGTATCACAAGTTTCAACCACTTCCAGAGTTCACTCTCCATCAGCCTACAAATAGAGGTCATTATTAAGCCATAGTGGTAACAAGTATCCTACACTCTTACACTCAGTTCTCTCTCAGTTTTTCAGGAATCTTTTAACATACTTTTGCACTCCACACGATTTTTATCATTTTTTCATCATATTTAATCACTCCCATTCAATTATAACACCATTATTCTCACTACATTTCACGTTCCCATTTATTTCTTGAGTCAATCAAATTATTGATTTCAGCATCGAAGTACTAACTCCTGTTTTGCAGGTTCGTCCTTCCTTGATCTTGTGATTTCGCTGAAGGTGTTTCGACCCTTGTGGTGCTGTTAGATTCCGCTACGCATCAAAGACCAACCGGATAGTAAATGTTTGCATCGACCTCCGAATGATTATTAGAATGCCGCGACAATAAAGTAGGACTTTTATTTTTCTTTTTGTATTTTTATTTTTAATTTAAACTTGTACACATACTTTTTTTAATTTATTAATAATAATTGAACTTATTTTCTATTGATCTTTATTTTAATATTTAATTGCAAATAATTATTTATTACAAAATATTAATGCAATAACAAAAATGTTTATTTTTAATTTATCTGAATTATTTTCAACAGATTTTCCACCGGTCTACCATTGGAAAAGTTTGTCCCAAAACAAACATTGGGAAAAAATTATACGAGTTCTTCGACGAAAATCGTCAAAAACCTTCCTTCAACACCAGGCATGATTATTTTTCAAGGTAACCATCAGAAGATTTGCCGCAAAGTTTGCCACGTTCCCTCGGATGATAACCGTACATCAGAATACCTCCATAAAAAACCAAAAAAGAAAAAAAGTAAAATCTTCAGAAATGCTGTCGGATAAATTGTCCGAAATCAAATAAAAAAAAGTTGTTACAAAATCCATTGTAAATTCCACTCCAATATTTCAAAGTCATTATTCGTCTATACAACGTAATTTTTGATGACTCTGTCAGTTCGTTGGAAACTCTTCCAACAAATTTATATATCCGTCGAATTATTGTTGATGGGAGCTTGCGTATGACTAATTTTTGTTTTTCATTAGTCCACGGGAAAAATCTTTTGGAAATAGGCATTTCTTTTTTAGTATTTGGATTAAATATATAGACTCTTGTCCCAACAAAATGCACTTAGAAATTTATAATAAACTTAGTGAATCTAAAACTGAATTTCAGGAATTCAAGGAATTTTTAAAATCTTATAACAAGATACTTCTAATTCAATGCCTTTAATTAATATATAATTTAAGATATTGTCATAATTAGATTTAGATACTAACAACAGTATTCTCCATAAATACTATTAAAAATATCATGATCATAGGAATGTTTTAGTCGGATCAAAAATTAAAAAAAAAAATCTTTCAAGCTATTTATATTTTTACAATAGTATAAAATATAAATGAAGAAAAATGCAAGCAAGCCCCTGTGGTATTGTAAATGATCAAAATACCTCTCTATGCAAAAAAAAATAGAAATTTATCTCCCTATATTTTGTAAAATGAAGCAATTTACTCTATGTCTAAGGAGATAAATTGTTTTATTTTCAAAAAATACAGGGAGGTAAACTGTTATTTTTTTCATAGAGGGATAATTTACGCCCGATTAGCCTTTGTAATGTTGTTATTAGAATTGCTTCTAAGTGCGTGGTGAATCGACTTACGAATATGCTTGATCATATCGTGTCCCATCTCAGTCTGCTTTCATTTCTAAAAGATTAAAATTGATAATGTCTTATTGGCCTTTGAGTTAAATCACATTCTTAAAATCACATCCTGGTCAAAAGATGCATGTGTAGCACTTAAACTAGACATGAGCAAGGCTTATGATATGGTGGTGTGGTCATTTTTTGGAGGAGTTTTGATTAGATTGGGGTTTAATCATAGATTTGTTGATCTTATCATGCTCTAGGTTACTTCAGTATCTTATTCTCTTGCATTGAATGGTGATCAGTTTGGTTTTTTTGGGCCAAAGAGGGGTATTCGTCGGAGTGACCATCTTTCACCTTATCTATTTATATTGTGCACTGAGGCTTTGTCTAGTTTGATCGGAGCTGCTGAGGGTGGGGGCGTGTTGTGGGGGTGTCTGTGGAACCTCAGGCACTGGCTATATCTCATTTGCTATTTGCGGATGATACATTGGTGTTCTGGGGGCTTAGGCGAGTGAGTTGAGGGAGGTTGGGAGGGTGTTGGGTTTGTATGCGAGAGCGTTGGGACAAGAAATAAATCTTCAAAAATCTAGTATGGGGGTGAGTGGGGGTGTAAGTGAGGGTGTGAAAAGACTGTTAGCTTCTATTCTGGGGGTTCGGTTGGTGGATCACCATGACAAATGTTTGGGTCTGTCGTCGGTCGGGGGAAGGGCCGAGGGTCATTTTTTAAGTACCTTAAAGATAGGGTGTGTGAGAGAACGGGTGGTTGGAATACGAAACTGTTGTCTCAAGTGCGAAAGGGGGTGTTAATTAAATCCGTGTTGCAGTCGCTATCAACTTATGCAATGTCGTGTTTTCAATTACCATACCATTTGTTGCATGAGTTGGAGGTGGCGGCAATGAATTTTTGGTGGGATAGTAGGTGGGAGAAAAGGGTCCATTCAATGGTGTGGGCTAAATTGTGTCGGCCTATGGAGGCTTAATAAGGCCAAATTCTCTTCTTAGTCATGTATTAAAGGCGAAATATTTTCAGCATGGTAGCTTTTGAGAGGCGGTGGTGGGAAGTAGGCCATCGTGGACTTGGAGAAGCGTATTGGGAGCTTGAAATCTACTACGTGAGGGTTGTGTCATGTTGGGAGATCAGCTGCTTGGAGGGGGTGAAGAATGGACCTAGAAATTTCATGGATCAGGATGTTTCATAGTTAGGAGTGCCTATGCAGGATCGGGAGTTAGCCTCCACGTCGTATATGGAATATGAGTTGGGACATAATAGTGGGACATTGTGGTTTGTTTCGTGGGGATTAAGGGTGCCTCCACGGGTGAAGGTCTTTATGTGGCGGTTGTGCAAAGAGGTCATCCCGAACTTTTGATAATTTGGCCCGTCGAAAGAGAGGAATTGACACGGTCTGTGCGGCATGTGGAGCAGGGGTGGAGTCAATTCGTCAAGTGATGCTAGAGTGTTCAGTGGCAAGACAACTATGGGCATTATCATCAGTTCCTTGGAGATATGTCTCGAACTGGATATATGATGCAGCACACTGGAGTTTTCATGTGATCAAGCAGTCAGATGCAAGGGAGAGAGCTTGTTTTGTTATGATGTGTTGGGCGATTTGACAAGTAAGATGTAAAAGAGTTAAGGGAAGGTACAAGATCCGTGGCATGCTTGGCAAAGAGCTTTGACAGTATTGCATTCCTACCAAAATATGCGTTCACAGTTACGGAATTAAGCTGTTGTTGGCTGATGTTTGTTCTCAATTTTTTTTTTATAGTTCTCTTAGTTTCACAGACAATTTTTATGTTAGGGTGAATTACAATGATCTCTCCTAAGGTTATGCATAATTATAAATACCCCTCATTATTTTAAAAATTACAAATATCCCCTCAGTATTGTAACCGTCTTATAGGTGAACTGATCAAAATACACTTATGCTAATTGAATTATTTTATAAAATTTTATTTAAAAATTTTGTAAAAAATAAGCAGAGAGAGGTTTTTTTACGTTTTCTATATAAAGAAGCAATAATGTAATTTGCTTCTACTGATTCTTCTAGAATTTAAGAATATAAATCAAGGGCAAAATGGACTATTTCAGATCCTTGGTTAAAAATTACAAATCTCAAGGAGTATGTATAATTTTTGAAAATGAGGGGTATTCCTAATTATGCCAAATCTTATGAAAGATCATTGTAATTCACCCTTTATGTTATGTTTTATTTTGGCAAAGACACCACTAGGCTTTCTGTTGTGTTTTTACTTTTGTTTGAACAGACATTGTAGATTTAAATTCTGTTATTTATAAAATCTCATCGACTAATAATAATAATAATAATACTTTTTAAAAAAAAAAAAAAAACAAAGTTAATCCGAATTTTAAAAATACCCAACCTACATCCCCTCGAAAAAAAAAAATACGCGGATCCCTCGCCTTTTTGACTATTTTGGATTCTTGAAGATTAGAACAAAAATTATTTTATTATCTTCACGACATTAAATACCCGTGACCTGAATATTTATCACTGCTTTTTGCCATTCCTTTACGCACGTGGCGACTTCTGCTCTTTGCTTCAAGAAAATGGAAGAGTTGATGTCAAGACTCTCAGAAGAAAGCAATTTAGGAGCAATTTAAGGCCTCATTTTGTGTTTGCTTCAAGCAACCAACCTATATTATTTTACTGATTAAACACACAAACACACACACACATATATATATATATATGCGCTTCTTGTGAGACTTTAAGGTCGATATAACATCAGAAGTAGCAAAGGAATTATGACGTCTGTTACTGTGAAATTGGTTGTTGAAGATGAACAGGTAATTCATTGATTTATTCGATGATAAAATCCATGCAAGTATATACTAAATGCAGAGATATACTTTTATTTTTATGGATGAAAAGCAATAAATGAAATCTTTTTCATTTTTATTTTTGTTTTTTCGATTAGACAGTGAATAGAGTTTCATATGAAAATTAGAATTGCCAAAAAATAAATCTTAAACTTACTGGATAGAATAATTAATCTAGTAGGAGAATTACACTTTTGGTCCTTTCGATTTCGGTCTAAACAATCTTCAGTTATACTGCTGGTCTCGAAGATGGTACGTCTTCAATTTTGAATGTTTAGGGACTGAAATCAAATAAATGGTATTATTGGGGTCCAAAAGTGTAATTCTGCTTTGATCCAGCCATTTATGGACTTTAGATTTGAAATGGGAGAACATGAATCGCATCTGTATTTGAGTCTTATAACATAAAATATTTTAGATTAGGGATAATTACATTTACACTCCTAACTTATGAATAATTTATACAAATCATTCACGTATTTTGCATAATTATAGAAATCACTCCTGACAGTAACAAAATAAGGGTAGTTTGTGTAATGATGTTAATATTTTTTGGGGTGTATCTATAATTTTTAAAAAAATAGGGGATGGTTTGTATAAATAATGTTGATATTTTGATGATGTATGTGTAATTATCTAAAAGATATGTGTGATTTGTATAAACAGACCAAAGATTAGGGGATGTAAATGTAATTATCACTTTAGATTAATTGAAGAAGATAATTCAAGGAATTTGGGAGCAAATATATTTTAGCATTTGGATACTTATGCAAGGTACAAGACTTTTTTAACCTCAAAAGGAAGGGTAAATTACATGATCAAGAAAGAGAGGGAATTAAATTACCAGTGAAAAAAAAATATATATATATATATATGTATAATATATATAAATATATAGAGAGAGATGGGGGGGATTTCCTTGCACGTTTGGTGAAAAGCTTTTCTAATGAATTTATTGTGGTTTTATTGGGGAAAATTGCAATGTTTGCGTCACAAGTTAGTCTCGTTATGATTTTGATTCGTTGTTTTTAAACTCATCATATTTCATCTCATAATTTTAAAAAAAATTCAAATAAGTTAATTTGTGGGACGTAAAATATCTTTTCTCGATTTATCGCATTGTCCCTTGTGTAAAAGTACTAATTAGCACAAAAATTTTATAAACAAGAAAAAGAAAAGGGCAATATAACTATAAACATATTTTTGTCTATAAGTATTTTCAAGGAGATTGTTGCATTTAGCCTTTTTTCTGTTGTGTTATTGTTCAATCCAATCCTCAATAATCATTTTAAGAAGCAATGTCATACATTGTTTGAAGATATATATATTCGATAAATTACAACTATCTCCCCTTAGGTTTGACATAATTACAAATACTCTCTCGTTGTTTAAAAAACTACAAATACTTTCCTGAGGTTTGTAATTTTTAACCAAAGGTCTGAAATTGATCATTTTGCCCTTGAATTTTTTATTAAAATTGTAGAAAAGTCAGCCGAGTCAAATTGTATTATTGCTCCTCTGTGTAAAAAACTTAAGAAACATCTCCCTGTGCATTGTAGTCAAAAAAATTTTAAGAATTAAATAAAAGATAATTCGTGCATAGGGGCATTTTGGTCAGTTCACTCATAAAATGGATGGAAATGGGTTATTTGTAGTTTTTCAAACGACGATGGGTATTTGTAATTATGTCAAACCTCAAAAGTGGTAGTTGTAATTTACCCTATATATATATATATATACTAATATAAAGAAAAATTATTTTACTTACATAGAGCGGTTACTTACACCACGACACCAATTTTTACTATGACAATAATACCCTTATTTATTTATTTATTTATTTTTTAAATATGATTTGTTGATTTATATAAATTTTTTATTTATAATAATATATTTTAAAATATAAAATATTATTTATTATATACACGTAGGACGATGTGATAGTATCTATATAAATTTATTTGCAGGTTGTGTTAGACAATGGGTTGGTGCAACTTACTTTAACAAATCCAGGGGGCCTAATAGTTGGAATATGCTACAATGGACTTGACAACTTGCTTGAGCTCAATAACCCAGTCTTAAATGGAGGGTACGTTCGTCGCATCTTAATTACTTAATTATTGGGGTAAATTGCATTATCATCATCTAAATATGATTTAATAACACTAATACTTTCTATCCTGAGCAAAATTACAAGTATAGCTCCCAAAGGGGTATCGATATAATTCATCCCAATTATATACTTGTAAATGCTCATGTATGAAAGGGGTACTTGTAATTACAACTACAACATTAAGGGATATGTTCTATAATTTGGCAAAGATAAGTGATATTTATATAATTAAACATAACATTAAGAGGTGTTGATGTAATTTATTCGAATTATTGTGCTTTTAAATAGGGACGAGCCACACCAAAATTTATAGTATCAAAAGTAAAATTAATGATAAGGATAGTTATCTTTTTCTAAAATTAATTTCGTAAAACTAAACTGAGCAATATTAATTTCGTTATCTTTTTAATAATTCAATATGCATACCTAATATATGCCAAAGATCATTTAACAAAACGGCTTTTACAACGAAATTTGGTACACTACAAAAAATATGACATTTAACCATGGCTAATCGTCATGGTTAATACTATATAGTCGAAGCAAATAGTAATTGACCATGGTTACGCAACGGTTGTCAGTCGTGGTTTTTGCGAGAGTGGCTAAAACATTTGTCGTGGCAAATGTTTTATTAGCCATCACAAATGTTTTTACCACGGCTCTTAGCCGTTGCAAATAAGTTTTTCATGGTGAAAAAGCTTGGTTTTGCATCAATTTTTATTTTATCATAATTAATAATAATTATTTACCATGATTTTTAGCCATAGTCATTAAAATTGTAGCTAATAGTAATTTTTTTTTGGTGGTAATAGATATTAAATTTTTTATAAATTCATTAAATCTAAGATGTTATTGTCCGTTTTTCTATGTGTGTTATTACGTATTAAACGTTTAAAGTATTATCTTTCATCTTATTTTATTTATTTATTTAACATAAAACTAAAAAAATAATCTACTTGTAATTATTCGACCCCTTAAAGTCCAATTCTGAATCCACCCCTGATCCTAAATACTGCTCAGATGTGGAAAACAGAAGAGGGCATGTTTTATGGCGGGATAAATGTAATTTACCCCATGTGATATAAGAAATGAGCAAAAATCCTCCTGTGAAAAAATAATTAATAAATTATCCTCTGTGATCTTAAGATGAAGCAAATTGCCTCCCTATATTTTTCCTTGATATGGGGGTAATTTGATTCATTTCTCAAAACACAGGGAGGTAATATGCTAATTATTTTTTCACAGGGGGATTTTTGCTCATTTCTTATATCACAGGACGGTAAATTGCATTTATCCCGTTTTATGGCGGATAAATATTGTAACGATGACGACGATTCACATTGATGGTGAGAAATTCGGGAAATGAATAGTTTAAGCACGTTGTCTCGAGTTGTAACGAGGGAATGCAAAGACAAGAAAATGGAATGTAGAACTTCTATTAATGTTGTGAAAAGTGAATTACAAAATGAGATTCACCCCCTATTTACAGTAAATTTCAGGGGGTGAAATTACAATGTTATCCCTCAACTCCCCTCAATCCTACGGCTTAGATTAAACTGTCGAGGGCAGCTTCGTCATTTCACGTCCCCCACTTCCTTTGTAACTTCTCCCAGGTAACCACCATCAACTTCCATCCAAATTCCTTCAATGGTACTAATGTAATTTTCTTAAAATCTTGAGGGTATTTTCGTAATTTCCCTTACCCTAATTTCCTATCACTATCAGTAGCCCCCCAACTTCCAAATGCTTCTGGAAAGTTTGGAAGTTCTAACAGATAATTTGATCTTGATTCATCTTCCTCTTCTTGATAATGTTCCCTTTTGATGTAGAGTCTTTTTTTTTCTGGGATTCCTCTTGGCACAAATCCTCCTTCTACTGGAGCTCTTTTTCCTTCTTGTTCCTTCTTCTATTTGGGCTCTTTTTCCTTGACTTTCTACTTCTGCCACGGGTTTCTTCCTTCTTGGGACCCTTCTTCATATAGGCTCTTTCTCTTTCAACTCTACTCTTGGTTCAACTCCTTCCCTTGATGGGATTCCTTGTCTTCTATGTGTACACTTGGTGGGATATTCTGACTTTCTTCCTCTTGCTTTGTTCAGTCTACTTACATGGTCTCAACCACATTCCAGAAAGATGTCGAAACGAGTTGGCTCGAGTATATGGCTCTTCATCTCTTTCCTTGCAGTAGTTTTTGTTCTTCGACTTCCAAAAGTCATCATTCGTTAATCTGGAAGAAATAGAAATAATTTGCCAATCCGAAAAAATTTTAGGATGTCACGCACTTCAAGAAAATGTCCAACGAGGTGTCGTCGGGGTTCGTCAATGGTGGATCGAGGCAGAATCTGGCCGAGGCGCACGCCTCGGCCTGGACGTGCCTCGGTCGAGGCGAGACGCCTCGGCCAGAGTCTGGCCATGGCCCCCCCCTCCTCGGTCGGATTTCAGTCGAGGTTGTCTTGTTGCCCCTCCTTCCTCTCTTGCTTGCTGAAGTGGTCGATTTCGATCACGAAGTGATTTTGGTTTAGGGCACTAGGAACGTTCATCTGATTTGCTAGATTTTTCCAGAAATTAAAGTTAGGAAAAAGTTGAAAACTCCTCGATTTCCTTCGATAGCGCAAGCCCCCCGCTTCAAACCTCGAGGTCGCGCGTCAGCCAATCCGCTCCTAATTCTTTCGCGTACTTTAAAGAGTTTCTTCCGGCGTTGCGGGATCTTGGTGCCACTTCCTCTCTTGTGGCTTTTCGATATTCTGTTCATCCTTGGGAGAGTTGTTGAGGACTCGTTCTTCTAACCCTTCCTCTCCACAGTTGTAAACATTTTTTTCTAGAGGCTTAGTGTGTTGTTTGCAAGCGCGATTCGCGAGTCCGTTCTCGCTTTTCGTCATGGAAGGGAGATGTTGTTGCCCGCTCCCTCATCCTCTGCAACCTCGTATGCCGCCGTGGTGGCGAGGGGGACCTTGCCCCTTTGATGATTACTTGTGATTGCGTTGCGTTGCGTCACATTTGTATCACCTCGTGTCACAACGCGTCATGTTGACCTTGTGTTGCACCATATATTGCGTTGCGTCAAGTTGCACCGTGGTGCGTCCCATTGAGCTTTTTGGAAGCTCTGTAGGAGTTCCCTTGGTTGGAACACTCTTGGACCTTTGTGGGAGGTCTTTGTCATTTTTTGGGAACTTTTTAAGGGTTCATTTTTACATGTTATCAAACTTGGTTTCTCTATTGTTATTAAATTGTTTTTTTTTTTTTAACTAAATTTCAAATGTAAGGGGCAATCCCCCTCTTATAGGTAAAATAATAAACTAAATACCTTATAAGTAAAGTGTTGAGCTGAATATTAAGGTGAAGGGTAACCCCCCTCTTTTTGAATCAAATGTCAGCGTGAGGGGCAATCCCCCTCTTTCAAACAAGATATTAAAGTGAGGGGTCATCCCCCTCTTTTAGATGAAATATTACTGTGAGGGGCAGTCCCCCTCTTATAAATAAGATGTTAAGGTGAGGGGTCATCCCCCTCTTTTAGGTGAAACATTAACACGAGGGGCCATCCCCCTCTTTTAAATAAGGTGTCAATGTAAGGGGCAATCCCCCTCTTTTCAATGTGAGGGGCCATCCCCCTCCAACTTTTCAATGTGAGGGGCAATCTCTCTCTTCTACATAGAATATTAATGTGATTTGAGGGGTCGTCCCCTTTTTTTAAATAAAATATTAATGTGAGGGGTCATCCCCTATTTCAGATAGATAACGTGTTAAATGTACTAACACAATAAAGTTTAAACAGTAAATCTGTAACAAGTAGATAAAAGTTGGACATTTTATTACCGTAATTCTGGGTTACAAAGAGTTTGGAAAAAAAAGGATATACAACATTATAACATTTCTTGAGGTTTAGCAATATTCCTCGTATGTGGATATTTCCTTCTCGTTCATTTTCCACTACTCGATGCAGTCATACTTATTTAGCGTTCACTTTGGCCATGTTTCATGTCTCATTGACTAGATTGAATGGGGGGCTCTCCCGTGCCTCGTCGCGGGGTGGTTCGCTATTCCCTTAAAACTCCCGGGCGTCCTTTCACCCAGCTTCTTTTAGCTTCTTCTAATCTTGTCCCGAAATCTTGGATGACTATCCTATTGGTTACTTCTGCCTACCCGTCAGAACGGGGAGTCACGAAGGTCCATACTCTTTGCTGGGACGTGAATCACGTCGGCATGTTCTTGGCACCCTCGGAGTTCTTCACTAAGTTCCATGCATTTCCACATGTGTCTTCACTGCGGGGCTTGGTGTGTTGTTTGTCTACCTCCGGAGTGATCATGCAGCCTCCCTCATCATACTCTGCTTAGTCCTCGCCGACGTATCTAAGATGTGGTTTGCAAAAAATCTCTCTTATGCAGCTTACTTTCAATTACCATGAGCTTTGCTGACCTAGCTCGAATTACCCTTGCTTCCTTGGGGTTCTTCGGAGTCTTGAAGAAAAATCCCAAATTCCCAATCTTCCTCCAGGTCTTCTTCCCATCTTGGTAAAACACTCTTCACCATCAAGACCTCTTCCCCCCCAACATCCACTTCGTGTCGATCTTCACTTAGTAGAGTTATTCTCTCGCTCTCCAAAGGAGCCAATGAGCTGGCTGACTTAATGAGTTAGTTCGTCTCTTCCTTGTACGACCGCGGGATTTGTTCTATTGTGAACTCATCCAGCTTCCTTTATAATGCTTGGATGTTTGCTAAGTACTTGGTCATCTACTCCCCCCGCTTCGTGGCCTCCATTCCACTACTAGACCGCAAGTTGGAATCATCTGATTCCCCAGCTTCGTGGCCTCCATTCCACTGCTAGTCCACAAGTTGGAAGTCGCTATCCACCCTCGCATATGTCACTCATGCTTTCTCCCCCTGCATATGTCACTCCCATGGCGCAAGTCAACTTTCTCCCCTTGCATATGTCGCTCATGTGACACAAGTCGGCTTTCTCCTTTTGCATATGTCGCTCCTGTGATGCAAGTCTGCTTTTCTTCCCTTGCTCAGCGCATCACACTCCGACTCGTTCTTGGATCTGCTGGCAACACTGCTACCTTCCCGCCAAAGATGATACGGTTGGCATCACGTCCTATTGCTCTCATTGCAACTCCTTCAGCTCGCCTTGCTCTCTGAGCGACTCTTGCTTTGTATCCCTTCCTATTGGGCCTCCCGAGGTAACCCTCATAACGCAAGCAGTTGGGAGGTTGTCCATGCTAGCTCATTCCGCTTCCTGCTTCACTCCCACGTGCCTGTCTCCAGAAGCGGTTTCCTGGAGCTCTTGTTTCCTTTATCCCACGAATTCTCATAAGTAATCTCTTCGGATCAACTCCTGGACTTCTTTCTCCAAGTAGTGGCATTCCTTCGAGCTATGGTCTCGATTTGTCACTTGGCTGCACCGAGCGTTTGAGTCCGCGAGGTCCGGGGGGTGTATTGAGCTAAATCCCCCGGGGGCACATGTCCGCGTTCATGCTTACTTCCTTCTGCCCTAATTCTGTGGCCCTTCCGACAGCTTGGGCGGATGCATCCTCCACCGACTGGCGAAGAGTCTCGAGAGTTATCTGAATAACTGGGGGTGGAGATGGATCCTCGACCTCTTCCTACCTCTCTTCCTCCTGGGTACGCTGGTGGATTTTCCAAGGCACGGTCTTGCTCCTACTGAGGTGGAGCCTCGACCTCTTCCTGCCTCTCCTCCTCCTGGGTGCGCAGGTGGATTCTCCAAGGCGCGGTCTTGCTCCTGCTGAGGTGGAGCCTCAGCCTCTTCCTGCCTCTCCTCCTCCTGGGTACAAAGGTGGATTCTCCAAGGCGCGGTCTTGCTCCTGCTGAGGTGGAGCCTCGGCCTCTTCCTGCCTCTCCTTCTCCTGGGTGCGCAGGTGGATTCTCCAAGGCGCGGTCTTGCTCCTGCTGAGGTGGAGCCTCGACCTCTTCCTGCCTCTCCTCCTCCTGGGTGCGCAGGTGGATTCTCCAAGGCGCGGCCCTCGACCTCTTCCTGCCTCTTCTCCTCTTGGTGGTGCTCCGGTGGATTCTCCGAGGCGTGGGCCACGCCCTCTTCCTGCCTCTCCTCCTCCTAGCGGTGCGCCGGTGGACTCTCCGAGGCGTGGGCCTCGACCTCTTCCCTTCCTCTTTCAGGATCTTCTTGCTCCACGTTCGCACTCCTTGCTCTTGATCGAGTGTTCATCTTCGATGCCTAGACTAGTTTCCCACAGACGGCGCCAAGCTGATGGTGAGAAATTCGGGAAATGAATAGTCTAAGCACATTGTCTCGAGTTGTAACAAGGGAATGCAAAGACAAGAAAATAGAATGTAGAACTTTTATTAATGATGTGAAAAGTGAATTACAAAATGAGATTCACCCCCTATTTATAGTAAATCTCATGGGGTGAAATTACAATATTATCCCTCATCTCCCTCAATCCTACGGCCTAGATTAAACTGTCGAGGGCAACTTTGTCATTTCACGTCCCCCACTTCCTTTGTAACTTCTCCCAGGTAAACGTCATCAACTTCCCTCCAACTTCCTTCAATGGTACTAATATAATTTTCTTAAAATTTTGAGGGTATTTTAGTAATTTCTCTTACCCTAATTTCCTATCACTATCACACAAAATAGAACAGTCCATGCAATTACAATAAAAATGATCTGATTTTTCTTATCTAAATATATGACACTCAATTTGATTTCAAAAATGTTATCAAGTAAAAAATCGTCTTCTTTCCTTTTCTTTAAATCGAAAAATGTACTAATCTACACCAATAAATTTTTAATAAATAATTCAAAAATACAATAAAAAGAATTAATGTTTTCTAAATTCACACATTGCAATTAATGTCAAATTCTTAATGTTTTCCTATATATGCTCTTTTGAAAGGACAAGTTGGCTTGCTGTTGTTTTCATAAAAGTCTTGATCGTATTTATCTATACTAATATAAAAAAATAAAATGAAAATTTTGATTTTACTCATAACGAGCGGTTACTTATACTACAATACTAATTGTTATTATAAGAATATCCTTAAGTTGGTTCTTTTCTATATTTATTTCTTCTTTTCTTTTAAAAAATTATGATGTGTTGGTTTATATATAATTTTTTTATTTATAATATATTTTAAAATATAAAAAAATAATTATTATATACACTCAAAAACAGCGTCGTACCACATCGTCTAGTGTAATAAAAAAAAAAGAAAAAAAACTATTATAAAGCATAACTTGCATCCACAAAAATATATGCAGGTTTTGGGACCTTAACTGGAGCGAAGCCGGTAGTTCTGGCACACGAGGAAAATTTGACACGTAAGTGTCCACTATACTTCATTGGGTTAAATGCATTGTCTCGTAACTTAAATTATTTGACGTTTTCATTTTTTAATTTTTGAGGGTAGCATTTAGGTATTGTATTTTTTTAATTTTTGCGATTTCAGGCCTTTTATTCGTCGGAGTTCAACTCCAACAGCGAGAAGGGTGAATTCCGAGGAAAAAATGATCGGTATCGCGAAAATTAAAAAGATACAAAACTAATTAAAATGTTATCCTAAAAAGTTAAAAGACAAAAATATTACATAAATGGTCTAATAGGAACAAAAACCTCAATTTTAAAATGTAACACGAGAGGCACATGCATTTTTCCGACAATAAGAGTGAACTTCGAAGAAAAAATAACTACAATCACGAAAGTTAAAAAGATACGAGACAAATGCTACCCTAAAAAGTTTTCTACGGAGATATTGAGTTTAAACTACTCGCACCCCGACTTTTTCTTAAAAATTCAACTTAGAGAATTCTCGGGTGAGCTTGTAAGTCTTTTACATTAATATTTTAATGAGAAAATTGCAAATTGGATCTTATACTATATAGGAAAATTTTAAAATTATAGGATAAAAGTATTAAGATGAATTTGTACAAGATTAAAATTGTCACCCGTTATACTTATGTCACTAAACATTTTCTTCTATTTTATAGAATATTTGAAAGGAAATAAAATATTATAAAGTGTATCATAAACTTATTAAATGAACAACCTGTAAGATTTAAAAATAACATGTTACGAGTTTACACACCAGCTCTTTTATGAAAAAGTAAAGAGTTTTGAATTTTATTTTTGAAATCTATCATTATGAAACTCCTTCAATTTTATAACAAAATTATTACTACTGACATTTTACAAGCTTTGTCATTTTATTTTATTCAAAACTTTCAAAAAATTATTTTATAAATAAAACTTAATATCTCATATACTCTAAAAATATGTTATAAGATGTAGAAAATCTTTGAAATACGTATACAAATCTCGAATTCATCCAAATGTCACCGCTGCATATGGAGAAGAATCTACTTTCCTGCAGGATCGAAGGAATTGATTTCCAAGTTATAGTAGAAAATGAAGAACAAATTGAAGTATCATTTAAAAGGACGTGGGATCCATCAATGCAAGGAGAGCATGCCCCCCTGTCCATAGACAAAAGGTGACAATATTGTTCTATTGACTTAATTTGTATTTTTAGTTCGATAGGTATAGTTGTTGGTACTTTAATTTTGTAATTTGTTAGGGTTACAAAATGATTGTTTACATTTTTCAATTTTGCGATTTTAGCATAAAATTGACTGAAATTTTTAACGTTGGCTGGAATTATGAAATCACTTTCCAGCCAAATTTATCATAAAACACTATAAGAATATAGAAGATTAGCGACAAAAAAATCAATTGACAATTTTAATATTTTCACTGATTATATATATTTAGTGACAAGACTGTTTATTTTGTCACAATAATAAATTTTATGATTTTAATAATTGTTATTATTTTCTAACCATTATTATTAATGATACAAAAATGTGCACAAAGTTGTCACTAAATACATTTAGTGACTCGTGTATAGTGACAACCTAGTGACAATACATAAATGTTATCACTATATTGTGTTGCCACTAAGTTGTCACTATAAATGTGTCACTAATTGTATTTAGTGACAATTTTACACACAATTTTTGTCAGTAATAATTATATACTGACAAGATGAAAAATATTGTCACTTGATATATATTTTTAGTGAATACTTTTAAATTATCATTTAATATTTTTGTCATTAATATCATATTTTCTTGTAGTGAAATCACAAAATAAAAAAATACAATCGGACTATTTTATAACCCTAACAAGTTACACGACTAAAAATACATTTAAGTAAAGCTTTTCTGCAACTCATTATGATGCTAGATACATACATATATACACGTATATATATATATCTATTGTAATTTTGATGATGAATGTGATTTAGGTTCATCATGCTTCGTGGTTCCTCGGGCTTCTATTCTTATGGTATTTACCAACACCACGAAGATATGCCTGCATTCAATCTGAATGAAACCAGAATCGCTTTCATGCTCAGGAAAGAAAAGTAAGCATATGATGTATTTTCTCTAGTTAACATAAACTATAGGGTATATTACCTTTGACACACCCTAATCTTAAATCTAATTATATAAGTATTTTTTATATTTTATAAAATTATAATTGCACCTTTAAGATTATAGTTGTAATTACAAGTAGGTATATCCTGAAAGTAAATTACATGGACGCGCCTTTAAGAAGCGTACTTGTAATTTTTTGGGAAATTTACGTCCTACAAGTTAACTTCTCTGCGGTTTTGGTCCCATTTTTTTTAACACGTCACATTGCATCACATTATAACTCAAAAAACTTACAATTTTAGCCCCAAGCCTTATTTCTGTAATAAATTTCTGACAGAAACCTCACGTGTACAGCACGAGCCCCGTTAAATTTTGAGGGGTGGCGTTGATTATGTTTCCGTTAAAAAAAAAAAAGAGGTAATGGAATTAATGTTTGGGGCTAACATTATAATAATTTTTGTAGTTATGATGCAATGTGTTGAGTTCAGAAATAATGTGACCAAATTTGTAAACTAGCTAGCTTGTGAAACGTAAAATTTATTTTGCCTTATTTTGTAAAGAATCAAAGAGATTTATGTAATTAGATCTAATATAATGGATATCAATGCAATTTAACCTAAAATATATGATGTTAAATCCCTCTCTCCTTGCCTGGGTTTTCTAAATAAAATTCTCCCACAACAAATCACATATAGTTAGTTCAATAAACATAGGGTACATGTCTCTTAATTTGCAGGCCATCAAACATACATATAGGGTGAGGCCAGATTTTTCCTATGTCAATCCAAGAAATTAGAAAATAGGCTTAAAGCTTTTATCTATCCATACTATATATATATATATATATAATTTAAGAGAGGGTGATTTTAGTGTCTTGTTCTGTCATTTTTACCTTTTTTTAATTAATTTTTTATTTATTTTATTTTTCCACTCTTTATATTAAAGTAATTATTCCTCCACCATTTTTTATTCTACTCATTCATATTTTTCTTGATATAAGAATTTTTTTTTATTTATTTAATCTCTCTATTTTATTTTACTCAATTAATTATAATAATAAATTATTAGGTTCGAATACGTGGCCGTAACAAATGATAGGCAAAGACGCGTGCCACTCCCTGAAGACCGTGTGCCCCCAAGAGGCAAAGAATTGGCTTTTCCAGAAGCAGTCCTCTTAGTTGATCCAGTGGAGCCAGAATTTAAAGGAGAAGTAATTGAAATACCAAGGAATAAAAACAATCGTATTTTATAGGGTTAATTACACTTTTTCCTAAAAAAATTTTAAAATTATATTTATACCTCTTTAAAAATTCTTTATTTACAACTGAAATCCCCCATTCATTAAGATTTGGACGAAAAATGGTGACGCTGGTAAAAAAAAAAAATTATATAAACTTCCGATTTTCCTTCACATTCAGCATTCATCGAGTAATATTTTATACTTGTAAGGCAATAACTGTAATATATATAAAGTTAAAATGGTGTAATTGTAATGAAATATTGTTATCGGATTATAGCCATTGGATAAAAAGTAACAGTGTAAGCCATTGTTGCATCTATTTCTTGAAGTATTAGATGAAGTATTTAAACAAAATATTTTCAAGAAATAGATGCAACAATGATGTTAATCGATCTTACGCATATATAGGAAGTTAAAAAAATATAAAAGGATGACTAGTGTTCCTTCCATTAACAACTACTTTCTATCAAATGACTATAACTCGTTAACAATATTTTATTATAGTTACACTATTTTGACTTTATATATATTAAAAAAAATTACAAGTATAAAAATATTATTAGAGAAATGCAGAATGAGGGGTAAACTTTGAAGTTTATGTATTTTTTTTTTTTCCTAATGTCAATAGTTTCTATCCAAACCTTAATAGAAGGGGTCAATTATAAATCGAGAATTTTCGGAGGAATTGTAAGTGTAAATTTAACGTCTTTTTTAGGAAAATGTGTAATTTCGCATTTTAAGAGAGGATATATGTAAATTAACCCTATTTTATGTAAAGTTACTCAAATTGCTAATATTTTGTAGCATATTTTGTGTGTACTCTGTAATGAGCAGGTTGATGACAAATACCAGTATTCTTGTGAAAACAAAGATAACAAAGTCCATGGGTTTATATGCCTTGAACCGCCGGTCGGTTTTTGGCAAATCACTCCAAGCAATGAGTTCAGGACTGGAGGACCTTTCAAGCAGGATCTAACTTCTCATGTGAACCCTACCACACTGGCTGTATGTTTCCGTTAACCTCTCTTTGAATTAATTAAAGAGAAAAAAATATAATTTTAGTCCTCTAAGTTATAGCGCTAACATTTTTTGTCCTATAAGAATTGGTTTACGTTATTAGTCTTGTAACTTAAAGTTTTTGCAATTTTCATCATTTTTTCGGTTAATTTAATTTATACATGATCCAATTAAATTGAAAATTCTGATTATTTTTTGTCCAATTAGAGCTTGACTTGTGAAGATTGACTCAAAATTTTTGCATCCCAAAGTTTGTTGGGTCATGGCGTCTCAACGTGCAGTTTTTCCGGCCGAATTTAATTTGGTCAGAAAATTGTTGACTCCCCAATTTAATTGGGTAATATGCGAATCACATGCAATTTTTTCGGTCAAAATTGGCCGTAAAAGGACTCAAGTTATCAAAATTTTATAATTACCAGAGTTAAGCGAAGATCAATTCGTGCAGGACAAAAATTGAAACCTTTAAATTATAGAGCTAAAATTACATATACAACATTATGTGTTACCTTTAAACTATTCATATGAATCCTAATTACTGTGTGAATCTATCGATAAATTTATCCTGACAGATGTTTGTAAGTACTCATTATGGTGGAGAGGATCTCGTCATAAAATTTGGAGAAGGCGAGAAATGGAAAAAGGTCTTTGGTCCAGTTTTCATATACCTCAATTCATGTTCAGGCAAGAACGATGCAGTTTCATTGTGGTATGATGCTAAAGACCAGGTCTGGTGCAACTTCTCTTTATGTTTTTCTTTAATTTATGATTTTCTTTTGGATTTAATACAGTTTATCATGTGATATTGTAAATGAGCAAATTACCACTCTATTAAAAAATATAGCAATTTCCCTTCGTGTACTTTTTTAAAATGAAGCAATTTACGGTCATTTTACTTCAATTTAAAAAACACAGGAAAGTAAGTTGCTTCTTTTTTTTTTTTTTTTTTTTTTTATAAAAAGGTAATTTACTCATTTGCAATATCAAGGGAGTTGCTCATATATATATATATATAGGGATAATTACACTCCCTCCCCTGAGGTTTGGTGTAAATTACATGATTACATGTAGACCCCCGGATGTTTGAGAAATTACATCTACTGCCCCTGAGGTTTGCTTTTATCTAACAAATAGGTCCATCCGTTAGTCAAAATTCACCGAATTTGTTGATATTAGCAAAAAAAATTGAATTAAAGGTGAGATTTGCCGTCGATTGATTTATTACTGACTTATTGTAGGTCAAACAAATCTTTTTATGACCAAACTACCCTTATATATCATCACACGTTAATGCATGAGAGGAGGTTCATCTTCATCGTTATAAGGGTAATTTAGTTATAAAAGATTATTTAGCCTGCATTAATCATTAATAAGTAAATCGATGGTAAATATCGATTTTCATTCAGAATTTCTTGTTAATATCAACATATTCGATAAATTTTAACTAACGAAGAGACCTATTTGTTAGACAGAAGCAAATCTCAAGGGTATTTAATATAATTTTCCAAACTATAAGGAGTATATGTGTAATTAGACCAATTTTCAGTGAAGAAGAGTATATTTATCCCATTTTTTTTTTCGGGTACATTTCCTAAATAAACAACAGATAGAAATGTAATCTAATGTATCGATTCAGATGGAGAACGAAGTTCGTAAGTGGCCATACAGCTTTCCAGTGTCAGAAGATTTTCCACACGCTGATGAAAGGGGTAGCATTAGTGGTAGATTATTAGCTCAAGACAGGTAAAATGCTCTCCAGCATAGAGATGATTAGCTGATTTTAAGTGTGAAGTTCATATAATTTAGGAAGATGAAATTTTGACTGAAATCATTTAATTCAGGGTAAATAACATCGAAAACCCATAATGTTTGATTTAATTACACAAACATGTCATACTTTTTATAAAATAAGTTTCGTCATTGAATAGAGGTGTACTTGCAACTACACAGAAAAATCACATTTTTTATCCCATATGTTGGTATCATTTTCAATTTGTTACGATTTTCTCATATTGCATATCATAATTTGAAAATTTTATCAATTTTAGTCCTCACTCATTTTTCGTCCAATAATTAATAAAAAGTGTACGAAAATGTATGTAAGACTAATAACGGTTCTATTAATTATTGCACGAAAATTATAGGTGAGGACTAAAATTGAGAAAATTTTCAACTTATAGGATGCAATGTGAGAAAATCGTTACCAATGGGACTAAATTGAAAAAAATTCCTAATATATGGGACCAAAAATGCGATTTTTCCTAATTACTAAAACAATCTCAAGGGGTATATTTATAAGTTTGTAAAGGACATGGGGTGTTTATGTAATTAGACCTAGGGGGTGTCTAAGTAATTATTTACCGGGCAAAATTGCACTTTTTGTCCCACTAGATAAGGTCGTTCTCACTTTTGGTCCCCCTTTTATAGGTCGATACTTTTAGGACCAAAATCCTAAAATTTTCACACAATTGGACCCATACCGTTAAATATTAACAGAAAAGGATCATGTGTTGTTAGTCAATGATTGTTGACCTGATCAATAAATGCCTAAATTCTATTTTACCCACATATTTTTTTAAAAAGGCTAAAACCCCTGTATTTTAAAAATAGATTAAAAACCTACCGTTTTTCAAAAAGTTCCTTTTTTGACTTAATTTGACTACAATATCTTTCTTGATCTTATAGAATTACCCTCCTTTTATTTTTTAAGGTTATTTTTTGTGAATTTTTGTTTTGTATTTTTGTTCCCCTAAAAAAATAAATTATTTTGTTCTTAATTATACTTATTTATATACTAAAATACCACAAAAGTATATCAAATTTTTATTTTTTTTATAATTTAAATAAAAAACTTAACATAGAATCATATAAATAATTAATATATTTAAATTATTTCCAAATTTAAATATTTGTATGAAGGTAAATATTAATCAATAATAACAAAATATATATTATGAACTAATTTAAATTTTTATTTAATATAATATACTTACATAATTTATATTATTTATTATAAATAATATTTAAAATTAAATTACCACTGTCACTATTTAAAATAAAAATTTAATACTTTTTGTCCATTATTTTTAAGTGTCAAATTTTACATTAATTTCTTAATTTTTAAAAACTTTTAAACTTGTACATTATAAAATTATAATTATTATTAGAAAAATAAATTTTACTAAAATTAACCCCTACCGACCAGCCCCACCCACACCCCTCTGCCGCGGCCGCCCAGATTTCAGCACTTGGCGGCGAGGGAGGGGGTCTATGCTGGGATGGGTGGGTAGGTGTTTATTTTTAGTAAATTTATTTTTATAATTTTAGAGTTTTTCAAAAAATTAAGAAATTAATTTAAAATTTTAAAACATAAGAATAATTAAAGAAAGTATTAAATTTTTATTTTAAATACTTATAATGGTAATTTAGTTTTTAATATTATTTATAATAAAAAATATAATTTATTTAAATGTATTGAAATTAAATAATAATATATAATGATTATAACTAATTAATATTCATATTTGTATAGATATTTAAATATGCATAATGGACTTTTATATTAATTTCTTAAGTGATTTTAATTTAATATTTCAATTTAAATTATAGAAAAATAAAATTTTGATATAATTTTCTAGTAATTGATATTTAAATAAATATATTTAAAAAATAATTATTTATCATTTTAGGGGGAGAAATATACAAAAAAATCCACAAAGAATAATATGGAAATAAAAGAAACAAACGATGGTGATTTTATAAAATCAAAGATGCTATTTTAGTCAAATTGAATTTTAAAAGGGGTTTATTCAAAACACGGGGGATTTTAATCATTTTCAAAACACAGGGGAGGTTTTACCCTTTTTTTTAAATAGAGGGGGGGGGGGGGGTAAAATAGAACTTGGACATTTATTGATTAAGTCAACAATAGTTGACCAACGAACATGACGCTTTGCCGTTAACATTTAACGGCACAGACTAAAAGTGTCAAAATTTTAGGATTTTGGGAATAGAAGTATTGACCCCGTAAAGCAGGGGACAAAAAGTGAGAATGATCCTATCTAGTCGGACCAGAAGTGTGATTATTCCTTATTTACCCTGTAACTTAAGCATTTTTCTTTTTTTATTATTTGAGAGCACCCAATGCAACACCTCCTCCGTAATTACAATCCATTTTATAAGTAATTCATCTTTAAGCCCAAGACGATAGCTCCTAATTTTACTAATATATTACGTAGGCAATTTCACTATTTGCCACATATTTTTTAAAAAATAAGTCATAATAACTACTCGAACTGAATCATAAGCCGTGTCCGCCGTCTTAAACATCAACTTCTCTTTAAGGCTTGGAGTTTCAAAAATTGTATATCATTGATTTCCTATAGAAATGCAAATATGAAATAATGAATTTGGGTACTGTAATGGTTGCTAGGTACATATTCGAGGGAAACATAGCAGCAAAGGGTGCTTATGTGGGACTGGCTCCACCAGGGAAGGATGGATCATTTCAAGTGGAGGGAAAAGTACTTTTCTTACTCTCAGTTTTTATTTCAGAATAATTATATTTACATTCTCAATCTATAATTTATTTAAAAATTACCTCTATTTTTTGCATAATCATAAAAATCACTCACGATATGAAAATGAGCAAAAAACAAAAAAAAACATGTGAAAAAAAAATAACAAATCACCCACTGTGTTTTCTGTTGATAACAGGGTAATTTGCTTCATTTCCTAAATCACATAGGGGTAATTTGTTAAACTTTTTTTCATAGGGTCTTTTTTGGGATAATTACATTTACACCCCCGAACCTATGGTCTATTTACACAAATCACCCCTGCCTTTTGAATAATTACATACACCCACTAGAAATGTAAGCATCATTTACATAAACCACCCCTAATTTTTAAAAAATTACACTTACACCCCTCAAAAGTATTGACAGTATTACACAAACTACCCCTATTTTTTGATTATCAAGGGTGATTTATGTAATTATGCAAAAGGCAGGGGTGATTTGTATAAATAGACTATAAGTCAGGGGGTATAAATGTACTTATCCTTTTTTTGTTACTCATTTCTTATGTCACGCGGGGGTAACTTGCATTTAACTCGGTCTTGAAAAAACAAAGAGGAAGATACAAGTACTTACAGTTATTTTCACAATTGAACTTTCAGGGATATCAATTCTGGGCAAATGCAGATGAAGGTGGTTTGTTCTGCATTACCAATATCCGTCCTGGGGAATATAATATTTATGCATGGATCCCTGGTTTCATTGGAGATTTTCGATGTGATAAAGATATTGTCATCACAGCAGGTCCTAATGCATTCACTTTTTCCAAATAGTATTTGCAGATAACCAACTCATGTAAGAAACAAATTTATAATTGGCAATTCAGGCAGTAAAATAGATGTGGGTGATCTTGTGTATGTGCCTCCAAGAAATGGGCCTACACTCTGGGAAATAGGCATCCCGGATCGATCTGCAGCAGAGTTCTTTGTTCCTGATCCTGATCCAATGTATATCAACAAGCTTTACATAAATCTTCCCATGGACAGGTTCGTGCTGATAATTTTTTCTCTGGTTTTAGCATCGCGAAATTCATGGCAGAATTACACTTTTTGTCAATAGGGAGTTCAACGCTTTTAGTCCTCTGATTTATTAGACTTTTAAAATGGTCACAAAATTAAGAAAAGTGGATACATCTAAATGGTCCTAAATTGAGAAAAGCCGACACAGTTAGTCCTCTATATGTGTTGAGTTTTTTCAATTTTGAAACCATTTTGAAATTCCCATAAAGCCTAGGATTAAATGTGTCGTGTTTTTCCTAATTTTGGGACCATTTTTAAAATCTCATAAAGCAGAATACTAAAAGTATTGAACCTCCTATACTATGGGACTAAAAGTATAATTTCACCTAAGTTAATTCATTAAGCATGTTGATAATTCGTTCCGGACAGGTTTAGACAATATGGTTTGTGGGAGAGATATGCTGATTTTTACCCAGATGAAGACTTGGTATATACAGTTGGCATTAGTGACTATCAGAAAGATTGGTTTTATGCTCAAGTTACCAGGTGATCATATAATCCTTCTATCAACATATATCCCCATGGCATTATTGTGGGGAAATAGTATTTTTTATCTCGTAACTTAGAGTCTTTTTATTTTTGGACTTTGGTCTTATTGATTATGGAATTCTCATTTTTAGTCATATAACTTTGAAAAACTTAGCACTTTTGATTCCATCCGTTAAATATTTTAACGGAAAGTGCCACATGTTTCGTACGTGGTCTTTAGGGCCTTTACATTTTTGGTCTTATTGGTTATGGATTTTTTCACTTTTAGTCCTATAATTTTTGAATAATTAACACTTTTGGTCCCATGCACTTAATAGAAAGGTTTCATGCACTTATCGGCCACAAGGCCTTTTCCGTTAAACATCTAATTGAAAGGTGTTATGGGACAAAATATGTTACTTTTTGAAAATTATGAGACCAGAAGTGAGAATTTCATAATCAATGAAACTAAAAGTGTAAAGACTCTAAATGCCTCGCGCACAATATGTGGCATTTTTTGTTTAAATATCTTTGTTAATTCAGTATGTACCTGAAAGATGATTGGTTGAAATTTAAAAGTAGTATAATTAGCATGTTGTTTGAAGTACAGAAAAATAGGAGAAAATGCATATCAAGGAACGACATGGCAAATAAAGTTCAATCTTGATAGAGTGCGACAGGGGAACCACACACTGCGAATTGCACTAGCATCCGCAACATTCTCCATACTAGAGGTAATTAAGCGGCTTAAATGCATTTTTGATCTCATAATTTAGGTTATTTAATATTTTTATCCTTTAATTTTTCAGGTTAATATTTTAATCTTGCATTTTTTTAATTTTCGTAATTTCAGTTATTTTGTTTTGTCGCTAGAGATCACCTTTCTCCCCATAAAAATATAGGTGCATCTCACGTGATTGTTTAAAATTGGGGCTACTTTTTCTATTAGCTTATTTTTACCAACACTTTGTCTTTTAACTTTTGAAAGTAACATTTTGGTCCTATATCTTTTTAATTTTTGCGATTTCAATCATTCTTTCGTTGGTGTTCACCATTCTCGTAGGCGGAGCGAAAAAAGGAACGAAATCGCAAAAAATAAAAAGGCATAAGATTAAAATACTATATTAAAAAGTTAAAAGACTAAATTACATTTAATCATAATTAATCGGGTTTAATGAAATTTACCCCCCTGTGATATTGCAAATGAGCAAATTACTCCCCTATGAAAAAGAAAAGTAACAATTTACCCCTGTGTTCTTTAAAATGAAGCAATTACCTTCCTAGGTAAGTTGCTTCATTTTAAAAAACACAGGGGGTAAATTGCTTCATTTTAAAAACACAAGGGATTAAGTTGCTATTTATTTTTTCATAGGGGGATAATTTGCTCATTTACAATATCACAAGGACCGGAATTGCTTGTATTTTTCCCATAATTAATCATATTTTGAATTGTTCGGGACATCCAAGGACCATACTCCCTCGATGATCCATGTCAATGAATAGTCTTGTAAACATAAAACTGACTTATTGCAGGTGAGGATCAATCGTCAAAAAGCAAATCCACCCGAGTTTTCAAGTGGATTAATTGGGAGTGACAACACAATTGCAAGGCATGGCATTCATGGATTGTATTGGTTGTTCAATTTGGAGATACCAAGTTCCCAACTCATTCAAGGAGATAATACCATATACCTCACACAAGCCAGGAGTGCTAGCGCTTTACATGGAATCATGTATGATTATATTCGTTTTGAGGGTCCACCTCTTGACGATTATTCACCTTCTCAAATCAAAGGATGAGACGAGTATCGTATTTCCAAGAAAACAATTAGCATAAATCATGTAAAAACAATACATATGAAATTTCTGGGCACTAATTAAGATTTCGTAAATATGTTTGCTGTCAAATTGGGAAAATCTAATGTTTTGATCCCATAATTTAAGCGTTGTTTAATTTTGACTCTAATGATTACGGGATTCTCACTTTAAGAATAATATCTTGAATTTTATTTCACTTTTAGTCCCGTTGTTAAATAATTAACGAAAATGACCACGTGAGACTCATGTTGCCGTTAAGTGTGAGTTTTGAAAGGAAAAGAGGCATGTGCCTCTCGGAAAAATCACATTTTTTGGTCCCGTATAACTTAGCCTTTGTTCACTTTTGGTTCCAATGGTTACGAGATTCTCACTTTTAAGATAACTTATGATTTTTGTCACTTTTCGTCCTGTCGTTAGATATTTGGTAGAAACCTGTTGGACGGAATGATGACATATGGGAGGCACATTCTTTATTTTTGGAGGGATTATAATTGTAACTTTTGGGAAGAGAGAAAACTAAAAACAATTAGGGTTGACACCATTTGGGTCCATCCAAACTCGCTAGAATTAAGTTTCTCAGACTATAAATATGGTTTCAACAAATGATTCAACTATTGCAGGTTGGACAAAATGAATAGCTGGGCTCAATAAATGAGTTGAATCACTTGTTTGTATGTTATTTCTTTTAGGTTAAATGCAATTTACTCTTGTGATATGATAAATAAACAAACAAATCCTGATGAATTTTTTTCAACAAATTACCCCATGTGTTTTCTGTTGATGGGGCATAACTTGTTTCATTCCCAAAACATAAGAAAGAATTTGCTAATTTTTATTTATAAAAGGATCTTTTCCTTTTTAGATATAACAATAATATTAATGCGAGTGTGCATATACTCTCATGACTATATCCTTTCATATGAATTCGTTAAAATCCTAAGAATTATTAAATGACAACAATACTTTGTTCTTATTTGTAAGTGACAGCTTTTGTTTGATATACCCATAAATTAATGCCAAACTTCAACTTTGGTTTCTCCATTGGATACCTATGAGAATGTAACATAATATGCAAATGTACTCAGAAGCATTAATAAAAATCGGGAAAGGGTCAGGTAAATCTCAACTCCAATGGTGCTTCAAAGGGGCATAGCCAAGCCATGTAAAGTCCATACGGCCGACAGAATTTGGCTTTGAGCCTTGGGTAATAGCCTATTTTTATTATTATTATTATTATTTTTAAAAATAATTATTAACCCATTATTTGACAGGGCATGACCTTGGATGATGTTGCATCATGAACCAATAATTATGGCCCATGGTAAAAAAAAGTTAAGAAAGTTGCTTCATCTTCATGTTTTACTAAGAAGCACACTTGCTTTCTTGACTTCATAACTACAGAATTGAACGTTATGTTTTTTGTAATTGATTTGCAACGTACATATTTCGATTTTTCGACCAACTTGTTATTTTGTTTGTTTTGTAATTCTTTGTTATTTATTAAGATAAAATAAATTTAATTTCTTCATATTGTTTTATTTAAATTTCTCAAGACAAATAAACAAGTTTAGATATAAAAATTATTAGGAAATTTATGACTATATAAATTTAGACTTTATTTTAGAGAATGGATAAATTTGTTATTAAGAGACTGCGAAATTTAACGAGATTTTTTGCTATATCGAGTGTAGAAGCAACACTGAATGTCAAAGGAGCAATAACTGTTAAATTTAGGATTAAGCAAGTTTGTGACGTAGAAGCAATCAAAATTAATAACTGATTATAAAATTGTAGCAGTAGTGGAACTAGGTCGAATTTTTAGGGAACTATGCATTAATTTCTCGTGTTGTTGAGGTAACTAAAAAGGGGGGTGTTTTGATAATTAACTACTAATCACTATAAATTAAATTGAAAGTAAGAATAAGTAACTGAGATGAAATCAATATAGAAAAATTCCAATCCAAGTGATTGTATCACCCAATCATTATGTTAATCATTGGTCACATAAGATTAATTTCACAACCAAGCATTCAACTTTGAAATCTATTACGGTAGCCATAAATAAATTCATGTTTTCCTACTGTAATTAGTTTGACTCAAGCATCTAAATTAGAACGTATTACCTGAAAGACTGGGCATGATAGCGTTCAATATCAATTCAATAATAGATTTGCATAAGTGAAAATAGTTGAATCTAGATCAAACAAGTGAGATAGTTGCAATTATCTAGCCTAGTTTTCTCGTCTCTACAAAAAAATCATGCAAAACACATAATTAATTTGTTTGCTACTCATGACAATAATTCATGACAATTACGGATTACTGAAATCAAGGATAACAATAGAACAATTAACATTGAGTAGAATTCAGATATACAAATAATAATTATTCCATAAATAGTACATCAAGACAATAAATACTCAAAACCTCAAAACATAACAATTGGGTTCAATATTTCCCGTGAATCGTAAATAAAAATTAGCTACACATCATGTGTGTAGAAAAACCTAAAATCCTATAGAAAAACATAAACAAAAAGAAAGGAGAAGAGGAGAGATGATATATGCTGAGAGAGTAATGAAATATGAAATTGGATGGATGATATTCAATCTTAAAACACCATTTATAGCACAAAAAACATCCTCTCTCTTACCTTCCAGCTGCCGTCTGGAAAAGAAAACAAATCGAAGTCAATAATCTTTCCAAATTGTCTTTGTGTGGACAGACTCGAGCACTCCAACTGCCGTCTGGAAAAGAAAACAAATCGAAGTCAATAATCTTTCCAAATTGTCTTTGTGTGGACAGACTCGAGCACTCAGTAGGGGGTGATTCACTTTATTGAATGTTGAAGTCTATTTTTGTCCCTTGTCCGAGCAGTGAGGTTGAGGTCACACAACCAAGAGGTCGTGGGTTTGAGTACTACGAATGTAGGGACTTGTTTAATTTATAGGATGTTTGTATTGTTCCTTTAATTGGTATTGGTAGATGTGTATATGTTATTATACCGTTCACTAAATAGATGATGTTACACTGTGCAATGAATATTGTAATAGTAATTGATCGCTTTAGAAATATTTTTGTAGTTCCATATTAATATATTAATAGTTCATTGCTCATTATCAAAAAAAAAAAAAAAAAAGTCTATTTTTGTCCTCCCTTCTCTTTATCACTTTTTGAGTCCAATTGAAAATTTGTCATAACAGATCCTATATTGAAAAGATGGATAATTCAAATATCTATACAGTAAAATTCTTTTAAAATACTCAAAATAAACATGCATAAGAGCATTAAAGTATGTCTTATCAAATTCCCCACACTGAATTCATCCTTATCCTCAAGCATATCTCAATTTAAAATATACGAATTATCTAAGTATCAATTGACAAATTTTCTTTCATGTCAATCAAGTAATTAAAATGCCCGAAAGGTCAAAGATGTGACCTATCGGTCACCTAAAAGCTTAAAATTAATTAATAGCTTAACATTTTAGCCACCTGGTCTATTATACAATAAATTGATCAATTTTTGGTATGCTCGTTGTTGCGGCATGCGAAATGCTTCGAGTGGACGTCTTGAATTGAACATTATATTTATTTATTGATAGATTACTTCTCCCAATAAAGTAATCCTGGTTTTTAGCTACCCATCGGCTTAAGCGAACTTTCTCTCGAAAACTAATTTGTGTTGTTGCATTCTCTTGCAAGTAAATCAGACAAGAGATTAGTTTTTTTTTTTTTTTTTGTATCGGATGGGGATACCACTATTGTTTTTTGACGTGTGTTGTTTATTTATTATTATATTATATATAAGGAGTCATGTTACTGAAGTTGTATTGGATAATTCAACAGTACTTGTTCAATATATTGCTTAATATGTAATATTTATCTGTTTCAGATATAAATACTGTTAAAAATTCTAAAAAGGAAGAATATGAAATTCCTAAAAATTTGAGTCAATTAAATAAATGGACAATTCCTAAGGTAAATCCTAGATTAATTTATAATTTCGGCCGATTTGATTTTGAAGACTAGTGAAGAATCAATAGCCCTTGATAATGAAGAAAGAGTAATAAAACTTTTAGATGCTATGGATATAGGGCATTATCAGGATGAATATAAATTTTTACATATAGGACTAGTACAAATTGCTTTTAAACCCTTAACATTAGAAGGTTTGCCTGAAAGCTTTTTAGCTGCCCTTAGAGATGCCAGGAATTTAGATTGGAAAAAAATCTTTGATTGGGATAATACAATCCAGTCTAGCTCACAGCCCAGTTTTTTTTAATGTTTCTCCGAATTTACAATTGTCTTTGTCGGATGCCAATATATTGGATGCTTTAAAATTAAATGTTAAAACTCATGGGTATAATTATACACCCGGATCTAAATTAATATGTGTATGTTATAGAATATATTATAAACTTCTTCATACCCTTAATCCTAACTGTAGGATACAAGACAATAAGTCATTAGAACAAATTATATTTTTTGAAACAAATTTACATAGTTCTAGAATTAATACTAGAAGGCAAATAAAATGGAGTGAAATAGAATTCCCAGAAAGTTGGATAATTGAGAAAGAAGCTCCAATTTTAAGTCATATAGAAAGTAATTATGCTAGTATTATTCAAAATCCAGAAGGAAATGTTATGATAGACTTCATTAATAATCAACCGAAATGTTTAAGAAGCAATTCTTCAAGGTATTCTACAGTATCATATTTTTCACCAGTTGAAATTATGACTCCATCTAGAGCATCCACTTCCCAAATAAAAGAAGAAAATAGCCAAGAAGATATAAGAGAAAATAAAGTTGAAGAAATAAGGATTCAGTCTAATAATATTGCTAAAAGGAATATATAAAGATCCAAGATTAAATGAAGAATTAACTTCAAAAACAAATTTCTGTTTATAAATGAATAGTCTAAATCTAATTGATTTAGAAACAGAGATTCCATTTGTAGACTATTCTAAAATGATAGATTTTAGTCCTGGATCTCTAGTTAGAAAAGAGATGGAAGCCATTTAGGAAATGGTTCTTTGAAAACTTTAATATAACAAATCAAAAAATGATCTCTACACAATTCTATAACGAATTAGCTATAAGGAATAAAATAGTTGCTTTTGTTCCTTGGTTTATCGTTAAATATTCAGAACAATATTTAAACGTATTAGAGAGAAAATATTTTCTAGATAATGGTAAAGTTGTTCATAACATATTTCCATCTCAACAATCATTTAAAATGAACTCAAATGAAATAGAAATTAATTTCAAAGCATTTTCAAAATTAATTGAAATGACACCCTAACAATTACAATGGCTCAAGTTAATGAGTTGAGGAAAAAATAAAATTATACAAATTTGTATTTAAATATTATAGGAGAACAAATTACCGAACTAAATAAAAAAATAGATAAAATATCTAATTGGCAACAGAAAATTAGTTCTAAAAATACAATAATTAGTGGAGTAAATAAAGAAATTATAGCAAAATCATCAATCCAACCGCCTCCTGAAATTGAAGATTTCCATTTAAAACCCTTAGGAGAATTAGAGAAATTATTGGATCAAAAATTTAGGGACTTAAAATTAAATACCTTAAGTGATGATGTCACAACTGAAAATAGTAGAAAAAATTTGCCAGAAGGAATAAATAAAATAGAGAAATATGCTAGGAAGCCTATGCAAACAAAATTTTATTATCCTAGGCCAACACTTCAAGACATACTATATGAGGAACAAGAGATTTATGAGCAGCATAGCTATAATGGAAAACAAATTTATGAATGGAATATTGATGGATATACAGAAAGACAAATCTACAATACTATTCATAGAATGATGATGTATAGTACTGTCTGTAAAGGAAATAATAATACAGATAAGGCTATTGCTAAAATGATTATAGCAGGTTTTACGGGCCAATTAAAAGGTTGGTGGGATAATTATCTTAGCCCGATGGACAGAAATGAAATTTTGAGTACAGTCAAGCAAGAAAATATGGAAGAACAAGCAGTTTATACACTTGCCATAAATATATAGTAGAACATTTTACAGGGAGCTAGTCCGATAATAGTGAAAATATTAGGACCCTATTACAGAATTTCCAATGTAAAACTCTAACATCCTTTAGATTCTACAAAGATGTCTTCCTTGCTAGAGTAATGGAACTCCCAGAATCCAATGATGCTCACTGGAAATCTAGATTCATCGATGGACTTCCTCACCTATTCGCTGAAAGAGTTAGGAAAAATCTCAGGAATGGAGGGGTAGCAATAAATTATAATCAATATACTTATGGGAAGTTAATTGGAACTTGCATACAAGAAGGTTTAAATCTATGCAATGAAATTAGATTAAAGAAACAAATCAAAAGACAAAATTTAACAGAGAAGAAACAACTAGGAGAATTTTGTGCTCAATTTGGAATAGAAATGATGCCGTCAGATAGACAAAAAATTCTTAAATATAGGACCCCAGAGGGAAAAAGGAAAAGACATAAAAAACGAAGTGATAGAAAGGAAAAACATAAACAAAGAAACATAACCAGAAAAGACGAATGGAAAACTAAAAATAATGTAACAAAAAAGATAAGAAGATGTTACATATGTGGTGAGACAGACCACCTTGCAAATAGGTGTAGAAATAAAAGAGCTAAAAGATTAAAAAAGAAGATTAATAGTGTTAAATTAGAAGACCAAGAAAAAGAAAATATAATAAATACAATATTTTCTGAAGGAAAAGAATCTTTCGAATCTGAGGAATTAGAAGAAAAAGATAATCAAGACGAATTAGGAAATATAGAAGAAAATTTTGAAAATTTACCAACTTCGGATGAATCAAATGAAGAAGAAGATTCCTCATGTCCATGTAAACAAGGGACTAATGAAGAAGAATCAGATGATGAATTTTATGAATTAATGGCACAATTCAAAGATTTATCAACAGTAAATGTCCTTACAGATAATAATATAGTTGAATTGCTTAGGGAAATTAAGGACCCTGAAATAAGAAATATTATCCTTAGTAAAATGGATAATAATAAAGGTTCATCTTCTGAGTCAAATCAGGCATATGAAAACTTAATTAGTAAACTATTTGAACCTTATACAATTACTGAAGTTAAAAAAATACTCAGAGAAAAACAAACAATTAAAGATAACCCTTCCACTGTAGAAGATCTGAAATTAGAAGTTGAAAAATTAAAAGAATAAATAAAAAAATATTAAGAAATATAATCAGACTCTTACTACTAGGATAGAAATATTAGAAATAGACAAAAATAATAAATTCATTGAATTAAGCAAAGAAAAAATTGAGGATAATTTCCTATCCACGTTAGAGGTAGTGACCAGTCAAAAGTGGAATATAAAGATTGACTTGTTGATAAGTAATAATTTTAGAAAAACATTTACTGCTCTAGTAGGTAGTGGGGCAGATATTAATTGTATAAAAGAAGGGTTAATACCAACCAAATACTTTGAGAAAACAACTCATTCATTATCCTCTGCCAATGGAAAAAAATTGGACATAAGTTTTAAAATCCCAAAAGCTTATATATGTAATAATAAAAAATGTATCCCTATGAGTTTCCTATTAATTAAGGACTTAACAAATGATATAATCCTAGGTACACCCTTTCTAAAAAAGATTTTTCCAATAAAAAACATTAATGACAAAGGTATAATAGGAACATTTGAGGATGAGATAATAAAATTTGAATTTATTACTCAACCAATGGATAAGGTTATTAATGAAATAAGAGATTTAATAATTTTTAAAACAAATCAAATCTGTTTCATAAAAGAAGAAATTAATTCTCTACAGATAGATGAATTACTTGAAAATCCAAAATTAAAAGCAAAAATCAAAATGGTTCAAAATAGATTCGAACTTGAGACATGTAATTAACATCCTAATGCATTTTGGCACAAAATATGAAACTGAATCTTTGGAGAAAAATATTCCCACTAAGGCGAGACCTTGTCAAATAAACTCCGAATATCTAGAGTTATGCAAAGAAGAGATTAAGGGATTAATAGATAAAAAAACTAATTAGATCCTCTAAATCACCTTTGGTCATGTACTGCTTTTTATGTTAATAAATATGTAGAACAGGAAAGAGGGAGACCTAGACTTGTTATTAATTACAAGCCCCTTAATAAGGTCTTAAAATGGATAAGGTATCCAATCCCCAATAAGAAAGACCTTTTAGATATATTACATAAGGCAATAATTTTTTCAAAATTTGATTTAAAATCAGGATATTGACAGATCCAGATAAATGAATCAGACAGATATAAAACTGCATTTACAGTTCCTTTTGGCCATTATGAGTGGAATGTAATGCCTTTTGGTCTGAAAAATGCACCTTCAGAATTCCAAAATATCATGAATGATATTTTTAACCAATTCTCGAACTTTATTATTGTTTATATTGATGACATCTTAGTTTTCTCTAATAACATAGAAGACCACTTTAAACATTTAGAGATGTTTAAAACATTAGTCATCCAAAATGGATTAGTAATATCTAAACCAAAAATGAGTATCTTCCAAACTAACATAAGATTTTTAGGTCACAATATTGAAATAATTCCCATTAACAGATGCATAGAGTTTGCAGATAAGTTTCCTGATAAAATTATTGATAGAACTCAATTACAGAGATTCTTAGGAAGTCTAAACTATATAGCTTCATATTACAAAAAATCTTGCACAAGATACAACATTATTATATGATAGGCTTAAGAAAAATCCATCGGAATGGACAGAGGATCACACTAAAGCAATTAGGCTAATAAAAAAAAAGGTTAAATCATTACCATGTTTAACACTCGCAAATCCTAATTGAAAGAAAATAATAGAAACAGATGCTTCTGAAATAGGATTTGGAGGAATATTGAAACAAATTGATAATAATAAGTAAGAATATTTAGTTAGATTCCATTCTGGAAAATGGAAAGCAGCCCAGTTAAATTATGCTACAGTGGCTAAAGAAGTTCTTACTATCGTTAAATGTGTTTTAAAATTCCAAGATGACTTATTAAATCAAGAATTTATTATCAGAACAGATTGTTCTACTGCTAAATTTATGTTTAATAAAGACTTTAAGCATGATGTTTCTAAACAAATGCTTGCCAGATGGCAAGCACATTTAGCCCCATTTAATTTTACAATAGAACACATTAAGGGAAAGACTAATAGTCTCCCTGACTTCTTATTATCTAAATGAACATAGACATTGAAAAATTTAACTGGATTGGAGGATAATTTTTTATAGGAGTAAGTACCTTCTCTAAAATCCCAGATTATTGGGTTGAAGATAGAATTGAAGGAGAAAGTTATTGGATGAATGGGTTAAAATGGCCTGTATACAAATTTGAATTTTGGGATGAGCCAATCGAATATAAGGCACGACTCAAAAGAATTCAAAGAATAATAAGAAAAAAGATTGAGGAAACAAAAAAGATTATTTCTGAAATTCTTGTTCAACATCCAGATGCAGACATGTCTTATCATTATCGCATAAAAAAAATATTTGGATAGCAAATTTGCTATATCACCAAAACATTGCAGGATATTATGCCGGTTAAATGAATAATCCTTTTATTGCAGGAATGCTTCCTCAAAGAGGAAGAGGCAGAAACTCCTCCAATCAGATAGGAGGTAGGTTTAGACCAGGCGAAATTATACGCCAAGGTAACAGATCATTAATTAAAGATAACATTTCCGGAATAGAAAAATATAATAAAGTCTCTGAGGAAGAAAATGAGCTCTTTCCAGCAATTCCTCATATTTTAAAAGGGAGCAGAAAAAAAATGCCGCCGAAGAAGTATCATCTTCTTCAGTATCTTAGGCTAAAATACTGGAAGAAGGAGATGAATTAGCAAACTATAAATTTAGTGAACATCAGGAAGTAATTATACTCCTGAAAAATGAGGATTTAAGGTGGGAGAAAGATCCATGGTATCTAATGAAAAGATATCTGGATGTGACAACATTCACAACAGGTTCATATAAACCAAGAGCTCATTATGAGTGCATCCTGAAAGTAATGCAAAGTATTGAAATTACTTACACTTATTCCAACAATGGAAAAGAATTTAATTACTCAAAAGCAGTAATAAAAAAGTTCATCACTGCTGTTGAATGGGGAATTAACCCATTAGGTGAAAAAGAATATATTCACCCAGAATCTAAATCCCCGATAAAATTCAATTATTGGGACTATGTTGAGTCATTCAACAAAACTTTTCTCTATGAAAATTATAAGAGAAAACACACATGGTTTTTCAAAATTTGTCCATTAGTTTTCCAACAAGAAGTACCAAATTGGGTATTTCAATGGTGGTTAAATTATGGTCCTCCAATTTCTATACTCCCTGAAATTTTTTAGGGTTATTATACGGAATGGATCAATTGTTCGCCAAAAATTATCCAGGCGGAGAAATCACAAAAATGGATTGAAGGAATGGCCTCATTCTTCTTTTTTATGGAATTCTCACTTTCATGGATATGGAAATGGCTACTTGAAGTAGGAATGACCCTTACAAAAAATTTCCTGTATTAAAAGAAAATCTTGTTCTAAATTCTGGAGCAAATTAATGCTCATTAATCCAAAAACAAAAAAATATTTTTGTCAAGAAACACTTGATGAAATGGAGGAAAAGCTCCAAGAATACAAGGCACTCCTGGAGAAGGAAGAAAATCAGAGTCCTAGCCCCTTCGAGCAAATATCACAAAGAATCAGGAGCAAAAGAGGTATCATCTCGAAGTAAATAAGTATTCTTGTTTAGCAGGAGAATCACAAGACCCATTTGAAGAACCCAATCACGAAATTATCCTTGATCAATTATTTCAGGGAATCAGGACTGCTTTGAAAGCAAAATCAAAAGTTGGGACTTCTGAATCTTCGGAAGAACAAAGAATAGATTACCAGAAGAGATCCGAAGCAGAATCGGAAGAAAGTAATTTCTCCAAAATAATGAAGAAGTGAAAGCAGACAACATAATGCCGGAAGAAGACAAAGTCGGAAAATTTTGACCGAGTCAAAGACACGAACACGTGTCACACATGCAGCAACACGTGTCACACATACAGCAACACGTGTCATTCATGCAGCACGTCTGGAAATAACTCCAGCCATATGTCTCAATGCAGAGGACACCTGTCAATTACGGACGGACTTGAAATAATACTTTCAGATCCGGCCTTTCCTATAAATACACCCTCTTAGCTCATTAAGAGGCAGGCTAGAAATACTCTTGTACATGTATATCATCTTTTTCCTCCCTCACTAAATAAGACTTCAGCTTTGTGTACAGGTTTACACTTCTGTAAGTTTTTTACTTTAAATTATTGTATTTATTTACCGTATTTATTTACTGTATTTATATTCCTTTTAATTTTGCTCTTAGCCTAATGGAAGGCTAAATCCATACTGTTGAATTATCCATGACAACGAAGATGGCAAAGTTCTAAAAAAAAAAGTATTTTAAATTCATGATAAATATACAGAGAAAATGAATGAATATGGAAAGGAGACCCTTTGGGTCGTTCCCTTAAATTATGAGTATGAAGGAGGTCTGTATTGCCACTGCTGCCTGGTTTTGCCGAATATGGCGTTGTTTGGGCCTTTAGGTGGTGTTTTAAGACTGAATTCGTACTTATTAATTTAAAGGAGCGTAAAAGGTTCCCAAATTTACTCTATTCCTATTCATTTAAATTCTCTTCATATATGTCACAATTTAAGGTACTCCTTTATTTTGATCGCCTTTCGCCTACATGGTCGGATTTACATTCCGCCTACATGGTCGGATTTATGGCAATTTTTGTATATTTTTGCTATCTCTCGCCTTCCGCCTACATGGTCGGAGTTATATTCCGCCTACATGGTTGGATTTTAAGACGAGATTTTTGTATATTCCTGATCCCTCCATAGCATTTTGCCATGGCTCCTTATGGTAATATTAAATAATAATGTTTTGATTTGTATATATATTAAGTATTTGGCAGAGGAACAGTGGATAGTTTCCACTGTTTGTATTGGTGTAAAGCTAGGGTTTTTACTGTTCATTTTGAGCGTGTGATACTATAGCGATGTCTTTTGTTAATATCGTATTGGGGTTTCTAGTTGATTTGAAGTCTCTATCGAGGTGTGTTGATACAATCGTGCTGGGGGAATCGTGATTGCCAGTGATGTTGTCTGCTTCAAATGGTGATGAGGTTCGTATTGGGGGTGTCAGACAACATTATCTAAATGGCCGAGTTGATTCTAAAGCCATTGTGTTCGTGGTGGATGGTTCTGGATTTGTCATTTCCACCGAGATATTTTTGAATATATTACAAGTCTCGAGAACGGGCATCACCCAATTTTGATTTCGAGCGAGGCTAGGTATTGATGAGGGAGGTCGATTGTTTGTGGAAAAAGTGATTACCCAAAAGTTTTCTTAAGTTTGAGTATGGAATATTGTTGGATATTCTACGTGAGGCTAAGGAGGAACGAGGGGGATCACTTGACAGAGTGACAGATTTTCATTTTTGGATGATGACTGCAGTAGTTTTGGGAGTAAAGGTAAATTGGGCTGAATGGCTTTTTGATAGATTGTTGCGAAACTAAGTTGTTTGGCTTGGGGTGCAAAGGTATCAAAGAGTTATGGTCTCTTGTTATCGGATGTTTTTCTGGGCTGATGTGGTTAGTAGTTTGTTGGTTATGCCCATAGGAAATTCTATAATAAGATTAACGTGGGATGGTATAACAAGAGCAAGGGTGATATCGTGGTACAGCCTCTGGAGAAGTAACTGGAGCAATGCCTTGTGAGGTTGAGAGATCTTCAAGTGGAAGAAAAAAAGAAAAAAAAAGAGTTGCTTGGTTGATGATTCTATTGGATCTCTAGCTGTCTTGGCAGAGGCGAAGAGAAGAACAACGGGAACAAGAGATCAACTCAACCGCCAAAATGCTTTGGGAGTTTTGTCCGGCCTCAGCATGATTTATAGGATGGGAAGGAGGTGGGGGAAGGTGGAAAAGGCTGCTCAGACCTTAGGAGGCGGTATCATTGTAAGAGTTTTCTGAAGATGAGATGGATGGGTTAATTTTCTATATCACTGAGCCAAAACCAATGAAATATGCCGGCGACGAGAAAGATGGAGATTGTTTCACTTTCTCACTTGATATGTAGTGCATCATTACATATATTTTGTGTGATGTTTTGCATTGGAGCAGGTTTTGATGTTTAATTTTTGGTATTGCCAGTGCTCGTAATGTAACATAGTAATAGTGTTATTGGTTTTTGCTCGTGTTTTGCGCTTAACTTGTTTTATTTCAAGTTTAATTAAGGGATAATTACACTCTCCTCCCCTGAGGTTTGGTGTAATACACGTAGACCCCCTGTGGTTTGAAAAATTACATTTAGTACCCTTAATGTTTGCTTCTGTCTAACAAACAGGTCCCTCCGTTAGTTAAAATTCACCGAATTTGTTGATATTTACAAAAAAAAACTTAATGAAAAATCGATGTTTACCCTCGATTGACTTATTAATGACTTAATGCAGGCCAAACAAATCTTTTATGACTAAATTACCCTTATAACGGTGAAGATGTACCTCCTCTCATGCATTAACGTGTGACGATATATAAGAGTAGTTTGGTTATAAAAAGATTCGTTTGACCTACAATAAGTCAATAATAAGTCAATCGATGGCAAATCTCACATTTAATTTAATTTTTTTTGTTAATATCAACAAATTCTGTGAATTTTTACTAACGGAGGGACATATTTGTTAGACAAAAGCAAACCTTAGAGGTAGTAGATGTAATTTATCAAATCTCAAGGAATCTACGTGTAATTACACCAAACCTCATGGAAGGGGAGTGTAATTATCCCTTTAATTAAATACTTGCTGCTTATAACGTGCTTTCGGTGGGTGTTGAAATGGGTTGATCAAAAAGATGCATCGGACGGTTTAGTTATGGCTAAAAATATATATTTTACAAAAGTATTCATTTTTCTCCGGGAAAAAGAATATTTTCGTCCTCTAACTTTGCCCAAAATTCCTTTTAGTCCTTTAACTTTGACAGTATTAGATTTAGTCCTTTATCTTTCAATTTTGCGTAGATTCGGTCCTTTAGCTCAATTAAGACCATTTTGCCCTTTTGAGGCTAAGACACGATTAGTCCCTCCTCATGCTCTCAAAGTGGCCCAACATGCTTCCGAAATGAAATTAAGCCTCTATAAATTCATACCTTGTTTGACCGCCTTGCTGCCGGGATTCCAAGTCCTCGGTTTTACAGACTTCCTCCAACCACACTACCGCAGCAGATGGTTCGTGGATCCTTGGCTCCTTCAGCAGTAATCAGCACAGCCCTATTTCGTTTCCTACCTTAGGGCGTAAAAGTATTCCAATAATGGAGACTTAATAATATTTTGGGTAGACTAATTGAATAGAAGCCTATAATTTATTGAAGAAATATTTGGAATATTACATAGACATTTTAGCTCCCTATCGGAGGAGAGAACTATTTAGCCTCTCATATGGGAGAGGACTTGACTGGTTGGGGATAACCCCATACACTAGATAACCTGATACTTAGAAAATTTTAAAGACACAATTTTATTTTTCTGAAGAGTTGGAGAAGTTTTCTGATGATCCCCATCTGCTTCCTAGCTCTCTATTTATAATAGTCCGTGGACTTCAAACCCGGACTTCAATCTTGTTTTTTGGGTGACGTCACTGCGTTCGTCACCAACTTTGTCTTTTATCTTTCCAGCTGTGGTCATTATGCCTTGTCGGCCATGTGCTTGCCAGCTGGTGTCATTTGTCTTTCTGACTGTTGGCCCTTTTGTCTTCTTCTGCCGACAGTCTCCTTTTTGATTTTTTACATCTTGAGGGTTTTACCTCCCTTTGTAAAAATCCTTTCTTTTGCCCTTCTCTGGTCTTGGTTCGGGTTTATTTTGAGTTACCCGAATCTTTGTTCCGAACAAGGGCTTTTCCTGTTTTTCACAACAAGGGCATAAGTGGTTATGCCATTGTCCTACATGCATCATGTTGCATGCCTTCTTCCTTGTGTTCTCTGTTGCAGGCAACTTATTTTCCCATATAAGCATTCTTTTCTTTTCAAACAAGCTTTCTGCAAACTCAGTGCTTTTTCCTGTCATGGAGTTTAACAGGAATGATCCATTTAATTTATTGGAAATATTTTAAATGGATATTTGACTTTATCCATCTCTGTGAGACAGACCCAGTATCCCCATGCTCTTCTGGTGGATATGTCATCTTCACTAAGGGAAGACACCAGGGGAGCCTCTCCTGTGGCAGCCTTGACTCGGTTGAATGCTACCATGTCTGGTCTCTGCAATTTGATGAAATGGAATGCTGGGTGAGACCTTTTTCCTGCGATTTCTGGAGCTATGGAAATGAACTTGAGCTCCAAAAATATCTACTCGTTTAAGGTGGGGATTGTTTTGCCATGCGTCATATACCGCCCCACTAATCCATTCCGGAAGCTTTGAGATTTCCGGAAAGCTTGGTGACGTAGTATGAACTGAAGCAAGGGCTCCAAAATCATACCACTCTCGTACCTCTTCTGGTTTAGACCCTTCGATCATCCAGATTCTGTTATATTTTACGGATGTGTCTACGATGGTCTTGCCTGGGCTTATACCTTTACGGGAAACAAGTTTTTCCCATGATTTCTGATAATCCTGCCAAGCGGAAACAGAAGATAAAGCTTCGTTAGTATTAACCTTAGAGAGTGCCCGTCATTGGCCTAAGTTAATCTCTTCCTCTTTTACCCCAAAGGTGCTGGGTTGACTTGAATTATCAGGAGTTTGCACTTCCTGTAACTCAACTTTTGCCTGTTCACCAGAATCTGGCGATGGCCTTGTGCAAGCAGTACTTGAATCTGCCGCTACAGGTTTAGAGCCCTGTTCTCTAATTGCAGGTTTAGAGCCCTGCTCTCTTAATTCTCGAGCTATCACCGAAGATGACGCCTTTCGAATTGGTTCCAGTAGGTCGTCCCATAACGAGCTTGCAGCAAGTTTGGTACTCCTGATGGCGCTCTGGACGGTGTCCAGATCAGCTCGTTGGACTTGGCCAGCTATTTGGGCTTTAATTGTTAGCTGTCCAAATCTCTTATCAATCTCCTCAAGGTTCTCCCTGAGGTGTCTGAGCCTGATGATGACGGAGTCTGCTTCAACTGCCTTCATCTCTTGTTAAGATATCTGCAAGAACATTTTCATGAGATTTGATAATGACAATATCATAACAATAATATTGGCATTCTGCCTGCCACCTAATAATACGAGCTTTCTCAATCTTTGATTCAAGTTTATTTTTTAAGAAAGCCTTAGCATTCGTATTATCAACTTTTAATGTAAATCTTTGGCTAGTAAGAACAAAGGCCATTTTTTGAAAGCCTTCCAAACTGCAAAGAATTCCTTCTCGTTAATATGCCATAATTTGGCTTGTTGTTTGGTGAACATCCCTCCTGAGTATCTCCATGGCTCTTCGCCAGTAGCCGTTTTTATCATGAGCACTGCTGCCCATCTGTAATCGTTGGCGTCCGTGTAAACTACCAAATCATCTTCGTCTTGGGAATTGCAAGCTTTGGCAGGCTATTGCAAATCTGTTTTAACTCCCGGACCCTTTGCGTATGAATTTCCTCCCATTTCCACTTTGAACTTTCTGTTTCTTTCAGGAGTGGACGGAAATCCTTTCTGTATTTTGCAAGGTCCTTGATAAAGATTCCTGCAAAAATTGACAACTCCTAAGAAGCTTTGGAGTTGCTTCTTATCTTTAAGAGTGTCAGGAAAATTGCGAATCTTCTCTACAATGTGTTCCTGCAACTCAATACCTGCCTCGTCAATAAGAATTCCTAAAAATTCAATTTTATTGACAGCTATAATGGCTTTCTTTCGGAGAGCACTAGTCCCTCCTTATGGCATGCATCGGAAAATATTTCAAGATGTCTAATATGATCCTGTATATTTTTAGATGCAATCAAGATATCGTCTATGTAAACAAACATAAACTCTAGATAGTCTTTGAAAAGATTATCCATCTTTCTTTGAAATATCTGGGGTGCATTGGCAAGTCCCATTGGAAGTACATTCCAGATATATTGTCCATGAGGTGTGGAAAATGCAGTATATTTCTTTGAGTCATTTTCCATCTTAATCTGATAGAATCCAGATTTGCAATCAAACTTAGAAAACACTTTAGCACCTTTAATGCAATCAATTAAGTGTTCTCTACTTGGGATATAATAACCATCAAATTGTAATATTCTATTGATGCCTTGATAGTTAATAACTAACCTGGGTTTACCTCTTTTTATCTCACCATGATTTCTTACCAGAAAACCAGGGCTACTATAGGCAGAGACTCCAGGCTCAATGAGTCTAAGATTGATATGCTCTTTGATGATCTCCTGCATATCTTTCTTATCCTCCATGTTCATTTGGATGGGCTTGTATCGGACATACTCGTACTTGCATTCCTCTTTGACCTTTAGAGTAGCCTCGATCTTGTTTTTATCCCACCATGCCAAAGGATTCTCACTGAAATTCCTTTGAATAAGTCTCTTGACATTCTCGAGAGAAAGTTTACTTTCTCCGTCCATGTCCATCGACCTGCATTCTTGTATAGCTTCCTTTAAGATCCTAAGATCTTCTTCCGAAGCATCATCAAAGCCCTGTTGCCTGAAAGACAAAAGAGCCTTACCAAATTTTCTTTTATCCTGCATTTTTGGATGGGTTAATTTGGCATCATCACCATGTTTGCTGCGAAAATTTATGGGCATTATCCTGTTAAATGCCTTTTCTCTTCGCAAAACCTGTATCTCGCTACCACAGTTAGTAGTAAAGATCAACAGATTTTTGTGGTTATCCTGGACATATTTTGCAAAGGTTTGGATGAAATTATTACCTAACAAAATATCTGCTCCTGTATCATGAAAGTAAATAGGAGGCGTCTTTACCTTGAACCAAGGTGTTCCAAATGCTCCTCCAATCATGATTTTTGCTTCTCGTATACCCTTATTGAGTACAAGAATTTTTTGTGAAAAATCCCTTCCTGCAATAATGGGTAAGGATTCCATAGCTTCACTAGGGAATACACCAGGTTTTGCCGTGCAAATCCCTGATCCTGAGTCAATATAAGCTGCAAAATATTCTGACTTATATTGTTCATACAACATACCAACAGATATGTATATAGAAAAGGGGCTCGTCATTCAATTCTAATGGTATAACCATCCAAACTGAATTCCATACCATTACCTTTCCTTCCCCATGGTTTATGATCTTCAAGGAAATTTATTCCTAGAGTCATTATCCCATTTTCTCGTCCTGCAACACCTGTAACAATAATCTCATGGCCTGCTATTTCTAGCATACCTTCATATTTTCCCACAACAGGTTGTTGTAGATGGTATAAGTCATCACAAGGAAAACAATTTTCTGTTCTAGTGATGTCAAATATAACTTGGATTTGTTTCCAGCCTTCAGGGCACCTAAGTTTTACGTTATCCACCCTAATAGCTCGAGGCTTTAACAACTCGGGTTCCTTTCCTTTATAGGCCATAATCCTATCTTCTGAAAAGGACATCCTGCTACTAAATTCAGTTTTAGAACTAAGGGTTCGATCTAAAACTAGGTGATCTTTTATCAAGATATCAACACCACCTATTCTAGGTATTCTAATAGGATCTGGTGTCATTACCTTAGCGAATTCCTTGAAAATTCTAGGAATTTCAATATACTCTTTCCTAAGAAATAAATCAGAATGATGTGTGTTGGAAAGGGCGTAAGCTATTCTATATGTTATAGAATATGGTCTATTCCCATCTTTCATAAGATCCTTTCTTTTAAAATCCTGATGAAGGGTTAAGACTCTACTGAAATCTTGGTCTGCTAGGTTGTATGCTATCCTAGGATGAATATCAAACATCAATTTTCCTGCATACAAATTTCCTATCATTGTCCCAAGACAACCATCTCTTAAGTTATTGATTCTTCTATCCATTATTGACAGATGTATTTCTGAATCAATTCCTTCCTTAAAAGTTGCTTTTATTACTACTTCAATAGCTCCTATATGGATCCATTTCATAGTAACCGCTACTTCCTCTCTAAGTTTACTTAATTCTTCAAGAATTTCTTCTTTAGGAATAAGCTGCATTTCCATAACATTACCAGTAAGTTCCATAGGAATTGCAAACTCACCTGAACTTACTTTGTAGATGATATGATGTTTCCTCTGGTTTAGTCCTATCTGGTTAAGGACTCTTCCGATTCCTCCAATCCTAAATCCGTCATATGGGTTGAGATTAGAGTCTTGTCTCATGATTCTTTCCATGGTTTTGTTTGATACCGTCAACTTTGAAAAGAATCCTGATAGGCTATCTGAGGTTTGGAGCCTATCTCCTTCGTTGTAATTACTCTGATTCGGTTGAAGATCCATCCGAATCACTTTCTATTTCTTCTTCGTAGATGCTTTCATCTGAGGGAAGATCTTCGAATTGGTAGATTGGTACCAAATCACCATAGTAGACTGCATCTAGGATGTCGTTTGTGCCTTCAAACTGGCGTAATTCACCACGTTTCTGCGGGCAATCTGGGGAGATATGTCCCTTTGCTCCACACGTCCAGCAGTTGCAATCCTTAAAACTTTCATTAGCTCGGGTATGGGCTCTTCTGAAAGTTCTTCTTGTAGGGGTTCGTCCTGTGGATTTCGCCTCTGATCGTCTAGATCCTTGGGATGAAACCCTTGTTGGTCCTGTTCTCTGTCCAGATTTGTATGATCTGGCTTTTGATTTAGACCACCATGATCTTCTTCTAAAAGAGGATTTTCTGGAACTCCTGGAATAAGAGTCACCACCTTGCTTTCTCCTCTTCTTTTGCTCGCTTGATTCCCCTATAATAGTTGGAAAATCGTTATTATCACAACAGAGAGGGGTTCTTTTGATTTTACCTCTCAGTCTCTTCATGTTCTTTTGGACGGATGCTTGGTAACACTAATCCTTCAGTTTGTCTTTAAGAAAAGACATCCTCCTTGCAACTGAACCCAGCTGCCCAGCAGGTACTTTGTAAGATTGTATCAACATTTCCCTCCACAGGCTGCAGATCTTTGCAAAGAACATTGGGGCGGCTACTTCGGTTGTTACCCCACTCTGGAAGAAGTATTTGCGGAACCAATAGATATATTCATCTACAGCACAGATACTTCTTAACTCGAGACCAAAGAGGGCTTGTGCATACTCCCTAGCCTTTTCCGTTCTGCTTCCTTTGAAGTATCCATCTCCGATGAAATGGATCTTGATTAGCTTCCCGAGCCTATCCGCGATTGCACTTTTAGACTCTCCTTCAAGGATGCTTGCTTTGGTCTCTTCTGGGGTATTATCCCATCCGATCTTTACCGACCCTTCTAAGCTTAACTCCAAAAGTTTTATGAAGTTATCCTTGTCTAGTTCCAACGTAGTTGCTGCAATTTTCATGGCTGCAACCCATTCATCTATCAGCTTCTCGATGTTTCGGAAGTCGATAACATCCAGGTTGAGTACCGTGCCATATGGGTGTAAGGGCTGGAGCTTGGTCCTTGCCCATGGTGTGTTTTCAGGCACTCGTCTTGGATTTCTTCCTGGATTTTCTCGCAATCTTGTCCCCACGAAGGTAGGGGTAGCATTAGTGTGAAAATCTGTACCTTCTCTCATTGGCTGATCCTGTGGTGGATCATTTGAGCCTGTGCTTCCCTCCGGCGGTGGTAAAGCTGGAGCGACCTCATTGGTTTGAATATTAACTAAATCCACAATCCCTAGTTGGGAAAATGATTCAGCTAACTCTTGTAGATCCGATAGGTCCACTCTAGATATCTCCATTATTTTATGGATTTGATGATCTCGATGATTTGTTCCTCTTGTGTCTTTGGCTTCGAGATCTCCTTCGCCTTTCCTTTCTGATGTAGGAAAGATACTGGTCCAAGGGCGTCCCTGATGCGTTCCTGATGAGATCTGGATGTCTCAGGGGTATTCCTTTGATTTCTTCTCAGATCTGTAACCTCAATCTTCAGATCTGTAAGATCCTTCTGTAGATCTGGTAGGATTTTTAAGATGTCATCCATCTTTTGGTTCAAGAGGTCTATTATCATAGGTATATGGATTAGCCTATGTCCATAGTCTTGAACTGTCTTTTGTACCTCTCTAAGGTCCTGAGAGTACTTCGAGGTATCCGGTTCGAGTTCCTTCCAATCAGTTCCTTTAATCATTATTTTTAGAACTGTATTTTTTCAGGAATCTACCTGTTCCGGATCTCCTGGCTGGGATTCTTCCATGGATCTCAGCTCCCTGTAGACGTCTTACTGCATTTCCCGGTAACGTCTCTCGAACATGGCGATGTCTATGCCATTCCTCTCTTTCTTCTTTTGGAAGAAATGACGCATCGACCAACCTCGGACTGTTGGTGATATTTCTAAGAATTTCCATAAGAAATTCTGTTTTTTGTATTTTCAGAATCTGAAAATACTCCCTGTTTTCAGTGTAACTCGAACTTTCGCTCGGTTCCATGCTTTTAAAGTTCTCCTCCGTTAGGGATAAAACATCAATATGTAATATAAACAAATATTTCTTCAATAAACCTTGGCTTTGATACCATTTGGTTTGAGCAGGGGTTAAATTTATTAAAGGAACACAATTTGGACTAAATTGTTCAAGAAAAGTTGCAAAAGGGTAAATATGTCCAAAATACTGCCAGAGGACTAAAATTACTCATTTTTGAAAGTTACAGGACTAAAATTAAAACAGAGAAACTTAAAGGACTAAAATTAATAGATGGTAAAGTTAACGGACTAAACTAATATATTCCCCTTTTTCTCCGTGCAAAAGGGTTTTGAGAAAAATAATTTTTTTAAATTAAAAAAATATTGGGAAAGGTTCCATATTAAAGTAATTAATATTTTTTTTAATTTTTGTGAAGTATTGAACTCTATTATTCAAGAATATTCAGTTTTTTGCGTGCACATCCATGTGCAAGGTTGTAAATTGTAGTTGGAATTTAAAATGCTACGACCAAAATGATTTAGTATAATAAGCTAATGAGATTTTAGAAGCGAAATTTAGAAGGAAAAAAATATATATATAATGATGTGAAATTAATGTCGAATGCTTGAATTTTGTTGGAGGTATAAAGGTAGGTCGATTGAAATGTAGAGCTGATTTTGAATTTGGTTTGAAATGTACGGATGATTTCGAATTTGGTTTGAAATGTGGGGGACAAAAATGAGTCTTATCTTAATTGAGACTCTTAGATTTGTTTTGAATGCGATTTGTTTCATTACTGAGTTAGCTGTCGTGGCACGTCATTTCTGAGTGTATATAATAAATAATAAATTACTTTTGGACACTATAAAATATATTTTATATTAAAATAAGAATAAAAATATATGAACTGTCTTAAGGGTATTATTGACTAAATAAAAAAATTGTATTTCTTTTTTATATACCAGCCATTGTGGCACGCCGTGTGTGCATGTATATCATAAATAATAAATAAATAAAATAATTTCAACAATATTTGTGCTTTAAAGTGTATAATAAATAAGAACAAACTATATGAATCAACATATTATGTTTAAAAAAAAAAAAGAAAACACAATCTAAGGGCATTATCGACACAATAAAAATATTATTATAGATGTGTCACGAACCATTTTCTTTTCGGCCCCATTCAATGGTGTGGCTTGTATTAGAAGTAGTTTTTTTATTCAAATTATTTAAATTAGATATGCATTGGCATTAAGTAATAATAAAGAGAAATATGTAATAAAAATTAAAATAAAATAACCATAGTAATAGTAATTATAATATAAATAATAATATTAAAAATAACGGGAATAATAATAACAATAATGATAGGTTTCATTCGAACCATCTAAATAAGTTGGGCGGGAAGTTTGTGTTTCCATTGGGTTGAAATACTATGATTGTCTTTTCCATTGTGGTCTTTATTATGTATTTTTTATATACATACGTTTTATATTTTATACACAAAATCAGTGCGGAGACCGATGCTAATTTCTGACTATTGTACGGTTTTTTTTTTTTTTTTTTTGTTATACACCTAGGGTTCATACTGTTCATTCCGACCTTGTCAAACTGTACCAATGAGTTTTATTGGCTTTATCACGGGGTGTGTAGTTTTTAGAATCTCTAGCAGGTTGTGTACCGCCGTGCTGATGATTGTTCAAAAGTTGAGGGAATCCAATTTAGCAGGCATGTTAACTGCTTCAAACATTGTTGGTGTTCGTGTAGGGGATGTCAGACAATTTTATCTAAACGGGCAAGTTGATTTCCAATAGTATTGTGTCCAAAATATATGGTTCTCCAGTTGTTATATCTGTCGAGGTATTGTTCAATTGAAAGCATGCGTGAATCGCGTAGGGAGGACGCGTGAATGCGAAAACGCGATAAATTAAAACATAAAAATTAAAACATTCTATAAACAGAAAGTAAATACACGTTCAAGGGGTGTTCCCTTGAACCTCTCGGATGTTCGTTGTATCTCATGATCAAAATAAACATGCTAAATCATGGTGGCCATAGGATTGCAACAAAGGAAATGTGAAACCTACCCGTTATTGTTTTCTTCAAACCGTTATGTGCGTTGTTCCACATTTTGCCACCAAGATTCCAAATTAGAAACCCTCTATATTGTCCACCCAATCCACCGAATCTTGATCTCCCGTGCTAGCAAGAAATCAAGAGTAGTATAATATAGGAGGACAAATTGACCTAGCGTTATGAATTAACGTGATCAATATGTCTATAATTCTCTTGTATCAAAGACAAGGAACTAGATAGTTTCTTGGAGAGTGGAGAGGAGAGGCGGACAAGTGAGAGAGAGGGAGAGTGGCCGAGTGTGTGTATGTGTGTGTGTGCTAGAGTTTCATCACCTAGTGTTGTGTGATTCTATGAGAATTTATAGAAGGGACTTCTCCTAGTCCTCTTCAAACTCTCATAGAGAAGCATAGGTTGACTAGGATTTTGACCTAATCAAATCCTAGTCAACTTAGTTTAAAGACCAAGTCAAACTTAATCTTGGCCATTGATCTCTCTATTCGATCTCGTCCATCTCTCTCTTAGATGGATTTCATGGAATATTTTAAATCCAATTTAAAATAATCCCTAAGGCTTTAAATAATTAAATAATTATTTTGAGCTTATTTTCCAATTTAATAAATCTAATTTATTACTTAATTCTGTTTAATCAAATTAAAATTAATTATTTAAAGCCTATTCCCTCAATTTAATAAATCAAATTTATTAGTTAATTTTATTTTAATCCAATTAAAGAATTAACAATCTAAAAAGTGAACCAATTTAATCTAATTAAATTGTTCTATCTCCCAGAATTAATTCCAAATTGATTCCTCCACTATCGGTGGATTGTGTGTGACTCTTTAGGTTCACCCTCAGTTAGACTTGGCCGAATTTTCAATCATCCTATGATGGGAATTTATTCGTCACCATGGGTGGTCATCTAGCAACAGTCCATGACACTAGCGACTATGTGAATATTATGGCGTGAACATTTAGACTCTTTAGTATGTTTGTCCTTCCGTCTTCCATTTCACATCTATAGTCTAGGGTTTGGACAATAGGTGTCGGTACCCATTCTTGACTAAAGCTTTGGCTCGTCCATACCAAATGCCACAGGGATCTCATCCCACTGTTCAGTTACTGTGGCCATAGATTTACTGGAGGACGAGTCTCCGAGTGTAAGTGGGATAGTACTGTCAATCCTTTTGACAGGAGATGGATTCTATATTAGGACCTACTGTTCACACAACACACCTTGACTGCACTAGAAAGGGCTTATGATAACCCAGTCTCTTGACTTGGTAACCTCTTGTCAAATCTAAGATACGGGTACTGTGTGCATGTGACCACAATAGTCCCTCATGTCCGAAGACCAAACCCGTACTGTCGGAATCGGGAATTCGAGTCATACCGACCAACCCACTCAAGGTTTTCCATATGAAGATTGTCACGAGTCACCTCAATTAGCCGACACCAAGCTGGCAAACCCACTAACATTTCATGGACAACCTTCATCACTTGTCGATGAAACGCGACTGCAATCGCTTAGTGTAAGTCCCAAATGGACTGTCGATACCCTATCTCGAGGTCCTTCGACTTGGAGTATATCAGACCGATCCACATAAACTGATTTCATGACTTGCCATCCTATGCGCAGTCCAGTTTCTTGGATTAAGCTTTCGCTCTGTGGGTTTTGTTTGTGCATTGAGCAGTTTGTAATGTAAAGTAGTTAAGTGAACACAAACAAAGAATTAATGCCAAATATGATTATCGCTTTTATTTATAAACTTTATTTAAACACCATATCATCAGAAATAGGTTACATAAGTTTAACAGGATTGGCTTCACGGTCACCTATTATAACAATCTCCCACTTGACCTAAAGCTAATCACCCATATGTCTTAACCCCATCTTCTCAAGATGTTGCGTATCAGCAATTTGTGACATTGGCTTTGTCAGAGTATCTGCTGAGCTGACTCGGTCCATCTGAATGTCACCTCTTCCTATCATTTCCCTCAAAAGGTGGTAGCGTCTAAGTATGTGCTTGGATTGGTGATGAGACCTAGGTTACTTTGCTTGCGATATTGCTCCTGTTTTATCACAGAAGATAACCACGGGCTCGGTAATGCTAGGCACCACACCCAACTCTTGGATGTAGTTTCTCATCCAAACCGCTTCCTTGGCAGCTTCTGATGCTGCTATGTATTTAGCCTCAGTGGTGGAATCGGCTGTGTGTCTTGCTTGGAGCTTTTTCAAGTGACCACTCCACCATTAAGTTTGAACACATAGCCCGACTGAGACTTGGCATCATCCTTGTCCGAATAGAAGCTAACGTCGCTAAAGCCTTCCAAAATCAACTCCCATAGGCCAAGAATACATCCTTAGTCATTCTTAGGTACATAAGGATACTCTTGACTGCATTCCAATGTGCTTTGCCTGCACAGGACTGATATCTGCTAGTTACACTTAAAACATAAGCTGAAGGACAAGCGGATCCGTCCGGGAGCGCGAGCGGAAGCGAGAAAGGCGATAAATATGTAAATTTAAAACAATTAAATAAACGTAATCCCAACGGGTGTACCCTTGGGTGCTCAACCGAGCATTCGATGTAGGATGTATTAATATAGAAGCATATATCTAATACATAGGGCGTAGACAAAATGTAAATCTACTAAAGCGTAGTAAACCATTACCTTTGTAGATTTCATGTGTGCGCGGCTACTTGCGTTGTTCCTTCTCCGAAATGTTCACAAAATCCAGACGTATGGATTCTCCAAAGATGATCCACACTACACCAGAATAAACTCATGTTCTCCTTGCTAGAAGAAAATGGGTTTATGAAGGAATCGGTTTAAGAGAATAAACACTATGAATTAGTGTTCTCTTAAACCTACTTTGTTCTTCCTTTTGATCCAAGATCAAAATGAAGAACACAAGTGGCAGAGGGAGAGAGTGGCCGAGATTTAGAGGGAGAGAGGAGCCGAATTTTTGTCTTCTCTTTTTCTTGCAAAGATGAATTATGATTCTCTTACACAAGGTGTCGTATATACTCATATCTATACATAATTAATGTGATTATTGAAATGTGTCTAGGTTCATCCAAGGATGTCTAGATACATCCCAATTAATTACCATAAATTCTTCAATCAAGCCTACCAACTTTTAAGGTATGATCAAATCATACCAAAAGGGAAGGGCTTGATTGGATTTGATTTGTCTCTTACCAAAAGAGATAAGTCAACTGCCACCTTGCATGGAACATGGCTGAATTTTGCTTCCTCCAAGGGAGCATTTTTGGCCATGCTCAATATGGGAAGAAGTCCAACTTCTTCCTATTCCAAAATAGGAATTAATTCTCCTCTCGGGTCAAAACTTAACGGACCGAGTTTTATCGTAATCCAATTACGACGAACCCAAAATTAAATCCAATTTAACGTCCATTTAAATTATTCCGGTTGGTCTTTTAATCCAATCAAAAGATCCAACATCTCGACTTTTCATATTTAATCGATAAATCCAATTTACCGATTAAACGAGGGCTAGATACAATATCGACCCATCTATCCAATGGATTATCCCTTAAGTAATGCAATTACTTATTTACCCTTCGAGATTGACTCCAAGTCAATCTCTCAACCTTCTTGGTGATTTGTGTGTGACCCTTTAGGTTCACCCTCAGCTAGGCTTGGGCCCGTGTCCCATAAGGGCCCGTTACCATGGGTGGCCGTCTAGCAATGGTCTATGGCACTAGAGACTGGGTGAATGTTGGCGTTAACATTTAGGCGGCAATTCCGTATGGGTACGGTCCTTCCGTCTACCGTTTCCCGGCCTTAGTCTAGGGTATGGAATTGGGCGTCGGTTCCCATCCTTGACTAGGCATTTATACTTAATACTCGAGACTATGCATGCTTCATTGCATCGACACAGGAAACCATTCTCTGTTCGACCAACCACTGTGGCCACAGCTTTAAACCACATGAACGTGTCTTCGAGTGCATAGGAGATACCTTTGTCACATACTGACAGGGAACGGATCCTCTTTTTGGAACTCATCGTCCTCGCTACACATTTTGACTGCACTGGACAAGGTTTATAATGATCATCTTATAGAATGATCACCTCTCGCCAGATCCAAGACACAGTCGTCTTGTGCACGTGACTGCCATGGTTCCTCAAGTCTGAGGACTACTCCCGTACTATCAAAATCGGGAAAATCCAATCATACCGATCAAGCCTCCAAGGCTCCCATATAATGATTCCCGCGAGTCAGTCCAGTCGGCTCGACCCCAGTCGACCAACCCACAAGATCGTATAGGCGTCCTACGCCTGTCGCCGATGAAACACGACACTCATCCAATGAACACGACTCTTGATGCAAGTCTCAATAGGACTCTCGATGCCCTGTCTTGAGGTCCTCAACTTGGAACGTTTCATACCCAACTCTTAATCAGTTGGTTTCATGACCACCATCCAATGCGTAGTCCAACTGCATGAGTTGTTAACCGTGGTTTGTGGGCTTTGTTGCGATATAAGTAAAACACCGTTTTAACATATGTAAAATGAGCGCAACAAAGTAGGTACCAATAGTGATGAACACTCATTTTATTCGTCACTTAATAATATTACATTACATCAAGTTGTCAAATAGGTTATAAAACGCCAAACCTATTGGCTTTTTGGTCACCTATTCTAACAATCTCCCACTTGACCTAAAGCCAATCACTCATTGACCTCGAACCTCTTATCCAGATGGTGAGTATGGGCAACTTGCGACATGGGCTTAGCAAGTGGATCTGCTATATTTTCTGCAGAGTTGACTCGGTCCAACCGAACGTCACTCCTGCTAAATATCTCTCTAAGAAGATCGTGACGTCAAAGAATATGGTTGGATCGTGATGAGATCTCGGTTCCTTTGCTAGCGCTATCGTCCCGCTGTTATCATAGAAGATAACTGCAGGCTTAGTAGTGCTAGGTACTACACCCAACCCTTGGATGTAGCTCATTAACCAAACCGTCTCCGTAGCAGCTTCCAAAGCTTCAATGTATTCAGACTCTGTGGTGGAGTCCACTGTGGTAGCCTACTTGGAACTTTTTCAAGCAACCACGCCACCATTAAGTCTGAACACAAAACCAGACTGAGACTTGGCATGATCATCATCCGACTGGAAGCTAGCGTTGCTGTAGCCTTCCAGTATCAACTCTCCACTGCCGTAGATCAAGAATATGTCCTTAGTCCTTTTCAGGTACTTCAGGATAGAGTTGACCGCACTCCAGTGTGCCTACCCGGCACACGACTGATATCGACTGGTCACGCTCAAAGCGAAAGCCACATCAGGTCTAGTGCACTGGACAACGTACTGAATGCTGCCTACGGCTGAAGCATAGGGGATGTCTAACATCCGTTTAAGCTCCTCATCAGTCTTAGGAGACTGCTTCTTGGATAACTTAATTCCAAGCCTCATAGGAAGGAATCCTCATTTTGAGTTCTCCATCTTGAATTTCTTCAAGACTTTCTCAATATACGAGGACTGGGCCATTCCTAACATCCTTCTAGATCTTTCCCTATAGATCTTGATGCCAAGGATGTAAGATGCCTCGCCAATATCCTTCATGGAGAATTGTGTTGACAATCAAGCTTTAGTGGTACCCAACATATTAGCATCATTCCCAGTGAGCAAGATGTCATCCACGTAAAGCACTAGAAACATAACCGAGCTCCCACTGATCTTCTTGTATACACAAAGATCGGACTCGTTCTTGATGAAATCATATCCCCGTATGACTTCCTCAAAACGTATGTTCCAGCTTTGGGAAGCTTGTTTGAGGCAATAGATGGACCTTTGGAGATGGCAGACCTTCTGCTCTTCTCCAACAGATGTGAAACCTTCCGGCTGATCCATATAGATCTCTTCCTCTACGAAACCGTTGAGGAAGGCGGTTTTCACGTCCATCTGGCATATTTCATAATCATACCGTGTTGCTATGGCAAGCAGTATCCGAATGGACTTAGCCATTGCTACGGGTGAGTAGGTTTCCTTAAAGTCGATCCCGGGTCGCTGAGTGTAACCCTTCGCCACAAGCCTGGCTTTAAAGTTTGTAACCTTCCCGTCAGCTCCAAGCTTACGTTTGTAGACCCATTTACACCCTATGGGTTTTACCCCTTTGGGTAGGTCCACTAGGGTCCAAACCTGGTTTGTACCCATCGAGTCCATCTTGGATTTCATGGCCTCAAGCCACTTATCCGAATTGATGTACGACATCGCTTCTCCGTACATCTTTAGATCATTATCCAACTGATCGGTCAGGCCCAGAAATCCATACCTATCAGGTGCATGGCATACTCTGGCTGACCTACGGAGGACTGGAACATTATCAGTGGGAACTACCGACTCAGATGTCACTGTCGCCTCATGGTGTACCTCACGTGATTCCTCAAGGAGTACCTCATCGCGTCAACTATCCAATGGAAAACCCTTTTCCAAGAACACTGCGTAGCGCGAGACAAAAACCTTTTGCTCGGAGGGATCATAGAAATAATACCCTGCAATTTCTTTCGCATAGCCTCTGAACCTGCATAAACTAGACCTCGAGTCTAGTTTATCTCCCACTAATCTCTTGACATATGCGGGGCAACCCCACACTTTCAAGTATTTGTAGGAGGCAGGCTTGCCATGCCATATTTCATATGGCGTCTGGGATATCTTCTTAGATGACGCCAAGATCAAAAACTTTGGCCGCCGTCTCAAGAGCGTATCCCTAGAGGAAAAGGGGGAGTTCGGTAAAACTCATCATGGATCGGACCATGTCTAACAAGGTCCGATTCCTCTTTTCAGACACACCATTAAGCTGTGGTGTTTCTAGGGGGGTCCACTCAGAGAGAATCCCATTCTCTTTTAGATAGTTAGTAAACTCACCACTCAAATATTCTCCACCTCGGTCCGACCGAAGGGCTTTGATCTTTCGACCGGTTTGGTTCTCTACTTCAAGTCTGTATTCCTTAAACATTCCAAAGATTTCAGACTTGTACCTCATCAGGTAAACATAACCATACCGTGAGTGATCACCGGTAAAGGTTATGAAGTACGAGTACCCATCTCTAGCCTGAGTATTTAGTGGGCCACAGACGTCCGTATGGATCAAATCCAATAGACCATTGGCTAGCGTGCTTTGTCCAACAAAGGGTTTCTTGGTCATCTTTCCCTTTAGACAGGATTCGCAGGTCGGTAGGTTGTCCGAATCGTCTATTTCTAGACTCTTTGAGTCCACCAACCTTCTTATCCTATCTTTGGAGATGTGACCCAACCTCACGTGCCATATCTATGCGTTATCGTGATCATCACGTTTTTGTTTATGTTCCGCAGTCATAATCCAATTAGGCTGTTGAAGTATGTACAGACCGTTTACCAATGTACCAAGCAAGTGAGAAATACCATCCTTTATAATAAAAAAACCGTTTTCTTTGATGGTAAATGAATATCCCTCCTTGTCAAGGACCGTGATAGATACAATATTTTTAATCATGCTAGGTACATAGAAACAGTCGTTCAGTACAATCCTAAGATAACTAGTAATGGCTATCTCTATTGATCCTACGGCTTCCGCAGCAACGGCCTTGCCATCGCCTAGCCTTAGGATCATCTCATCCTTGGTCAGCCTTCTTCTTCTTTGCAGTGCCTGCAAATCATTGCAGATGTGAACACGACACCCGGTATCCAATACCCATGAAGCATAATTAGTTATCATGTTTACTTCAACCACAACCATACCTGGGTTGGAGAGGAGTTGTGGGCACTCCCTCTTCCAATGCCCCTTTCCTTGGCAATGCATGCAGACATCATTTGCCTTGGACCGCTGAGAACCACGGGCCTTCCTTTTCCCTTTGCCCATCCCCACTTGGGCAACAGGGGCGCCTGGAGCGCGAGCAGGGGCCGCAACCGTCTTCCCCTTTCCTTTCCTCCTCTTCCAGCGTCCAGCCCTCTTGCCATTCGCCTTGGAGGTCGAAGCCTCTCCTATCAATATCGCCGGCGTCGACTTGTGGGTCATTTCCTCGTATTGGACCAACATGTTGATCAACTCATGAACAGACTTCTCAAGTACGTTCATGTTGTAGTTTACAACAAACGGGTCATAGGACGGAGGAAGCGACTGGAGGATCACATCAATGTACGTGTCATTATTAAGCGCAGCTTTAAGGTCCTTGAGTTTCTCCACCAGGGAGAGCATCTTAACCCCATGACTTTGTACAAATGATCCTTCAGCAAGCTTGGTGGCAAAGAATACTTTTGTGGCGGCATATCTAATATGCCTATCCAGAACCGCATAAACCTCGTTCATGCGGAGCATTATGGCGGAGACGTTGTCCAGCCTCTCATATTGCTTCTGGATGTCGTTAGACATCGAAGCGAATATGATACTGCGTACTTTCCGGTTGTCCTCATGCCATTTCTCAAACATCAAACATTCTTCTGGCGTGGACCCCTCCGATAAGTCGCTCGGCGGCGGCTCGTCCAAGACGTAGCCTTGGTTCTCGAAATCGAGGAAAATCCTCAGGTTTCTTACCAGTCCGAGTAGTTCGTTCCGTTGAACTTTTTAGTCTCAAGTACCATGGTTAATGGATTCTTAGACATATCTACATTAATAAAAATGTAAAGCCGAAATTAGCAGATGATGATAATATTATGGTTCAAGTTGAAGACATTGTCTTTTAGTCTTTAACCCTCCCACTATTTATATGAAAGTTCGCCACTCTCAAGCGGAGTTTCGGGAAATCATTTTCTAGTGGGCTTGGCATCCACAAGCGTAATCTCCATGCCCCACTTTTACGATTCACATGAAGAAGACCTCGTAGGAGATATCCAATATCATTCTCATCCAATGAGATTCCCAAGATATTTTGCCTCACCTATTCGCATGGTTTCGAGGACTCCAAGCGAACCATGTTACTCAGTGTTGGGCCCGACCCATCAACCAAATCATGTCTCAAACTGTCGCCCCCCACGACTCATGAGACAGGGAAACAACGAGTGCAGTCTCTTTGTTCACAACAATGATGTAGTTTTCCCCTAGTCCAAGTGTGCCATGACTCGTGAGACCACACTTGGGTAGTGGTAGCTTCCTCACCATATTGCTGTGGATGGAAGGCTTGGACAGATCAAACTACCATTTTAATCGAAGTCCGTTGTGGGCCTAATATTTAATTTGGTCCAACCAAATGAGAGCTTACTGAATGACCGAGACCTCATCACATTAAGGTGTTTTAGCATGCATAAATATCCAATATTTAAAGCGATAAATAAATACACCGCATGAAGAAAAACATAGCATACCCCTATTAGGATGATCACAAGCCCAACCTATGCGACCCACTGAGCCTGCAGTGAGTCTATAGTGTGTCTAGGGTGGTCCTGTTAGAATAGGTGACCAGAAAGCTAATAGGTTTGGCGATTTGTAACCTATCTGACAACTTGATGTAAATGTAATATTATTATGTGATGAATAAGATGAGTATTCGTCACCAATGGTACCTTCTTTGTTGCGCTCATCTTACATTTGTTAAAACGGTGTTTAACTTATATCGCAACAAAGCCCACAGACCATGGATAACAACTCGTGCAGTTGGGCCACGCATTGGATGGTGGTCATGAAACCAACTGATTAAGAGTTGGGTCTGAAACGTTCCAAGTCGAGGAACTCGAGACAGGGCATCGAGAGTCCTATTGAGACTTGCGTCAAGAGTCGTGTTCATTGGATGAGTGCCGTGTTTCATCGGCGACAGGCGTGGGACGCCTACACGATCTTGATGGGTTGGTCGACTGGGGTCGAGTCGACTGGACTGACTCGCGGGGATCATCATATGGAAGCCTTGGAGGCTTGGTCGGTATGATTGGTTTTCCCGGTTCCGATAGTACGGGAGTAATCCTCAGACTTGAGGAATCATGGCAGTCGCGTGCACAAGACGGCTGTATCTTGGATCTGGCGAGAGGTAATCATTTTGTAAGATGATTATCAATGCCTTGTCCAGTGCAGTCGGAATGTGTAGCGAGGATGGTGGATTCCAAGAAGAGGATCCGTCCCGGTCAGTATGTGACAGAGGTATCTCCTATGCACTCGGAGGCACGTTCATGCTGTTTAAAGCTGTGGCCACAGTGGTTGGTCGAACAGGGAATGATTTCCTGTGTCGACGCAATGAAGCATAACTGGTCTCGAGTATTAAGCATAGATGCCTAGTCAAGGATGGGAACCGACGCCAAATTCCATACCCTAGACTAAGGCCGGGAGACGGTAGACGGAAGGATCGTACCCGTACAGAATCGGCGCCTAAATGTTCACGCCAATTCACCTAGTCTCTAGTGCCATGGACTGTTGCTAGACGGTCACCCATGGTAACGGGCCCTTGTGGGACACGGGCCCAAGTCTAGCTGAGGGTGAACCTAAAGAGTCACACACAAATCACCGAGGAGGTTGAGAGATTGACTTGGAGTCAATCTCGAAGGATAGAACAAGTAATTGGATTACTTAAGGGAAAGTCCATTGGATGGACGGGCTGATATTGTATCGGGCTTTTGTTTAATCGGTAAATTGAATTTTCGATTAAATATGGAAAGTTGAGACGTTGGATCTTTTAATTGGATTAAAAGATCAACGGGAATAATTTAAATGACATTAAATTGGATTTAATGTTGGGTTCGTCGTAATTAGATTACGATAGAACCCGGTCCGTTAAATTATACTCGAGAGGAGAAATAATTCCTATTTTGGAATAGGAAGAAGTTGGACTTCTTCCCTTAATTAAACATGGCCGACATGCTCCCTTGGAGGAAGCAAAATCAGCTATGTTTCATGCTAGGTGGTATGTTGACTTATCTCTTTTGGAAAGAGACAAATCAACTGCAATCAAGCTCTTCCCTTTTGGTATGATTTGATCATACCATAAATTTTGGTAGGCTTGATTGAAGAATTGATGGTGATTGATTGGAATGAATCTAGACATCCTTGGATGAACCTAGACACATTCCAATAATCACATTAATTATGTATATATATTAGAATATACAACACCAAGCACAAGTGATTCATTATTCATCTTTTTCTAAAAAAAAAAGAGAAGACAAAAATCCCTCTCCTCTCTCTCAAATTTCGTGCTCTCTCCCTCTCACACACTTGTGTTCTTCACTTGATTTTTGAATCAAGAAGAAGAACAAAGTAAGTTTAAGAGAACACTAATTCATAGTGTTTTTCTCTTAAACCGATTCCTTCTAAACCCGTTCTTTTCTAGCAAGAAGAACGTGTGTTTCTTCCGGTGTGGTGTGGATCACCTTTGGAGAATCCATACGTTTGGATTTCGTGAGCATTCCGGAGAAGGAACAACGCAAGTAGCCGAGAGCATACGCTAAACAATCAAAGGTAACAGTTTATTACGCTTTGATTGATTTCATTTATATATCTATGCCCTATGTGCTTAAATATATGTTTTAATATTTACACATCCTACATCGAACGCCCGGTTGAGCACCCAAGGGTACACCCCTTGGGATTCGCGTATTTTGAATTTGATTTAAATTTACGCATTTTTCTCGCCTTAATCGCTTCCGCTCGCGCTCCCGGGCGGATCCGCTTGTCCTTCAAGTGGTATCAGAGCCCGGTTCGATGTAAGGGGCATAGATCTATGTGTTTGGCATGATCTACTTGCTTTTAAATTGCTTTATTGGCATGTTAGATCATATAAATATATGAATAATATGATGATTCAATTGTTTGGATTTAATTGACTTTTGGCATGCTTTATTTTGTTAGGTTGGATCTAAAATTGCATGCTTATTTTCAGAAAAATATTACTGTTATTGTGCTGAAACAGTTTTGAAAAAACAAAAAAAAAAAATAAAAATTTTGGGATCGGTCGGCAGCGGCCGCGTGCAGGCGGGCGCCTGCGCGGCGGCCGGCCAGCACAACGGCTGGGCCGTTTTGTGCCGTTTTTTCGACTTTTTCCAGAAAATTCAATTTTCTGTATTTTCTGCACAATATTCTGAAAATATATTAATTTTGCATTTTTGATTTTGGAATAATTGGATTATTCCTTGGATTAAATTTGTTTAATTAATTTGGGATTAATACATGCATTGGATGCATTGTGTAAAATGTCCATTAAATTTGAAATTTGAATTTTGCATATTATTTATATGTTTATGCTTTTGTGATGTTGGACATCACTTGGGTATTTGGAATATCCATTGGTCATTTATGCATGATTATTTGGAATAATTATGTTATGTGAGTTGATGGAATCAACATGGGATGATCACAAGAGCCCTAGACCTTATGTATGGATGAATGTATGATCATTTATTTTCTGTTGGGTGGGGCCTGTGTGCCTCTTGTTTTTGGAACTATCATCTCCCGTATTTTCAACCTCATGATGTTAAGGCTTGTTTTCTTTATTATCGATGTATTCTTTCAGTTGTAATGAGAGTAGATAGGATTGGTGAGGTTTCAATTTTAACAAGCAATTGGAGTCGGAGACCCCAAGGAGGAGCATCAAGGCGTGAAACAAGAAGCACTTCAAGGCCCATTGGAATAACAATGGGTTTATTATTATTGTAATAATTTAGGACCACCCTAGATAGACCATAGACTCACTGCGGGCTCAGTGGGTCGCATAGGTTGGGCTTGTGATCATCCTAACAGGGGTATGCTATGTTTTCTGCATGCGGCGTATTTATTTATCGCTTTAAATATTGGATATTTATGCATGCTAAAACACAATAATGTGATGAGGTCTCGGTCATACACAAACTCTCATTTGGTTGGAGTAAATTAAATATTAGGCCCAGAACGGACTTGGATCAAAATGGTATTTTGGTCTGTCCGAGCCTTCCATCCACAGCAATGTGGTGAGGAAGCTACCACTACCCAAGTGTGGTCTCACGAGTCGTGGCACACTTGGAATAGGGGAAAGCTGCACCATTGTTGTGAACAAAAAGACTACGCTCGATGTTTCCCTGTCTCACGAGTCGTGGGGGGCGACAGTTTGAGGTATGATTTGGTTGATGGGTCGGGCCTAACACTGAGTAACATGGTTCGCTTGGAGTCCTCAGAACCATGCGAATAGGTGAGCCAAAATATCTTGGGAATCTCATTGGATGAGAATGATATTGGATATCTCCCACGAGGTCTTCTTCATGTGAATCGTAAAAGCGGGGCATGGAGATTGCGTTTGTGGATCCCAAGCCCACTAGGAAATGGTTTCCCGAAACTCCGCTTGAGAGTGGCAGACTTTCGTATAAATAGTGGGAGGGTTAAAGACTTAAAGACCAAGTCTTCAACTTGAACAATAATATTACCATCATCTGGTAATTTCTGCTTTACATTTTTTTAATAATGTAGATATGTCTAAGAACCCGTTAACTATGATTCTTGAGACTAACAAATTCAACGGAACGAACTACTCGGACTGGCTGAGAAAACCTGAGGATTGTCCTCGATTTCGAGAACCAAGGCTACGTCTTGGACGAGCCGCCATCGAGCGACTTACCGGAGGGGTCCACGCCTGAAGAACGTTTGACGTTCGAGAAGTGGCATGAGGACAACCGGAAAGTACGCAGTATCATACTGGCTTCGATGTCTAACGACATCCAGAAGCAGTATGAGAGGCTGGACAACGTCTCCGCCATAATGCTCCGCATGAACGAGGTTTATGTGGTTCCGGATAGGCATATTAGATATGCCGCCACAAAAGCATTCTTTGGCACCGAGCTTGCTGAAGGAGCGTTTGTACAAAGTCATGGGGTCAAGATGCTCTCCCTAGTGGAGAAACTCGAGGACCTTAAAGCTGGGCTTAATAATGACACGTACATTGACGTGATCCTCCAGTCGCTTCCTCCATCCTATGACCCGTTTGTTGTAAACTACAACATGAACGGACTTGAGAAGTCTATTCATGAGTTGATCAACATGCTGGTCCAATACGAGGCAACGACCCACAAGTCGGCGCCGGCGGTATTGATAGGAGAGGCTTCGACCTCCAAGGCAAATGGCAAGAGGCCGGACGCTGGAAGAGGAAGAAGGGCAAAGGGAAGACGGTTGCGGCCCCTGCTCGCGCTCCAGGCAACCCTATTGCTCCGGTTGGACCAAGCAAAGGGAAAGGGAAGGCCCGTGGTTCTTAGCGGTCCAAGGCAAATGATATCTGCATGCATTGCCAAGGGAAAGGGCATTGGAAGAGGGAGTGTCCACAACTCCTCTCCAACCCAGGTATGTTTGTGGTTGAAGTAAATATGATTACTAATTCTGCTTCATGGGTATTGGATACTGGGTGTGGTGCTCACATCTGCAATGATTTGCAGGCACTGCAAAGAAGCAGAAAGCTAACCAAGGATGAGATGATCCTGAGGCTAGGCGATGGCAAGGCTGTTGCCGCGGAGGCCGTAGGATCACTAGAGTTAGCCATTAGTAGTCATGTTAGGATTGTACTGAACGACTGTTTCTATATACCTAGCATGATTAAAAATATTGTTTCCATCCCGGTCCTTGATAAGGAGGGATATGAATTTACCATCAATAAAAACGGTTTTTTCATTATCAAATATGGTATTTCTCATCTGCTTGGTACATTGGTCAACTGTCTGTACATACTTCAACAGTCTAATTGGATTATGACTGCAGAACACAAACGAAACATGATGATCATAATAACGCACATATATGGCATGCGAGGTTAGGTCATATCTCTAAAGATAGGATAAGAAGGTTGGTGGACTCAAAGAGTCTAGAAATAGATGATTTGGACAACCTACCGACCAGCGAATCCTGTCTAAAGGGAAAGATGACCAAGAGACCCTTTGTTGGACAAAGTACGCTAGCTAGTGGTCTGTTGGATTTGATCCATACAGATGTCTGTGGTCCACTAAATACTCAGGCTAGAGGTGGGTAGTCGTACTTCATAACCTTTACCGATGATCACTCAAGGTATGGTTATGTTTACCTGATGAGGTACAAGTCTGAAGCCTTGGGAAGGTTTAAGAAATACAGACTTGAAGTAGAGAACCAAACCGGTCGAAAGATCAAAGCCCTTCGGTCGGACGAGGTGGAGAGTATTTGAGTGGTGAGTTTACTGATTATCTAAAAGAGAATGGGATTCTCTCTCAGTGGACCCCTCCTGGAACACCGCAGCTTAATGGTGTATCTGAAAGGAGGAATCGGACCTTGTTGGACATGGTTCGATCCATGATGAGTTTTACCGAACTACCCCTTTCCTTCTGGGGATACGCTCTTGAGACGGCGGCCAAAGTTTTGAACTTGGCGCCATCTAAAAAGGTATCCCAGACGCCATATGAGATATGGCATGGCAAGCCTGCCTCCTACAAATACTTGAAAGTGTGGGGTTGCCCCGCATATGTCAAGAGATTAGTGGGAGATAAACTGGACTCGGTCTAGTTTATGCAGGTTCATCGACTATCCAAAAGAAACTGTGGGGTATTATTTCTATGATCCCTCCGAGCAAAAGGTTTTTGTCTCGCGAAATGCAGTGTTCTTGGAAAAAGGTTTTCCATCGGATAGTCGATGCGATGAGGTGCTCCTTGAGGAATCAAGTGAGGCACCCTAAGAGGCGGCAGTGACATCTGAGCCAGAAGTTCCCACTGATATTGTTCCAGTCCTCCTTGGGTTGGCCAGAGTGTCCCATGCACCTGATAGGTATGGATTTCTGGGCCTGACCGGTCAGTTGGATAATGATCCGAAGACGTACGGAGAAGCGATGTCGGACATCGATTCGGACAAGTGGCTTGAGGCCATGAAATCCGAGATGGACTCGATGGGTACAAACAAGGTTTGGACCCTAGTAGATCCACCCAAAGGGGTTAAACCCGTAAGGTATAAATGGGTCTACAAACGTAAGCTTGGAGCTGACGGGGAGGTTACAACAAGCCAGGCTTGTGGCGAAAGGTTACACTCAACGACCCGGGGTCGATTTTGTGGAAACCTACTCGCCCGTAGCAATGGCCAAGTCCATTCGGATACTGCTTGCCATAGCAGCATGGTATGACTATGAAATATGGCAGATGGACGTGAAAACGGCCTTCCTCAATGGTTTCGTAGAGGAAGAAATCTATATGGATCAGCCGGAAGGTTTCACAACTGTTGGAGAAGAGTAGAAGGTCTGCCGTCTCCAAAGGTACATCTATGGCCTTAAACAAGCTTCCCGAAGCTGGAACATACATTTTTGATGAAGTCATACGGGGATATGATTTCATCAAGAACGAGTCCGATCCTAGTGTATACAAGAAGATCAGTGGGAGCTCAGTTGCGTTTCTGGTGCTTTACGTGGATGACATCTTGCTCATTGGGAATGATGCTAAGATGTTGGGTACCACTAAAGCTTGGTTGTCAACGTAATTCTCCATGAAGGATATGGGCGAGGCATCCTACATCCTTGGCATCAAGATCTACAGGGATAGATCTAAAAGGATGTTAGGGATGGTCCAGTCCTCGTACATTGAGAAAGTCTTGAAGAGATTCAAGATGGAGAACTCAAAACAAGGATTCCTTCCTATGAGGCATGGAATTAAGTTATCCAAGAAGCAGTCTCCTAAGACTGATGAGGAGCTTAAAAGGATGTTGGACATTCCCTATGCTTCACCGTAGGCAGCATACAGTATGTTGTTCAGTGCACTAGACCTGATGTGGTTTTCGCTTTGAGCATAACTGGTCGATATCGGTCGTGTGCCGGGGAGGCACACTGGAGTGCAGTCAAGACTATCCTAAAGTACTTGAAAAGGACTAAGGACATGTTCTTGATATATGGCGGTGGAGAGTTGATACTGGAAGGCTATAGCGACGCTAGCTTCCAGTCGGATGACGATGATGCCAAGTCTCAGTATGGTTTTGTATTTAGACTAAATGGTGGCGTGGTCACTTGGAAGAGTTCCAAGTAGGCTACCACGGCGGACTCCACCATAGAGTTTTGAATACATAGCAGCTTTGGAAGCTGCTAAGGAGTGGTTTGGTTGATGAGCTACATCCAAGGGTTGGATGTAATACCTAGCATTGCTAAGCCTGTAATTATCTTTTATGATAACAACGGGGCGATAGCGCTAGCAAAGGAACCGAGATCTCATCACGATCCAAGCATATTCTTAGACGCTACCATCTACTTAGAGAGATGGATAGCAGGAGTGACGTTCGGTTGGACCGAGTCAGCTCCGCAGAAAATATAGCAGATCCACTTGCTAAGCCCATGTCGCAAATTTCCCATACTCACCATCTGAATAAGAGGTTTGAGGCCAATGGGTGATTGGCTTTAGGTCAAGTGGGAGATTGTTAGAATAGGTGACCAGAAAGCCAATAGGTTTGGCGATTTGTAACCTATCTGACAACTTGATGTAAATGTAATATTATTATGTGATGAATAAGATGAGTATTCGTCATCAATGGTACCTTCTTTGTTGCGCTCATCTTATATTTGCTAAAACGGTGTTTAACTTATATCGCAACAAAGCCCATAGACCATGGATAACAACTCGTGCAGTTGGGCCATGCATTGGATGGTGGTCATGAAACCAACTGATTAAGAGTTGGGTCTGAAACGTTCCAAGTCGAGGACCTCGAGACAAGGCATCGAGAGTCCTATTGAGACTTGCGTCAAGAGTCGTGTTCATTGGATGAGTGCCGTGTTTCATCGGCGACAGGCGTGGGACGCCTATACGATCTTGATGGGTTGGTCGACTGGGGTCGAGCCGACTGGACTGACTCGCGGGGATCATCATATGGAAGCCTTGGAGGCTTGGTCGGTATGATTGGTTTTCCCCGGTTCCGATAGTACGGGAGTAATCCTCAAACTTGAGGAATCATGGCAGTCGCGTGCACAGGACGGCTGTATCTTGGATATGGTGAGAGCTAATCATTCTGTATGATGATTATCATAAGTCTTGTCCAGTGCAGTGGGAATGTGTAGCAAGGACGGTGGATTCCAAGAAGAGGATCCGTCCCCTGTCAGTATGTGACAGAGGTATCTCCTATGCACTCGGAGGCACGTTCATGCTGTTTAAAGCTGTGGCCACAGTGGTTGGTCGAACAGGGAATGGTTTCCTGTGTCGACGCAATGAAGCATACGTGGTCTCGAGTATTAAGCATAGATGCCTAGTCAAGGATGGGAACCGACGCCCAATTCCATACCCTAGACTAAGGCCGGGAGACGGTAGACGGAAGGATCGTGCCCGTACGGAATCGGCGCCTAAATGTTCACGCCAATTCACCTAGTCTCTAGTGCCATGGACCGTTGCTAGACGGCCACCCATGGTAACGGGCCCTTGTGGGACACGGACCCAAGTCTAGCTGAGGGTGAACCTAAAGGGTCACACACAAATCATCGAGGAGGTTGAGAGATTGACTTGGAGTCAATCTCGAAGGATAAAACAAGTAATTGGATTACTTAAGGGAAAGTCCATTGGATGGACGGGCTGATATTGTATCGGGCTTTTGTTTAATCGGTAAATTGGATTTTCGATTAAATATGAAAAGTTGAGACGTTGGATCTTTTAATTGGATTAAAAGATCCACGGGAATAATTTAAATGGACATTAAATTGGATTTAATGTTGGGTTCGTCCTAATTGGATTACGATAAAACCTGGTCCGTTAAATTATACCCGAGAGGAGAAATAATTCCTATTTTGGAATAGGAAGAAGTTGGACTTCTTCCCTTAATTAAACATGGCCAACATGCTCCCTTGGAGGAAGCAAAATCAGCTATGTTTTATGCTAGGTGGTATGTTGACTTATCTCTTTTGGAAAGAGACAAATCAACTCCAATCAAGCTCTTCCCTTTTGGTATGATTTGATCATACCATAAATTTTGGTAGGCTTGATTGAAGAATTGATGGTGATTGATTGGAATGAATCTAGACATCCTTGGATGAACCTAGACACATTCCAATAATCACATTAATTATGTATATATATTAGAATATACAACACCAAGCACAAGTGATTCATTATTCATCTTTTTCTAAAAAAAAAGAGAAGACAAAAATCCCTCTCCTCTCTCTGAAATTTCGTGCTCTCTCCCTCTCTCACACTTGTGTTCTTCACTTGATTTTTGAATCACGAAGAAGAACAAAGTAAGTTTAAGAGAACACTAATTCATAGTGTTCTTCTCTTAAACCGATTCCTTCTAAATCCGTTCTTTTCTAGCAAGAAGAACGTGTGTTTCTTCCGGTGTGGTGTGGATCACCTTTGGAGAATCCATACGTTTGGATTTCGTGAGCATTCCGGAGAAGGAACAACGCAAGTAGCCGGGAGCATACGTTAAACAATCAAAGGTAACGGTTTATTACGCTTTGATTGATTTCATTTATATATCTATGCCCTATGTGCTTAAATATATGTTTTAATATTTACACATCCTACATCGAACGCCCGGTTGAGCACCCAAGGGTACAGCCCTGGGGATTCGCGTATTTTGAATTTGATTTAAATTTACGCATTTTTCTTGCCTTTCTCGCTTCCGCTCGCGCTCCCGGGCGGATCCGCTTGTCCTTCAGGTCCTATATTATTACAAAATAATATACCCATTTTCATTCTAATGGGCCTTGTAATGCTCTTGTTTCACGTCTTGATGCTCCAACTTGAGTCTCCGACTCCATAACCTTGTCAAAAATAAAACCTCACCAATCCTATCTACTGTCATTACAATTGAAATTAATACATGGGAAATAAAAATAAGCCTTAATATCATGAGGCTGAAATACGGGAGATATTAGTCCCAAAACAAGAGGCACGCAGGCCCCACCCAACAGAAATATAAATAATAATACATTCATCCATACACAAGGTCTGGGGCTTTTGTGATCTTCCCATGTTGATCCCAGCAGCGCACATAACATAATTATTCTAAATAATCATGCTTTAACCATGGATATTCCAAATATCCAAGTTATGTCCTACATCACAAAGCATCAATACATAAACAATATGAAACATTCAAATTTCAAATTCAATGGACATTATAAACAATGCATCCAATGCATGTATTAATCCCAAATTAATTAAGCAAATTTGATCTAAGGAACAATCCAACTATTCCAAAATCAAATGTGCAAAATTAACACATTTTCAGAATAATGTGCAAAAAAAAAAAATCAAATTTTCTGGAAAAAGTCGAAGAATGGCCCAAAACCGCCCAACCGTTGTGCCTGCCGGCCAGCCGCGCCCAGCTTGCCAGCCTGTGCGCCTCCCGCGCGCGTGCGCCCTGTGCCTCGCTGGCCTTGGCCGACAGCAGCATGCCTGTGCACGTCGCGCTGGCCGAAGCTCAGCGCGCAGGCGGGGCCACGGTATGCGTGGCTGCCCTTGCCAGCACGCACGTTGGCAGGCACGCCGGCCAGCGCGTCTGCCAGCCAGTAACCGGCCGGCAGGGGCGGCAGCCAACCGCTGCCATTGCTGTTTGTTTTTCCATTATATTTCAACACCATTTTCAGCACAAAGCAGTAAAAATAAACTGAAAATGAACATGCAAATTTTAGATCCAATATCACATAATTTGCATGCTTAACGCCCATCAAATTTAAGCAATTGAATCATGATTTTTATTCATATATTCATGTAATCTAATATGCAATTAAAGCTGTAAAAGCAAGTAGATCATGACAAGCACATAGATCTATGCCCTTACATCGAACCGGGCTCTGATACCACTTGAAGGACAAGCGGATCCGCCCGGGAGCGCGAGCGGAAGCGAGAAAGGTGATAAATATGTAAATTTAAAAAAATTAAATAAATGTAATCCCAAGGGGTGTACCCTTGGGTGCTCAACCGGGTATTCGATGTAGGATGTATTAACATAGAAGCATATATATTACATAGGGCATAGATAAAATATAAATCTACTAAAGCGTAGTAAACCGTAACCTTTGTAGATTTCACGTGTGCGCGGCTACTTGCATTGCTCCTTCTCCGGAATGTTCACAAAATCCAAACGTATGCATTCTCCAAAGGTGATGCACACCACACCGGAAGAAACTCACGGTCTCCTTGCTAGAAGAAAACGGGTTTATGAAGGAATCGATTTAAGAGAATAACCACTATGAATTAGTGTTCTCTTAAACCTAATTTTTTCTTCCTTTTGATCCAAGATCAAAATGAAGAACACAAGTGGGAGAGGGAGAGAGTGGCCGAGATTTAGAGGGAGAGAGGAGCCGAATTTTTGTCTTCTCTTTTTCTTGAAAAGATGAATTATGATTCTCTTACACAAGCTGTTGTATATACTCATATATATACATAATTAATGTAATTATTGGAATGTGTCTAGATTCATCCAAGGATGTCTAGATACATCCCAATCAATCACCATTAAATTCTTCAATCTAACCTACCAACTTTTAAGGTATGATCCAATCATACCAAAAGGGAAGAGCTTGATTGGAGTCGATTTGTCTCTTACCAAAAGAGACAAGTCAACCACCACCTTGCATGGAACATGGCTGAATTTTGCTTCCTCCAAGGGAGCATTTTCGGCCATGCTCAATATGGGAAGAAGTCCAACTTCTTCCTATTCTAAAATAGGAATTAATTCTCCACTCGGGTCAAAATTTAACGGAATGGGTTTTATCGTAATCGAATTACGACGAATCCAAAATTAAATCCAATTTAATGTCCACTTAAATTATTCCCGTTGGGCTTTTAATCCAATCAAAAGATCCAACATCTCGACTTTCCATATTTCATCGATAAATACAATTTACCGATTAAACGAGCGCCCCATACAATATTGGCCCGTCCATCCAATGGACTATCCATTAAGTAATCCAATTACTTATTTATCATTCGAGATTGACTCCAAGTCAATCTCTCAACCTTCTCGGTGATTTGTGTGTGACCCTTTAGGTTCACCGTCAACTAGACTTGGGCCTGTGTCCCACAAGGGCCCGTTACCATGGGTGGCCGTCTAGAAACAGTCCATGGCACTAGAGACTAGGTGAATGTTGGCGTGAATATTTAGGCGCTAATTCCGTACGGGTGCGGTCCTTCCGTTTACCGTCTCCCGGCTTTAGTCTAGGGTATGGAATTGGGCGTCGGTTCCCATCCTTGACTAGGCATCTATGCTTAATACTCGAGACTACGCATGCTTCATTGCGTCGACACAGGAAATCATTCCCTGTTCGACCAACCACTGTGGCCACAACTTTAAACAGCATGAACGTGTCTCCGAGTGCATAGGAGATACCTCTATCATATACTGACAGGGGACGGATCCTTTTCTTGGAACGCATCGTCCTCGCTACACATTTCGACTGCACTGGACAAGGCTTATAACGATCATCTTACAAAATGATCACCTCTCGCCAGATCCAAGACACAACCATCCTGTGCACGTGACTGCCATGGTTCCTCAAGTTTGAGGACTACTCCCGTACTATTGGAACCGGGGAAATCCAATCATACCGACCAAGCCTCCAAGGCTTCCATATGATAGTGACGAACACTCATTTTATTCATTACATAATAATATTACATTACATCAAGTTGTCAAGTAGGTTACAAAACGCCAAACCTATTGGCTTTCTGGTCACCTATTCTAACATAAGCGACATCAGGCCTCATGTAGTGGGCGACATACTGGATGCTGCGTACTGGAGAAGCATAGGGGATGGACTTCATCCTATAAAGCTTCTCATCAGTCTTGGGAGACTGCTTCTTGGATAACATGATCCCGTGCCTCATGGGAAAAAAACTTCGTTTTGAGTTATCCATGTTGAATCTCTTCAGGATTTTCTCAAGGTACGAGTTTTGGATCATTCCTAACATTCTTTTAGATGTTGTCAAATAGATTACAAAATGCCAAATCTTTTAGCTTTCTGGTCACCTATTCTAACACCCCCATCCTTTGTAACGGCCCATAAAGCCGTTACAAAGTATGACTAAAGCAGAAATTGGATTTGTAGCTCCCTTCTGAACAATCCATATGAATTAATAAGCCACGCAATTTTTACGGCTTTTGTTACACCGTCGGTGTTAAAAGAGTATAATGGCTATTTCCACAGCATTTGTAACTGTCGCGTGTTACTTTGGTATGGTTTTTGGAGCTGCTGTTGTATTATGCTTGTAATAGCTTGGAACGGTCTTTCACACGATTTTTGTGCCTTACTTTCCTTCGATTTTGGTAATGGTCTTTAGAATTATTTTTGGTTGTGTGCTTGTCAAAAGGTACTCCTAGAACCCCTACAAAAGCCGTTATAAAAACTAATTTATTATTTAATAATTTATTTATTTTAATATTATTCACATATTAAATTTTATATATAATTTATTATTGAATTTGTAGAATATGAAAATTTATATAAATTATGTAGCTCGAAAAGTAACAACATAATTAACAAAATTTAAATTTTATTTATATATTTTTTAAAATATACATATAAAATTAAAAAAAAAAAGAAAAGAAACGACAAAATCCTAATCTAGATCCAGATCCTCCCCGTCTTCTGCCTCGTTGTCGTCTGCTGGGGGATAGGCTGGATCTTATTCCGGTGGGGCTGGTGGAGGCTCGGATACACCACCGGTCCTCAGATGAAGGATGATTTCCTTGAGCCTCCTGGCCCGATCGTCGAGGTCCGGGCGTTGCTCTTATGGTGGTCGGACCGGTGGAGCAGTGGATGAGTTGGGCTGTGATGGTCCAGCAGTAGAGTGGTGGGCCTCGTAGCTGAGGTCTGAATACTCGACCCCTCTTCGGGCCGCCTGTTGCCGCTATCTGCAGCTGCTGCTCGGTCATGGCAACCGAGCCTCAAGAAGAGGATTGAGGATCTTGTTGATCATTTGATGGTTAGGTTTGTTGTTCCTCCAACATTCTCTCGAATGCCTCCTGCGAATGAAATAATTGAGTTAGTACTAAAAAACCAACTTATAATATAAATTAAAAACGAAATGGAAAATTTGAGTACTTACCGCCAGTTGTGCTGCCCTCAAGTCGCTCCACTGGCCATCCTCCTTTCTTTTATACACCTTGGAGAACAACTCCATTTGCTTGATCGGTTGGCCGAGTGTGTCTCTTGTCAAAACAAAATTTCAAAAAATAATTAATCCATTAAAATAAAAAAATAAAACGTATAAAAAGTTACTTACCTTCCTTTTGTGATGGCTAACGGACAACGACCCCCTCAATAGACAGTCACTGCTGCGGCTGGGTTGGCCTTTGTTCTTGGATGACATGTCCTTAAATTGTGGGTTGGCCCAGTATTCAAGGAGCTGGCGCCAAGTCTAATCGGCCAGCCAAAGAGGTCGGGACAATTTTGCTCGAGCGTCTGGGAATCTTTGCCGCAGGAACCGACCGGCCTGCTACTAAACGACCTTGTACATGGACTCGTCGTCGCAGTCCAACCAGTAAGTATGTTCCATATTGACACAGTAAAAAAGAAATTTTCGATAATAAAAAAAATTGACTATTTAAAATGTAATTAAAATTATTGATAAATCTAACGTACCTTTACCTTGTCCAACCAAAAAAGGAGGTGCTCCCAGGGGATTTGCTTTATGCATCCACATGGATGAGGATAGTAGTTGTGCACTATCGCATTTATTGCACAATGGAACTCTCGATCCGCTTGAAAAAATAATTACAAGTAAAAATTTGATAAAAATAAATTAATATATTTTTTATTTAATTACCTCGCATCGGGGATGCTGATGTAGTGGCGTACAGACGGTGGTGGTACTAGAGGCGCTGGTGGTGCTAGTAAATCCCATGGCCGAGGAGCGGGGCCCTGTTAATTGGCGACCCCCGAAACCTGTGAACCGTCGGCCCCTGGCGCCTGTGAACTCCCAGCCTCTGCTATCGTTGACCTTGTAGTGATAAATGGGTCAAAAGAGGGAGAAAGAGACTAAAGAATCACATCAACGTACGTCTCTTTTCAAAAATTAGCTCAGAGGTCTTTGAGCTTCTCCACTAGGACTAGCATTCATTGAACGTCAAATGCTCTTCTGACGAGAACCCCTCCGGCAAGACCAGAGGAAGAGGCTTATCCAGAATGTAAGCCTGGTTTTTGAAATCGAGGACAATCCTCAGATTTCGCAGCCAATCATTATAGTTTGTTCCGTCAAATTTGTTAGTCTCAAGAATTACAGCGAGTGGATTCTTAGACATCTACATTCAAAATGTAAAGCAGAAATTTAGTAGATTATAATAATATTCAATTCAAGTTAAGATTTGTTCTTTAGTCATTAACCTCTCACATTATTTCTTCAAAAAGCCCACCACTCTCAAGTGGGGTTTTCGGGAAACCATTTTATAGTGGGCTTGGAGTCCACAAACGCAATTCTCCATGCCCCGGTTTTACGATTCACATGGAAAAGGCTTTGTGGGAGGTATCCAATACCATTCTCATCCAATGAGATCCCCAAGATATTTTGCCTAGTCTCTTCACTTGATCCCAATGATTCCAAGCGAATCATATTACTTATCTTAGGCCCGACCCATCAACCAAATGAATATCTCAACTATCGCCCCGAATGACTTATGAGAGAGGGAAATAGGAGCATATTCCATTCGTTCACAACAACAGTGCAACTTTCTTTCATTTCAAACGTGCCACGACTCGTGAGACCACAAATGGGTGAAAGTAGCTTCCTCACTACATTGCTATGGATGGAAGGCTTGGAACAATCAAACCATTTGATTTTAATTCCATTTTGGGCCTAATATTTACTTGGACCATCCAAGTGAGAGTTTATTATTATATTAAGACCGAGACCTCATCTTTATTAGTATCTTGCATGCTCAAGTTTCATACATATAATGAGTAAGATGCATCCAAACACACCATACATCAACGCATAAAAAAAAAACTTAAGCACATGCAAAACAAGCCTAGCACGCCTCTATTAGGATGATCACAAACCCATTCCTAAGTGATCCGCTAAGCCCGCAGTGGATCTATGGTCAAACTAGGGTAGGCCTACACTATCACAATATTTACATCCCATTATCATACTAATGGGGCCTTGTAAAAATTCCTCATTTGTTCTTCTTGACCATCCATCATGGGCCCTGTCCACCAGACCTTCATCTCCTTGGAAGCTCACATCTAATAAAATAAAGCCTCACAACCTAATCTACTCTAATTACAACTTAAAAGAAACCCCAATCAAAAGTCGGGGGGAGTACATTAAAAGAGAGGAAGAAAGCTTTATTGCAAGGCTAAGAACGATAGAGAGAAGGGAAAACAAAGAGGCACGCAGGCCTCACCCAATAATAAATTAAACTATACATAGGCTAAAAAGGCCTAGTGATCATCCTTATTGTTTATCAAATAAACAACAACAACAACAAAGCACATTTATATCAAATATAAATATGACAAAAAATAAACACATCCCATGCATTTATTACAAGATATCCAATATCTTACAATAAACATAATTAAGTGCAGAAAATAATACATTAATAATGTAATTGAAAAAAATGGATATCACCATACATCCAATGTATAAACAATATTTTGTTTGGAAACCTTTTCCAAAATAATCTATGGCACAATATAATTTTAGAAAAATCCAATTTAACTAACAAAATAAAATATGCCATAATCAATAATATTAGAAAACTAGCAGAAATCTGAAAAATTCAATTTTTCAGAAAAAATGGCAAAAGCCGGCACAAGATAGTGCTGCCGGTCGGCCGGCCCAAATGGCCGCGCGCGCGCGCACGCAGGCGCCCCTGCTCGCGCTCGCTCGCACAGCACAGTGCACAGCCGGCCGCACGCAAGCTGGGTGCGCGCCTGGGCGCCTGTGCGCCTACCCGCCGGCTGTTGCATGTTTTTCCAACCAAATTTTTATTTTTCTTAAGCTTTTGCTATAAAAAGTGAAACATAAACATGCATTTATAGAAAATTCAATCTAAAAAATGCATGGATATCCATAATTTGAAAAGCAAAATTAACACATATTTTCATATATTTAATCATGCTAGAAGAACCATAAAACATGCTTTCCAAAAGTGTTTTAAACACGTTGTGCATGCTTTATGAAGGACAAGCGGATCGGCCCGGGAGCGCGAGCGGAAGCGAGAAAGCGTAAAAAGTGAGTAAATTTAAATCAAATTTTAATAAACGTGATCCCAATGGGTGTACCATTGGGTGCTCAACCGGGCGTTTGATGTAGAATGTGTTAATATTTAAACATACATATATATATATATATAACACATAGGGCATAGATGAAAAGTAAATCTACTAAAGCGTAATAAACCGTTACCTTTGTAGATTTCACGTGTGCTCGGCTACTTGCGTTGTTCCTTTTTTGGAATGCTCATGAAATCCAAACGTATGGGTTCTCCAAAGGTGATTCACACCACACCGAAAGAAACACACATTTTTCTTGCTAGAAGAAAACGGGTTTAGGAAGGAATCGGTTCAAGAGAAAAATACTATGAATTAGTGTTCTCTTAAACCTACTTTGTTCTTCCTTTTGATCCAAGATCAAATCAAGAACACAAGTGGGAGAGGGAGAGAGAGGCCGAGAGTGAGAGAGAGGAGAGGCCAAAAATGTCTTCTCTTTTTCTAGAAAAGATGAACTATGATCCTTACACACAAGGTGTTGTATATATTCCTATATATATACATAATTAATGTTATTATTGGAATGTGTCTAGGTTCATCCAAGGATGTCTAGATACATCCCAATCAATCACCATTAATTTTTCAATCAAGCCTACCCACTTTTAAGGTATGAGCAAATCATACCAAAAGGGAAGGGCTTGATCGGAGTTGATTTGTCTCTTTCCAAAAGAGACAAGTCAACTACCACCTTGCATGAAGCATGACTGATTTAAGCTTCCTCCAAGGGAGCATTTTCAGCCATGCTCTTTATGGGAAGAAGTCCAACTTCTTCCTATTCCAAAATAGGAATTATTTCTCCTTTCAGATCTAAATTTAACGGACCGGGTTTTATCGTAATCCAATTATGACGAACAAAAAATTAAATCGAATTTAATGTCCACTTAAATTATTCCCGTTGGTCTTTTAATCCAATCAAAAGATCCAACATCTAGACTTTCATTATTTAATCTACAAATCTAATTTACCGATTAAACGAGGGCCCGATACAATATCGGCATGTCCATCCAATGGACTATCCCTTAAGTAATCCAATTACTTATTTATCCTTCGAGATTGACTCCAAGTCAATCTCTCAACCTTTTTGGTGATTTGTGGGTGACCCTTTAGGTACACCCTCAGCTAGACTTGGGCCCGTGTCCCACAAGGGCCTGTTACCATGGGTAGCCGTCTAGCAACGGTCCATGGCACTAGAGACTAGGTGAATGTTGGCGTGAACATTTAGGCACCGATTCCGTACGGATACGGTCCTTCCGTCTACCGTCTCCCGGCCTTAGTCTAGGGTATGGAATTTTGGCGTCGGTTCCCATCCTTGACTAGACATCTATGCTTAATACTCGAGACTACGTATGCTACATTGCGTCGACACAGAAAAACATTCCCTGTTCGACCAACCACTGTGGTCATAGTTTTAAACAGCATGAACGTGTCTCCGAGTGCATAGGAGATACCTTTGTCACATACTGACAGGGGACGGATCCTCTTTTTGGAATCTACCGCCCTCACTACACATTCCGACTGCACTGGACAAGGCTTATAATGATCATCTTACAGAATGATCACCTCTCACCAGATCCAAGATACAGCCGTCCTATGCACGCGACTGCCATGATTCCTCAAGTATGAGGACTACTCCCGTACTATCGGAACCGAGGAAATCCAATCATACCGACCAAGCCTCTAAGGCTTCCATATGATGATCCCCGCGAGTCAGTCCAGTCGGCTCGACCCCAGTCGACCAACCCATCAAGATCGTGTAGGCTTCCCACGCCTGTCGCCGATGAAACACGACGCCATCTAATGAACACGACTCATGATGCAAGTCTGAATAGAATTTTGGATGCCCTGTCTCGAGGTCCTTGATTTGGAACGTTTCAGACCCAACTCTCAATCAGTTGTTTTCATGACCACCATCCAATGCGTGGCCCAACTGCCTGAGTTATTAAGTGTGGTCAGTGGGCTTTGTTGTGATATAAGTAAAACACCGTTTTAACATATGTGAAATGAGCGCAACAAAGTAAACACCAATAGTGACGAACACTCATTTTATTCATCACATAATAATATTACATTATACATCATGTTGTCAAATAGGTTACAATTGTTGGAATAGGTGACCAGAAAGCCAATAGGTTTGGCAATTTGTAACCTATCCGACAACTTGATGTGAATGTAATATTATTATGTGATGAATAAGATGAGTGTTCATCACCAATGGTACCTTCTTTGTTGCGCTCATCTTACATTTATTAAAATGGTGTTTAACTTATATCGCAACAAAGCCCACAGACCATGGATAACAACTCATGCAGTTGGGCCACGCATTGGATGGTGGTCATGAAACCAACTGATTAAGAGTTGGGTCTGAAACGTTCCAAGTCGAGGACCTCGAGACAGGGCATCGAGAGTCCTATTGAGACTTGCATCATAAGTCGTGTTCATTGGATGAGTGCCGTGTTTCATCGCCGACAGTCGTGGGACCCCTACACGATCTTGATGGGTTGGTCGACTGGGGTCGAGCCGACTGGACTGACTCACGGGGATCATCATATGGAAGCCTTGGAGGCTTGGTCGGTATGATTGGTTTTGCCCGGTTCCGATAGTACGGGAGTAATCCTCAGACTTGGGGAATCATGGCAGTCGCGTGCACAGGACGACTGTATCTTGGATCTGGCGAGAGGTAATCATTCTATAAGATGATTATCATAAGCCTTGTCAAGTGCAGTCGGAATGTGTAGCGAGGACGGTGGATTCCAAGAAGAGGATCCGTCCCCTGTCAGTATGTGACAGAGGTACCTCCTATGCACTCGGAGACACGTTCATGCTGTTTGAAGCTGTGGCCACAGTGGTTGGTCGGACAGGGAATGGTTTCCTGTGTCGACGCAATGAAGCATACGTGGTCTCGAGTATTAAGCATAGATGCCTAGTCAAAGATGGGAACCGACGCCCAATTCCATACCCTAGACTAAGGCCGGGAGACGTAGACGGAAGGATCGTACCCGTACGGAATCGGCGCCTAAATGTTCACGCCAATTCACCTAGTCTCTAGTGCCATGGACCGTTGCTAGACGGTTACCCATGGTAACGGGCCCTTGTGGGACACGGGCCTAAGTCTAGCTGAGGGTGAACCTAAAGGGTCACACACAAATCACCGAGGAGATTGAGAGATCGACTTGGAGTCAATCTCGAAGGATAAAATAAGTAATTGGATTACTTAAGGGAAAGTCCATTGGATGGACGGGCCGATATTGTATCGGGCTTTCATTTAATCGGTAAATTGGATTTTCGATTAAATATGGAAAGTTGAGACGTTGAGACGTTGGATCTTTTAATTGGATTAAAAGATCAACGGGAATAATTTAAGTGGACATTAAATTGGATTTAATATTGGGATCGTCGTAATTGGATTACGATAAAACCCGGTCCGTTAAATTATACCCGAGAGGAGAAATAATTCCTAATTTGGAATAGGAAGAAGTTGGACTTCTTCCCTTAATTAAACATGCCCGACATGCTCCCTTGGAGGAAGAAAAATCAGCCATGTTGCATGCTAGGTGGTATGTTGGCTTGTCTTTTTTGGAAAGAGACAAATCAACTCCAATCAAGCTCTTCCCTTTTGGTATGATTTGATCATACCATAAATTTTGGTAGGCTTGATTGAAGAATTGATGGTGATTGATTAGAATGAATCTAGACATCCTTGGATGAACCTAGACACATTCCAATAATCACATTAATTATGTATATATATTAGAATATACAACACCAAGCATAAGTGATTCATTATTCATCTTTTTCTAGGAAAAAGAGAAGACAAAAATCCTCTCCTCTCTCTCAATTTTTGTGCTCTCTCCCTCTCTTACACTTGTGTTCTTCACTTGATTTTGAATCAAGAAGAAGAACAAAGTAAGTTTAAGAGAACACTAATTCATAGTGTTCTTCTCTTAAACCGATTCCTTCCTAAACCCGTTCTTTTCTAGCAAGAAGAACGTGTGTTTCTTCCGGTGTGGTGTGGATCACCTTTGGAGAATCCATACGTTTGGATTTCGTGAGCATTCCGGAGAAGGAACAACGCTAGTAGCCGGGAGCATACGCTAAACAATCAAAGGTAACGGTTTATTACGCTTTGATTGATTTCATTTGTATATCTATGCCCTATGTGTTTAAATATATGTTCTCAATACTTACACATCCTACATCGAACGCTCGGTTGAGCACCCAAGGGTACGCCCCTTGGAATTCGCGTATTTTGAATTTGATTTAAATTTACGCACTTTTCTCGCTTTCTCGCTTCCGCTCGCGCCCCCGGCGGATCCGCTTGTCCTTCAAGTGGTATCAGAGCCCGGTTCGATGTAAGGGGCATAGATCTATGTGTTTGGCATGATCTACTTTCTTTTAAATGGTTTTATTGGCATGTTAGGTTGTATAAATATATGAGTAATATGATAATTCAATTGTTTGGATTTAATGGACTTTTGGCATGCTTTATTTTGTTAGATTGGATCTAAAATTGCATGCTTATTTTCAGAAAAATATTATTATTATTGTGCTGAAACAGTTTTGAAAAAAAAAAAAAAAAATTGATCGGGCCGACAGTGGCCGTGCGCGCGCTGTGCGCAGCCGACCGCTGCTGGCCGAGGCCAGCGCGCGGCACAGCGCGCGCCGCCCTGTGCGCGCGGCCGGCCGGCCAGCACAACGGCTGGGCCGTTTCTGTGCCGTTTTTCGACTTTTTCCGAAAAAATTTGATATTCTGTATTTTCTGCATATTATTCTAAAAATATATTAATTTTACATTTTTGATTTTGGAATAATTGGATTATTCCTTTGATTAAATTTGCTTAATTAATTTGTGATTAATACATGCATTAGATGCATTGTTTAAAATGTCCATTAAATTTAAAATTTGAATTTTGCATATTATTTGTATATTTATGCTTTTGTGATGTTGGACATCACTTGGGTATTTGGAATATGCATTGGTTATTTATGCATGATTATTATGAATAATTATGTTATGTGTATTGATGGAATCAACATGGGATGATCACAAGAGCCCTAGACCTTATGTATGGATGAATGTATGATCATTTATTTTCTGTTGGGTGGGGCCTGCGTGCCTCTTGTTCTTGGGACTATCATCTCCCGTATTTTCAGCCTCATGATGTTAAGGCTTGTTTTCTTTATTACCGATGTATTACTTTCAGTTGTAATGAGAGTAGATAGGATTGGTGAGGTTTTACTTTTAACAAGCAATTGGAGTCGGAGACCCTAAGGAGAAGCATCAAGGCGTGAAACAGGAAGCACTTCAAGGCCCATTGGAATGACAATGGGTTTATTATTATTGTAATAATTTAGGACCACCCTAGACAGACCATAAACTCACTGCGGGCTCAGTGGGTTGCATAGGTTGGGCTTGTGATCATCCTACACAGGGGTATGCTATGTTTTCTGCATGCGGTGTATTTATTTATCGCTTTAAATATTGGATATTTATGCATGCTAAAACACAATAATGTGATGAGGTCTCGGTCATACACAAACTCTCATTTGGTTGGACCAAATTAAATATTAGGCCCAGAACGGACTTGGATCAAAATGGTATTTTGGTCTGTCCGAGCCTTCCATCCACAGCAATGTGGTGAGGAAGCTACCACTACCCAAGTATGGTCACACGAGTCGTGGCACACTTGGACTAGGGGAAAGCTGCACTATTGTTGTGAACAAAAAGACTGCGCTCGCTGTTTCCCTGTCTCACGAGTCGTGGGGGGCGACAGTTTGAGGCATGATTTGGTTGATGGTCGGGCCTAACACTGAGTAACATGGTTCGCTTGGAGTCCTCGGAACCATGCGAATAGGTGAGGCAAAATATCTTGGGAATCTCATTGGATGAGAATGATATTGGATATCTCCCACGAGGTCTTCTTCATGTGAATCGTAAAAGCGGGCATGGAGATTACGCTTGTGGATCCCAAGCCCACTAGGAAATGGTTTCCTGAAACTCCGCTTGAGAGTGGCGGACTTTCGTATAAATAGTGGGAGGGTTAAAGACTAAAAGACCAAGTCTTCAACTTGAACAATAATATTACCATCATCTGCTAATTTCTGCTTTTACATTTTTTAATAATGTAGATATGTCTAAGAACCCGTTAACTATTCTTGAGACTAACAAATTCAACGGAACGAACTACTCGGACTGGCTGAGAAACCTGAGGATTGTCCTCGGTTTCGAGAACCAAGGCTACGTCTTCGACTAGCCGCCACCGAGCGACTTACCGGAGGGGTCCACGCCTGAAGAACGTTTGACGTTCGAGAAATGGCATGAGGACAACCGGAAAGTACGCAGTATCATACTAGCTTCGATGTCTAACGACATCCAGAAGCAGTATGAGAGGCTGGACAACGTCTCCGCCATAATGCTCCGCATGAATGAGGTTTATGCGGTTCCAGATAGGCATATTAGATATGCCGCCACAAAAGCATTCTTTGGCACCAAGCTCGCTGAAGGAGCGTCTGTACAGAGTCATGGGTCAAGATGCTCTCCCTAGTGGAGAAACTCGAGGACCTTAAAGCTGGGCTTAACAATGACACGTACATTGACGTGATCCTCCAGTCGCCTCCTCCATCCTATGACCCATTTGTTGTAAACTACAACATGAACGGACTTGAGAAGTCTATTAATGAGTTGATCAACATGCTGGTCCAATACGAGGCAACGACCCACAAGTCGGCGCCGGCGGTATTTATAGGAGAGGCTTCGACCTCCAAGGCGAATGGCAAGAGGGCCGGATGCTGGAAGAGGAAGAAGGGCAAATGGAAGACGGTTGTGGCCCCTGCTCACGCTCCGGGCATCCCTGTTGCTCCGGTTGGACCGAGCAAAGGGAAAGGGAAGGCCCGTGGTTCTCAGCGGTCCAAGGCAAATGATGTCTGCATGCATTGCCAAGGGAAAGGGCATTGGAAGAGGGAGTGCCCACAACTCCTCTCCAACCCAGGTGTGTTTGTGGTTGAAGTTAATATGATTACTAATTCTGCTTCATGGGTATTGGATACCGGGTGTGGTGCTCACATCTGCAATGATTTGCAGGCATTGCAAAGAAGCAGAAGGCTAACCAAGGATGAGATGATCCTGAGGCTAGGCGATGGCAAGGCCGTTGCTGTGGAGGCCGTAGGATCACTAGAGTTAGCCATTAGTAGTCATGTTAGGATTGTACTGAACGACTGTTTCTATGTACCTAGCATGATTAAAAACATTGTTTCCATCCTGGTCCTTGATAAGGAGGGATATGACTTTACCATCAATAAAAACGATTTTTTTTCATTATCAAAGATGGTATTTCTCATTTGCTTGGTACATTGGTCAACGGTCTGTACATACTTCAACAGTCTAATTGGATTATGACTACAGAACACAAACGAAAACGTGCTGATCATAATAACGCACAGATATGGCATGCGAGGTTAGGTCATATCTCTAAAGATAGGATAAGAAGGTTGGTGGACTCAAAGAGTCTAGAAATAGACGATTTGGACAACCTACCGACCTGCGAATCCTGTCTAAAGGGAAAGATGACCAAGAAACCCTTTGTTGGACAAAGTACGCTAGCCAGTGGTCTGTTGGATTTGATCCATACAGATGTCTGTGGTCCACTAAATACTCAGGCTGGAGGTGGGTACTCGTACTTCATAACCTTTACCGATGGTCACTCACGGTATGGTTATGTTTACCTGATGAGGTACAAGTCTGAAGCCTTTGGAAGGTTTAAGCAATACAGACTTGAAGTAGAGAACCAAACCGGTCGAAAGATCAAAGCCCTTCGATCGGACCGAGGTGGAGAGTATTTGAGTGGTGAGTTTACTGATTATCTAAAAGAGAATGGGATTCTCTCTCAGTGGACCCCTCCTGGAACACCGCAGCTTAATGGTGTGTCTGAAAGGAGGAATCGGACCTTATTGGACATGGTCCGATCTATGATGAGTTTTACCGAACTCCCCCTTTCCTTCTGGGGATACGCTCTTGAGACGGCGGCCAAAGTTTTGAACTTGGCGCCATCTAAAAAGGTATCCCAGACGCCATATGAGATATGGCATGGCAAGCCTGCCTCCTACAAATACTTGTAAGTGTGGGGTTGCCCCGCATATGTCAAGATATTGGTGGGAGATAAACTGGACTCGAGGTCTAGTTTATGCAGGTTCATCGGCTATCCAAAAGAAACTGCGGGATATTATTTCTATGATCCCTCCGAGCAAAAGGTTTTTGTCTCGTGAAATACAGTGTTCTTGGAAAAAGGTTTTCCATCGGATAGTCGACGTGATGAGGTGCTCCTTGAGGAATCAAGTGAGGCACCCCAAGAGGCGGCAGTAACATCTGAGCCAGAAGTTCCCACTGATATTGTTCCAGTCCTCCGTAGGTCGGCTAGAGTATCCCATGCACCTGATAGGTATGGATTTCTGGGCCTGACCAGTCAGTGGGATAATGATCCAAAGACATATGGAGAAGCGATGTCGGACATCGATTCGGACAAGTGGCTTGAGGCCATGAAATCCGAGATGGACTCGATGGGTACAAACAAAGTTTTGGACCCTAGTAGATCCACCCAAAGGGGTAAAACCCGTAGGGTGTAAATGGGTCTAAAAACGTAAGCTTGGAGCTGACAGGGAGGTTACAACCTTCAAGGCCAGACTTGTGGCGAAAGGTTACACTCAGCGACCCGGGGTCGATTTTGAGGAAACCTACTCGCCTGTAGCAATGGCCAAGTCCATTGGGATACTGCTTGCCATAGCAGCATGGTATGATTATGAAATATGGCAGATGGACGTGAAAACGGCTTTCCTCAACGGTTTCGTAGAGGAAAAGATATCTATATGGATCAGCCGGAAGGTTTCACAACTGTTGGAGAAGAGCAGAAGGTCTGCCGTCTCCAAAGGTCCATCTATGGCCTCAAACAAGCTTCCCGAAGCTGGAACATACGTTTTGATGAAGTCATACGGGGATATGATTTCATCAAGAACGAGTTCGATCCTTGTGTATACAAGAAGATCAGTGGGAGCTCAGTTGCGTTTCTGGTGCTTTACGTGGATGACATCTTACTCATTGGGAATGATGCTAAGATGTTGGGTACCGCTAAAGCTTGGTTGTCAACACAATTCTCCATGAAGGATATGGGCGAGGCATCCTACATCCTTGGCATCAAGATCTACAGGGATAGATCTAAAAGGATGTTAGGAATGGCCCAGTCCTCGTACATTGAGAAAGTGTTGAAGAGATTCAAGATGGAGAACTCAAAATGAGGATTCCTTCCTATGAGGCATGGAATTAAGTTATCCAAGAAGCAGTCTCCTAAGACTGATGAGGAGCTTAAAAAGGATGTTGGACATCCCCTATGCTTCAGCCGTAGGCAGCATACAGTATGCTGTTCAGAGCACTAGACCTGATGTGGCTTTCGCTTTGAGCTTAACAAGTCGATATCAGTCGTGTGTCGGGGCGGCACACTGGGGTGCAGTCAAGACTATCCTGAAGTACCTGAAAAAGGACTAAGGACATGTTCTTGATCTACGGCGGTGGAGAGTTGATACTGGAAGGCTATAGCGACGCTAGCTCCCAGTCGGATGATGATGATGCCAAGTCTCAGTTTGGTTTTGTATTTAGGCTAAATGGTGGCGTGGTTACTTGGAAGGGTTCCAAGCAGGCTACCACGGCGGACTCCACCATAGAGTTTTGAATACATAGCGGCTTTGGAAGCTGCTAAGCAGTGGTTTGGTTGATGAGCTACATCCAAGGGTTGGATGTAGTACCTAGCATTGCTAAGCCTGTAATTATCTTTTATGATAACAACGGGACGATAGCGCTAGCAAAGGAACCGAGATCTCATCATGATCCAAGCATATTCTTAGACGCTACCATCTCTTAGAGAGATAGATAGCAGCAGTGACGTACGGTTGGACCGAGTCAGCTCCGCAGAAAACATAGCAGATCCACTTGCTAAGCCCATGTCGCAAGTTGCCCATACTCACCATCTGAATAAGAGGTTCGAGGTCAATGGGTGATTGGCTTTAGGTCAAGTGGGAGATTGCTGGAATAGGTGACCAGAAAGCCAATAGGTTTGGGAATTTGTAACCTATCCGACAACTTGATGTGAATGTAATATTATTATGTGATGAATAAGATGAGTGTTCGTCACCAATGGTACCTTCTTTATTGCGCTCATCTTACATTTGTTAAAATGGTGTTTAACTTATATCGCAACAAAGCCCACAGACCATGGATAACAACTCATGCAGTTGGGCCACGCATTGGATGGTGGTCATGAAACCAACTGATTAAGAGTTGGGTCTGAAACGTTCCAAGTCGAGGACCTCGAGACAGGGCATCGAGAGTCCTATTGAGACTTGCATCATGAGTTGTGTTCATTGGATGAGTGCCGTGTTTCATCGGCGACAGGCGTGGGACGCCTACACGATCTTGACGGGTTGGTTGACTGGGGTCGAGCCGACTGGACTGACTCGCAGGGATCATCATATGGAAGCCTTGGAGGCTTGGTCGGTATGATTGGTTTTCCCCGGTTCCGATAGTACGGGAGTAATCCTCAGACTTGAGGAATCATGGCAGTCGCGTGCACAGGACGGCTGTATCTTGGATCTGGCGAGAGGTAATCATTCTGTAAGATGATTATCATAAGCCTTGTCAAGTGCAGTCGGAATGTGTAGCGAGGACGGTGGATTCCAAGAAGAGGATCCGTCCCCTGTCAGTATGTGACAGAGGTATCTCCTATGCACTCGGAGACACGTTCATGCTATTTGAAGCTGTGGCCACAGTGGTTGGTCGAACAGGGAATGGTTTCCTGTGTCGACGCAATGAAGCATACGTGGTCTCGAGTATTAAGCATAGATGCCTAGTCAAGGATGGGAACCGACGCCCAATTCCATACCCTAGACTAAGGCCGGGAGACGGTAGACGGAAGGATCGTACCCGTACGGAATCGGCGCCTAAATGTTCACGCCAATTCACCTAGTCTCTAGTGCCATGGACCGTTGCTAGACGGCCACCTATGGTAACGGGCCCTTGTGGGACACGGGCCCAAGTCTAGCTGAGGGTGAACCTAAAGGGTCACACACAAATCACCGAGGAGATTGAGAGATCGACTTGGAGTTAATCTCGAAGGATAAAATAAGTAATTGGATTACTTAAGGAAAAGTCCATTGGATGGACGGGCCGATATTGTATCGGGCTTTCATTTAATCGGTAAATTGGATTTTCGATTAAATATGGAAAGTTGAGACGTTGAGACGTTGGATCTTTTAATTGGATTAAAAGATCAACGGGAAGAATTTAAGTGGACATTAAATTGAATTTAATATTGGGATCGTCGTAATTGGATTACGATAAAACCCGGTCCGTTAAATTATACCCGAGAGGAGAAATAATTCCTAATTTGGAATAGGAAGAAGTTGGACTTCTTCCCTTTATTAAACATGGCCGACATGCTCCCTTGGAGGAAGCAAAATCAGCCATGTTGCATGCTAGGTGGTATGTTGACTTGTCTTTTTTGGAAAGAGACAAATCAACTCCAATCAAGCTCTTCCCTTTTGGTATGATTTGATCATACCATAAATTTTGGTAGGCTTGATTGAAGAATTGATGGTGATTGATTAGAATGAATCTAGACATCCTTGGATGAACCTAGACACATTCCAATAATCACATTAATTATGTATATATATTAGAATACACAACACCAAGCATAAGTGATTCATTATTCATCTTTTTCTAGGAAAAAGAGAAGACAAAAATCCTCTCCTCTCTCTCAATTTTCGTGCTCTCTCCCTCTCTTACACTTGTGTTCTTCACTTGATTTTGAATCAAGAAAAAGAACAAAGTAAGTTTAAGAGAACACTAATTCATAGTGTTCTTATCTTAAACCGATTCCTTCCTAAACCCGTTCTTTTCTAGCAAGAAGAACGTGTGTTTCTTCCGGTGTGGTGTGGATCACCTTTGGAGAATCCATACATTTGGATTTCGTGAGCATTCCGGAGGAGGAACAACGCTAGTAGCCGGGAGCATACGCTAAACAATCAAAGGTAACGGTTTATTACGCTATGATTGATTTCATTTGTATATCTATGCCCTATGTGTTTAAATATATGTTCTCAATACTTACACATCCTACATCGAACGCCCGGTTGAGCACCCAAGGGTACACCCCTTGGAATTCGCGTATTTTGAATTTGATTTAAATTTACGCACTTTTCTCGCTTCCGCTCGCGCTCCCGGGCGGATCCGCTTGTCCTTCAACAAATCGCCAAACCTGTTGGCTTTCTAGTCACCTATTCTAACAATCTCCCACTTGACCTAAAGCCAATCAGCCATTGACCTCAAACCCATCATATCCAGATGCTGAGTATGGGAAACTTGCTACACGGGCTTAGTAAGTGGATATGCTATGTTTTCTTTGGAGCTGACTCGATCCATCCAAACGTCACCCCTGCTAACCATCTCTCTGAGCAGATGGTAGCGTCTAAGAATGTGCTTGGATCGGTGATGAGATCTCGGTTCCTTTGCTTGCGCTATGGCCCCGTTGTTATCACAGAAGATAACTACTTGCTCGGCGATGCTAGGTACTACACCCAACTCTTGGATGTAGCTCTTTATCCAAACTGCCTCCGTAGCAGCTTCCGAAGCTGCTATGTATTCAGACTCTGTGGTGGAGTCCACCATGGTAGCCTGCTTGGAACTCTTCCAAGCAACCACACCACAATTAAGTCTGAACACATAACCAGACTGAGACTTGACATCATCGTCATCCGACTGAAAGCTAGCGTCGCTATAGCCTTCCAGTATCAACTCTCCACCGCCGTAGATCAAGAACATGCCCTTAGTCCTTTTCAGGTACTTCAGGATAGTCTTGACCGCACTCCAGTGTGCCTCCCCGGCACACGACTGATATCGACTAGTTACGCTCAAAGCGAAAGCCACATCAGGTCTAGTGCACTAAACAACATACTGTATGCTGCCTACGGCTGAAGCATAGAGGATGTCCAACATCCGTTTAAGCTCCTTATCAGTTTTTAGGAGACTGCTTCTTGGATAACTTAATTCCATGCCTCATAGGAAGGAATCCTCATTTTTAGTTCTCCATCTTGAATCTCTTCAAGACATTCTTAATATACGAGGACTGGGCCATTCGTAACATCCTTCTAGATCTATCCCTGTAGATCTTGATGCCAAGGATGTAGGAAGCCTCCCCCATATCCTTTATGGAGAATTGAGTTGACAACCAAGCTTTAGTGGTACCCAACATCTTAGCATTAATCCCAATGAGCAAGATGTCATCCACGTAAAGCACCATAAACACAACTGAGCTCCCACTAATCTTCTTGTATACAAAAGGATCGGACTCGTTCTTGATGGAATCATATCCCCGTATGACTTCATCAAAACGTATGTTCCACCTTCAGGAAGCTTGTTTGAGGCCATAGATGGACCTTTGGAGACGACACACCTTCTGCTCTTCTCCAACAGATGTGAAACCTTCTGGCTGATCCATATAGATCTCTTCCTCTATGAAACCATTGAGGAAGGCCGTTTTCACGTCCTTCTGCCATATTTTATAGTCATACCATGCTGCTATGGCAAGCAGTATCGGATTTAATGGCCTCAAGCCACTTATCCGAATCGATGTCCAACATCGCTTTTCCGTACGTCTTTGGATCATTATCCAACTGACCGGTCAGGCCCAGAAATCCATACATATCAGGTGCATGAGATACTCTGGCCGACCTATGGAGGACTGGAACATTGTCAGTGGAAACTACGGCTCAGATGTCACTGCCGCCTCATGGGGTACCTCACTTGATTCCTCAAGGAGTACCTCCTCGCGTCGACTATTCCATGGAAAACCCTTTTCCAAGAACACTGCATTTCGCGAGACAAAAACCTTTTGCTTGGAGGGATCATAGAAATAATACCCCGTAGTTTCTTTTGGATAGCCGATGAACCTGCATAAACTAGACCTCGAGTCCAGTTTATCTCCCACTAATCTCTTGACATATGCGAGGCAACCCCACACTTTCAAGTATTTGTAGGAGGCAGGCTTGTCATGTCATATCTCATATGGCGTCTGGGATATCATCTTAGATGGCGCCAAGTTTAAAACTTTGGCCGCCGTCTCAAGAGAGTATCCCCAGAAGGAAAAGGGGAGTTCGGTAAAACTCATCATGGATTGGACCATGTCCAACAAGGCCCGATTCCTCCTTTCAGACACACCATTAAGCTGTGGTGTTCTAGGAGGGGTCCACTGAGAGAGAATCCCATTCTCATTTAGATAATCAATAAACTCACCACTCAAATACTCTCCACCTCGGTCCGACCGAAGGGCTTTAATCTTTTGACGGGTTTGGTTCTCTACTTCAAGTCTGTATTCCTTAAACCTTCCAAAGGCTTCAGACTTGTACCTCATCACGTAAACATAACCATATTATGAGTGGTCATCGATAAAGGTTATGAAGTACGGGTATCCACCTCTAGCCTGAGTATTTAGTGGGCCACAGACATTCGTATGGATCAAATCCAACAGACCATTGGCTAGCGTGCTTTGTCCAACAAAGGGTTTCTTCGTCATCTTTCCCTTCAGACAGGATTCGCAAGTCGGTAGGTTGTCCAAATCGTCTATTTCTAAACTCTTTGAGTCCACCAACTTTCTTATCCTATCTTTAGAAATATGACCTAACCTCTCATGCCATATCTATGCGTTATTGTGATCATCATGTTTTCGTTTGTGTTCTGCAGTCATAATCCAATTAGACTGTTGAAGTATGTACAGACCGTTTACCAATGTACCAAGCAAATGAGAAATACCATCGTTTTTATTGATGGTAAATTCAAATCCCTCCTTATCAAGGACCGGGATAGAAATAATATTTTTAATCATGCTAGGTACATAAAAGCAGTCGTCCAGTACAATCCTAACATGACTACTAATGGCTAACTCCATTAATCATACGGCTTCCGCAAGAACGGCCTTGCCATCGCCTACCCTCAGGATCATCTCATCCTTGGTTAGCCTTCTGCTTCTTTGCAGTGCCTGCAAATCATTGCAGATGTGAACACCACACCCGGTATCCAATACCCATGAAGCAGAATTAGTTATCATGTTTACTTCAACCCCAAACATACCTGTGTTGGAGAGGAGTTGTGGGCACTCCCTTTTCCAATGCCCCTTTCCTTGGCAATGCATGCAGACATCATTTGCCTTGGACCGCTGAGAACCACGGGCCATTCCTTTCCCTTTGCCCATCCCCATCGGGACAACAGGGGCGCCTGGAGCGCGAGCAGGGGCCGTAACCGTCTTCCCTTTTCCCTTCTTCTTCTTCCAGCGTCCGGCCCTCTTGCCATTCGCTTTGGAGGTCGAAGCCTCTCCTATCAATACCGCAGGCGCCGACTTGTGGGTCGTGGCCTCGTATTGGACCAGCATGTTGATCAACTCATGAATAGACTTCTCAAGTCCGTTCATGTTGTAGTTTACAACAAACGGGTCATAGGATGGAGGAAGCGAGTGGAGGATCACATCAATGTACATGTCATTGTTAAGCCCAGCTTTAAGGTCCTCGAGTTTCTCCACTAGGGAGAGTATCTTAACCCTATGACTTTTTACAGACGATCCCTCAGCAAGCTTGGTGCCAAAGAATACTTTTGTGGCGGCATATCTAATATGCCTATCCGGAACCTCATAAACCTCGTGCATGTGGAGCATTATGGCGGAGACGTTGTCCAGCCTCTCATACTGCTTCTGGATGTCGTTAGACATCGAAGCCAGTATAATACTGCGTACTTTCTGGTTGTGCTCATGCCATTTCTCGAACGTCAAACGTTCTTCTGGCATGGACCCCTCCGGTAAGTCGCTCGGCGGCGGCTCGTCCAAGACGTAGCCTTGGTTCTCGAAACCGAGGACAATCCTCAAGTTTCTCAGCCAGTCCGAGTAGTTTGTTCCGTTGAATTTATTAGTCTCAAAGTAGCATGGTTAATGGAATCTTAGAATATCTATATTAATAAAATGTAAAGCAGAAATTAGCAGATGATGGTAATATTATTGTTCAAGTTGAAGACTTGTTCTTTCAGTCTTTAACCAACCTACTATTTATACGAAAGTCCGTCACTCTGAAGTGGAGTTTTGGAAACCATTTCCTAGTGGGCTTGGGATCCACAAGCGTAATCTCCATGCCCCGCTTTTACGATTCACATGAAGAAGACCTTGTGGGAGATATCCAATATCATTCTCATCCAATGAGATTCCTAAGATATTTTGCCTCACCTATTCACATGGTTCCGAGGACTCCAAGCAAACCATGTTACTGAGTGTTGGGCCCGACCCATCAACCAAATCATACCTCAAACTGTCGCCCCCCACGACTCATGAGACAAGGAAACAGTGAGCGCAGTCTCTTTGTTCACAACAATGGTACAACTTTCCCCTAGTCCAAGTGTGCCACAACTCATGAGACCACATTTGGGTAGTGGTAGCTTCCTCACCATATTGTTGTGGATGGAAGGCTCGGAAAGATCAAAATACCATTTTGATCCAAGTCCGTTCTGGGCCTAATATTTAATTTGGTCCAACCAAATGAAAGTTTAATGTACGACCGAGACCTCATCACATTAAGGTGTTTTAGGCATAAATATCCAATATTTAAAGCGATAAGTAAATACGCCGCATGCAGAAAACATACCACTAAGCCCAACCTATGCGACCCACTAAGCCCAAAGTGAGTCTATGGTCTGTCTAGGGTGGTCCTAGATTATTACAAAATAATATACCCATTATCATTCCAATGGGCCTTGTAATGCTCTTGTTTCACACCTTGATGCGCCACCTTGGGGTCTCCGACTCCATGTGCTTGTTAAAAATAAAACCTCACCAATCGTATCTACTCTCATTACAAATGAAAGTAATACATTGAAAATAATAACAAGCCTTAACATCATGAGGCTGAAATACGGGAGATGCTAGTCCCAAAACAAGAGGCACGCAGGCCCCACCCAACAGTAATGTAAATAATCATACATTCATCCATACGCAAGGTCTAGGGCTTTTGTGATCAACCCATGTTGATTCCATCAACGCACATAACATAATTATTCCAAATAATTATGCTTAAAACATGGATATTCCAGATATCCAAGTGATGTCCAACATCACAAAACATAAATACATAAATAATATGCAAAGATTCAAATTTCAAATTCAATGGACATTATAAACAATGCATCCAATGCATGAATTAATCCCAAATTAATTAAGCAAATTTGATCTAAGGAACAATCCAATTATTCCAAAATCAAATGTGCAAAATTAATACATTTTCAAAATAATGTGCAGAAAAGGCAGAAAATAAAATTTTTTGGAAAACGTCGAAAAACGGCACAAAACGGCTCAGCCGTTGTGCCTGCCGGCCAGCCACGCACAGGGCAGTGCGCGTGCGCGCGAAGGTAGTCAGCTTGTGCGCCCTGTGCCGCGTTAGCCTCGGCCAGCAGCAGCATGCCTGCGCACAGCGCGCGCGCCCCTCCAAGGGAGCATTTTCGGCCATGCTCTTTATGGGAAGAAGTCCAACTTTTTCCTATTCCAAAATAGGAATTATTTCTCCTCTCGGGTCAAAAGTTAACGGATCGGGTTTTATCGTAATCCAATTACGACGAACCCAAAATTAAATCCAATTTAATGTCCATTTAAATTATTCCCGTTGGTCTTTTAATCCAATCAAAAGATCCAACATTTCGACTTTCCATATTTAATCGACAAATCCAATTTACCGATTAAATGAGGGCCTGATACAATATCGGCCCGTCCATCCAATGGACTATCCCTTAAGTAAACCAATTACTTATTTATCCATCGAGATTGACTGCAAGTCAATCTCTCAACCTTCTCAGTGATTTGTGTGTGATCCTTTAGGTTCCCTCAGCTAGACTTGGGCCCGTGTCCCACAAGGGCCCGTTACCATGGGTGGCCGTCTAGCAACGGTCCATGGCACTAGAGATTAGGTGAATGTTGGCATGAACATTTAGGCAGCAATTCCGTACGGGTACGGTCCTTCCATCTACCGTCTCCCGTCCTTAGTCTAGGGTATGGAATTCGGGCGACGGTTCCCATCCTTGACTAGGCATCTATGCTTAATACTCAAAACTACGTATGCTTCATTGCATCGACACAGAAAACCATTCTCTGTTCGACCAACCACTGTGGCCACAACATTAAATAGCATGAACATGTCTCCGAGTGCATAGGAGATACCTCTGTCACATACTGATAGCGGACGGATCCTCTTCTTGGAATCCACCATCCTCGTTACATATTCCGACTGCACTGGACAAGTCTTATAATGATCATCTTACATAACGATCACCTCTCGCCAGATCCAAGATACAACCGTCCTGTGCACGCGACTGCCATGATTCCTCAAGTCTGAGGACTACTCCCGTACTATCGGAACCGAGAAAATCCAATCATACCGACCAAGCCTCCAAGGCTTCCATATGATGATCCCCGCGAGTCAGTCCAGTCAGCTCGACCCCAGTCGACCAACCCATCAACATCGTGTAGGCGTCCCACGCCCGTCGCCGATGAAACACGGCACTTATCCAATGAACACGACTCATGATGCAAGTCTCAATAGGACTCCCGATGCCCTGTCTCGAGGTCCTCGACTTGGAATGTTTCAGACCCAACTCTCAATCAGTTGGTTTCATGACCACCATCCAATGCGTGGCCCAACTGCATGAGTTATTAACTGTGGTCTGTGGGCTTTGTTGCGATATAAGTAAAACACCGTTTTAACATATGTGAAATGAGCCCAACAAAGTAAACACTAATAGTGACGAACACTCATTTAATTCATCACATAATAATATTACATTTACATCAAGTTGTCAAATAGGTTACAAATCGCCAAACCTATTGGCTTTTTGGTCACCAATTCTAACACTTTACACAATATAACATGTAAATCCTTAAAGCCACAACACCGAACCGGGCTCTGATACCACTGAAAGAATTGAGTACAGCCCGGGAACGCAACGGAAGCGTAAAATCATGAAATTAAGGCATAATTTAAACCAGATCAAAGGGGTGTTCTCTTTGAAATTTTTGGGTGTTCGGTGTTTGTTAAAGCATAAATAAAAAAAGAAAATATGTTGGACATGTGGCTTAAAAGGAGAAGAATAAAGGTACATAAAATGTAAAAGAAAAACCAACCTTTGTTCAATCTTACGTAGAATGGCTTCTAGCGTTGTTCCTTTCCTTTTTTCTTCCTTCGTTTATCTACTTGAGAGCTCAACGTAGAAGTCCTCTAAGTATTGTCCACACCATACAAAGGATTCAAACTATAGTTTATCTCTAGATAAAATATAGTGAAGAAAAGAAGAAAACAATTCCAAAGCAATACTATCAATTAGTGATCTTTAGAATATCTTAAGTTCTTTTCTTTCCAAAAGAAAAGAACACTCAGATAGAATTTTTCAGAGGAGTTTTGGCTTAAAATCTCCAGCAAATTACAAAGCAAGTGTATTAGGAAATGTCTAGCAAAGTTGTTTTGTGGATATAGAAATATAGAGTTCAAAAAAAATCACTTACATAAGTAACCTCCAAGGCAACTTCCACATACACACACTTCTAGTACATTTACTACACAAGATAGAAAGACAAAACCTCCCACAAAAGACCTCTTGGTCGTGCTTATCATGTACATATGTCGAGGAGTTGAAACTCCTCCTTAATTAACTTCAACTTGCATGAAAAATGGACCTGGATCTTTATATTTTTGGACTTGTATCTAATAAAATTAAATAAAATTCAAAGATGTATCCATTGGGAATTAATTAATCTAATTAATTTCAATCCAATTGAAGCCCAATAATTTATTTAATCCAATTAAATAAACATAAATCCAAATTGTGAATAATTGATCCAATCAATTGTTCTAGCCAAAACCAAATAAACTAATCCAACTAATTTAAAGTTTTTTAGTCCAAATATTAACTAATCCAATTAATTAATCTTGGATCATCCATCAAATTGGTTTTCCAATAAATGATCCAATCATTTATTTCTCTATTGAATAAATTTAATCCAATTAAATTTATTCGGTTCTTCTAGAATTAAATCCAAATTAATTCCGCCAAATCCAAAGTGATTTGTGTGTGACTCATTAGGTTCACCCTCAGCTAGTCTTGGACTTCTGTCCAACACAATTGATCAATTAAATCCAATTTTAATTAACTATTTTTTCGATTAACCATTAATCGAAAAGACGCCCATCCCCATCGGTGGCCGTCTAGCAACGGTCCATGGCACTAGAAACTAGGTAAATGATGGCATGAATATTTAGGCTCCCGAGTTCCATACGAGTATGGTCCTTCCATCATCCGTCTTCCGGTCTATGTCTAGGGCATGGAATTGGGCGTCGGTTCCAATCTTGGACTAGACAACTATGCTCAATAACTCGAGACACGTTTACTCTATTGATCGATTTAGGAAACAATTCCCTACTCGATCAATCATTGTGGCCACAGACTTAAAGAGCTTAAACCGTCTCAGAGCGCATAGGAGACTCGACTGTCATATACTGACACGTGACGGATCCTATCTTGGAATCCTCCTTCCTCAATACATATTCCGAATGCACTGGATAAGGCTTATGATGAACGTTTCCGAGATACGGATATCTCTTGCACGACCCTAGATACAATCTTCATATGCCTGTAACTGCAATGATTCCTCAAGTCTGAGGACTAATCTCGTACTGTCGGGGCCGAAAATTCCAGTCATACTGACCAAGCGTCTAAGGCTTCCATATGACGATTTTCGCGAGTCAGTTCAGTCATCTGACACCATTCTAAACTAACCTACTAATATTGCATAGACATGCAACGTCTGTCACTGATGAAACATGGCACTCATCCAATGAATGAAATCCTTAGTGCAAGTCTCTATAGGACCCTCAATGCCCTGTCTCGAGGTCCTCGACTTAGAACATTTCAGACCAACCTTCAGAAGTTGGTTTCATAGCTGCCATCCAATGTGCATCCCAACTACATGGGTTATCTAATTGGTCTGTGGGCATTTGTTGTGACGTTAAAATGTGGTTTAAAGTAATCAGACAGTAAAACAAACAACTAGTGCCACGGATGAATACTTACTATATTCATCAAGTCAATAATACTTTAATAAAGATTTCTAAATAGTGCCCAAAAAAAGCCAATCCAATTGGCTTTCTGGTCACCTATTCTAATAGGTGGATTCCAAGATAGGATCTATCCCCTGTCAGTATATGACGGTGATGTCTCCTATGCGCTCTGGAGTGGTTTAGACTCTAAAAGTCTATGGCCATAGAAATTGATTGAGTAGGAAACGATTTCCTATGTCGATCGATAGAGTAAATGCATCTCGGGTATGAAGCATAGTTGCATAGTCAAGGATGGGAACCGACGCCCAATTCCATATCCTAGACTAAGGTCGGGAGATGGTCGCTAGTAAGAGCGTACCAGTATTGAACTTGGAGCCAAACTGTTCATGCCAATATTCACCTAGTCTCTAGTGCCATGGAATATTGCTAGAGGGCCACCCATGGTAACGGGCTATTCCCGATTATTGGTTAATAAAAAATTATTGTGTTGGACACAAGCCCAAGTCTAGCTAAGGGTGAACCTAGAGAGTCACACACAAATCACTAGAGAGTGATGGAATTAATTAAGAATTAATTTCGAAAGAGGTGAATTAGTTTAATTGAATTAAATTAATTCTTTGAGAGCATAAATGATAGGATCATTTATGCGGAATTATCCATTGGATGGATGATCCAAAATATAGCTAATTGGATTGATTAAATTTCAAATTTGACCTTTTAAATTAATTGAATTAATTTAAAAGAGGATTGGGCTAATTATTTAGTGGATGGGATTAACTAATGAATTGCTAGATGTGCTTGTCTAATTAATGGATTGGACTAATTAAATAGTAGAGATGGGTAACAGATAATTAATTGGATTAGTTATTGTATTGGGCCTAATTAATTAACTGGATTGGATTCATTTAATTAATTAAGTGCATTGGGCTTGTGAATTATTTAATTGGATTAAATATTCACTTGAGAATTAAAAGTGTTGGATAGTTATTTAATTGGATTAAATAAATAAGTCTAATAAATTTAATAATTGGACTCTAGTTAATTTGTAGGACAAATGAAATGAGCCCGGCCCAAATGCACATTCCTAGCCCACAATTGACCTTGCCTAAGCCAAGAGTTGACATTCCTTGTTAAGAAAGAGCCAAAAATCATCTACATACAATGAATATAGGATTGTCCACATTCAATGTATGTAATTTAGGAGAGGTTATGGAAGATTGGAGAGATATGTGAAAGTTGTCTTATGTCTTAGAAGATTATGTCTTCGTTCCATATCTCATACAACCATTCCATCTCCTAACACAAGACTACTATGGCCGATTTTCTCTCTTCTCTCTAGGAATTTTCAGCCATCTCTCTATTCCCTTCTCCTATCTTGTGTTCTTCTTGGTTTAGAACCAAGTGAAGAACAAAGGAAGATCGAAACACGCCAATCGATAGTGTGGTTTTAATTTTCTCTTCCATAGATTCATTCCTTGCTAGCACAAGGATGAATCTCACGATTCCAGTGTGGTGTGGATGACTTTAGAGGGTCTCTACGTTGAGGCCTCGTGTGGATGAATGTCGGGAAGGGATCATCGCATGTAGCCGATCGGAGTAGAAAATCGAGAAAAGGTATTTTACGTTTATGTTATCATTTTTCTTATTTTATTCCATAGGCATGGATGCTTGCTTTTATATATGTGTTTAATTACGCGTTCATACACCAATAGCCCGAGAACGTTCAAGGGCACACCCCCTGAATGCTATTTAAATTTCGTTATCATGCACATTTTTATCTCCACCGCACTTCCGCCGCATTCCCGGGCCGATCCGCTTTCCTTTAGTGTTCATTTTTTTCTCAAATAAATAGTCGATGTAATTTATTTACACATGGTATGTATATATTAAATGAACTAAAATTATTAAAATAAAGAATTTAATTCTAATTTTCCACATGTTGGTCGTGTCCTTCTTCTTCTTGATCAGAATCATCCGATACCAGATCCCGAATTTTTATGGAATGCATACTTGGGTTGACTAGCTTTTCCTCTGCAATTTCATTTTATATTCTATTTCACTTCCTACTCCTTAACCTCCTAAGGACAATCCTTTAAATCAAATTAACCTCTTTGTAAACTGATTGCAGATGCTTTTTCCTAAGCTGCATCAAGTGCAATAGCCCAATACATTGTCGAACATTGGTATCCCCACAGCCCCTTCATCATCCTTATAGAGGCTACGATGCTCCCTTTCTCCCAAGGATCATGAGCATGTTAGAATAGGTGACCGTCGAGCCAAAATGATTGGCTCTTTGTAAACTATTCTAGATGATCTTTTTCAATAATATGTTAATTTAAGAAATATCCTTTGGCCATCTTCATCATATGCTTTAAACCTATATTTATATGTGCATTTGGTTGAAGTCCTTAGATCAATTATGCTACGGGGTTGGCTTGCACACATAGTGGCGACTATGAAACCAACCTCTATAGTTTGATCTAAAACATTCCAAGTCGATGAATCTGTCGAGACAGGGGATCGACCATTCCTTAAAGACTTGCACTAAGTGATGTGTTCATATGATGAATGTCGAGTTTCATAGACAGAGACGTATGACGTCTACGCACATTAGTGGGTGCTTGATAAGGAGTTATCAAGTTCACTGAATTGACTCGCAGGAGTTGTCATATGGAAGCCCTATATGGCATGATCGGTACAACTATAAGTGTAGCTACAATAGTGCACTAACTAGTCCTTGGACTTGAGGTTCCACGGTAACCTTGTGCATAGGACGGCTATGACATGATCATGTCTAACGTGGTCTTAGGTTTCATCCTGGATTACTATATAGTCATATTTCAGACATAGTTGTAGCATGCATGAAGATTGGTGAGTTACAAGATATCTGCTACTTATCATAAGATGATAACGAACCTCCTATGTGCTTTATAGTATGCGTTCCTTGAAGCCCATGGCCATGGTTGTTGATGAAATAGGAGAAGGATTTTTTCAATATTAATAAATTGGAAGCATAACTTGTAGGGTTGAATATAGACATCAAAGTCAATAACGGGAACCGGTAACTAATTCCATGCCCTAGACTTTGATCGGGAGGTCAGTAGCGGAGGGACCGTATCTGCATGGTACGCGTAGCTCATAGGTTCACGCAATAATTCACCTATTCTGCAGTGCCATAGACCATTGCTAGATAGCCACCCATGATGATGGGTACCCACTAATTAAGGAGTTAATTGAGGGTAATTAATTATGATAAGATCTAATTAATCTAATGCAAGTAAGTTGCTAATTAAATTGTATATGTGATACAAGCTAAAGTCTAGCTGAGTAGTGAATCTAAAGGGTCACACACAAATTTATGATGAAATTATTGGAGTTAATTTATAGAATTAATTATGCAGAATAAAATCAATTAATTGAAGGAGTTAAAATTAATTGATTGAAATGATTTATAAAATCAATTCATGGAAATATTAAACAATATGATTATTTAATTTGGAGTCTAAATTTACAAGCATTAATTTGATTAGTAAGACTTGTTATTTGAGCTTGAAAATTAATTAATTAGATTAATTGATTTTGGCTTATATTTAATTAAAAATATCATGGGTTAAATAATTAGTCAGGAATTAATTAAAATTGGACTTAGTACAATTGAGAACTAAGATAAAGCCAAGACTTTAGCCCAAGTCCACAAGCCCACAAAACAAGATTCATTAAATATATACATGACTTGTTTTCATCTTTAGATAGAGAAAAATATGAGTCATGCTAGAGCTTGTCTATAAAGAAGACAAGTGTAAAAGGAGAAAAGATGAGTCATGCTAGAACTTGTCTATGAAGAAGACAAGTGTTATCTAAGAGCAAGACGAAAAGGGGTTGTCTACATTCATTGTATCTAGTGCAAAGAATTGTCTATAAAAAGGGGTAGAAGGCAAGAGATTTAAATGCCACTTTTGCATACAAACATACAAAAAGCTCTTGCTCTCCTTTTTGCTCTATAGCTCTTAGAATTTCTCTCCTTCAAAGCTAGAAAGATTAAAAGAGAAGAATTCCGTTGATTTCTATGTCCTTATGTTCATTTTAGCCTTGTTCTTATGTTCATTTCTCATGTCCAAAAGAGAAGAATTCCCTTGATTTCTCCATAGATCAATAGTTGATCTACCTTAATCCTCCAGTACCTACTAGCATCGTTTGAGGGTGATTCCATCATAGGTGGTGTGGTCTAACTTTAGAGGGAAGACACTTGTGTTCCTACCGTAACGATCAACAAAAATTGTTCCGTTTTGACGTTCCACCATTTTTAAGGTAAGGTCGTTCTTGAGAAAGTTCAAGTAATCAACATCAACCGGAGAGCACGAAAGGTTGGTTTCTCTTAACCATTCAATTGATATCCTTTTATGCATGAGATTCACATCGTAACAGCAACAAGACGGTGATTTGATCGCTAAATATAATATTGTTTTCTAATTAAAATTTTAATATCCGCTTCGTTTAACATCTCGGGACTTATATGAAGCTAACAGAGCAGAAGACAGGGGACATTGCAGGAGAGATGCATTACAAAGACGAGGTGCACCACCTCGAGAAAGGGAGCCTAAGAGATGAGGTCAATTACCTCATCCATCTGACTCGCTATCTAGCGAGATTAGGGGAATTCCATGCTTATCCATTAGTAGTTACATCAATGAGGCTTAGACGTCACATATTAGCAGAAGCTCTCCAACCCAGGAATAAAATTTGAACTTAAATGAAAATAATTGAATTGGTGACCCTCAAGACCATATAGAGATATTTTTGGCTAAACCTTCTCGATTTAAGCGATACCACCTATTGCAAGATGTTTTAGATGAAGGTCTTTGGGAAAGCTATGACTTGGTTTAACCAATTATCTTTTGGATCTATTGAGAACTTTGAGGACTCTACCAATGCTTTCTACCCATTTCTCTATGAACAAAAGAAACCTTAAAATTGTTTCTTACCTGTTCATTGTGGTACAACGAGAACAAGAATGTTTGAGGGAGTATATTCAATGATTTTCGGAAGCAATTCTTGAAGTCTCCTATATGAACCCATAGCTTCTAGCAAGCATCATGTAACAAAACCTAAGGAGGAGTAGGTGTAAGGACTCGATAGCTGTGAAGCCCCTAGCTACTCTAGTTACTAGTAAAAGCAAAAAACTATATCAGAATCGAGGAGGTTGTGGGCACGAGACCAACGACCCCTATGAAAAGGAAGATGAGTTAAAAAGAAAAAATAGTGCCTCTAAAGACGGAGGGGGACAAAAATGAGTGGAAACAAATTCCTTCGAATAGCTTGCCGTGTTATATTCTGTTGAGTGCTCCTCATGCCACGATACTCACTGTGGCCAATAGTTAGGATTGGTCCCTATGAGGGACAACATGGTGCTGCCCCTGCCATTATTTTGGCGTGGCACCATAGCCCTCTACCTACCTCATTATCTCGCAGACTTCCTTCCCAAGAAGAGAAATGGGTGCTACTCGTTGCATATGGATACGTAAGCATTCCTAAAGTTTGTTTGGCACTGATATTTGATACTATAAAAAGCACAAAAGCAAGAAAGAGAAAGGGGAAGAGTAGAAATCTATATACGAGAAGTACCTCTCCTGGACATATTGAAATATTCAATCAGAGAAGACAAAATTAACGACTCGATTAGACAAAAGCGACCCATTGACTAAGGTTTACTCCCAATTTATAGGCACAACGACTAGAGCCCTAGCAAGGAATTGAGTGGGCATGGCCAATGCATGAAGAGGCTCGCATACTTAACTTAACTCCCGAGTTTTAATAAATATTTAGGAGTTAGGGCCTACTGATGGAGGAAATACCCTGAAGAACTCCCAGGGGTTTCATGGATATATAGAACGATGGCTCGGAGAAGTACATGGGAATCTCTTTTCTACCTACTGTACGGGTCAGTGGAAATTATCCTAGTGGAAGCATGGGAGAGAACCTTAAGGTTGCAGTAGTATGAGCCTACTACTAACATACTTGAATGCGTCACTGACTTAGATTTGTTGGATCAAATTAGACGTGGATCTAGAGTGAGGCTTATAAAAGGAAAAATGGCAAAAACATAACTCTAAGTTTAGTAGTTGGGATTTCCTAATTGGAGATCTAGTTCTAAGGAGCGAAAATGTGTACAGGAACCATGGTAAGCTTTGATGCAAAGTGGGAAGGTTCCTATAAATATTCTAAAAGCCTAGCAAAGGCGTGTGAATCGGCTCGGGAGTAGCACGAATGCGGAAGCACGATATAATTAAAATTTGCAAGAATTTAAATATGCTATGAACAAAAAAAATAAACACGTTCAAGCAGTGTTCCCTTGAATCTCCCGGGCATTCGGTGTATCTCATGAATAATAAAATATACAAAACTTTCATGGAGGCCATAGGGTTTAAAGAAAAGGGACAAAAAATTAAACCGGAAACCTACCGATTGTCGTTTTCGTTTTCAAGCCGGTACTCGCGTTGTCCCCCGTTTTGCTGCAAGATCTCGAATAGGAGACCCTCTAATTTGTACACGCAATCCGCCCACGTATTTAGATCTTCGTGCTAGCGAAAGAACACGTGTATGTTTATTTGGAGAGGACGGATTGATCGAACGTTATTGATTAGCTAGACCAGCCCTCCATAGAGTTCAATTGTAGAACAAAAGAACTTGGAAGAGTTTCTTGGGAATGAGAGGGAGAGAGTTCGGCTGAGAGAGAGAGGGGAGGCCGAGTGGTGTGTGTGTGTGTACTTCAATTTTTCATCATCTCTTCCAAAGAGAACACTTAAGAGTATTTATAGAGGAGGAATCCCATTCCTCTTCTAATTCCTACTCTTTGAAGACTCCACCTTCATTAGGATTTGACCTAGTCATATCCTAGTCCACATCTAGCTTCTTGGTCAAACCAATCCTAGCCATTATTCCTCTCTTTAATCTCAACCATTGATTAATTTAATGGAATATTTAAATCTCATTTAAATAATCCAAAAGGAAACAAATAAATATATCAAATATAAATATTTATTCCAAGCCCATTAAATTAATTTCCAATAAATCTAATTTATTAGATAAATTCATTTCATCTAATAAAAGGAATTAAGTTCTTCCCAAGAAAAGAAGGACCCGAGTAAATCCAATTTAATCGTTCCATTTCTCCAAATATTTAATTCCAAATTAAATACGTCATGTGTGCGGATTGTGTGTGACTCTTTAGGTTCATCTTCAGCTAGACTTGGTTGGATTCCTAGAATCCACCCGTCACCATGGGTGACCGTCTCGCAACGGTCCATGGCACTAGAGACTAGGTGAATATGCGTGGGGATGAACATTCAGGCTCTATAGTACATCTATCCTTCCGTCTACGGTCTCACCACTTATGGTCTAGGGTACGGATATGTAGGTACCCATTTTGGACCTAAGTGTCGATCTGTCCTTTACCAAATGCCGCAGGGAATCCTTCCCTTCTGTTCAGTTACTGTGGCCACAGATTTTAGGGATAAGACACAAAGTATTGTTAGACACTACTGTCAACACTTTTTGACAGGAGACAGATCCTTTCGTGAAAACTATTGTCACGTTGTACACCGTGGCTACACTAGACATGGCTTATGACTACTCAACTGCATTTTGGCAATCTCTCACCATACCTAAGAAACAGTCTCGATGGCTCCCCTGCCTACGTGCGCGGTCAGTTGCCGGCTTGTTAGAATAGGTGACCATGTAAGTCAATTTTGGCAGGAATATGTAACCTATGTCTAGACAATTTCAGGTGTTTGATAAAATATTTATGAATAAAGAAGTGAAGATTCATATGGCAACACTTTGTTTACGTTCACTTATATCTGCTATTACATATCTGTTCACTACGCAAACAAAGCCCACGGACTGAGAATCGATTTCGGAGACTGGGACTTGCACTAAGCATCTGCTGTCGTATTTCATTGACGGGTGACGAAGGTCATCTAAGCAGTGTTAGTGGGTCAGCATGCTAGGAAGCAACTGACTGAGGTGACTCGCGGGAACCGTCTTATAGAGGACCTTGAGTATGGTCAGCAAGGTATGACGTGAGTTCCCGGTTCCAACGGTACAGGTCAAGTCCTTTGACTTGAGGAACTGCTGAGTTTACCTGTACATCAGGTCTGTATCTTAGATATGGTGAGAGATTGCCAAAATACTCTTGAGTAGTCATAAGCCATGTCTAGTGCAGCTCGGGTGTACAGAGTGACAGTAGTTTCCAAGAAAGGATCTGTCTCCTATCAAAAGGCATTGACAGTTGAGTCTCATGTATGCTCTGTGTCTTGTCCCTAAAATCTGTGGCCACAGTAACTGAACAGAAGGGAAGGTTTCCCTTGCGGCGTTTAGTAAGGACAGACCGACACTTAGATCCAAAATGGGTACCTGCATTTTTCGTGCCCTAGACTCTAAGTGATGAGACTGAAGACAGAAGAACAAGTGTACTGTTAGAGCCTAAATGTTCATCCCCGATTATTTCACCTAGTCTCTAATGCCAGGACCGTTGCTAGATGGCCACCCATGGTAATGGACGGATTCTAGGAATCCGACCAAGTCTAGCTGAAAGGTGAACCTAAAGAGTCACACACTATCCACACACACTTAGTATTTAATTTGGAATTAAATATTGAAGTAAAGGAATGATTAAATTGGATTTAATCGGGTCCTATATTTTCTTGAAGAAAATAATTCCTTCTATTTGATAAAGGGAATTAAATTAATAAATTGAATTTATTAAGGGAATTAATTTAATGGGCCTAGAATAAATATTAATATTTATTTATTATATTTATTTGGCCTTTTGGAATATTTAATAGGATTTAAATATTCCATTAAATTAAATTAATGGTTGAGATTTAATGGGAGAGATCAAAGGCTAGGATTGAATTTGACAAGGTCAAATTCTACTTTGACTAGGACTTTGACTAGGTCAAAATCCTAGTCAAATTAAGCTTCTAAAGAGGTGGAGTTTAAAGAGGATTAAACTCTTCCTCTATATAAAACCCTAGCCTTGCACCTTTTGAAGGATGATGAAATTCCAACACACACACAACACACACTCATTTTTGGCTCTCTCTCCCCTCTCTCTCGTCCGCCCTCTCTCTCCACTCTCACCAAGTCTAGTTCTCTTGTTCTTGGAACATTAGAACTTAGATGAATCAATACCGTTAATTCATAATGTGTTGTTGATTCATCCACTCCAAAATATACACTTGTTTGTTGCTAACACGACGTGCAAGATACGTGGGTGGATCGTGTGTCACGATTTGGAGGGTCTCAAGAACGAGATCTCGGTGCAAAACGGGGAACAACGCGTGTAGCTGTTGAAGACGAAAACGACAACGGGTAGGTCTCGTTTAATATTTTCGTCCTCTTTAATTTTCTACCCTATGGCCTCCATGATCATTTACATGTTGTTTACTCATAAGATACACCGAACACTCGAGAATCTCAAGGGTACACCCCTTGAGTGTGTTCTTTAATTTGATTAAAGCATGCTTTAAATTTTTGTATTTTATTTTATATCGCGCTTCCGCATTCGCGCAATTTCCCGGGACGATCCACATATTCTTTCACGGCTGGCCGCGTGTGACGTTTTATTTTCGTGTTATTTTTCTGCCCCATTTTCCAAGAAAAACAAGAATACCAGCAACACCAATAAATCATACACTATTAAAGACAAGAAAACGACATGCTTGATAATTAAAACTGTTAGAATAGGTGACCATGTAGCCAATCTATGTAGGCGAATTGTAACCTATGTCTGAACAATTTCGAAGTTTTAATAAAACCTTGATGAATAAGAAAAGTGAAAATTCATTTGGCGCACTTTGTTTGTGTTCACTTTATCTGTTTTATAACTGTTCGCTACACAAACAAAGCCTACAGACTGAAATCACATTTCGGGGACTGGGACTCCGCTTGGAGGTAGGTCCATGAAATCAGTTCCGCCGAATCAGTCTGAAAATCTCTAAGGCAAGGAATCTCGAAAATGGGGTACCGAGATTCCCCTTGATACTTGCACTAAGCATCTGCTGTCGTGTTTCATCGACGGGTGACGAGGGTCGTCTAAGCAGTGTTAGTGGGTCGGCCTACTGGGGGAGCGGCTGACTGAGGTGACTCGCGTCAACCGTCTTACGGAGGACCTTGAGTAGGGTCGGTTAGGTATGACGTGAGTTCCCGATTCCAACAGTACAGTTCAAGTCCTTTGACTTGAGAAATTGTTGAGTTTACCTGTACATCGAGACAGTATCTTAGGTATGGTGAGAGATTGCCAAAATGCACTTGAGTAGTCATAAGCCATATCTAGTGCTGCATCGGTGTACAACGTGACAGTAGTTTCCAAGAAAGGATTTGTCTCATGTAAAAAGGCGTTGATAGTTGCGTCTCACAATACTCTGTGCCTTGTCCCTAAAATATGTTGCCACAATAACTAAACAGAAGGGAGGAGTCCCTTCCGGCGTTTGGTAAAGGACAGACCGACACTTAGGTCCAAAATGGGTACCTACATAATCCGTGCCCTAGACTCTAAGTGGTGAGACCGTACATGGGAGGATAGATGTACTGTAGAGCCTAAATGTTCATCCCCGTATATTCACCTAGTCTCTACTGCAATGGACCGTTGCTAGACGGCCACCCATACTGACGGGCGGATTCTAGGAATCCAACCAAGTCTAGCAGAAATCTATGGCTTAGATTGGTTTGACCAAGAAAGCTAAATGTTGACTAGGATTTGACTAGGTCAAATCCTATTCAAGAAGGAGTCTTCAAAGTGTAGGAATTGGAAGAGGAATAGGATTCCTCCTCTATAAATACCCCTAAGTGTCCACTTTGAAGAAGATGATGAAATTCGAAACACACACACACACACACACACACACTTCCTGGCTCCTCTCTCTCTCTCGGTCGCGTCTCTCTCTCCCTCTCTTCCAAGTTCTTTTGTGTTGACAACTGAACTAAGGAGGTTTGATCTCGTTAATTGAATAGCGTTTGATCATTCCGTCCTCTCCAAAATATCATATACACTTGTTATTTCGCTAGCACGAGGAGCAAAATACATGGGCGTATTGCGTGTACGAATTAGAGGGTCTCCTACACGAGATCTTGGAGGAAAACGGGGAACAACGCGAGTACAGGTTTGAGGACGAAAACGACAATCGGTAGGTTTCCGTCCCTCTTTCTTTAAACCCTATGGCCTTCATGAAATTTTCTTATGCTTTAATTATTCATGAGATACACCGAACACCAGGGAGATTCAAGGGAACACCCCTTGAACGTGTTTTACATATTGCTTATGCATGTTTACATTCTTGCAAACCATTAGTTTTTTTCCCGCGCTTCCGCTTTCACGCTACTCCCGGGCCGATCCACACGCCTTTGCTAGGCTTCCAGTGGTATCAGAGCCCAGTTCGGTGTATAGGCCTAGGGTTTTGTGTGCGTTTGAAGCATGAAAACGCGTATGTCATGATTGATTTAATCCTTGAAGTTTTAATTATCAAGCATGTCGTTTTCTTGCTTTCAATCGTGTATGAATTTTTGATGCTGTTGGTTTCTTGTTTTTCTTGGGAAACGGGGGCAAACCAAATAAAACGGAAGAAAATGGCACACGCGGCCAGCCGATGGCTGACCGCGCACGCAGTGCGCCCAGGCGAGGCGTGCGGGCAGGCAAAGGAGCCTGCACGCGGCAGCCCTCGCCAGGCACGCACCGCGTGCGCGGATCCGGCCGGCATGCGCGCAGCCGGACGGATGGCCGGGCGCACGCGCACGCAGGCAAGGAAGCCTGCGCTGCGCGCCAGGCCAGTCCGTCGGGGCGCCTGCGCGTCCTATGCATGGGGCAGGCGCTGCCAGGCACGCGTGTGCATGGAGACGATGGAGTCTGCGCGCGCGCGCCCGATGCGCAAGCGCGCGCATGGCCTGCGCGCAGGACGCACACGCAGGCGGCGCGACAGGGTGGCGCGCGCGGACAGAGGTGCCTGCGCGCGGCAGTGTGCGCAGCACTGCCGGCCAGGCACACGCGTGAGCGCTCGGCCAGGCGTGCCCTGCGCGCACAGGGACAACAGGCCAGGCCTATTGGCCTGTGTGCGCCAGCAGAACGGCGCTGGCGGCGGCGGCCGGTTAACGTTTACATTTTTTTGTTATTTTATTTTTTGGATAAATTTTGAAAAATTAGTTTTATTTAATTTGTGCATGTTTTCTTAAAGAACGTTATTTGGAAGTTTATTGTATTGGATTTGAAATCCCGGGGACTACTCACCTTCAAATAATGAGGAAGGGTCTTCCTAAACGAGAAAGGATATTGCCAACGATTGTACCATATTTTTCATATGTAGCTCGTTTATTTATCATGGGATGATGTGATTGGTAATCATGAATTATATGCATATGTTTATGTCATTGGATATCATGTAATTATGTGCATTTATTGAGAATGGATGATCACGAGCCCTAGACCGAATGTATGGTTTAATTTATGTTGGGCCTGTGTGCCTCCTTTTGCTTTCTCATTCTCCTTTTCTAGTTGCCTTGGAATAATAAGGCATTCTATCTCCCTCCTATTGTACTCCTCCCGGGTTTTCGCTGGGGTTTCTTTTTACATATGTAATGAGAGTAGTATAGGAGTAAGGATTTCGTTTTTATCTATTTGGTGGAGATGAGGGAAGGTCCACATGGAGAGCCCAGAATAAAGGATCCAAGGCGTTTCCATGGAGATTTGAAAGGGTAAAACAGACCAAGGCCCATCAGTATGTTGATCGGGTTACTATTAAATGTAATAGTGTAGGACCAACCTTAGATTGACCATAGATCCACTGCGGGCTCAGTGGGTCGCATAGGATTCGGGCTCGTGATCATTCAACAGGGGCATGCTAGGCTTTAATTTTGCATGTGGCTTTTATGGTGAATGAATGATTTTATTTACCGTATTACTGCCATGGGATGCAAATTTTAATTACGCATTATGGATGAATGTGTATGTGTATGGGATCTCGGTCATTGACAACTCTCACTTGGTTGGACCAAGGTTCAAAATATTAGACCCTCGATAAAATGGACATGAACTCTAGGAGTTCGTCCGTGCCTTCCAATCCATGGCATAGTAAGGAAGCTGATTTAGGTCGATAGCGTGGTCTCACGAGTCGTGGCACGACTATCGTACTTAAAAGAAGCTGCACTATGTCATGAACGAAGAATAGACCACTGTTACCTGTCTCACGAGTCGTGGAGGTAGCAGTGGGTCTATGATTCGGTCGATTGGGTCGAGTCTAACGCCCAAGTAACGTGATTCGATTGGAGCCCTCGGGATCACGTGAAAAGGTGAGGCAGTTATCTTGGAAATCTCTTGGAACGAGAATGGTATGGTATACCTCCCACAAGATTCTTCCCATGCGAATCGTAAAAGCGGGGTATGGGAAAAATCTTTGTGGATCCCAAGTCCACTAGGAAAGGGTGTTTCCCGAAAACAACGTTTGAGGGTATCGTGTTTTCGTATAAATAGTGGGAGCATTAAATGACTAAAGTCCAAGCATTTAATTATTTATCAAAACTTCCGTCTTTTAAAATTCTACTGATCATAGTTCTGTTTTAAAATGTAGATTTAAAATGTCTAAGAACCTATTATCAACCATACTTGAGACCAACAAGTTTAATGGAACCAATTACAACGACTGGTTGCGCAATCTGAGGTTAGTCCTGTTGGAATAGGTGACCGGAAAGCCAATAGGTTTGGCAATTTGTAACCTATCCGACAACTTGATGTGAATGTAATATTATAATGTGATGAATAAGATGAGTGTTCGTCAGCATTGGTACCTTCTTTGTTGCGCTCATCTTACATTTGTTAAAACGGTGTTTAACTTATATCGCAACAAAGCCCACAGACCATGGATAACAACTCATGCAGTTGGGCCACGCATTGGATAGTGGTCATGAAACCAGTTGATTAAGAGTTGGGTCTGAAACGTTCCAAGTCGAGGACCTCGAGACAGGGCATCGAGAGTCCTATTGAGACTTGCGTCAAGAGTCGTGTTCATTGGATGAGTGCCGTGTTTTATCGGCGACAGGCGTGGGACGCCTACACGATCTTGATGGGTTGGTCGACTGGGGTCGAGCCGACTGGACTGACTCGCGGGGATCATCATATGGAAGCCTTGGAGGCTTGGTCGGTATGATTGGTTTTCCCCGGTTCCGATAGTACGGGAGTAATCCTCAGACTTGAGGGATCATGGCAGTCGCGTGCACAGGACGGTTGTATCTTGGATCTGGCGAAAGGTGATCATTCTGTAAGATGATCATTATAAGCCTTGTCCAATGCAGTCAGAATGTGTAGCGAGGACGGTGGATTCCAAGAAGAGGATCCGTCCCCTGTCAGTATGTGACAGAGGTATCTCCTATGCACTCGGAGACACGTTCATGCTGTTTGAAGCTGTGGCCACAGTGGTTGGTCGAACAGGGAATGGTTTCCTGTGTTGACGCAATGAAGCATACGTGGTTTCGAGTATTAAGCATAGATGCCTAGTCAAGGATGGGAACCGACGCCCAATTCCATACCCTAGACTAAGGCCGGGAGACGGTAGACGGAAGGATCGTACCCGTACGGAATCGGCGCCTAAATGTTCACGCCAATTCACCTAGTCTCTAATGCCATGGACCGTTGCTAGACGGCCACCCATGGTAACGGGCCCTTGTGGGACACGGGCCCAAGTCTAGCTGAGGGTGAACCTAAAGGGTCACACACAAATCACCGAGGAGGTTGAGAGATCGACTTGGAGTCAATCTCGAAGGATAAAATATGTAATTAGATTACTTAAGGGAAAGTCCATTGGATGGACGGGCCGATATTGTATCGGGCTTTCATTTAATCGGTAAATTGGATTTTCGATTAAATATGGAAAGTTGAGATGTTGAGACGTTGGATCTTTTAATTGGATTAAAAGACCAACGGGAATAATTTAAATGGACATTAAATTAGATTTAATATTGAGTTCGTCGTAATTGGATTACGATAAAACCCGGTCCGTTAAATTATACCCGAGAGGAGAAATAATTCCTAATTGGGAATAGGAAGAAGTTGGACTTCTTCCCTTAATTAAACATGGCCGACATGCTCCCTTGGAGGAAGCAAAATCAGCCATGTTTCATGCTAGGTGGTATGTTGACTTGTCTCTTTTGGAAAGAGACAAATCAACTCCAATCAAGCTCTTCCTTTTTGGTATGATTTGATCATACCATAAACTTTGGTAGGCTTGATTGAAGAATTGATGGTGATTGATTGGAATGAATCTAGACATCCTTGGATGAACCTAGACACATTTCAATAATCACATTAATTATGTATATATAGGAGTATATACAACACCAAGCATAAGTGATTCATTATTCATCTTTTTCTAGGAAAAAGAGAAGACAAAAATCCTCTCCTCTCTCTCAATTTTCGTGCTCCCTTCCTCTCTTACACTTGTGTTCTTCACTTGATTTTGAATCAAGAAGAACAACAAAGTAAGTTTAAGAGAACACTAATTCATAGTGTTCTTCTCTTAAACCGATTCCTTCCTAAACCCGTTCTTTTCTAGCAAGAAGAACGTGTGTTTCTTCTGGTGTGGTGTGGATCACCTTTGGATAATCCATACGTTTGGATTTCGTGAGCATTCCGGAGAAGGAACAACGCTAGTAGCCAGGAGCATACGCTAAACAATCAAAGGTAACGGTTTATTACGCTTTGATTGATTTCATTTGTATATCTATGCCCTATGTGTTTAAATATATGTTTTAATATTTACACATCCTACATCGAACGCCCGGTTGAGCACCCAAGGGTACACCCCTTGGGATCCGTTTATTTAAATCGGTTTTAAATTTATGCAATTTCTCGCTTTTCTCGCTTCCGCTCGCGCTCCCGGGCGGATCCGCTTGTCCTTCATTGTGATCATCCTAACAGGGGTATGCTATGTTTTATGCATGCGACGTTTTTTATTTATCGCTTTAATATTGGATATTTTTGCATGCTAAAACACCATAATGTGATGAGGTCTCGGTCACACTGAAACTCTCATTTGGTTGGACCAAAATAAATATTAGGCCCAGAACGGACTTGGATCAAAATGGTATTTCGGTCTGTCCGAGCCTTCCATCCACAGCAATGTGGTGAGGAAGCTACCACTACCCAAGTGTGGTCTCACGAGTCGTGGCACACTTGGAATAGGGGAAAGCTGTGTTAGAATAGGTGACCAGAAAGTCAATGGTATTGGCTGTTTTGAGAACCATTCGTCAATCTGTGAACAAGTAATATTATGTTAATGAATGTAGTAAGGATTCATAGGCATGAGTTTGTTGTACTTACTGCTTGCATCGTTACGATGTCACAACAAACGCCCACAGACTGAAATAACATTTCGGGAAATTGGAACTACGCTTGGAGGTAGGTTCATGAAATCAGTTTCGCCGAATCAGTCTGAAATACTCCAAGTCAAAGGAATCTCGAGACAGGGCATCGAGAATCCATTTGAGACTTGCACTAAGCATCTGCTATCGTGTTTCATCGACGGGTGACGAGGATCGTCTAAGCAGTGTTAGTGGGTCGGCCTGCTGGGGAGCGGCCGATTGAGGTGACTCGCGGGAATCGTCATATAGAAGCTACTCGGGCTTGGTCGGTATGACTCGTATTCCCGGTTCCGATAGTACGGGATTAGTCCTCGGACTTGAGGATCACGGCAGTCCCCTACATACTAAGGCTGTATCTTGGATCTGGTGAAATTTGACCGATTATATCACATGGTCATCATAAGCCTCGTCCAGTGCAGTCGGAGTATGTAAGAACGGTGAATTCCAAGATAGGATCTGTCCCCTGTCAAAGGATATGACAGCAAGATCTCCTATGCGCTCGGAGATGGTTTAGACTCACAAAGTCTATGGCCATAGCACTTGATGTAGTGGGAAAGGATTTCCTACGTCGAGTTAAACCTATCTCGAGCATTATGCATAGTTGCCTAGTCAACGATGGGAACCGACCCCTAGACTAAAGGCCGGGAGATAGGCGACAGTAGGACCGTACCCGTACATATCGAGTGTCGGTAGGACCGCACCTGCGTATAACTCGGAGCCTAAATGTTCACACCATAAATTCACCTAGTCTCTAGTGCCATGAACCGTTGTTAGATGGCCACCCATGGTAACGAACTACTTTGGTTATGAAATAAAAAAAAAAAAAAAGTAGGTCCAAGTCTAGCTGAAAGGTGAACCTAAAGAGTTACACCCGCTACACCAAATGAAAGGGAATTAATTTGGAATTAATTCCGGGAGAAGGTTTAATTTAATGGAATTAAATTATACTTCTTGGAGATTCAAGCCTCGATGAATTATTTGGAATAATCGAGCTTGAGTTCATAAATTAGATTTATGAATTTTATAAAGCATGGGCTTTTCTTTTAATTAGATTAAAAGGGTGAATTAATTAATTAGTGGGCTTGGTATATTAAATAGGATTTAATATAAAGTCCATGGGACTATTTAATTTAGAATTAAATAATCCCATTCTATGGAATTAATTAATGGGCTTGGTATTAAATAGGATTTAATATAAAGTCCATGGACTATTTAATTTGGAATTAAATAAAGTCCATTCCATTGATTAAATAATGGGCTTAGTATATTAAATAGGATTTTAATATAAAGTCCATGGGATTATTTAATTTAGAATTAAATAAAGCCCATTCCATAAAGCCCATCAAAATGGATGGACAAGATTTGATCTAGAGAATGATGAGATGAAGGGCCATGATTAATTTGACTTAATCAAAGCCTAATTTGACTAGGATTTGACTAGGTCAAAATCCTAGTCAAAGTGTGTCTCTTTGGAAGAGTTTGAGAAGGAATAGGAATTCCATCTTCTATAAATACTTAAAAAACACACACTTACAACTAGTATTCTCTACAACTCTCATCTCTCATCTCCCTCAAATTTTTGTCCACCCTCTTTCTTCTCTCCAAGAATTCTACTTTGTTCTTCTTGATTTTAATCAAGTTAAGAACATAAGAGACATTGATTGCGTTAATTCATAGCGTGTATCGATGTCTCTTCTCCCCAAATAATTTCTTGCTAGCACGAGCGTTGTTTGCTTTCCGGTGGAGCGAGTGAGATGATTTAGAGGGTCTCTTCTTTGAGATCTTGGTGCAAAACGGGGAACAATGCATGTAGCCGAAATGAAGACAAAACTACAACCGGATAGGTTCTTTAATTTTGTTTTTTCGGTTTCAATTCTATGGCCTCCATGTTGTATTTTATTGAACATGAGATACACCGAACGCCCGGGAGAATCAAGGGCACACCCCTTGATTCGTTTATGTATATTATGCATGATTTAAATTTCATTTAATTATGTTATGTAAATTTTTATTACGCACTATTTCGCGCTTCCGCTATTCGCGTTAATCTCCCGGGACGATCCACCGATTTCTTTCAGTGGTATCAGAGCCCGGTTCGGTGTATAGGCCAAGAATTCTATGTGCTATGTGCGTTTAAGCATGATAAACGTGTTTTAATTTACGTTTATAGCATGTTTATCGTAGATATTTATTGGCGTTTAATTTTGCATGGGATTTTGGATCTTGGTTTTCTTGAATGTGTTAATACATGTTCTAGGGTTGAATTTATCTTGTGGTTCAGAAAAATTGCATAAAAAGTCGAAAAGGAGTGCAAAACGGCGAACCGGCAGCAGCAGCACGCTGCCCGCGCGCACAGGGGCGCGGCCGGGCGCGCGTGCAGGCAGGGGCCTGCGCGCGTCCGACCAGCGCGCCCAGCGGGCGCGGACAGCGCGCGCGCAAGCGCAAGGCGCAGGCGCGCGCCTGGCCGGCCGGCTGTGCCGTTTTTTTCGTTTCTCTCCCGTTTTTGGCTCGTTTTTCAAAACTGTTTTTTTGAATTATTTTTATGATATTTTCTGCATTATTCTGAACCCGTTGACTTAGAATATTTATTTTTTTTGAGATTTGAAATTTCCTAAAATAAATATTGCTTGGTTGATGAGGAAAGAGTTTCCTAACAAGATTTAATTTTTGCAATGGTTGCACCAATGATCAAAATTCATATGTGAAATTTCGCAATAATTTCTGCATTTTATGATGTTGGACATCATGGTTATTTTATGGCTTGAGTATGAGTAGATCTTGACACGTATCAATATTGCACAAATGTTGGATTTTGGAATTCTTGAATAAATGGGCATATTCTTGAATTGTTGATTTTTGTGTTTCAGAAAATTTGATTTTTCTGCATAATTCTTGGAATTTTTCTGAATTAATTAACTTGGGGCATTTTAATTTTGGTTGAGATTTTATATTTCATAGAATTAATATTGCCTTGTTAATTATGGAAAAGGTTTTTCCAACAAAAATCGTTGTGCATAGGTTGCACTATTATCCAATGTTTGGTGTGAATATTTTACATGTAGTTTCTGCATTTATTTTATGGTATGGATTATCATGGATCTTGGTATAGCATATTTTACGTGGGATATGTATTTATGCTATTTGTGTTAATTGATTTGACAAAGGATGATCACAAAGCCCCTAGACCGCATGTATGGTTTATTTACATTTATTTGTTGGGTTGTGGCCTGTGTGCCTCTTTATTTTCCTCTCTGTCTCTCTTCTAGTGCCTTGGAATAATAAGGCTTTCTCTCTCCCTCCTAATGTACTCCCCCCAAATGTTTAATTGGGGTTTCTTATTTTATGATGTAATGAGAGTAGAATTAGTGGTGAGGTTTTATTTCTTTTTGTAAATAAAAGCTGCAAGAGAAGACAAGCCCAAGGTGTTGGAGGCCCATGGAGGTAGCCATCAGATGGCCCACGGAGGATCCATGGAGAAGGAGCCCGGTGTAGGCCCAAGATGGAGAGCCCAAGAAGATAAAGAGGACTTACAAGGGCCATTGCATGTAATGGGTTATTAAATCTTGTAATAGCGTAGGGCCTACCCTTAGATTGACCATAGATCCACTGCGGGCTCAGTGGGTCGCATAGGTTTGGGCTTGTGATCATCCTACAGGGGCGTGCTAGGCTTTATTTTGCATGCGATGCGTATTATATGCTTATGATTATTCTATATGCTTTATGTATGGTTACATTCACGCTTAGAATATTTCTGCCATAACGCATCCAATGCAATACTTAATATATGTGATGAGGTCTCGTTCTATCAAAACTCTCACTTGGTTGAACCAAGTTAAATATAAAACCTTAATAAATGGACTAGGACTTTGGGAGTCTGTCCAAGCTTTCCATCCATGGCAAAAGTGAGGAAGATCTTTTAGGTCGATAGCGTGGTCTCACGAGTCATGGCACGACTATCGTGCTTAAAAGAAGCTGTACTTTGTCATGAACGATGAGTAGACTGCTGTTACCTGTCTCACGAGTCGTGGAGGTAGCAGTGAGTCTATGAATCGGTTGATTGGGTCGGGTCTAACGCCCGAATAGCGTGATTCGCTTGGAGTCCTCGGGATCACGTGAAAGGGTGAGGCAATTATCTTGGGAATCTCGTGGAACGAGAATGGTATGGAATACCTCCCACGGGTTCTTTTCCCATGCGAATCGTAAAAGCGGGGTATGGGGGAGATCCCTGTGGATCCTGAGCCCACTAGGAAAGGATTTCCCGAAAACAACGTTTCAGAGTGCCGTGTTTTCGTAGAAATAGTGGGAGAGGTTAAGGACTAAAGACCGAGACTTAACCCAAATATTACTTCATTCTGCTTATTATTTTCTGTTTCATATATGTTGTGAATGTCTAAGAATCCACCAAACACATCACTAAGAGGCTCATTAAAAGGGAACCAATTACACGAATTGATTGCGAAATCTTAAGATGGTCTTAGATTTCCAGAACCTTAACTCACATACCGGAATGAGGACGTTCCTCAGCCCTTGCCGGAGGGGTCGACAACTAAGGCAACGCTTGGCGTTCAAAAGTTGAAGGATGACCACAGGCAAGTAAGATATAATGATGTTGGCTCAAACTATGCTTCGTTTGCATCATGTCTATATGGTCCTGGACCAGCATGTGGGGTAAAATGCAACGAAGACATGTTTGGAGCTAAGATGACGGAAGGGATATCTGTACAAAGAACATGGAGTGATGATGCAATCTCTAGGGGAGAAGCTCAAAAGATCTCCACGCCAGTGTTGAAATAGAGACGTACATTGACATGATCCTTCAGTCTCTTCCTCCCTCCTACGAACCATTAATTATCAACATGAATGAGCTTAGAAAAGATCTTCATAGGTTGATAATCATGTTGGTCTAGTACAAAGTAACGATTGCAAAATATGCGCCTTCGGTACTAGTAGGAGAGGCTTCAACCTCCATGGTGAAAGGCAAAGGTGCCAGACGCCAAAAGAGGAAGAAGGATAAGGTAACATCTGTTAGAATAGGTGACCATGTAAGCCAATTTTTGCGGGTATATGTAACCTATGTCTAGACAATTATAGGTGTTTTGATAAATCATTAATGAATAAAGAAGTGAATTTTCATTTGGCATTACTTTGTTTGTGTTCACTTGCACCTATTTTTCCATATCTGTTCACTACGCAAACAGAGCCCACGGACTGAGATTCGATTTCGGGGACTGGGACTACGCTTGGAGGTAGGTCCATGAAATCAGTCTTCCCGAATCAGTCCGGAAATCTCCAAGTCAAGGAATCCCGAAAATGGGTACCGGGATTCCATTTGAGACTTGCACTAAGCATCTGCTGTCGTGTTTCATCGACGGGTGACGAGGATCGTCTAAGCAGTGTTAGTGGGTTAGCCTGCTAGGACGCAGCTGACTGAGGTGACTCGCGGGAACCGTCTTACGGAGGACCTTGAGTATGGTCTGCTAGGTATGACGTGTATTCCGGTTCCAACGGTACAGATAAAGTCCTTTGACTTGAGGAATTACTGAGTTTACCTGTACATCAGGATTGTATCTTAGATATGGTGAGAGATTGCCAGAATTCCATTTGGTAGTCATAAGCCATGTCTAGTGCAGTTCTGATGTACAAAGTGACAGTAGTTTCCAAGAAAGGATCTGTCTCCTGTCAATAGGTTTTGACAGTTGAGTCTCATGTATGCTCTAGGTCTTGTCCCTAAAAACTGTGGCCACAGTGACTGAACAGAAGGGAAGGGTTCCCTCGCGGCGTTTAGTGTGGACAGACCGACACTTAGGTCCAAAATGGGTACCTGCATTTTCCGTGCCTTAGACTCTAAGTGATGAGACCGTAGACAGAAGGACAAGCGTACTGTTAGAGCCTAAATGTTCATCCCTGAATATTTCACCTAGTCTCTAGTGCCATGGACCGTTGCTAGATGGCCACCCATGGTAAACGGACGGGTTCTAGGAACCCGACCAAGTCTAGCTGAATGGTGAACCTAAAGAGTCACACACTATCCACACACAATTAAATATTTAATTTGGAATTAAATATTGGAGTGAAGGAATGATTAAATTAGATTTAATCGGGACCTTTATTTTTCTTGGAGAAATAATTCTTTCTATTTGATAGAAGGAATTAAATTGATAAATTGGATTTATCAAAAGGATTTATTTAATGGGCTTAAATAATATTTATATTTATTTTAGCCTCTTGGAAATATTTAAATAGGTTTTTAAATATTTCCATTAAATTAAATTAAATCAACGGTTGAGATTAATGGGAGAGATGGATGGCTAGGATCGTTTTGACTAGGTCAAAACACTAGTTTGACTAGGACTTTGACTAGGTCAAAATCCTAATCAAATTAGAGTTCTTGAAAGAGGAGTTTAAAGAGGATTAAACTCCTCTTCTATATAAACCCCTAGCATCCTACAATTTACATGATGATGAAACTCCAACACACACACCAACACACACACACTCGGTTTCTCTCTCTCCCATCTCTCTCGTCCGCCCCTCTCTCTCTCAAGAAAATAGTTTTTCTTGATTCTTTTGTTCTTGGAACATTAGAATCTTGATGAATCAATACCATTAATTGATAATGTGTTATTGATTCATCCACTCCAAAATTATACACTTGTTCGTTGCTAGCACGACGTGCAAGATACGTGGGTGGATCGTGTGTCACGAATTAGAGGGTCTCAAGGACGGGATCTTGGTGCAAAACGGGGAACAACGCGTGTAGCCGTTGAAGACGAAAACGACAACGGGTAGGTCTCGTTTTAAATTTTCGCCCCTTTTAATTTCCAACCCTATGGCCTCCATGATTTGCTTTATGTTATATGTTCATGAGATACACCGAATGCCCGGGAAAATTTCAAAGGCACACCCTTTGAAACGTGTTTTTAATTTAAAAGCATGTTTAAATTCCGTTTTAATTTTTAATTATACCGCGCTTCCGCATTCGCGCTTTTCCCGGGACGATCCACAATTCCTTTCAACATCAACTATTAAAACACTTCAAGTGTTGTTCCTTTACAACACAAGGTGGAGGTAAAGGAAAGAGCAAAAGGTTCAGCAATCAAGTTCATAGATTCTAAGGACGTAAGCATTTACTGTCGTAAAGAGGGCCATTGGAAAGGGGAGTATTCTAAACCTCTCTCCAATGTAGGTAAAATTTGATATTGAGTATTGACATGATCACTATTTGGTATTTGATACCATTCCTATCACTAATCTGCGGGTGGTTTGCAGAAAGTGAATAAAGACTTAAAAGCCAAGAACAGTTCTACGATTCAACAATGGTAAGGTCCATTAATGAAAAGGACTAGAGACTTGTTAGGCCCAGAATCGTGATCATGTTAGGATAATATAGGAATTACGTAACCTAGCATGATCAAAAGTATGTCTCTTTGTTGGACAAAGGTTTTATTACATACATATTTGATCAAACAAAATTATTGAATATTGATTCATGTTTGCTAGTAGTTACACGTGAATTCCTAGAACATCATCCCAAAAAAGGTTTATAGATACTCAAAATTCTAATTATCTAAATGGATTAATCAAGACCAACTTACAGATTTGGCATCTACAACAGCTAGGACGTTTCTTCTTATTAAAAGATAAGTAAATTGGAAAGTTCGATAAATCTAGAAATAGATGATTCGAATCGACTGAATTTACAAGTCTTTTATAAAGAAGAAAGTCCGAAAGCTCCTTGTTGGACAAAGTAGGCTTGCCAAATAGTCTATTGGAAAGGATCCAATAAGACAACTGTAGGTTACTAATACACAAGACCGTAAGAGGGTTCAAAGGTCTAAAAGTCCCATAGGAGGATTGGGAATTACACTTGAGGTGGTGAACCATAAATGGTTGCAAAATTAAACCTGTTTCGATAGGATCGAAAAGGCCGTGTATTTAGTGGGAGCTCTTGAGCATCCAAGTTGAGAATGGAATTCTCAATGAAACGTTTCCTGTAAAGGCCAAGTATGACGGCCTCTGATAAAGGGAACGATCGAATCTCGTTAGACGAAAATCGATCGAAGTTTCGCCCAATTACCTTAGCCCGTGTAGACGTAGACTCAACATTGCCAACGTAAGGAACATGGCACTTTGCTAGGAGTCACGCACAAGGAGCCACGGTTTGGCAAGCCTATGTCCCGACAAAGTCTTTGAGCATGTAGAAGGATCCTACATACGTCAAGGGACTAGTGGGAGACAAATTAGACTCGGTGTCTGGTTTGTGTAGGTTTACGACAGAATAATGCTAAACGATGCTTATAATTACATTTCTTACTTAAATTGATCATATTCCAAGTCCCCTTAAGAACGAACCCGAATGTCGTAAGAGGTACGAGTGATCGGGATATGTTCGGTCAAATTTGGATAGTAATCCAAATGACCTGCGGAACGTGATGTTGGACATCGTAGTAGGATTTATGGAGAGGAGCCATAGAATCCACTAGGAAATTCAAACAAGGTTTGAAACACCGCATAATTGGAATATTCGTTTTGACGAGCTCATACGGAGCATGACTCGGTCTTAAACGACGTAGGTGATCAGTAGGAGAAGAAATGGCGTTCCAAGTGTTTAAGTGTGTAATATCTTGATTCAAAGATGAATTCAAGACATTAGGAATCACTAAAACACAAATGTAACTCACGAAAATTCTCCATGACATTTTAGGGTTCCCACATACATATCATGAATTGAGCTTTTCAAAGACTCAGTCATGGTAGACTGATGAGAAAAACTCAAACATGTAGAGGGACAAGTTGTTCGAGACTCAGTCATAGTAAGACTGATGAGAAAACTTGGATACTATGCATGAAGCAATTCAAGACTTAGTCATGGTGGACTAATGAGAAGGCTTGGATGTTGAGTATCCCCTACGTCTTAACCCTAGGCAAACATATGATATGTTTACTCGGTGCATAGGAACCGATGTTGAGAGTGCTTCTAGCATGGCTCAACATAAATCGGTAATGCACTGAGGGGTTGAAGACAGCAATCAAGAACGATCCTTAGTACCTGAATAAGGACTAAAGATGTGTTCATGATGCACCGTCTGTTGAGAGTTGTTTTTGGAAGGCTAAAGCGATACTAGCTTCCAGAGCATAAGTGAAAACCAGTTAGTCTCAAAGGCATGCACAGTCAGGCCCAATGACAAGTGCATCGGATAGTGGTCACTGATGAAGACCGCGTCCATAGGATGGACGTGGCGCCTAGCACGACCAAGCCATGTTCGCCTATATGGCAGGCAACTTGGCTATGGGAGTATTGGCATGAGATCTCATCACAAGATCCACGGAAAATATTCTTAGACAACCACCATCTCTAGGTGGCAATGGTGGATAGAGGTAACACGGTTAGACCGTATTGCTTCGTAAGAAAATATAAGTGGACACACAATACCTTAGTCGGTATCGTAGATTACTCATACTCAGAGGATTCTGAACAAAGTGGGTAATTGACTTATTGGTCAAGTGGGAGATTGTTAGAATAGGTGACCAGAAAGTCAATGGTATTGGCTGTTTTGAGAACCATTCGTCAATCTGTGAACAAGTAATATTATATTAATGAATGTAGTAAGGATTCATAGGCATGAGTTTGTTGTACTTACTGCTTGCATCGTTACGATGTCACAACAAACGCCCACAGACTGAAATAACATTTCGGGAAATTGGAACTACGCTTGGAGGTGGGTTCATGAAATCAGTTTCGCCGAATCAGTCTGAAATACTCCAAGTCAAAGGAATCTCGAGACAGGGCATCGAGAATCTATTTGAGACTTGCACTAAGCATCTGCTGTCGTGTTTCATCGACGGGTGACGAGGATCGTCTAAGCAGTGTTAGTGGGTCGGCCTGCTGGGGAGCGGCTGACTGAGGTGACTCGCGGGAATCGTCATATAGAAGCTACTCGGGCTTGGTCGGTATGACTCGTATTCCCGGTTCCGATAGTACGGGATTAGTCCTCGGACTTGAGGATCACGGCAGTCCCCTACATACTAAGGCTGTATCTTGGATCTGGTGAAATTTGACCGATTATATCACATGGTCATCATAAGCCTCCTCCAGTGCAGTCGGAGTATGTAAGAACGGTGAATTCCAAGATAGGATCTGTCCCCTGTCAAAGGATATGACAGCAAGATCTCCTATGCGCTCGGAGATGGTTTAGACTCACAAAGTCTATGGCCATAGCACTTGATGTAGTGGGAAAGGATTTCCTACGTCGAGTTAAACCTATCTCGAGCATTATGCATAGTTGCCTAGTCAACGATGGGAACCGACCCCTAGACTAAAGGCCAGGAGACAGGCGACAGTAGGACCGTACCCGTACGTATCGAGCGTCGGTAGGACCGCACCTGCGTATAACTCGGAGCCTAAATGTTCACACCATAAATTCACCTAGTCTCTAGTGCCATGGACCGTTGCTAGATGGCTACTTTGGTTATGAAATAACAAAAAAACAAAGTATGTCCAAGTCTAGCTGAAAGGTGAACCTAAAGAGTCACACCCGCTACACCAAATGAAAGGGAATTAATTTGGAATTAATTCCGGGAGAAGGTTTAATTTAATGGAATTAAATTATACTTCTTGGAGATTCAAGCCTCGATGAATTATTTGGAATAATCGAGCTTGACTTCATAAATTAGATTTATGAATTTTATAAAACATGGGCTTTTCTTTTAATTAGATTAAAAGGGTGTATTAATTAATTAGTGGGCTTGGTATATTAAATAGGATTTAATATAAAGTCCATGGGACTATTTAATTTAGAATTAAATAATCCCATTCTATGGAATTAATTAATGGGCTTGGTATTAAATAGGATTTAATATAAAGTCCATGGACTATTTAATTTGGAATTAAATAAAGTCCATTCCATTAATTAATTAATGGGCTTAGTATATTAAATAGGATTTTAATATAAAGTCCATGGGATTATTTAATTTAGAATTAAATAAAGCCCATTCCATAAAGCCCATTCCATAAAGCCCATCAAAATGGATGGACAAGATTTGATCTAGAGAATGATGAGATGAAGGGCCATGATTAATTTGACTTAATCAAAGCCTAATTTGACTAGGATTTGACTAGGTCAAAATCCTAGTCAAAGTGTGTCTCTTTGGAAGAGTTTGAGAAGGAATAGGAATTCCATCTTCTATAAATACTTAAAAAATACACACTTACACCTAGTATTCTCTACAACTCTCATCTCTCATCTCCCTCAAATTTTCGTCCACCCTCTTTCTTCTCTCCAAGAATTCTACTTTGTTCTTCTTGATTTTAATCAAGTTAAGAACATAAGAGACATTGATTGCGTTAATTCATAGCGTGTATCGATGTCTCTTCTCCCCAAATAATTTCTTGCTAGCACGAGCGTTGTTTGCTTTCCGGTGGAGCGAGTGAGATGATTTAGAGGGTCTCTTCTTTGAGATCTTGGTGCAAAACGGGGAACAATGCATGTAGCCGAAACGAAGACAAAACTACAACCGGGTAGGTTCTTTAATTTCGTTTTTTCGGTTTCAATTCTATGGCCTCCATGTTGTGTTTTATTGAACATGAGATACACCGAACGCTCGGGAGAATCAAGGGCACACCCCTTGATTCGTTTATGTATATTATGCATGATTTAAATTTCATTTAATTATGTTATGTAAATTTTTATTACGCACTATTTCGCGCTTCCGCTATTCGCGTTAATCTCCCGGGACGATCCACACATTCTTTCAAGCTGCACTATTGTTGCGAACAAAAAGACTGCGCTCGCTGTTTCCCTGTCTCACGAGTCGTGGGGGGCGACAGTTTGAGGCATGATTTGGTCGGGCCCAACACTGAGTAACATGGTTCGCTTGGAGTCCTCGGGACCATGTGAATAGGTGAGGCAAAATATCTTGGGAATCTCATTGGATGAGAATGATATTGGATATCTCCCACAAGGTCTTCTTCATGTGAATCGTAAAAGCGGGGCATGGAGATTACGCTTGTGGATCCCAAGCCCACTAGGAAATGGTTTCCCGAAACTCCGCTTGAGAGTGGCGGATTTTTTCGTATAAATAGTGGGAGGGTTAAAGACTAAAAGACCAAGTCTTCAACTTGAACTATAATATTACCATCATCTGCTAATTTTTGCTTTACATTTTCATTAATGTAGATATGTCTAAGAACCCGTTAACCATGATTCTTGAGACTAACAAATTCAACGGAACGAACTACTCGGACTGGCTGAGAAACCTGAGGATCGTCCTCGGTTTCGAGAACCAAGGCTACGTCTTGGACGAGCCGCCACCGAGCGACTTACCGGAGGGGTCCACGCCTGAAGAACGTTTGACGTTCGAGAAATGGCATGAGGACAACCGGAAAGTACGCAGTATCATACTGGTTTCAATGTCTAACGACATCCAGAAGCAGTATGAGAGGCTGGACAATGTCTCCGCCATAATGCTCCGCATGAACGAGGTTTATGCGGTTCCGGATAGGCATATTAGATATGCCGCCACAAAAGCATTCTTTGGCACCAAGCTCGCTGAAGGAGCGTCTGTACAGAGTCATGGGGTCAAGATGCTCTCCCTAGTGGAGAAACTCGAGGACCTTAAAGCTGGGCTTAACAATGACACGTACATTGACGTGATCCTCCAGTCGCTTCCTCCATCCTATGACCCGTTTGTTGTAAACTACAACATGAACGGACTTGAGAAGTCTATTCATGAGTTGATCAAACATGTTGGTCCAATACGAGGCAACGACCCACAAGTCGGCGCCGGCGGTATTGATAGGAGAGGCTTCAACCTCCAAGGCGAATGGCAAGAGGGCCGGACGCTGGAAGAGAAAGAAGGGCAAAGGGAAGACGGTTGTGGCCCCTGCTCACGCTCCGGGCATCCCTGTTGCTCCGGTTGGACCGAGCAAAGGGAAAGGGAAGGCCGTGGTTCTCAGCGGTCCAAGGCAAATGATGTCTGCATACATTGCCAAGGGAAAGGGCATTGGAAGAGGGAGTGCCCACAACTCCTCTCCAACCCAGGTGTGTTTGTGGTTGAAGTTAATATGATTACTAATTCTGCTTCATGGGTATTGGATACCGGGTGTGGTGCTCACATCTGCAATGATTTGCAGGCACTACAAAGAAGCAGAAGGCTAACCAAGGATGAGATGATCCTGAGGCTAGGCGATGGCAAGGCCGTTGCTGCGGAGGCCGTAGGATCACTAGATTTAGCCATTAGTAGTCATGTTAGGATTGTACTAAACGACTGTTTCTATGTACCTAGTATGATTAAAAACATTATTTCCATCCCGGTCCTTGATAAGGAGGGATATGAATTTACCATCAATAAAAACGGTTTTTTTCATTATAAAAGATGGTATTTCTCATTTGCTTGGTACATTGGTCAACGGTCTGTACATACTTCAACAGTCTAATTGGATTATGACTGCAGAACACAAACGAAAACGTGATGATCATAATAACGCACAGATATGACATGCGAGGTTAGGTCATATCTCTAAAGATAGGATAAGAAGGTTGGTGGACTCAAAGAGTCTAGAAATAGACAATTTGGACAACCTACCGACCTGCGAATCCTGTCTAAAGGGAAAGATGACCAAGAAACCCTTTGTTGGACAAAGTACGTAGCCAGTGGTCTGTTGGATTTGATCCATACAGATGTCTGTGGTCCACTAAAATACTCAGGCTAGAGGTGGGTACTCGTACTTCATAAACCTTTACCGATGATCACTCACGGTATGGTTATGTTTACCTGATGAGGTACAAGTCTGAAGCCTTTGGAAGGTTTAAGGAATACAGACTTGAAGTAGAGAACCAAACGGTCGAAAGATCAAAGCCCTTCGGTCGGACCGAGGTGGAGAGTATTTGAGTGGTGAGTTTACTGATTATCTAAAAGAGAATGGGATTCTCTCTCAGTGGACCCCTCCTGGAACATCGCAGCTTAATGGTGTGTCTGAAAGGAGGAATCGGACCTTGTTGGACATGGTCCGATCCATGATGAGTTTTACCGAACTACCCCTTTCCTTCTGGGGATACGCTCTTGAGACGGCGGCCAAAGTTTTGAACTTGGCGCCATCTAAAAGGGTATCCCAGACGCCATATGAGATATGGCGTGGCAAGCCTGCCTCCTACAAATACTTGAAAGTGTGGGGTTGCCCCGCATATGTCAAGAGATTAGTGGGAGATAAACTGGACTCGAGTCTAGTTTATGCAGGTTCATCGGCTATCCGAAAGAAACTGCGGGGTATTATTTCTATGATCCTTCCGAGCAAAAAGGTTTTTGTCTCGCGAAACGCAGTGTTCTTGGAAAAAGGTTTTTCATCAGATAGTCGACGCGATAAGGTACTCCTTGAGGAATCAAGTGAGGTACCCCATGAGGCGGCAGTGACATCTGAGCCAGTGGTTCCCACTGATATTGTTCCAGTCCTCCGTAGGACGGCCAGAGTATCCCATGCACCTGATAGGTATGGATTTCTGGGCCTGACCGGTCAGTTGGATAATGATCCAAAGACATACGGAGAAGCGATGTCGGACATCGATTCGGACAAGTGGCTTGAGGCCATGAAATCCGAGATGGACTCGATGGGTACAAACAAGGTTTGGACCCTAGCAGATCCACCAAAAGGGATTAAACACGAAGCTGGAACATACGTTTTGATGAAGTCATATGGGGATATGATTTCATCAAGAACGAGTCCGATCCTTGTGTATACAAGAAGATCAGTGGGAGCTCAGTTGCGTTTCTGGTGCTTTACGTGGATGACATCTTGCTCATTGGGAATGATGCTAAGATGTTGGGTACCACTAAAGCTTGGCTGTCAATGCAATTCTCCATGAAGGATATGGGCGAGGCATCCTACATCCTTGGCATCAAGATCTACAGGGATAGATCTAGAAGGATGTTAGGAATGGCCCAGTCCTCGTACATTGAGAAAGTCTTGAAGAGATTCAAGATGGAGAACTCAAAACGAGGATTCCTTCCTATGAGGCATGGAATTAAGATATCCAAGATGCAGTCTCCTAAGACTGATGAGGAGCTTAAAAGGATGTTGGACATCCCCTATGCTTCAGCCGTAGGCAGCATACAGTATGTTGTTCAGTGCACTGGACCTGATGTGGCATTCGCTTTGAGCGTAACTAGCCGATATCACTGGAGTGCAGTCAAGACTATCCAAAAGTACCTGAAAAAAGGACTAAGGACATGTTCTTGATCTACGGCGGTAGAGAGTTGATACTGGAAGGCTATAGCGACGCTAGCTTCCAGTCGGATGACGATGATGCCAAGTCTCAGTATGGTTTTGTATTTAGACTAAATGGTGGCGTGGTCACTTGGAAGGGTTCCAAGTAGGCTACCACGGCGGACTCCACCATAGAGTTTTGAATACATAGCGGCTTTGGAAGCTGCTAAGGAGTGGTTTGGTTGATGAGCTACATCCAAGGGTTGGATGTAGTACCTAGCATTGCTAAGCCTGTAATTATTTTCATGATAACAACGGGCGATAGCGCTAGCAAAGGAACCGAGATCTCATCACGATCCAAGCATATTCTTAGACGCTACCATCTACTTAGAGAGATGGATAGCAGGACTGACGTTCGGTTGGACCGAGTCAGCTCCACAGAAAACATAGCAAATCCACTTGCTAAGCCCATGTCGCAAGTTGCCCATACTCACCATCTGAATAAGAGGTTCGAGGTCAATGGGTGATTGGCTTTAGGTCAAGTGGGAGATTGTTGGAATAGGTGACCAGAAAGCCAATAGGTTTGGCAATTTGTAACCTATCCGACAACTTGATGTGAATGTAATATTATTATGTGATGAATAAGATGAGTGTTCGTCACCAATGGTACCTTCTTTGTTGCGCTCATCTTACATTTGTTAAACCGGTGTTTAACTTATATCGCAACAAAGCCCACAAACCATGGATAACAACTCGTGCAGTTGGGCCACGCATTGGATGGTGGTCATGAAACCAGTTGATTAATGAGTTGGGTCTGAAACGTTCCAAGTCGAGGACCTCGAGACAGGGCATCGAGAGTCCTATTGAGACTTGCGTCAAGAGTCGTGTTCATTGGATGAGTGCCGTGTTTCATCGGCAACAGGCGTGGGACGCCTACACGATCTTGATGGTTGGTCGACTGGGGTCGAGCCGACTGGACTGACTCGCGGAGATCATCATATGAAAGCCTTGGAGACTTGGTCGGTATGATTGGATTTCCCCAGTTCCGATAGTATGGGAGTAATCCTCAGACTTGAGGAATCATGGCAGTCACGTGCACAGGACGGCTGTATCTTGGATCTGGCGAGAGGTGATCATTCTGTAAGATGATCATTATAAGCCTTGTCCAGTGCAGTCAGAATGTGTAGCGAGGACGGTGGATTCCAAGAAGAGGATCCGTCCCCTGTCAGTATGTGACAGAGGTATCTCCTATGCACTCGGAGACACGTTCATGCTGTTTGAAGCTGTGGCCACAGTGGTTGGTCGAATAGGGAATGGTTCCCTGTGTCGACGCAATGAAGCATACGTGGTCTCGAGTATTAAGCATAGATGCCTAGTCAAGGATGGGAACCGACGCCCAATTCCATACCCTAGACTAAGGCCGGGGAGACGGTAGACGGAAGGATCGTACCCGTACGGAATCGGCGCCTAAATGTTCACGCCAATTCACCTAGTCTCTAGTGCCATGGACCGTTGCTAGACGGCCACCCATGGTAACGGGCCCTTGTGGGACACGGGCCCAAGTCTAGCTGAGGGTGAACCTAAAGGGTCACACACAAATCACCGAGGAGGTTGAGAGATTGACTTGGAGTCAATCTAAGTCAATCTCGAAGGATAAAATAAGTAATTGGATTACTTGTAGGGAAAGTCCATTGGATGGACGGGCCGATATTGTATCGGGCTTTCATTTAATCGGTAAATTGGATTTTCAATTAAATATGGAAAGTTGAGACGTTGAGACATTGGATCTTTTAATTGGATTAAAAGATCAACGGGAACAATTTAAGTGGACATTAAATTGGATTTAATATTGGGTTCGTCGTAATTGGATTACGATAAAACCCGGTCCGTTAAATTATACCCGAGAGGAGAAATAATTCCTAATTTGGAATACGAAGAAGTTGGACTTCTTCCCTTAATTAAATATGGCCGACATGCTCCCTTGGAGGAAGCAAAATCAGCCATGTTTCATGCTAGGTGGTATGTTGACTTGTCTCTTTTGGAAAGAGACAAATCAACACCAATCAAGCTCTTCCCTTTTGGTATGATTTGATCATACCATAAATTTTGGTAGGCTTGATTGAAGAATTGATGGTGATTGATTGGAATGAATCTAGACATCCTTGATGAACCTAGACACATTCCAATAATCACATTAATTATGTATATATATTAGAATATACAACACCTAGCATAAGTGATTCATTATTCATCTTTTTCTAGGAAAAAAGAGAAGACAAAAATCCTCTCCTCTCTCTCAAAATTTCGTGCTCCCTCCCTCTCTTACACTTGTGTTCTTCACTTGATTTTGAATCAAGAAGAAGAACAAAGTAAGTTTAAGAGAACACTAATTCATAGTGTTCTTCTCTTAAACCGATTCCTTCCTAAACCCGTTCTTTTCTAGCAAGAAGAACGTGTGTTTCTTCCGGTGTGGTGTGGATCACCTTTGGAGAATCCATACGTTTGGATTTCGTGAGCATTCCGGAGAAGGAACAACGCTAGTAGCCGGGAGCATATGCTAAACAATCAAAGGTAACGGTTTATTACGCTTTGATTGATTTCATTTGTATATCTATGCCCTATGTGTTTAAATATATGTTTTAATATTTACACATCCTACATCGAACGCCCGGTTGAGCACCCAAGGTTACACCCCTTGGGATTCGCGTATTTTGAATTTGATTTAAATTTACGCACAATTTCTCGCTTTTCTCGCTTCCGCTCGCGCTCCCGGGCGGATCCGCTTGTCCTTCAAGTCCTAGATTACGTGAACCAAGGCTACGTCATGGACGAGCCGTTCCCTAGGACCTTGCCGGAAGGATCCACGCCAGAAGAACGTGAGACGTTTGAGACTTGGCATAAGGATAACTGGAAAGTCCATAGAATCATACTTGCCTCTATGACAAATGAGATTCAGAAGCAGTATGAAAGGCTAGACGATGTCCCTTCCATTATGGCTTGCCTGAAGGATTGCTGCGCAGTCCCGGACTGGCATACTAGGTATGTCGCAACGAAGGCGTTTTTTGAAACCAAAATGACCGAAGGGTCCTCTATACAAGAGCATGGGGTCAAGATGCTTACCTTGGTGGAAAAGCTCGAGGACCTCAAGGCAAGGCTCGATAACTAGACGTACATAGATGTGATCCTTCAGTCTCTTCCACCCTCCTTCGACCAATTCATTGTTAACTACAACATGAACACACTTGAGAAGGGTATTCATGAGTCAATCAATATGTTGGTACAATACGAGGCCACGACTAAGAAGTCTATGCGGTCGGTATTTTTTGGAGATGCTTCAACTTCCAAAACGAAAGGCAAGGGTGCCGGACGTTGGAAAAGGAAGAAGGGAAAGAGAAAAGCCGATAAAGCAGCTACCAACACTAAGAGTTTTCCCATTTCCAAAGTGGGGAAAGGCAAAGGAAAAGGGAAGGTTGACTCAAAGTAACAGTCGAGGGCATATGACATATGTATCAATTGCCGTGAGAAAGGGCATTGGAAGAGGGATTGCCCCAAACTCCTCTTCAAACAAGGTATCTTTGTCATTGAGGTTAGCATGGTTACTCACACTGCCTCTTGGGTATTAGATACCGGCTGTGGAGCTCACATTTCCAATGATTTGCATGTGCTAAAAAGAAGCATAAAACTGAGTAGCGGGGATATGGTCCTAAAGCTTGGGAATGGCCAGGCAATCTCGGCAGAAGCAGTAGGATCCGCCACTCTAGTAGTTAGTGATCGTATTAGCATAGAATTAGAGCAAGTTTATTATGTACCTAGTATGATTAGAAACATCATTTCCATTCCGTTGTTAGACAATAGCGGACATGAGTTTGTGATCAATAAAAATTGCTTTTATTTGATGAGGTGTGGAATTGCTCATCTGCTTGGTATGCTTAATAACGGTCTCTATATCTTGCAATAAATGAACTTCGTTCTAAACGCTCAACACAAACGTAAAATAGATAATAACAGGAACACACAACTGTGGCACGCTAGGCTAGGTCACATTTCCCAAGATAGGAGGAAGAAATTGGTAGATTCAAAGAACCTAGAGGTAGGGGACTTGAGTGAACTACAAACTTGTGAATCTTGTCTAAGAGGGAAAATGACCAAGAGGCCCTTGTAGGACAAAGCAGGCTTGCCACAGGTCTGTTGGACTTGGTCCATACAAACGTATGTGGACCACTAAGGACGCAAGCCCGAGGTGGGTTCTCCTACTTCATAACCTTCACCGATGATCATTCACAGTAAGGTTATGTATACCTGATGAGGTACAAGTCTGAAGCTCTTGAGAGGTTTAAAGAATTCAGACTTGAAGTTGAGAACCAAACCGGCTGTAAAATTAAAGTTCTACGGTCAGACCGAGGCGGCTAGTACCTTAGTACTGAGTTCCTTAATTATCTTAAAGGTATAATCTCTGAATGGACACCTCCCGGGACACCACAGTTAAATGGGGTCTCTGAAAGGAGGAATCGAACCCTGTTGGACATGGTTCGATCCATGATGAGTTTTACCAAATTGCCCTTGTTCTTTTGGGGCTACGCATTGGAGACTGCGGCCAAGTTGTTAAATTTGGCGCCAACTAGTGTATTGACCCAAACGCCATATGAAATATGGCACGGCAAGCCTGCATCCTACAACTGCTTGAAAGTGTGGGGTAGCCCTGCATACGTCAAAAAGCTAGTGGGAGACAAGCTAGAATCGAAGTCTAGTTTATGCAGGTTCGTTGGATACCCCAAGGAAACTGCAGGTTATTATGACCCTTTGGAACAAAACGCATTTGTTTCAAGGAACGCAGTGTTCTTGGAACAAGGTTTTCCAGAGGATATCCAACTTGATGAACTGATCATTGAGGAGTCAAGTGATGGAAACCAGTCATCAGTGGAAGCCGCGGATCCCTCACTTAGAGGATTCAGGATAGATACCCGAAGGGCTGACCAACCTCGAGAAGTCTAGCATGCTAGGCATAAGGACGGCCTCAGGAAGGGCCAGCCTCGGTACCTAAACCGCCAGCTCCAATACAGTCAGCGCCCACAATCACCACTGACGTTCCCGTTCTCTGTAGGCGAGCTAGAGAGTCTCGACCTTCGGTGAGATACGGCTTTCTAAACACGACCAGTCTATTAGATAAGGATCCTAAGACATATGGGGAAGTGATGTCTGATATCGACTTTGGGAGATGGCTTGAGGCCATGAAAACCGAAATGAACACCATGAATGAGAACCAAGTTTGGACACTTGTAGACCCGCCCAAAGGGGTTAAGCCAGTTGGCTGTAAATGGGTCTATAAGCGCAAACTTGGCATTCATGGAGAAGTCACAACTTTCAAGGCTAGGCTAGTAGCAAAAGGGTACACTTAACGACCCGGGGTCGATTTTGAGGACACCTACTCGCTAGTAGCCATGGTTAAATCCATTCGGATCCTGCTTGCCATAGCAGCATGGTATGACTATGAGATATGGCAGATGGACGTGAGAATGACCTTCCTCAATGGTTTCGTTGAGGAAGAGATCTACATGGATCAGTCGGAGGGTTTTCACGGTAGCCGGAGAAGAACAGAAGGTCTGTCATCTCCAAAAGTCCATCTATGGCCTCAAACAAGCATCCAAAAGTTGGAACATTCGGTTTGACGAAGTCATATATGGTTATGATTTCATCAAAAATGAATCCGACCCTTGTGTATACAAGAAGGTCAGTGGGAGCTCAATAGTGTTCCTAGTGCTTTATGTGGATGACATTCTACTCATAGGTAATGACGTGAGAATGTTGGGTAACACAAAAGCATGGTTATCAACTCAGTTTTCCATGAAGGTTTGGGTAAAGCCTCCTACATTCTTGGCATCCAGATTTTCAGGGACAGATCTAAAAGAATGTTAGGACTAACCCAAAACTCGTATATGGAGAAAGTCATGAAAAGATTTCGGATGGACAACTCCAAACGAGGATTTCTTCCAATTAGGCATGGGATCAAGTTGTCCAAGAAACAGTCCCCGCAGACTGATGAGGAACTTGAAAAGATGAAAATCATTCTCTATGCTTCTGCTGTAGGAAGCATCCAATATGCGGTCCACCGCACTAGACTTGACATTGCTTACGCTTTGAGTATAACGAGCATATATCAGTCTTGCGCAGGAGAGGAACATTGGAATGCGGTCAAGGGCATCCTTAAGTACCTATGGAGGACTAAGGAAATGTTCTTAGTCTATGGCAATGGAGAACTGTTTCTGGAAGGCTTTAGCGATGCTAGCTTCCAGGCTAATGATGATGATGCCAAGTCTCAATCGAGTTATGTATTCAGGCTCAATGGAGGAGTGGTAGCATGGAAAAGTTCCAAGCAAGCAACCACTGCTGATTGCACCACTAAGGCCGAATACATAGCAGCTTCAGAAGCTGCGAAAGAAGCGATTTGGATGAGAAACTACATCCAAGAGTTAGGTGTGGTGCCTAGCATCGCCGAGCCCGTTGTCATCTTTTGTGATAACAACGGAGCAATAGCGCAAGCAAAAGAACCGAGATCTCATCACCGATCCAAACACATTTTTAGACGCTACCACCTTCTAAGAGAAATGGTAGGAAGAGGTGACATTCAGATGGACTGAGTCAACTCAGCAGACAACACAGCAGATCCGCTGACAAATCCTATGTCACAGAGCGCTCATACGCAACATCTTGAGAAGATGGGGATTAGGCACATGGGCGATTGGCTTTAAGGTCAAGTGGGAGATTGTTAGAATAGGTGACCATGTAGCCAATCTTGGTAGGCGAATTGTAACCTATGTCTGAATAATTTCGAAGTTTTAATAAAACCTTGATGAATAAGAAAAGTGAAAATTCATTTAGCGCACTTTGTTTGTGTTCACTTTATCTGCTTTATAACTATTCGCTACACAAACAAAGCCCACAGACTGAAATCACATTTTAGGGACTGGGACTACGCCTGGAGGTAGGTCCATGAAATCAGTTTCGCCGAATCAGTCTGAAAATCTCCAAGTCAAGGAATCTTGAAAATGGGTACCGGGATTCCCCTTGAGACTTGCACTAAGCATCTGCTGTCGCGTTTCATCGACGGGTGACGAGGTCGTCTAAGCAGTGTTAGTGGGTCGGCCTACTGGGGGAGCGGCCGACTGAGGTGACTCACAGGAACCGTCTTACGGAGGACCTTGAGTAGGGTCGGTTAGGTAAGACGTGAGTTCCTGGTTCCAACGGTACAGGTCAAGTCCTTTGACTTGAGGAATTAATGAGTTTACCTATACATCGAGACTGTATCTTAGGTACGGCGAGAGATTGTCAAAATGCACTTGAGTAGTCATAAGCCATATCTAGTGCAACCGCGGTGTACAATGTGACAGTAGTTTCCAAGAAAGGATCTGTCTCCTACCAAAAGGCGTTGACAGTTGTGTCTCACAATACTCTGTGTCTTGTCCCTGAAATCTATGGCCACAGTAACTGAACAGAAGGGAAGAATTCCCTTGCGGAGTTTGGTAAAGGACAGACCGACACTTAGGTCCAAAATGGGTACCTACATAATCCGTGCCCTTGACTCTAAGTGGTGAGACCGTACATGGAAGGATAGATGTACTGTAGAGCCTAAATGTTCATCCCCGTATATTCACCTAGTCACTACTGCCATGGACCGTTGCTAGATGGCCACCCATGGTGACGGGCGGATTCTAGGAATCCAACCAAGTCTAGCTGAAGGTGAACCTAAAGAGTCACACAGAATCCGCACACATGACATATCTAATTTGGAATTAAATATTTGGTGAAATGGAACGATTAAATTGGATTTAATCGGGTCCTTCTTTTCTTGGGAAGAAATTAATTCTTTTTATTAGATATAAGGAATTTATCTAATAAATTAAATTTATTAGAAATTAATTTAATGGCCTTGGAATAACTATTTATATTTGATATATTTATTTGTTGCCTTTAGGATTATTTAAATGAGATTTAAAGTTTTCATTAAATTAATCAATGGTTGAGATTAAAGAGAGAAATCTATGGCTTAGATTGGTTTGACCAAGAAACTAGATGTTGACTATGATTTGACTAGGTCAAATCCTATTCAAGAAGGAGTCTTCAAAGTGTAGGAATTGGAAGAGGAATATGATTCCTCCTCTATAAATACTCCTAAGTGTCTACTTTGAAGAAGATGATGAAATTTGAAACACACACACACACTACTCGGCTCCTCTCTCCTCTCTCTCTCTCTCTCTCTCGGCGGCATCTCTCTCTCCCTCTCTTCCAAGTTCTTTTGTGTTGACAATTGAACTAAGGAGGTTTGATCTCGTTAATTAAATAGCGTTTGATCATTCCGTCATCTCAAAAATATCATATACACTTGTTCTTTTGCTAGCACGAGGAGCAAGATACGTGGGCGGATTGCGTGTACGAATTAGAGGGTCTCCTACATGAGATCTTGGAGCAAAACGGGGAACAACGCGAGTACCGATTTGAAGACAAAAACGACAATCGGTAGGTTTTCGATTTATGTTTTTCGTCCCTCTTTCTTTAAACCTATGGCCTCCATGAAATTTTCTTATGCTTTATTCATGAGATACACCGAACGCCCGGGAGATTCAAGGGAACATCCCTTGAACGTGTTTTACATATCATTTATGTCCTTGAATCTCCTGGGCATTCGGTGTATCTCATGAATAATAAAACATACAAAACTTTCATGGAGGCCATAGGGTTTAAAGAAAAGGGACGAAAAATTAAACAGGAAACCTACCAATTGTCGTTTTCGCCTTCAAGCTGGTACTCGCGTTGTTCCCCGTTTTGCTCCAAGATCTCGAATAGGAGACCCTCTAATTTGTACACGCAATCCGCGCACGTATATTGATCTTCGTGCTAACGAAAGAACAAGTGTTTGTTTACTTGGAGAGGACGAATTGATAGAACGTTATTGATTAACGAGACCAACCCTCCTTAGAGTTCAATGGTAGAACAAAAGAACTTGGAAGAGTTTCTTGGGAAAGAGAGGGAGAGAGTTCGGCTGAGAGAGGAGAGAGGGGAGGCCGAGTGGTGTATGTGTGTGTGTGCTTCAATTTTTCACCATCTCTGCCAAAGAGAACACTTAAGAGTATTTATAGAGGAGGAATCCCATTCCTCTTCTAATTCCTACTCTTTGAAGACTCCACCTTTAATAGGATTTGACCTAATCAAATTCTAGTCAACATCTAGCTTCTTGGTCAAACCAATCCTAGCCATTGATTCCTCTATTTAATCTAAACCATTGATTAATTTAATGAAATATTTAAATCTCATTTAAATAATCCAAAAGGCAATAAATAAATATATCAAATATAAATATTTATTCCAAGCACATTAAATTAATTTCCAATAAATCTAATTTATTAGATAAATTCCTTTCATCTAATAAAAGGAATTAATTTTTTCTCAAGAAAAGAAGGACCCGATTAAATCCAATTTAATCGTTCCATTTCTCTAAATATTTAATTCCAAATTAAATACGTCATGTGTGCGGATTGTGTCTGAATCATTAGGTTCACCTTCAGCTAGACTTGGTTGGATTCCTAGAATCTGCCCGTCACCATGGGTGGCCGTCTAGCAACGATCCATGGTACTAGAGACTAGGTGAATATGCGTGGGGATGAACATTTAGGCTCTACAGTACATCTATCCTTCCGTCTACGGTCTCACCACTTAGGGTCTAGGGCACGCATATGTAGGTACCCATTTTGGACCTAAGTGTCGGTCTGTCCTTTATCAAACGCCGTAGGGAATCCTTCCCTTCTGTTCAATTACTGTGGCCACAGATTTTAGGGACAAGACACAGAGTATTGTGAGACACTACTATCAACACTCTTTGACAGGAGACAGATCCTTTATTGGAAACTACTGTCACGTTGTACACTGTGGCTGGACTAGACATGGCTTATGACTACTCAACTGCATTTTGGCAATCTCTCACCATACCTAAGATACAGTCTCGATGTACAGGTAAACTCAGCAATTCCTCAAGTCAAAGGATTTGACCTGTACCGTTGGAACCGGGAACTCACGTCATACCTAGCCGACCCTACTCAAGGTCCTCCGTAAGACGGTTCCCGCGAGTCACCTTAGTCAGCCGCTCCCCAACAGGCCGACCCACTAACACTGCTAAGACAACCCTCGTCACCCGTCGATGAAACATGACAGCAGATGCTTAGTGCAAGTCTCAAGTGGAATCTCGGTACCCATTTTCGAGATTTCTTGACTTGGAGATTTTCAAACTGATTCGGCGGAACTGATTTCATGGACCTACCTCCAAGCGTAGTCCTAGTCCCCGAAATGTGATTTCAGTCTGTGGCCTTTGTTTGTGTAGCGAACAGTTATAAAGCAGCTAAAGTGAACACAGACAAAGTATGCGCCAAATGAATTTCACTTTCTTATTCATCAAGGTTTTATTAAAACTTCGAAATTGTTCAGACATAGGTTACAATTCGCCTAACAAGATTGGCTACATGGTCACCTATTCTAACATATTCGAGGTTATAGGGACGGAGCCTAGTGCTTGCAAAGAATAGATCACTAAGAAATCCCATTTACTTGGAATGTGGTTAACTTAAAGAATATCCTTGTTTAAAAATCCTGAGTATTAGTCGATGATCTATTAACCACGGAGTTAATGTAATAAAGTTTGGTGAAGTTCATATTTTGAACTAATAGCGTTAATTCCGAATTCATGTTGTTATTTCAGATTCAAATCCTTTAAGCACTTGATAAAATTCGGAAATCTTCCCCACGAGGATGAACGGAGTGGATCCGCCCGGGAGCGCGAGAAGAAGCGCGAGAAAGTCGTTTAAAGCGATATTAAAAACATTTAGATAACATGTAATCCAAGGGGTGTGCCCTTGGATGCTCTATCGGGTGTTCGATGTAGGATACGATTACAACTAACCATGCATTATATAAGGAACATAGAAAAGAACTACGAAAAATTACGTATAACAAAGTGACTATTACCTTTGTAGTTTTTCTTTGTAACTACTACGAGCGTTGTTCCCTTTCAACGAGTAGACACGTTCACTTAGACTCCAAACATAAGAGGTCCTATAATGACGTCCACGCCAGACTGAGAGAGAGGTATCATTTTTTTGCTAGAGAAAAACAGACCTTTGAAAGAAAATGATCAAAAGGGGATCACGCTATCTATTAGTGTATGCTCTTTGATCTTACTTTGTTCTTCAATTGATCCTTGGAGGAAGCAACACAGGATGAAAGGGAAGAGTGAAAGGGCGGCCAAGTTGACTAGTAAGAGAGAACAAGTTAATTCTTTTCTTCTTGAAAAGATGATATGTTTTTCTTACTTGTTGGTGGATATGTATATACCATATAATTAATGAGACTATTTGAATGTGTCTAGGTACATCCAAGGGATGTCTAGATACATTCCAATCAATCATCAATCAAGCTTACCACTTTATAAGGTATGATCAGATCATACCAAGTAAAAGAAGCTTCTTCATTCAACAAAGGCCTAGGGCTGATTTTGTGCTCTTAATGAAGATATAAAATCGGCCCTATCCACTTATAGGAAGAGTCCAACTCTTCCCTTCTCCAAAAGTGAAATTAACTTGTCTCTTGGGCCATAATTTAACGGACCAAGCTTTATTCTAATCCAATTATAATAAGCCCAGTAATTAAATCTAATTCAATTCAAGGTCCAACTAAATAATGCCCACTAGTCTTTTAATCCAATTAAAAGACCTAAGTCCATAACTCTCTTTAATTAATTAATCCTATGGCCTCCATGAATTCTTTGTTTATTTTCATTCATGAGAATGCCTGGGAGATTCAAGGGAACACCCCTTGAACGTCTTTATTTCATTCTTGTTTATGGCATGTTTTAAATTATTGTAATTTTATTATATCGCGCTTCCGCATTCGCGTTACTCCCGGGCCAATCCACACGCCTTTGCTAGGCTTTCAGTGGTATCAGAGCCCAGTTCGGTGTATAGGGGTAGGGTTTTATGTGTGTTTAATGAAAGTCTTGGGTAGGCGTGTGGATCGTCCCGGGAATAGCGCGAATGCGGAAGCACGGTATAATTTAAATTACAAAATTTAAACATGCATAATACGTATTAAAATAAAACACGTTCAAGGGGTGTGCCCTTGAAATTCCCGGGTGTTTGGTGTATCTCATGAATTATAAACACATGCATAGCAATCATGCAGGCCATAGGATTTGTAAAATAAAGAGGACGAAAAACGTAAACGAAAACCTACCGATTCGTTGTTTTCCTCTTCTAACCGGTACTCGCGTTGTTCCCCGATTTGCTCCAAGATCTCGTATGGGAGACCCTCTAATTCGTGACACGCAATCCGCCCACGTATCTTGAACTTCGTGCTAGTGAACGAACAAGTATTTTGGAGAGGACGGATCAATCTCACGTTATTAGTTTAACGGGATTAATCCTCCTATGTTCAATTGTTAACACAAAAGAACAAGAAAGAGTTTTTCTGAAAGAGAAGAGAGAGAGGCGGACGAGAGGTAGAGAGGGAGAGAGCACACGAATTGTGTGTGTGTGTGTGTGTGTGTGAAGATTCATCATCTTTCTACAAGTGAAGGGCTAGGAGTATATATAGAGAAGGAGTTCATTCCTCTTCAAACTCTAACTCTAGGAAGACTAATTTGACTAGGATTTTCACCTAGTCAAAGTCCTAGTCAAAGTAGTTCTTTGACCTAGTCAAATGAATCCTAGCCATCCATCTCTCCATTTAATCTCAACCATCCAATTAATTTAATAGAATATTTAAATCCTATTAAATATTCCAAGGGCAATAAATAAATATAATAAATATAAATATTTATTCTATGCCCATTAAATTATTTTTCTAATAAATCTAATTTATTAGATAAATTCCTTTTATCCAATAAAAGGAATTAGTTCTTTCCAAGAAAATTAAGGACCCGGTTAAATTCAATTTAATCATTCCATTTCTCCAAATATTTAATTCTAAATTAAATACTTTATGCGTGCGGATTGTGTGTGACTCTTTAGGTTCACCTTCAGCTAAACTTGGTTGGATTCCTAGAATCCGCCCGTTACCATGGGTGGCCATCTGGCAACGGTCCATGGCACTAGAGACTAGGTGAATAAACGGGGATGAATATTTAGGCTCTAACAGTACATTTGTCCTTCCGTCTACGGTCTCACCACTTAGGGTCTAGGGCACGGAAAATGCAGGTACTCATATTGGACCTAAGTGTCGGTCTGTCCTTTACTAAACGTCGCAAGGGAAACCTTCCCTTCTGTTCAATTACTGTGGCCACAGATTTCAGGGACAAGACTCAGAGCATTTGTGAGACTCAACTATCAATACCTTTTGACAGGAGACAGATCCTTTCTTGGAAACTATTGTTACTCTATACACCGGAGCCGCACTAGACATAGCTTATGACTACTCAAGTGCTTCTTGGCAATCTCTCACCATATCTAAGATACAGCCCTGATATACAGGTAACTCAGCAGTTCCTCAAGTCAAAGGACTTGACCTGTACTTTTGGAACCGGGAACACACGTCATACCTAGCCGACCCTACTCAAGGTCCTCCGTAAAACGGTTCCCGCGAGTCACCTCAGTGAGCTGCTCCCTAGCAAGCCAACCCACTAACACTGCTTAGACGACCTTCGTCACCCATCGATGAAATACGACAGCAGATGCTTAGTGCAAGTCTCAAGGGGAATCTCGGTACCCATTTTTGAGATTCCTTAACTTGGAGATTTCCGGACTGATTCGACAGGACTGATTTAATGGACCTACCTCCAAGCGTAGTCCCAGTCCCCAAAATATGTTTTTAGTCCGTGGGCTTTGTTTGCGTAGTGAACAGAAATATGAAGCAGATAAAGTGAACACAAACAAAGTAAATGCCCAATGAATTTAACTTCTTATTCATTAATGATTTATCAAATCCTCGAAATTGTTCAGACATAGGTTACAATTTGCCTACCAAGTTGGCTATATGGTCACCTATTCTAACATTTAAAGCATGAAAACGTGTATGGCATGATTTATATGTTTCTTGGTCTTTTAAATTATCAAGCATGTCGTTTTCTTGTCTTTTAATTGTGTATGAGTTCTTGGTATTGTTGGTGTTCTTAGTTTTCTTGGAAAACAGGGCCAACAAATAAAACGGAAAGAAAATGTATAACGAGGAAGGCCGGCAGCTGACCGCACACGCAGGAGCGCGGCAGCCCCGCCAGGCGCGCACAGCGCGCACAGGTATGCGGCTGTCGGACGCGCACGGCCGATGCATGGCCGGGCGTGCGCACACACGGGCAGGGGAGCCAGTGCGCGCGCGCCAGGCCAGCGCGTCAAGGGCGCTCGCGCGGCCGGTGCGCTGCCAGGCAGGCCGCGCGTGCACGCTCGCATACGGCAGCACCGCCAGGCGCGCACGCAGGCAGGCAACGGAGCTTGCGCGTTAACACCCGGCAGGCGCGCCCGATGCGCATGTGCGCGTGTAGACCACGCGCAGGATGCGCACGCAGGCGGCACGGCAGGGTGGCGCGCGCTGGCAGAGGAGCCTGCGCACGGCAGTCCCGCCAGCACGCTAGCACACCAGCGCACCGGCGTTCGCGACACAGCACGACCAGGCGCGCACGCGAGTAGGCAGGGGCCTGTGCCCTGCGCGCCCGTGGACAGCAGGGCCAGGCCTGCATGCCCGCGTGCACCGGAGGCGGTTGCCGATTATTGGTTTATGTTTTTCTTGTTCTTCAATTTTTTGGGTAATTGCTGAAAAATTAGTTTTATTTATCTTTTATGTTTTCTTAAGGACATTATTTGGAAAGTTGTTGTATTGGATTTGGAATCCCGACATTTTTATTCACTTTCAAATAATGAGGAAAGATTTTCTTAAACAAGAAAGGAAATTGGCAATGTTATGCCAGGTTTACATACATGACTCGTTCTCTCGTTTTATGGTGGATGATGTGAGTGGATATCATGGATTATGTACATGTGTTTATGTGATTGGATATCATGTAATTATGTGCGTTGATTGAGAATGGATGATCACAACCCCTAGACCGAATGTATGGTTTAAATTTATGTTGGGCATGTGTGCCTCTTTTTATTTTCTCCTCCTCCTTTTCTAGTTGCCTTAGAATAATAAGGCATTCTATCTCCCTCGTATTGTACTTCCCCCGGGTTTTCGCTGGGGTTTCTTTTTAAATATGTAATCAAAGTAGTATAGGAGTGAGGATTTATTTTATGTTATTGGTGGAGATGAAGGATGGCACAAATGGAGAGCCCAGAATGGAGAATCCAAGATGTTCCATGGAGACTTGAAGGAGGAAGAGACCAAGGCCCATCAGCATGTTGATTGAGTTGCTATTCAATGTAATAGTGTCGGACCAACCCTAGATTGACCATAGATCCACTGCGGGCTCAATGGGTCGCATAGGATTTGGGCTTGTGATCATCCAGCAGGGGCGTGCTAGGCTTTAATTTTGCATGTGGCTCTTATGGTGAATGAATAATTTATTTATCATATTATTGCTATGGGATGCAAACTTTTAATTATGCGTTTATGTATGTATGTATGGGATCTCGGTCATTTCCAACTCTCACTTGGTTGGACCAAAGTTCAAAATATTAGACCCTTGATAAATGGACTTGGACTCTAGGAGTTCGTCCATGCCTTCCATCCATGGCAAAGTGAGGAAGTTGATTTAGGTCGATAGCGTGGTCTCACGAGTCGTGGCATGACTATCGTGCTCAAAAGAAGCTGCACTTTGTCATGAATGAGGAGTAGACTACTGTTACCTGTCTCACAAGTCATGGAGATAGCAGTGAGTCTATGATTCGGTTGATTGGGTCGGGTCTAACACCCAAATAACGTGATTCTCTTGGAGTCCTCAGGATCACGTAAAAGGGTGAGGCAATTATCTTGGAAATCTCGTGGAACGAGAATGGTACGACATACCTCCCACAGGATTCTTCCCATGCGAATCGTAAAAGTGGGGTACGGGAAAATCGCTGTGGATCCCAAGCCCACTAGGAAAGGGTTTTTCCCAAAAATAATGTTTGAGAGTGTCGTGTTTTCGTATAAATAGTGGGAGCATTAAATGACTAAAGTCCAAGCATTTAATTTTATTAAAACTTTCATTTTTTAAATTCTGTTGATCATTGCTCTGTATTTAAATGTAGATTTAAAATGTCTAAGAACCTATTATCAACCATACTTGAGACCAACAAATTTAATGGAATCAATTACAACGACTGATTGTGCAATCTAAGGATAGTCCTCGATTACGAGAACCAAGGCTACGTCATGGATGAGCCGCTTCCTAGGACCTTGCCGAAAGGATCCACGCAAAAAGAACGTGAGACGTTCGAGACTTGGCATAAGGATAACCGGAGAGTCCGTAGCATCATACTTGCCTCTATGACGAATGAGATTCAGAAGTAGTATGAAAGGTTAGACGATATCCCTTCCATTATGGCTCGCCTGAAGGATTGCTATGCGGTCCCGGACCGGCATACTAGGTATGTCGCAACGAAGGCGTTCTTTGGAACTAAAATGACCGAAGGGTCCTCTGTACAAGAGCATGGGGTCAAGATGCTTACCTTGGTGGAAAAGCTCGAAGACCTCAAAGAAGGGCTCAATAACGAGACGTACATTGACGTGATCCTTCAGTCTCTCCCACCCTCCTTCGACCAATTCATTTTTAACTACAACATGAACACTTTTGAGAAGGGCATTCATGAGTTAATAAAATATGTTGGTTCAATACAAGGCAACGACCAAAAAAGTCTGCACCGTCGGTGTTGTTTGGAGATGCTTTGACTTCCAAAATGAAAGGCAAGGGTGCCGTATGTTGGAGAAAGAAAAAGGGGAAGGGAAAAGTCGTCAAAGCAGCTACCAACACTAAAAGTGTTCCCATTGCCAAAGTGGGGAAAGGCAAAGGAAAAAGGAAGGTTGACTCAAAGCAACAGTCGAGGGCAAATGACATATGTATTCATTGCCGTGAGAAAGGACATTGGAAGTGGGATTGCCCCAAACTCCCACTCATACATATTTGACATAGCCTCTTCAATCGAAAATTCCCATCTCTCATCCCCTCTTTCATACAGGGAATAAGGCGTGTGACCAAGCGAGTAAAAAAGAAATGTGAGGAGAGTTATATTAAGTCATCAGCAAAACTAACATAACTCTTCAACTCCAAAAACTCGCTATGTACCCCAAACTTTTTGGTCGCACTTAATCAAGCATCTCTAGATCCCACAATAAGTAGAGCATGCTTAACTCATTCAAGTATGTATCTATGTTCATTACTAGTTGGACAATTTCTAACACAGTCGCCCGGGCTATGAACGATAGAACACAAGTGCGTTACCAACTTAGTTCTTTCTCAGCCTCTTAAACAAATCAGCTTGGTCTTGACAACTTTCCTAGACATGCTCCGACAGACCGAATGAGACTTGGCCACTGGATGACATGCTAAAGTAGCATCCCCAGGCTTCCACCTCATGACATGGTCCAGAGTTTCAAAGGGTACAAGAAATAATATGGGCTCACACAGTGACGAAGTAGGGACCCATTCAGTCACTCCTCATAAGAGGTCATGTGACACCCCCTACGGAAGTATACTTTATCACTACTAATCATCATACTCTTCGTAATTATAAGTTGTCTGATAAGAATTTTCATTCTAAACTAATAAGATAAATCCTATTTTTCTCGATATAATATAATTCTATAAATATATCTTAAATCATGATAGGTATCATCAAAAGTTTATATTTACTAGGCCACAGATATACTTATGTACAAACTCCAAAAGATGAAAGTTTCAGGCTGTTACAAATTTAAAATGCAAACCCGACAAAAGACTAGATGTTTAATAGTCATATGGCCAAAACCCACGGCATCAGATGTCACGGCTGACCCACCTATTAAGGTCCATGGCAGACTTCAAATTTGACGTAGCTAGTCACCGTGATCTATTTCCTGAAAAACGTTGTACACACATAATTACAGGTCGTAACATGAACCAACAAGTATTCAATATACAATTACCACAAAATTACAAAGTCATCAATACCACAATCATGCATCAGTCTACAGTACCATACAGGATTCACAATTTGTACTCTTGGGGCCCTGCTTACTCTAATTGGAGTACATCAGTCAATGGTTCTGCCGGCTATCATCATCTCAATCAATGTCATATCATATACAGCACAGGATACCCGTCGAATGTGATATCCCCACACTATCTGAGTGTGTAGCAATATCAGCACAGAACATCACAATGAACATGGCATCCCCACACCACCCCAGTGTGTAGCTATCAGCACAGGATATCCCCCGCTACCCGGAATACCCCGGTACCCTACGCGCCATGGTACCTAGCTTATTCATTTTTCTCATATCACATCGTCAATCACATCATCAACACATCATCACAAACCATTGACTATGTTCCCCAACTAGGTAAGTCATCTCTTTATCTCAATTTAACGATATACTCATAATTGACTTCTTCATTCAACTCCTTGCAACAATAAAATATAATATACGACAATCATCTGTCAACATTTATATTACATAAATAACTACAAATAAACACGTAACGACAATTTCATAGAATAACCACGTAATCCAAATAAGCATCTATAATATCAATCAGGTTTACGATAAACAAGTATAATTATATATACTTATATAGATCCAATTAACTATACTTACCTCGATCCCAAAACGATTATGCTAGTAGGAGTTGATTAGTCTTCTACTTTATCCCCGTGTCCTATAATACGTTATAATATATATAATCAATATAAATATTGAAAATATCGTAAATTACGAATGAAATTACTAAATATATGTGTATATTTTATATCAATCTTTTAATATTTCATTTATATTAATATTCAAACATCCGTTCCTTTTTCCTCTAAATATTAGATATTATAACCTTCCCTTGTATACATCTAATTTATCAATTAACTCATAAAAGCTCATTTCCTCAAACCCCTCATAGTTTTATAACTATCGTTCTCTATAACATCCCTAAACGAAATTATTACAAAAATATCATATTTCTTTTTAATAATTATAATTTTTTCAAATACAATTCCCTAATATTTCTCAAATATAATTCCCTACTATCCCTATTAATTTCTGTCAATTCTTCACTATAATAACAATTATTTAACTGGTACATACAATTATGTATTTGATTAATAAACCGATCAATTTGAATAGTCCATTATAACAACTACTAAATCTAGTAGGTTATATAATTTCATATCATTAGCTATAATATTCTAGTCCAATTAAATATATACCCGAACACTAATTTATATAAATACTCAAATTCAATAAATTTTCCCGTTAAATAGTAAATCGAATAGTACAAATCATATTTAATAAATGCACTAATTAAAATAATATTAATATAGTAATTAATTCATAATTTAAAGTAAAATTTTTTACTAACCCGGTTTGTGCCCGAAATGGTCACCTTCAACTATGTGTGAGTGTGTGTGTTTAACTTTTTAAAATATGTTTTTGTTTTTCTTAAGTTGTAAGTTACATATATATATATATATATATATATTAATACATGAGGGCTAATTGATAGGCAGCCACGTGCTGCATTCAATCCATTTCTCTCTCTTTTTTTTTTTAACTTTATTAAAATTACAATTTGATCCTTAATTTCTATATATATATAATTTGACCACAAATATTTCATAAAACTCCAATTTAGTCCTTTTAAGTTTTAATATATTTATAATTTCAACCTATGACTTATAATTAAATTTATATTTCCTTAATAATTACTAATTAGTCCATCGATTATGAATAAAATTATATGGACGTCACAGGTCAGCTTAAAGCACATGTAGTATGAATACATGTGATGATAGAGCTCCCACTAAACCTGCGCATGTCACGACTCTTAACATCATGTTAACCTAAGTCCAGTCGCTATCCAAGCGCCTAACTTGCGCACTACCAGACAACCACTCTCTTAATACCTTCTAGTAGTTTGCACGTTCAGCTCGAAATAGGCCTTTTATGAAGTTCGGATATACTTCATAATCGATCAAATATGTGATCTCATCTTAGCTTCTCTAGCCAAGATGATTATTCACTATACATTGTCCTTCCCTACTTCTCAAGTGCGAAGGTGATCATTGGCATGACTCAATAGGGTGAAATGATCTTTCAAGTCTCATCCTGCTTGTTATCGCAACGCCAGGGCGATTACCCATGTGAGAGGGCCAACCAAAGCCTAGTGAGATTTTATAATTCAATACCAATCTAATGTTCTCACAAGCCATAAGAATCAAGTTCTACATCATCCTTTAGCACTAACATGCCTTCATCAATACCAAGGCTTGGTAAAAGGGATGAGCGCTCATACCGCTCGTAGAACATGTTGGGAAACAATTTGATTATGTCCATGACTCATCAATAATATCAAGCATCTGTATACTAGGTCCTCCAACAAAATTTGGTGCCTAAAAATATAGAGTTTCACTATGTGCATCGCATATGCATCATGACCAGATAGTCTTTAGTTGATCTTAGATTACTTTCATAGATATGTTGTTGGTTGCATGACGATATGTGCATCAAGGATCTCTTTGAGATCTACTCACCATTCTAATCTGAGCATAGGACTAGTTGTGCACACATAATGCGCATCAAACATTTAAAGTACTCACGAGCATAGCATTTCTTTTCTTCTTTCAATTTAACCCATCTCCTTTAACTGAGAACACTGTGGTTATGGAGTATCAATTAGGATAGTATGATACGCTTACAAATTTAGTATCTGAACACTAAGTATACATCATACTTGCTCCTATGTCCATGCGAAAGGCTACAACTCTATTTGGCGATATGTCCACATCACTTCTAGCTATCAAACTTATTCGCCCGCATCGCAGTGAGAGCTAAACTCTCTCACAATCTTGACATATCTGGTGATCATCTCGATCATCGTTAAGCTTATCGAATGATAGCTCGATCGAATCGATATTATCACTACCTGGACAATAATTAGAGTTATAAATCATCAAACTTGCGCTTGCCCAACAACTTGAATTAACTAGAAGATCCACATGATCATCGTGTCCACTCCATAATTAGATATGTCAACTATCATCAGCTAGGAACACCTAGGTGAAAGGGGCGATAGTGGCTATGGCGAATTCAGACAAATCTCACCATCAAGGAGAATGTTTAAAAACTACACCCCTCAAGTGGGCGTAAATATTTCGCCGTCAGTTGACCTTTATACTTACAATAAACTATATGCTTTGCACTTTACCTTTTAGAAACCACATGTTTCAAAATGATCTTGCACATAATACCTCAACAAAAAAATCTTTGACATGAAATTCTTTTGTATATTTATTGTACTCACTCATTACTTAACACAAAGTTTTTTTTTTTTTTTGTGTATTTATTTTACAATTTGAACTATTTTACAGATCAAAATAAGTAATGAGCGAGTATAATAAATACAGGAAAAAACTTTCATAAAAAAATTATTTAATTAATTTGGTAATAAAATTAAATGGTAAACTATTTAATTTTTTTAGATAAGAATGAGTAATTACATCTCCATTTTTAAATATATTTTCTTCAAAAAAATATGACAAAATAAATTTATTAATCTTTTTTCCTAAAAGTTTTTAAATTTTGATTAAGCATATATATTTCAATTCATTTTTAAAAATATATATGAGTTGTTGCGAAATTATATTTGTTGTGTATCTATTATATATATATATTATCTTATTATACAATTTTTCACTTATTAAAAATTCTTTTTAGTTAGAAAATAATTTGGTGATGATTTAATGTGGAAAATACCAAAATATATTCAAAATAATATATAATTTTCAAGGCATGAGGGAAAATTTTGTCCAACCAGAAGGTAAGTGTTACATGTGATAGTTTTAGGGGGTAGAAGGTACAGCAAGGATACTTCAAGGGGGCAAAGAGTACTTACACCTAACAATAATAGTTATTTTGCTCAATCTCAAACTATGTGCTAGGTCTTACCACATTTACCATTCATCTAAGGAGAGAACTGGAGACCCTTGAAAAATTAATAAGAGAGCATTTATTTAGTCAAAGTTCCTCTCAGTTCAATTATGACTGAAGTAACTAATTTCTCATACCACTTTGCAAATTGGTTGTGTCACTTAGAAAAAGTGATACGATTATCACCTCGTGGATTAAATTTTTCAGTCTTGCACTTATCGTGCTACTCTTTGTTTGACCCAAAACAATTTAGTTGGTTCAACATGAGCAACAAGTGCATCACTTTTGTGTTTCAACTGGAAAAAAAAAAAAAATCAAACCTCAAGTTTGACAATTTCTTTAGTTGAACACATAAATATCCATAAGTCACTCAATTAGCAACTTAAGGATGAGTGAGCTCATATTCAATAATAGAGCTTGACAACTCTCCAATGAGATTCTTTGTTTGCGGCTTAACCAATAAAAGCACAAATATTTTCTTGATCCACCATTGATTGTCAGCGTCTATGTCGCGACAATTATAGGCAATTAGATATCTTACAACTTAATTGACCTGAAGAAAATGGTGTGTTAATTAAAGATCTCTAGGTGTGCACAAAATATATATATATATATATATATACTCCTAATCTTGTATTTTATTCTAGATCCAAATAAATAATTTATTATTTCTTTATACCAGCAGAATTGAAAATTTCGCAACACGGGTATTAATCATCTCCCACTGAGTAAAATGTCATAATAAACTATTTACTGATCATGAACAAAATAATTATGTCTATTAGAAAAATATACTCCGTACAAGCCATATGCAATATGAATAAAACAAAATTAAAAATTAGTCCTGCATGGGCTACACTAACATTTGGTGCATCATGTTCAGATAATTTGGTCCTATGGTGGTAAATAGCTAAACATATCCCCAAAATTAACACATGTCCTCCAAAAAGTCGGCCTAAAAAATACATCTTTAGAAAAGGATGGAATTACATTGATATAACACCTACTACATTATTCTAAAAAAAATTACATCCAAGGCCTACTACATAAATCTAAAAAAAATTGGGGATACCGCATTAATTATCACCATGTCACAAATTTTTCCCACAAATAAAAATTGACGTAATACATGAGCATCCAAATGTTTATGCCTATATATTCATAGCACAAAACCATATTGTACATATCCAATAAAATTGCAGTAAATATATCTTATTATGCAATTATCTAGGCATGCATTAATATTTAGAAGCATATTAGCATATTTGAATCACAAAAGTTCATGCTAGCATAAATTGCAATCACATAATATTGCAGTAGTTGCAATCACAAAAATATTGTAATTAAAATAGTCATATTTAGGAATTGCAATCACATAATATTGCAATAATAAATAATCAAAATAGCATAAATTGCAATAACAAATATTGCAATGATAAAGGCACATACTTTTTAAGTCATGCTCCAATTTTCTATAACACAAAATGGAGAAAAAAAATATTTAGACTTAGAAATAATAAAATAAAATTTCAACCATCTGGAAAGGTCGCCCCATTAGATATAAACTTTCAGAAAAAAAAATCCAATTTTTACTGAAAAAATGAATTTTCAGAAAAATTGAAAAAAAATGCAGCCAAACAAAGTCTTAGCCGCGACCAGCCATAAGCTAGCCATGAACAACAGGCTCGGCACGGCTCGGCTCACAAGCCAACCAAGAGACATTAGACTCTACACCTAGCTGGCGCCCAGTCAACGTCTAGTTGGTGCCAAATCAACGCCACTACAAGAAAATGTATTTTAGATAACAAAATAATTGTAACGAATCATCAACTTGTCACAAAAACTAGGTGTCTGATAACAAAATGTAAAAATTATTACAATAAAATCGAATTTTCATAACAATCGTAATAATTCGTTACAATAAATGGAATGTCCTTACAAAAGATATTTATTTGTAACAAAAGAAAAAAAAACCATTACGTAAAGTAAAACATGTCATGTATAAAAGTAATTGTGAAAAACTATTATTTTTCTTGTAACAGTATTTCACTTGTCACAATAAGCTTAATTGGTAACAAAAAACTTTGTTACAAGAAATTTTAAAAAATTAGAAAACCAAATTTGTTTTGGAGGTAAGACAAGGCGCCATTTTTCTTTTCTCTATTTTTTATATTTTATTATTAAATTATGAATACACAAAATTATTATTATTAAATTAATTCAAGATCACTGGTCTTCTCATATTTATTTAATTATTAACAATAATAATAACTATATCTTAAAACTGGAAAAATAAATATCACTATTGTGTTTCAGCTCCAGAGGTTTCTCTCTCTTCTTCTTCGCTTTCTCTTTACTTTCTCTCTTCTTCTTCGCTCTCTCACTCTCTCTCTCTCTCTCTCTCCCTCACTCATTTGCACTTTGAAATTGACATATATCTACAGAAGATATATACATATCGAAGAAGTTTTATAGAGACAAGGAGAGGGGAGATTTCGACAGGGAAAAAGATCACTGTTTTCTAACCTTCTCAGTGAGGTTAGTTGCAAATTCTTCATTGGTTTTGTTCTATATGTGATGTTTTCGTTTGGTGTTAAGATTTTAGATTTTCTGCGAGAATTTCTTGTCTAATTAGTTGCGAAAGCCCTAATCTTGGAGTTATTCTGTTCGTTTTTCCTGAATAATTAGTTTATTTTTTGTTGATTTCGTGAGGGGCAAGTATAATATGCTGGCTTTAGTTGTATTAGAAGATGAAATCTTTAGGGTTTTTGCTTTGCAAATTGATTCGGAGGTTATGGATGTTAGAATAAGTGACCATGTAGCCAATCTTGACAGGCAAAATATAACCTATGTCTAAACAATTTCAAGGATTTGATAAATTATTAATGAATAAGAAGTGAAATTCATTTTGGCATTTACTTTGTTTGTGTTCACTTTATCTGTTTTATACATATCTGTTCACTACGCAAACGAAGTCCACGGACTGAAAACACATTTCGGGGACTGGGACTACGCTTGGAGGTAGGTCCATAAAATCGGTCCCGCCGAATCAGTCCGAAAATCTCCAAGTCAAGGAATCTCAAAAATGGGTACCGAGATTCCCTCTGAGACTTGCACTAAGCATCTGCTGTCATATTTCATCGACGGGTGACAAAGGTCATCTAAGCAGTGTTAGTGGGTTAGCCTGCTGGGGTACAGCTGACTGATGTGACTGGCGGGAACCGTCTTACGGAGGACCTTGAGTAGGGTCGGTTAGGTATGACGTGTGTTTTCGGTTCCAACAGTACAGGTCAAGTCCTTTGACTTGAGGAACTGCTGAGTTTACCTGTATTTAAGGGTTGTATCTTAGATATGGTGAGAGATTGCCAAGAAGCACTTGAGTAGTCATAAGCTATGTCTAGTGCAACTCCAGTGTACATAGTGACAGTAGTTTCCAAGAAAGGATCTGTCTCCTATCAAAAGGCATTGACAGTTGAGTTTCACAAATGCTCTGTGTCTTGTCCCTAAAATCTATGGCCATAGTAACTGAACAGAAGGGAAGGTTTCCGTTGCGGCGTTTAGTAAAGGACAGACCGACACTTAGGTCCAAAATGGGTACCTACATTTTCCGTGCCCTAGACCCTAAGTGGTGAGACCGTAGACGGAAGGACAAGTGTATTGTCAGAGCCTAAATGTTCATCCCCCTACATTCACCTAGTCTCTAGTGCCATGGACCGTTGCTAGATGGCCACCCATGGTAACGAGTGGATTCTAGGAATCCGACCAAGTCTAACTGAAGGTGAACCTAAAGAGTCACACACAATCCGCGCACATTAAAGTATTTAATTTAGAATTAAATATTTGGAGAAATGGAATGATTAAATTGAATTTAATCGGGTCCTTAATATTCTTGGAGAGAATTAATTCCTTTTATGGGATAAAAGGGATTTATCTAATAAATTAGATTTATTAGAAAATTAATTTAATGGGCTTAGAATAAATATTTATATTTAATATATTTATTTATTGCCCTTGGAATATTTAAATAAGTTTTAAATATTCCAGTAAATTAAATTAATGGTTGAGATTAAAAGGAGAGATGGATGGCTAGGATTAATTTGACTAGGTCAAATTACTACTTTGACTAGGACTTTGACTAGGTCAAAATCCTAGTCAAATTAGTCTTCTTAGAGTTGGAGTTTGAAGAGGATTAAACTCCTCCTCTATATATACTCCTAGCCCTTCACCTTTAGAGAGATGATGATTCTTCAACACACACACACACACTAGAACTCGTGTGCCTCTCCCTCTCTCTCGTCCGCCTCTCTCCTCTCTCTCTGCAAGATTTCTTCTTATTCTTTTGTGTTAACAATTGAACAAAAGGAGGATTAATCACGTTAAATAATAACGTGTGATTGATCCGTCCTCTCCAAATAAAATACTTGTTCGTTCGCTAGCACGAAGTACAAGATACGTGGGCGGATTGCGTGTCACGATTTAGAGGATCTCACATATGAGATCTTGGAGCAAATCGGTGAACAACGCGAGTACCGGTTAGAAGAGGAAAACGACGAACCAGTAGGTCTCTTTTACGTTTTCGTCCTCTTTTATATTTACAAATCCTATGGCCTCCATGATTGCTATGTATGCTTATTTTAGTTCATGATATGCACCGAGCGCCCGGGAATTTCAAGGGCACACCTCTTGAACGTGTTTTAATTTTCTACGCATTATGCATTTTTAAATTCTGTAATTTAAATTTATACCGCGCTTCCGCATTCGCGCTATTCCCGGGACGATCCACACGCCTACCCAAGGCTTTCAATGGATAGATTATTGCATTTTCTATCAACCCTCTAGCTCTGGTTAATTTTTCTGGGAAGGTATCTTTATTTTATGCTTACTTTTGTGGTTTAAAGTGTTTCTCCTTGCTGTATGCAAATTATGTCTTTTGAATTTTGCGTTAAATGCCCATCTGATTCTAGTCCTTTTAATCTGCCCTAAATCGATGATTTTCCTTTAGGGTGAATTACATCTACCTCCCCTGAGGTTTGACATAATTACAAATACCCTCTCGTTGTTTGAGAAATTACAAATACCCCCCTGAGGTTTGTAACTGTCTAACAGATGGTTTCCATCCATTTTTCTGGGTAAACTGACCAAAATGCCCTTATGCACTAAATTATTTTTTATTTAATTCTTAAAAATATTTGGACTATAATGCGTAGGGAGAGGTTTCTTAAGTTTTTTACACAAAAGAATAATAATTCAATTTGTCTCGGGTGATTGTTCTACAATTTTAATAAAACATTTAAGGGCAAAATGGTCAATTTCAAGCCTTTGGTTAAAAATTACAAACCTCAGGGGGGTATTTGTAATTTTTCAAACAACGAGGGGATATTTGTAATTATGCCAAACCTCAGGGGAGGTAGATGTAATTTACCCTTTCCTTTATTATCACGCCCCGAAAGTAGGACCCCTACTTTAGGCCCTAATCTCATAACGTCACCTAACCCAAAATCATAACCACAATATGTTCACCAAATTAATAACCCAATAACCAGAATAATAACAAATCCTAACCATTCGGCCTCCTTCCCCAATCACCTTGATCGACTTCTTAGTCATCTAGCTTCACCTGTCACATTATCGTTTGAATCTGGAGGAGGAAATTCAAATTACGTAAGTAATATAGCTTAGTGAGGCCATGAGTGGGTGCACGTGCAACAAAATACTGATAATGGAAAATCGATCAGAATACTTAAAACATAGCATATTGACTGAAAACAAGGAATATTAAGCCTGTGAAGACCACATCAGGCAAGGACCGAATCACATGATTACCACCTTGTGTCTCCCGAAAGACCATTTACTACCTTATACTCCGTGCAGGGAGCGACCCCGCGACCGCATTGAACTGGCCATGCCTAGGTACATGGCAGTGCGAATCACACGCAAACAACCTCCAGCCTGCCCGTGAAAGGACACTCAAGTGGGACTGAACGACGAAGCCTTAACTAGCAGCCCAATGCTACACCAGCGTGCCCCGCGAACCGTTCAGCCCCGGGCCCATTGACCGCTTTGCAAGAACCACATGATCAAATCTATAAAGCCAGTAGAACAATCATATAGAACATAGACTAATTAAAGACCGCATGCATACTGAATATTACGACGAACTGAACAATATCAAGATAAATGAAACCTCTTGGATACTCTTATGGACTCTAGAGGTGGCTCCCAACGTGTCTATAACGAAAGCCAGAATACCACATGACCAAAATAAAAATCACATTGTAGCACGTAGCTCCATAGAATTCCGAGGCCCATCCCATCCATATAGAATACCAAATATCATATTTATTTGCTTTCACATCAATGAAACATTTCAAGAAACATTTGAAGGAAAGCAGAACGCTGCCCGGGAATGCGGCGGAAGCGCGGTGGAGATAAAACATGTGGAATAAAAGAATTTAAATCGCGTTCAAGCGGTGTTCCCTTGAACATTCCTGGGCTATCGGTGTATAAATGCAGAATATAAACATATATATAATAAATAAGCGTTCATGGCTATAGAATAAAGAAGAAACCAAGAGCATAAATATAAATCGGAATACCTCTCTCGATTTTGTATTTCGATCAGCTCCACGCATTGATTCCTCCGACGTTCGTCCACGCGAGGTCCCAACGTGGAGACCATCGAATGTAGTCCACACCACACCGGGAGAGATCTCATTTTTCTTGCTAGATAAAAACGGATCTGGAGAATGAAATCAAAAAAGAGATCACACTATCAAATTAGTGTTCCTTCTTGATCTTACTTTGTTCTTCAATTGATCCTAGATCAATGAAGCAACAAAGAAGATTTAGAGAGTAGAAAGAGAGAGAGTTTTCATCTTTTTCCTAGAAAAAGATGAATAATGAAATTCATCATCCATAGGTGTTAGTATATACTCATATATATACATAATTAATGTTATTATTGGAATGTGTCTAGGTTCATCCAAAGATGTCTAGATACATCCCAATCAATCACCATCAATTCTTCAATCAAGCCTAGCATCTTTTAAGGCATGATCAAATCATACCAAAAGGGAAGGGCTTGATTGGAGTTGATTTGTCTCTTACCAAAAGAGACAAGTCAACTAACACCTAGCATCCAACATGGCCGATTTTTGCTCCCTCCAAGGTGGCAATTTTCGGCCATGCTTATTTAGGAAAGAAGTCCAACTTTTTCCTATTCCATAAATGGAATTAACACACCTCTCGGGTCAAAATTTAACGGACCGGGTTCTATCGTAATCCAATTATGAAGAACCCAAAATTAAATCCAATTTAATTTAATGTCCACTCAAATAATTCCCGTTGATCTTTTAGTCTAATTAAAAGATCCAACATCTCAACTTTCCATATTAATCGATAAATCTTATTTACCGATTAAACGAGGGCCAGATACAATATCAGCATGTCCATCCAATGGACAATCCGTTAAGTAATCAAACTACTTATCATCCTCTGAAATTGACTCCAAGTCAATTCTTTCACCTCCTCGGTGATTTTTGTGTGACCCTTTAGGTTTATCCTCAGCTAGACTTGGGCTCGTGTCCAACAGGAGCCCATCACCATGGGTGGCCGTCTAGCAACGGTCCATGGCACTAGAGACTAGGTGAATGTTGGTGTGAACATTTAGGCGCCGATTTCGTACGGGTACGGTCCTACTGTCGACCATCTCCCGCCTTAGTTTAGCGTATGGAATTGGCCGTCGGTTCCCATCCTTGACTAGGCAACTATGCTTCATACCCGAGATGCATTTACTCTATCGATCGACGTAGGAAACCCTTTCCTACTCAATAAAATGCTTTGGCTATAGACTTTTAGAGTCTAAACCATCTCAGAGTGCATAGGCGACATCACCGTCATGTACTGACAGGGGACAGATCCTATCCTGGAATGCACCATCCTCGCTACATACTCCAACTGCACTAGACAAAGCTTATAATGACCATCTTCCAGAATGATCACCTCTCGCCAGATCCAAGATACAGTCTTCATCTGCACGTGACTACCATGATTCCTCATGTCCAAGCACTAATCCCGTACTATTGGAACCGAGAATTTCAATCATACAGACCAAGCCTCCAAGGCTTCCATATGACGATTCCCGCGAGTTACTTCAGTCAGTCGACCACCTTGTCGACTAACCCACTAAAACTGCATAGACGACCTTCGTCTGTCCGATGAAACTCGGCACTCACCTAGTGAATGCAATAATTAGTGCAAGTCTCAATAGGATACTCGATGCCCAGTCTCGAGGTCCTCGACTTGGAACGTTTCAGACCAACCCTCAAAAGTTGGTTTCATAGCCGCCATCCAATGCGCAACCCAACTACATGGGTTATCCAATTGGTCTATGGGCATTTGTTGTGACGTTGAAAAGCCGTTCAACATTAGTAGTAAGCACAACAAACACAGTGCCAATAATGAATACTTACTCTATTCATCAGGATAATATTATGTTAATAAAGATTGACGAATAGTTCTCAAAATCGCCAATCCAATTAGCTTTCTAGTCACCTATTCTAACAATCTCCCACTTGACCTCAAAGCCAATTACCCATGTCTCTCAGAACCTTCTGAGAGTGAGTAATCTGCGATACCGACTCAGTCTCGCAGGTCTACTTTATTTTTCTGCCGAGGTAATATGGTCCAACCGTATCTCGCCTCTTCCTACCATCACTACCTGCCGATGGTGGCTGTCTAAGAATTTGCCATGGATCTTGTGATGACATCTCGGGCCCAAAAACTTTAGCCATAGCCTAGTTGTCAACCTCCAAGGCAACTACTGGCTCGGCCGTGCTAGGCACTACATCCATCCAATGGGTGTTATTTTAATCCAAACCACTTTCCAGAGACAACTTCCAAAGTTGGCATATATTCGACTTTCGTGATGAAACATCGTGGTATCCTACTTGGAACCTTTCCAAGCTTCCACAATCACCATTAAGTCTGAACATACATAGGTATTGACACTAAATATTATTCACATGATTCTAGAAGCTAGTATCGCTATAGCCTTCCAGAATCAACTCTCCATAGACCGTGCATCGAGAATACTTCTCTAATCCTTATTCAGGTCTTAAAGACTGCTCTCAACTGCTGTCTATTACCTCGTCGGTACACACCCGATATCTGTTGTTATGTACGATGCATAAACAACATTAGGCCCTGTGCACCGAACAACATACCCATGCTGCGTACGGCAAAGACGTAGGGGATGTAAAACATCTAAGCTTCCTCATTAGTCAATGGTGACTAAGTTTTGGACAACTTGGCCCTATTCATGGAGAATTACGTGAACAATGCTCGTGTTTTTAGTGTTTCCTAACGTCTTAATTTCATTCCAAATGAATAAAAAGTTACACACTTAACACTCAGAACACTACCACACTCCCATTGACCCTAATGCTCGTTATTGACCGAGTCATACATCGTATGGGTTCATCAAAACTAATATTCCAATTACATGAAATCTCAAATCAAGTTTGAATTTCAAGACAGATCTTGCAGCTCCAAGCCATTGATCTAATCTCAATGTCCAACATCGCTTCTCCACATGTCCTTTGGATCATGCTCCAATTGACCGATCAGACCCAGAAACTTGTACCCATCAGGTATCTAAGGTATTTTGGTCATCCCTAGGAGGACTGGAATATAGTCAGTGGGAAATAACCTGATGTTTGCATTATTTTGCACTAGACCTGCACAAACCAGACACTGAGTCTAGTTTGTCTTCCTACTAGTCCCTTGACGTATGTAGGACCATCCCACATACTCAAGAACTTTGTAGGATACAGGCTTTTCAAATTATATCCAATATGGTAACTAGATCATGACTTTAAGAAAGTGCATGTTTTTCAACCTAACAACTTTCAAGTCCATGTCTAGATGGGCTAAGGTAACTTCAGTGAAATACCGAGCGAACCAAGTCCAACAGGGTTCGTTTTCTCCCTTATCAGAGACCATTCGACAAGGCCGCTTTAAGAAGATCTTCAGTGATTGAGAATTCCATTCTCATTCGGATATTCGAGAACTCCCACTGAATACACGTCCCTTCGATCTAATCGAAAGGTAACCAAATTGATTCACCAGTCCAAGTCTAATATCCCAAACCTACCAAAGGTTCTTAGACTTGTGAATCCTCTTTTAGTCATGTGTATTTAGTAACCTTATGGATATCCTTTTTGGATCCAACCCAATAGGCTATTGGCGCTCCCACTAAATACACACTCTCTCGATCTAATCACAAGGTTCTTAGACTTGTGAACCCTCTTCTGGTCTTGTGTATTCAGTAATCCATAGAAGTCTTTTTTGGATCCAATCCAATAGACTATCGACAAGCCCACTTTGTCTAACAAAATGGCTTTTTAGTCTTTTCCTTCTCAGAGAAGATTTGCAAGCTAGCAAATCCAAATCATCTATTGCTAGACTATTTGGATCTTCTAACTTCCTCATCCTTAACTAAAGGAAACTGATCTAGTCATGGATGCCAAATTCGTAAGTTCATCTTGATTATATCCATTTTTAGTCATTTGTTTTGAGTTCTCATAATCCAATTATGGGACAGTGTTAAGTGTTTATGTACCAAACCTAGCAGACAGGAATCTCCATTCTTTGTCAAATAAAAGTAATTTTATTGATTAAATTATTGTATCCAAAATTGTCCAACAATAAATGGAACATATTTTGATCATGCTAGGTTACATAATTCCTGCAGACATAATCTTAACATGATCACTACTAAGCCTAACTAGTCCTTAGTCTTTGCAGCAATAGTTTCGCCATTGCTAGACCTTAGGATCGTCTGTCTTAGCTTTCTATTCCTTATCATTACCTGTGAACCATTCACAGGTTATGAACGACTGGTATCCAATACCAAAGAACAGAACAGTGATCATGTTGATACTCAACTCAAATGTCACCTTCATTGGAGAGGGGCTTTAGGAAACTCCCTCTTCTAATGTCCCTTTTCTCACAGTTAATGCAAACATCATTCGGAACCTCTAACTGCCGAACCCTTTCCTCTTTCCTTTACCCTAGCCCAGCAGTGTAACAGGAGCACTCAAAGTGCTGACAACAGCTGATATTTCCTGAGCCTTCTTCCTCTTCCTGCGTCCGGCACCCTTGCCTTTCGCTTTAGAGGTCGAAGCCTCCTCACTAGTACCATCGGCACAGATTTTTAAATCGTTGCCTTGTAGCGGACCAACATTTTTATCAACTCATGAAGGTCTTTCTCAAGCCCACTAATGTTGTAGTTGACTATAAATGGGCCGAGTGAGGGGAGAAGAGACTAAAGGATCACGTCGATGTACATCTCTCTTTCGAGATCAGCTTGGAGGTCTTTGAGCTTTTCCACAAGGGATAGCATCATCACTCCATGCTCTTGTACCGACAATCCTTCTATCATCTTCGCTCCGAAGAATGCCTTCATTGCAGCATATCTAACATGTCGGTCTGGGACTGCATAGACTTGCTACAATCGAAACATCATCGAGCCAACATCCTCCAGTCTATCATACTGCTTCTGCATCTCATTATCAATGGATGTCAGTATGATGCTGCAGACGTTCCAGTTGTCATCAAGCCTCTTCTTGAACGTCAAACATTCTTTGGGCAATGATCCTTCCGGCAAGGTCTTAGAAAAAACCTTATCCAGAATATAAGTCTGGTTCTTTGAAATCTAAGACCATCTTAAGATTTCACAGTCAGGCGTGGTAATACGTTCCATTATACTTAGTAGCCTCAAGTATAAGGGTTAGTGGATTCTTAGACATCAACAGTTAAACAGAAAAACATTTAGTAGATTATAACAATATTATGTTCAAGTTAAAACTTGGTCCTTTAGTCATTAACCCCTCCCACTATTTCTACGAAAGCCCATCACTCTCAAATGGGGTTTCGGGAAATCATTTCCTAGTGGGCTTGGGATCCACAAGCACAATTCTCCATGCCCCGCTTTTACGATTTACATGGAAAAAGCCTCGTGCGAGGTATCTAATATCATTCTCAACCGATGAGATTCCCAAGATATTCTGTCTCACCTCTTCACATGATCCCGAGAATTCCAAGTGAATCATGCTACTCGATGTTAGGCCCGACCCATCAACCAAATCATACCTCAACTGTCGCCCCCCACGACTCGTGAGACAGGGAAATAGTGACCGTACTCTTTGTTCACAAAAACGGTGCAACTTTTCTCTATTCCAAATGTGCCACGACTCGTGAGACCACACCTGGGTAGCGGTAGCTTCCTCACAACATTGCTATGGATGGAAGGGTTGGAAAGATCAAAATCATTTTGATCCAAGTCCATTATGGGCCTAATATTTTAACTTGGTCCATCAAGTGAGAGTTCGAAATTATTGACCGAGACCTCATCACATTAATATTTTGCATGCATAAATATCCAATAATATAAAGCATTTAAATAAATGCATCGCATGCAAGTAAATCTAGCATACCCCTGTTGGATGATCACGAGCCCAACCTATGCGACCCACTGAGCCCGCAGTGAGTCTATGGTCTGTCTAGAATGGTCCTACACTATTACAACAAATTAACCCAATGTCATGCCAATGGGCCTTGTACTTTACTTGTTTCGCCTTGATGTCTCACCTTGGACCTCCGTCCAACTTAGGCCTCTTTTTTCTCCGTGGGCTTCCCTTATTATACATAAAATGTAAAACCTCACCAAAAAAAATTCCTAACTACTCTCATTACAAGGGGAATGGAGTACATGGAAAATAAAAGGAAAAAGACAAGCCTTAACATCATGAGGCGAAAGTGGGAGATAATAGTCCCAAAACAAAAGGCACGCAGGCCCCACGCAAAAGAATTTAAAATCATACACAGGTCAATGAGCTTCATGATCATCCCTTATTAATCCAATTAACAAAACACAACATAATTACATATCCAATATAATCATGCTCCAAATCATACAAACCATGTATTAAATAAATTATATCCAATGTCATTTCACAATATAATTAAATGCAGAAAAATACATGTCAAAAATGCAATTAAAAATGGATATTTGGAACGTCGTACAACCTATGTACATTTTTCTTTTTTATGTTTGGAAACCATTTCCAAAATAATCTTTAGGCTATTTAATTTTAGGAAAATTCATTCTCAACTAAAATTAAATCAGCCATAAATTAAATATTTCAGAAAAAATATGCAGAAAACCAAAAAATCAAATTTTCCGAAAAAACGACGTAAAATGGCCAGATTTCAGAAAATTCAATTTTCTAAAATCACCCAAATATCCATGATTAATCACATAATTAAACAGGAAAATTTCAACAAATAATTATGAAAATTAAAAGCAATAAACACATGCTTTTAAAGTTGATCTAAACACGTTGAACATGCTTGTACATGTAAAACATGTAATCTATAGCCACATACACCGATCCGGGCTCTGATTCCACTTGAAGAAAAGCGGATCGGCCCAGGAACGCGTCGGAAGTGCGGTGGAGATAAAACGTGCGGAATAAAAGAATTTAAATCGCGTTCAAGGGAACAAAGGGGTGTTCCCTTGAACGTTCCTAGGCTATCGGTGTATAAATGCAGAATATAAACATATATATAATAAATAAGCCTACGTGTCTATAGAATAAAGAAGAAACCGAGAGCATAAATATAAATCGGAATACCTTTCTCGATTTTATATTTTGATCGGCTACACGCATTGATTCTTCCGACGTTCGTCCACGTGAGGTCCCAACATAGAGACCCTCTAACGTAATCCACACCACACCAGGAGAGATCTCGTTTTTCTTGCTAGAAAAAAAATGGATCTAGAGAATGAAATCAAGGAAGAGATTACACTATCAAATTAGTGTTCCTTCTTGATCTTACTTTGTTCTTCAATTGATCCTAGGTCAATGAAGCAACAAAGAGGATTTAGAGAGTAGAGTGAGAGAGAGTGTGTATTTACTCATGTATATACATAATTAATGTGATTATGGGAATGTGTCTAGGTTCATCCAAGGATGTCTAGATACATCCCAATCAATCACCATCAATTCTTCAATCAAGCCTACCATCTTTTAAGGCATGATCAAATCATACCGAAAGGGAAGGGTTTGATTGGAGTTGATTTGTCTCTTACCAAAAGAGACAAGTCAACTAACACCTAGCATCCAACATGGCCGATTTTTGCTCCCTCCAAGGTGGTAATTTTCGGTCATGCTTATTTAGGAAAGAAGTCCAACTTTTTTCTATTCCATAAATGGAATTAACACACATCTCGGGTCAAAATTTAACAGACCAGGTTCTATCGTAATCCAATTACGACGAACCCAAAATTAAATCCAATTTAATTTAATGTCCACTTGAATAATTCCCGTTGATCTTTTAATCTAATTAAAAGATCCAACATCTCAACTTTCCATATTAATCGATAAATCCTATTTACCGATTAAACGAGGGCCCGATACAATATCGGCCTGTCCATCCAATGGATAATCCCTTAAGTAATCAAATTACTTATCATCCTCTGAAATTGATTCCAAGTTAATTCCTTCACCTCCTCGGTGATTTGTGTGTGACCTTTTAGGTTCACCCTCAGCTAGACTTAGGCTCGTGTTCAACAGGAGTCTGTCACCAAGGGTGGCCGTCTAGCAACGGTCCATGGGACTAAAGACTAGGTGAATGTTGGCGTGAACATTTAGGCGCCGATTTCGTACGGGTACGGTCCTACTGTCGATCGTCTTCTGACTGTAGTCTAGGGTATGGAATTGGGCGTCGGTTCCCATCTTTGACTAGGCAACTGTGCTTCATACCCAAGATACATTTACGCTATCGATCAACGTAGGAAACCCTTTCCTACTCAATCAATTGCTATGGCCATAGAGTTTTAGAGTCTAAACCATCTCAGAGTGCATAGGAGACATCACTGTCATGTACTGACAGGGGACAGATTCTATCTTGGAATACACCGTCCTCGCTACATACTCCAACTGCACTGGACAAGGCTTATAATGACCATCTTACAGAATGATCACCTCTCGCCAGATCCAAGATACAATCTTCATATGCATGTGACTACCATGATTCCTCAAGTCCGAGGACTAATCCCATACTATCGGAACCGAGAATTCCAGTCATACCGACCAAGCCTCCAAGGCTTCCATATGATGATTCCCGCGATTCACTTCAGTCAGTCGACCACCTTGTCAACTAACCTACTAAAATTGCATACACGACCTTCGTCTGTCGCTGATGAAACTCGGCACTCACCCAGTGAAAGCAATACTTAGTGAAAGTCTCAATAGGACACTCAATGCCCAGTCTCGAGGTCCTCGACTTGGAACGTTTCAGACCAACCCTCTGAAGTTGGTTTCATAGCCGCCATCCAATGCGCAGCCCAACTACGTGGGTTATCCAATTAGTCTGTGGGTATTTGTTGTGACGTTGAAACGCCGTTCAACGTTAGTAGTAAGCACAACAAACATAGTGTCAATGATGAATACTTACTCTATTAATCAGGATAATATTGTGTTAATAAAGATTGACGAATAGTTCCCAAAACCGCCAATCCAATTGGCCTGGTCACCTATTCTAACAACATTTTACTCAAGTTCGTCGCAAGAAAAAGACCACTTTTGATATGCATATATAGCCATGCACGATAATATATAATATTCCTCCAGTTTTGCAAATACTAATATAATATTGAATGGCACTCACAGTATGAGCAGGACTAGCTTTAAGGATCACAAGAAAACTGAGTGTATAATTCAGCTGCAAGCCCATCCTATAATTCCAATATCCTGAAAAATATGAGTATAATAGCCACTTGTACCTAAGTGTGGTTATATACGAGTTATATCTATATTTTCTATACTAAAGAGAATAGTGGTATTTTAAGCTTGAAATGACATTCATATCTCTTATAATTCTTTTATATTTTAATTAACTAATTAAATATAGGTGGTAAATCTAATTAGAAAAAACAAAATAAGTATGTTAGCCAACTGGCCTACCCATAAATAAATTTAATATTCTATTCCATTGAAACTTATGCCATTAATTTTCGATTGAAATTAATTAAACTTAAATAATTGTTGACTAATATACATATATATATAATTCATACATTCAATAAGTGGAGAATAATATTGTTATGTTTTTCACAAATCTTTTAATATTTTTTTATATTGAAATTCAAACCTCTATTCTATTTTATTCTAAATAACTAGATATTTTAAACTTTTCAGCTATATATCTAATTTATCAATAAACTCATAAAAGTTTATTATATCAAACCCCTCATATTTTAGTAAGTACCGTTCCTGATAACATCCCTAAATTAACTTATCACAAAAATCTCATAAACCTTTTTAATAAATATAATATTTCTCGATATACTTTAATTTTTAATATTTTTTTTAATTTCTGTCAATTCTTTACTATTATAATAATTAATTAAACACTAGTACATACAATTAATATAAGACTAGTAAATTCAATTAAATTGACTAACTCAATTATAATAATAACTAAATCTAATTGATTAAGTAATCTATTAATTACCTATAATGCCCCCATTTTTAATTAAATATTTAATTAATCACTAATTTATAAATACTTAAATTCATTAAATTTCTCGATTACATAACAAATCAAACAGTATAAATTGCATTCACTCAACTACTAATTCAATGTATAAATATATCGATTAATTAACAAATATCATTAACCTTACCTTACGCCATCTCTCCGAAAGAAAAAGGAAATGCTTAGGTGCCGGATATAAGAATAAGAGAAGGATTGTACCTTAGTTACACTTTTTTATATTAGTGTAAAACAAGTGCATGCTTTGGGAATGGCTAGGTACACATGGCCCCCCACCGAACCATCCTCATCCATTTTGCTTACTCTAGTATATCTATGAATATATACACGTGGCCCCCCACAAAACCATCCTCATCCATTTTTCTTACTCTCTCTCTATATATATATACTAGCAACAGTGACACGCGGTTCCCGCGCACATAATTTTATTGGATGTGATGCAAGTATTATTAATATATTTTTTATATTGATTAGAAAATTCAATATATATATAAATAACAATCGGGAACAAAACAATTTCTATAAAATAGTCATTTTTAAAAAAAGGTCCATAAGAAATAAAGATAGCAGAGTTCTAAGAAATAAAGTGAATTTTTTTCTTAAATTAAATCCTTATTTTCACAAATTGATTCAATTTGTAGTCGCACTTGATTCACTATGGATTCACCTTTCACCTACATAAATAGAAAACATTTAGAAATACAATACATGATAATATTTTGTTAATATGAAAAGTTATTGAATAATACCTTGAACTATGAGAGCGAGAAGATTATAACTTTGTAAAAATTTCTTTGAACATACATTTTTTGTGTATAAACTCTCACTGCCAATCATGAAACATTTTCTAACCAAAAAATTTTACTATTTTCTCGAGCCTCAATTGATTACTTGTTGTTAAGTTTGTACGTAAAATAAACACTATTTTCAAAATCATGAAAAATTATAGCAAGTCAAATAGTAAATAGCATAAAATAAAAATTAGGACTATTAAAAGTTGGAAAAAGTTATAGTAGACGTGGATCTTAAAATAAAACTAAAAATTAATAATGTCCTTTTTGTTATTAAAAAAAAACAGAGAAAAACATCAATATAATTGAAGAGAAGAAATTTTATTATTCATGCATTAATTTTATTTTCTCATTGGTGCAAATTATCAAAAACAAAAACAAAAACAAAACAAAGACTGTCACGGGAAAGAGGGAAAAGTGATGAAATTGGGGTGGGGGGGCGCAGCATGGGGAGCATATCAACTAATAGTTAATATGATTTGGCAGGAATAAATGCAATTTTGGTCCCTAAATTTAGTTACTTAAGTGATTTTGGCCCTCAACATTTTCAGATTACAATTTTAATTCTCAAATTATTATATTTTTAGCGTTTTTGTTCTTTTCGTTAAATTTACCGTTAAAATTAACGGAAAATTCGATTTTAGTGTAAAAATTATCATTTTACTCTCATTTTGTCTATTTTCAAGTTTTAGTCCAATACACTTATTTTTTCCATTTTTCTTCAAACTTCAAGAGAGAAAAAACAAAAAAAATAAATTTAGCAGCAAATTTTTTAAATTATATATATATATATATATATATTGGTTTTCTCTATCTTGAAGTTTGAAGAAAAATGAAAGAAATAAGTGTATTGCACTAAAATTTGAAAAATAGCACAAAATGAGAATAAAATGAGAATTTTTTACACAAAAATTGATTTTTTCGTTAACTTTAACGATTACGTTAACGGAAGGACAAAAAAGTAAAAATATAATAGTTTGAGGACTATTAACGGTTAGTCTTAATTTTTTTTAGAACTAAAATCGCTTAAGCGGCTAAGTTTAGGGACAAAATCACACTTATCCCTAATTTCGCATTTGAAAAATTGAGGTAATTACAATTACTTTCTATAAAATTATTTAATTGTATTTACAAACTTTTTATAGGTATAATTGACATGCTTAAATTGGTTCAATGATATCAAATGGAAAGAAAATAAAATTTCTAACTTTTATTATTGCACATGGTTCCACACTCATAATTTTTTCATAAACATATGAGAAATTTTGTGCATATCTAATCTTAATTTCATGAAATTTTAATGTACTTCACTCGCAAATGAAAATCTTACAAAAGTAAATAATATTTAATCTTTTGATAGCATTACATAGTTGATAATAAAATATGATTGTCACACCTATAAAAATATTTCAAAAAAATTCCAGAGCCAATTGACCAATAGAGGCATATAACCAAGGAGATTATACCAAAAAGTTATTCAACTAATTAAGTATATTTTTTAATTTGACGTAAAATTTATGATTTAAACAATGAATATTAACGCACGCAAGTACAATTTGGAAGAATATCTAGAATGAGTCATGGTATGGACTTTTTTTAGGCTAAATAAAATCGTATTTAAATTAAAATAGAATAATAGAATTAAAGCATAATTAGACTATGGTCATGATATACATCCAATTATTTCTATATTTGAAATAAGGTAAAACCTACCTAATATTGGTTCCTGTTTTGTTATTTACTTCCGCTCTATGGTTGTAGTGGATAGTGACAAAGGTTGTCATGACGAAATTGGTTGTCAACTCCATTTGTTTAAACTTAATTTCGATCAAACAATGTAATGTTTTGGACAGGAAAGAATTCAAAGTTGTAAAATTATCGTTACTAATTAGAAAGTAAGTACACTTCAACCAAAAAATATCAAATAAGGCAATTATAAATAAAGATTCATGTATTAAGTTCGTTATCAGGGGCAACTATATCATTCTAATCTATAAGAGAATTGAATTATTTAAATTTGATTTGTAGTTATTTCTGATGGTAAGAGTAAACCCATATTTTTTAAACCCAAATTTCAATTTTAATAGTTTGACCTCACGACTTGCGCTAGCAATTTGATAGAATTCACCTCTTGCATTAATCTAATACTTAATCTTTTTAGGTAGATGGAAAGGTAAAATTAAAATGGTTATTGTTGGTACGTACTAAAATATATATATTTTCTACCAAAAATCAAAAGAAAAAATTGCTATTTCAAGACCAACCAAGATAGAACTCACCTCTTTCTTCGATAATTTAAAAGCATATATATTTTTATATCACAAATCAAGTAAAAAACTATTATTCAAAAATCAATAAAAATTGAACCGACTTTTTACGCCAACAATTTGAAAGTGAATTGAATAGCTCGCATCACCTTATTCTCCAATGACCTATAAAAAAGTCAATGCCAGATATGCAAGGAAAATGAGAAAAGTTTCAAATAATTAGCAATAATTCATAATTCAAAGTTGTAAGAACTATAAAAAAATGGAATTCAACTACGGAAAGAAAACTTACATTAGAGTCAAGTTTCAAATCAGCAAGTGTAAGATCACATAATTAGTCACTCTACTCCACCAAGCTCCTCGAATTCGTGCTGCCATCTATCACAACATCTATAATCAACAACAAAAATAATAATTAAAGAAAAACATAGAAGTAAAACTCAAACGTTGATTTATTACGACTGTCATCAATACCACCATTACCTGAACCTTCACTCGCAATATGGCTTACTTCATCAACTAACCATCAAATTGACTCTATATGTTTGTATATATACATTTAACTATATGTCCACTATGTTAACAAAATTAGGAAATGGTTTGTAGTGGCTCCAATACAATGGTGATGGTGGAGGAAGTTTTGAGAGAAAGAGAAGTAGGGACGTCGGGACGTGTGAGAGAGAAACGAAAACTGACATGATGTGGTGTAATTGAGATAATTGAAGAGAAAATTATTTTTAAAATTTCAATTAAATGCTTAGTTTCTTTTTGTTTTTTTTTTTTAATTTGGTGGTGAGTATTAAGGGTAAAATTGACATATAAATTTTTAGTGTAGCGATATCAAAACCGCCTTTTAGTGAGTGTAAGACCTTTTTTTATAATAGTACTAACTGTTGTGGCACGCCGTCCCTGTATGCATATAATAAATATTATTTTACGCTTTAAAATATATTATTATTATAAATAAGAGTAAAATATAAATTATTACATGACATTAAAAAAATAAAAGAAAGAAAAAAAATTAATTTATTAATTAGTGAAACTTTGGAAGTTAAATAAGTTGGTTATAGTATCGGTTGAAGGGCATATTTGACCTCGCAAAAAATGGTGCAGCGGTGTAAGTAACCGCCGCTTGTGAGTATGGAGGGAGTTTTCTTTATATAATAGTATAAAAGTATAAATATATATATATATATATATATTTAATAACTTTGCTAAAATTATAATTTGGTTCCCTAACTTTTAAATTATATAATTTGACCCTAAAACATTTTGTAAAGCTTCAATTTAGTCCCTTGAAGTTTTAATATATTAAATTTTCAACCTGTAGTTTATTTACTAATCGTCCTAGAATTCATTAATAATATCAATTAGTCTCAGGATTATGTACAAGAATTTGTGGGTGTTACAATTCTCCCCTCCTAATAAAATTTCATCCTCAAAATTTAAATTAACGTACTAGTTTGTGGACTAAGTATAGCTACTTCTCTTCCATATTCTCCTCAAGTACCCGGCGACTTCCTTTCGAGTATGATGACTCTTTCTACTTTTACCATGGGTATCTTTTTATTTATTAATTTCTTTACGCTCCTAATCAAATTAGCTATTGTCTCTTCTACATACATTAATTTCTCTAAAGTATCTTTAGTTCATGTCATATATTTGTAACAATCCTGCTAGTAAATCTAATCGACACGTTAGTGGTCCTTTTCTCTCCATAGTTTTGTACAACCCAATATATTTTGGGTTTAACTTTTCTTGTTTACTAAATCTTAGTGTATAATATTACTTCACTAGTCACACAAAACGACATGTAAATCAGTTCATATCAAAGATTAATTTCATTTAACAACAAGAGAAACTCACTCAGGCTTAAGCACATGTGCATAACAATCAATTACAATCAATGAAAAGTGAAACTCCCCTAGTGAACCAAATACAGTCGATTGGCTTAAAATTTAACATTATCAAAAGTAATCGATATCTGGATACAAGCTAAACCCCAAAGGTCATTCCATCAATACTCCTTACATAAGATCACCTTATGAAAATTTACTTTCTCTTCAATCATCTGAATAAGATTATCTAATCAATACTTTTATAATCTACTGCTTTTGGTGTTGAGATCTTCAGAATAAACCCAATACGATACACAAATGTGGTCTCTATTAATAAACTCTTTAATAGACCTTAATCAATTATTACATATACCACCGATATTATTCCACAAAAAATCATCATCCTCAAACTCATATATCTCTCATACATATTTGCATTAAAAAAATAAAAAAATAAAATGGAATGAACATATTGGGCTCCTATGTTGTTCCTACCTGTTGGGTTAGTAAAGATGACTGAAAAGACACTTATAAGGTTTCTGTGGGCTGGAACGGGAGGAAGATATGCAACAAAGGTAACTTGGGATCAGGTAATTGCACCAGTCTCTGCCAGTGGATTAGGGATCAAATCTATATTTTTCATTAATAAAGCTCTGATCTACAAGTATTAGGGAAATCATTGGGAAGTAAGACACTTTAGTCTGGGTGAAGTGGATTAAACACTACAGGTTAGAGAGGAACTCTGTATGGGCGGCTTCTACAACTATTGATTCTTGAAATTGAGGGATTATATTCTTCCAGCTATTCGCTATCAAATTGGTACAATGGAACACACATGGCTTTGGAAAGATACTTAGCATTCACTTGGGATAACTGCAACAGTGTTTTCCTAGTGGACCATTACCAACTAGTTTGAATGCAAACTCAAAGTCTCTACATTACTTATGTATGGAGAGTGGGCTTGGCCTGATGACAAAAGAAGGGCTGGAAACCACTCAGAATTTACCAAGTACTTAGGACCACAGGGATAAAAAAAAAATGAAAGTTGTCACCAACTTGTCAATATACCATTGCATCAGCGCTACAACTATTTCATCAGTGTCCACCATCAGTCAATAAGGACCACAGGGATGTAAGAAATGAAAGTTGTTACCAACTTGTCAATATACCATTGCATCAGCGCTACAACCATTTCATCAGTGTCCACCATCAGTAAATTTAGACCACAGGGATGTAAGAAATGAAAGTAAGATGTTACCAACTTGTCAATATACCATTGCATTCAGCGCTACAACTATTTCATCAGTGTCCACCATCAGTCAATTAGGACCACAGGGATGTAAGAAATGAAAGTTGTTACCAACTTGTCAATATACCTCTGCATCAGCACTAACTATTTCATTAGTGTCCACCATCAGTCAATTGGAACTCCCTTCTCCTTAGACCTCTTAAGATCCGAAGAAATGTATTTATTCTTCGGCTAACTATACAGAAAATATTGACTCCACTAGACAAGCCTAAGTTACAGCATTTTGGAACAGAAAGCATATTGTGTGATGATCTAGCAGAGGAGTCAAATTCTCACTCTTCTTCGAGTGTATATGCTACTTGAGTTATTAGATATATTCAAAAATTGATTGAATAGAATTGACCTTACAGACAATGGCAGAAGGACACTTAGCGGCCAACTAGAGGTGGAGAAAAGGACATCTTATCAATACAACTAATTGTGTTGTCTTGGCAGGAACGGAACACAAGGAGATTTCAACGTATTTCAACCGAACCAATAGTTGTTGCTAAACTTATAGTTGAACAAATTAGAAAGAAACAATTGGTACACTATAAACCATCATCATTAGAGGTAGTTCCTGTCTTTAGAATATGCAGAATAGTCTGGTGGAACAAGCTTACTTGTGTGATTGTTGTACATGAAGTAAAATTTATGAAATTTACCATTCACCCAAAAAAATATTTGATTGAACACCAACAATGTCATCTCATCTTGCTAATAAACATCATGAAATCGCAACTCATCTCTTAAGCCATCCTGGTAATATTACTTATGTGACATTTAACTGGTAACCAACCAATCCCAAGGCATCAATCCTAAATTGGACAACACTACTAATGATTACTAATGTCTAAACCTCTCACATACGTCCTTTTCTACCTTCCAAATATAGATTGTCTGCACAGATGTAAAATCATACTTAGAATCAATATCCAACCCAAACTCTTAAATATTATCACAACCCAAAAGTAACTACCACAATAAGATCAATGACATGATTTCTCGGCTCAGTACTCCAATTGTAGTAAATCGCATACTGGTCGACCGCCCAGTAGTGATCTATAACAATTTTAGCACTAAACAATCCCAAAAATCCTAATATAACTTATATATGTTTGCCGCTACTCTAATCCAGTAGTTACATATGCCTTAGGTTCAATGATCTTGTCCTAATATGGCCTTGATGTACCCAAGCTCTGAGACCACCCTGTCACGCCCCGAAAGTAGGACCTTACTTTAGGCCCTAATCTCAGAATGTGACCTAACCTAAAATCGTAACCACAATATGTTCACCAAACTAATAACCCGATAACCAGAATAATAACAAATCCTAACCATTCGGCCTCCTTCCCCAATCACCTTGATCAACTTCTTAGTCATCTAGCTTCACCTGTCACGTTATCGTTTGTATCTGGAGGAGGAAATTCAAATTACGTAAGCAATGGCTTAGTGAGGCCATGAGTGGGTGCACGTGCAACAAAATACTTATAATGGAAAATCGATCAGAATACTTAAAACATAGCATATTGACTGAAAACAAGGAAGATCAAGCCTGTGAAGACCATATCAGGCAAGGACCAAATCACATGATTACCACCTTGTGTCTCCCGAAAGACCATTTACTACCTTATACTCCGTGCAGGGAGCGACCCCGCGACCGCATTGAACTTGCCATGCCTAGGTACATGGCAGTGCCAATCACACGCAGACAACCTCCAGCCTGCCCGTGAAAGGACACTGAAGTGGGACTGAACGACGAATCCTCAACTGGCAGCCCAATGCTACACCAGCGTGCCCCGCGAACCGTTCAGCCCCGGGCCCATTGACCGCTTTGCAAGAACCACATGATCAAATCCATAAAGCCAGTGGAACAATCATATAGAAAATAGACCAATTAAACACCACATGCATACTGAATATTACGACGAACTGAATAATATCAAGATAAATGGAATCTCTTGGATACTCTTATGGACTCTAGAGGTGGCCCCCAAAGTGTCTATAATGAAAGCCAGAATACCACATGACCAAAATAATAATCATATTGTAGCACGTAGCTCCATAGAGTTCCGAGGCCCATCCCATCCATATAGAAAACCAAATATCATATTTATTTTCTTCACATCAATGAAACATTTCAAGAAATATTTAACTCAAGTTCGTCGCAAGAAAAAGACCACTTTTGATATGCATATACAGCCATGCACGATAATATATAATATTCCTCCAGTTTTACAAATACTAATATAATTTTGAATGGCACTCACAATATGAGCAGGACTAGCCTCGAGGATCACAAGAAAACTGAGTGTATAATTCAGCTGCAAGCTCATCCTATAATTCCAATATCATGAAAAGTATGAGTATAATAGCCACTTGTACCTAAGTATGGTTATATACGAGTTATATCTATATTCTATACTAAAGAGAATAGTGGTATTTTAAGCTTGAAATTACATTCATATCTCTTATAGTTACTTTATATTTTGATTAACTAATTAAATATAGGTGGCAAATTTAATTAGAAAAAACAAAATAAGTATGTTAGCCAACTGGGCCAACCCATAAATAAATTTAATATTCTATTCCATTGAAACTTATGCTATTAATTTTCGATTGAAATCAGTTAAACTTGAATAATTGTTGACTAATATACATATATATATATATATATAATTCATACATTCAATAAGTGAGAGAATAATATTCTTATATTTTTCACAAATCTTTTAATATTTTTTTATATTGAAATTCAAACCTCTATTCTATTTTATTCTAAATAACTAGACATTTTAAACTTTTCAGCTATATATCTAATTTATCAATAAACTCATAAAAGTTTATTATATCAAACCCTCATATTTTAGTAAGTACCGTTCCTGATAACATCCCTAAATTAACTTATCACAAAAATCTCATAAACCTTTTTTAATAAATATAATATTTCTCGATATACTTTAATTTTTAATATTTTTTTAATTTCTGTCAATTCTTTACTATTATAATAATTAATTAAACACTAGTACATACAATTAATATAAGACTAGTAAATTCAATTAAATTGACTAACTCAATTATAATAATAACTAAATCTAATTGATTAAGTAATCTATTAATTACCTATAATGCCCCCATTTTTAATTAAATATTTAATTAATCACTAATTTATAAATACTTAAATTCATTAAATTTCTCGATTACATAACAAATCAAACAGTATAAATTGCATTCACTCAACTACTAATTCAATGTATAAATATATCGATTAATTAACAAATATCATTAACCTTACCTTACGCCATCTCTCCGAAAGAAAAAGGAAATGCTTAGGTGCCGAATATAAGAATAAGAGAAGGATTGTACCTTAGTTACACTTTTTTATATTAGTGTAAAACAAGTGCATGCTTTGGGAATGGCTAGGTACACATGGCCCCCCACCGAACCATCCTCATCCATTTTGCTTACTCTAGTATATTTATGAATATATACACGTGGCCTCCCACAAAACCATCCTCATCCATATTTCTTACTCTCTCTATATATATATATATATAATAACTTTGCTAAAATTATAATTTGGTTCCCTAACTTTTAAATTATATAATTTGACCCCAAATATTTTGTAAAGCTTCAATTTAATCCCTAGAACTTTTAATATATTAAATTTTCAACCTATAGTTTATTTACTAATTGGCCTAGAATTCATTAATAATATCAATTAGTCTAATGATTATGTACAAGAATTTGTGGATGTTACATTTATTATATTGTGGACAATGTTATGGTAGGTCAAAATGCCTATGTTAGCAGCAAGATGGGGCTCATTTTGCTGCTAACAGAAGCAGCAAATTGAGGCCGCTTACTGCCTCTGTTAGCAGCAAAATGAGGCCTCATCTTGCTGCTAACAGAGGCAGCAAAATGCCTCAGTTTGCTGTCCCTGTTAGCAGCAAGATGAGGCTCATTTTGCTGCTAACAGAGGCAACAAATTGAGGCCGTTTTCAAAGTTTATCGATCTATATATGTCGCATTTTTAAAATTGAAAATTGAAGACAACTTATTAATTAGCCCAATTGTATGAAAGTACAAGTCCTTGAAACATTTTTCTAAATTACATTAGTTTTATCTAATATCCTCAACTTACTGACACATTTTTTATAATTTTAAAGGTTATAGATTCTAAGAGGAATTAATCAGTTGCAACGGGGGTGCCAAGAATTTCTGTAAGAGATATAGTATGCTATAATCATTGTAGGCTTTGTTTGTTCATACATCAATTTGTTGGCTCGACTAGAATACTATTATGTACTATGTGTTTATATATGAATGTGCTACTAAATATAGGATTTTAATTGTGCTACTAAATATAGGATTTAAATTGTGCTACTAAATGTATTATTTAAATTATGTTACTCTTGATCTTAAATATTTGTTATTTTATTCAGAATTATTAACTGGTGCAGGTATGCATAAGAGTTGGATTGATAAAAAAAAATAGATTTAGTTCTACATACATAGCTGGGGAGGAATCATAACTTGAACGCCTTCATCACAGGACAAGGGTCAAGCTCTGCTTCGGTTCACCTCCGGGAAGGAGCTTCAAACAACAACAAAAATAGGAAACGAGAGAGGATGTTTGCTTAAGCGGAATAGCCGGAAAGCACGGGGAGTGACTGATTGCCTAGTTGGCAAGTAGGAACGTAGCTAAGCAAAGGGGGGGCAATGCCTTACTCGATTCCTAGTCCTGGGCCCGGAAGCCCAAAAAGCGTGAGGGACAAGGACATAGCTGAGAGTAAGGTAATGCTCCCCCAAAGAGAGAGCCGCTAGAGTGAGTGAAGTTTTCAAGAGAAAATATTTTATCCTTTGACAACAAAATTTTATGCCCGTGTAATGAATGTCATAATACCAAAAAAAAGGGTCTTCTTCAAGTTAAAAGAGATCTGCACTTAAAAGGATTTTATATTTATTATAAGGATTGGATATACTATGGAGAATCTACAATCCCACGGTCTTTCTCTACTAAGAGTGGAAGCCCTACTACAGATCCTATAGATAAAAACACTGTTTGACTTGGAGATCGGGAAGATGATCAAATGGAAACACTTGATGAATTGTTTGAAATGATAGGGGAAATGAGAGATGTAGAATGACCTGAAAACTATTCTGAATCAAATACAACAAATTTTGAAAGACTATTAGGTGATGTTACACGTGACTTGTACCCTGGTTGTAAAGGCTACTCGTTGTTATCTTTCATTGTCAAATTGCTTCACATTAAAGTATTGAATAGAATGACTGACAAGATAATCAATATGATATTGGAATTGATGAAAGACGTGTTACCAAAAGATAATTTGGTTCGATCGTCTTTCTATTGGGCTAGAAAACTTCTTTCTGGAATAGGGTTGGGTTACAAAAAGATTAGATGTGTGTAGATATGATTGTGCACTGTTTTGAAAAGAGAATGAGCATGATAATTTTTGTCCTGTTTGTAATGAACCTCGATAGAAGTATAATGATGACAAAGAAAAATGGATTCCTGTCAAATCAATGTGCTACTTCTTGCATTAAATCTCAAAAAGAACTCATTGCAAGTCAACAAGCACTAATCCAAGGTTACAAGGAATGTTGTAAAAAACAAGATGAAGAGATAGATGGTTTAAGAGAAGGTCAAAGGGAATTGAAGGAGATGTTGTTGGCTATTATGCAACAAAACAATTCGAAAAACCCTTGTAAGTCTTCATATTTTATTTCGCTATGATCTATCATAGTGATATATTTTATTTTTGTGTTGTCAATGGTCTAGAATAGACTTGTATGTAAAATTGACAATGAAAACTTTGGTGGTGTTTTTGGTATTTTGTTTGGGGTTTTTGGTATATCAGTTATTGTTTCTTTGAAGTTTTGATTGGTGTGTTTGGTATTGTGGTTAGTGTTCTGGTATTGATTCTTTGAAGTTTTGGTTGATGTTTTGATATTTTAGTTGGGAGTTCGTGTATTGGTTATTATTTCTTTGAAGTTTTGGTTGGTGTTTTGACATTTTAGTTGGGATTTCTTATATTGTTTATTATTTCTTTGAAGTTTTGGTTGGTGTTTTGGTATTTTGATTAGAACTTTTGGTATATTGGGTATGTATTGTATTAATTTTTAAATAGTTGAATTGTCTCATTATCTTTGTTTGAGCAGGAGATCTGCAGGTTTGAAATTGGTGCTCAAAGTGTAAACAATGCAATATGACATTCCAAGGATTCACATATATTTTGGTGGCTTTATTTCACTTGACGATAGCTATGTTTGAAAATAATTTACTTTATTTTGTATCCTTGGAGCTACTATGCTTGAAAGTTTCTTAGGATATCTTTTGTTGCGCTTTTGTAGTGAGCGCATTAATGTTTTATATTAGATTTATGTATTGAATTATTACTTAAACTATGTAGTCATTATGTGATTTATTTATGTTAGGTTTACATTCTTTATATTTATATGGACAAGTATTATTGCATCTTTGCAATTTTGGAAATAGGTTTATAAGCATTTTTTAGTAGAAAATAAATCACTATAAATTACTATTAGTAAGGAACGAATTTCTCAGAATAACTTTTTGTGACAAACTTGTTATTGTATATAAATTTAAAATATTATTCGTTTTGATTTTAGTGACGACAGCTTTTTCTCATAACGAAAATACTGTTGTAAGTCATACTTTTAGTAACAAATCTTTTTTTTTTTTTTTTTTTGTAACGACATCATAACCTTTTTGTGATGACACAATTGTTACTAGAACTATACAATTGTAAGTAATCAACGTTTGTTACGAATACATTTGTGATAACATAATCAAATTCGTTACAAGAACTTTTAGCAACGGGGTTTTCAGTAGAAACTTACTAACGACACATTTTCGTTATCAAAAGTATTGGCGATGAAATTTGGACACATTGTAACAATTTTTTTCCTTGCGAGATGTAAAATTTCTTGTAGTGGCGCATCATTAGCAACCAGTCAGCACGTGTCCGGCGCCGGCCACGCGTTTCTAGCGACCTCGCCGCCGGCCAACTTCCGACGATAGTATATTTTTCGGCAAAAACTAAAAAAGAATTCATATTTAATTCATTTCAGATCCATTTTCGATGATTCAAACAGATTTTCAAACCTCTTTTCATGCTCCACAATATAGCATAAAAATATTTTAATAAAAAATACATAATCAAGTTCAGTTTTTTGCTCAAAGAAAACATATTTGAAAACTAGGGTTTGATTTTTCTCACAAACCACTCATCCGATTTTCACCAAATTTTGACCAAATGATCTCCACAAATAGATCTATATATAGTGAAAAAATCAACGAAAAAACTCATGCTTTCATTGTAAAAATGAATTTTCAAAAAAAACAAGCATACAAAAAACTTTCGCGATTAATCAGGCAAATCAAGCGAGACTAAGATATAGTCGCTCTGATACCACTGTTGGAAAATAACAATGGGTAATACGTAAAATGAATATTCTCGCATAGAATATGTAATTTATGTGCATGTTATACAATTAATAATCACATTAGCACATAATCATAGATCGATTAAACCTGTAGCAGTGCAAGTATTGTTAGAACAGGTGATCAGAAAGCCAATTGGATTAGCGGTTTTTTGGGTACTATTTAGCAATCTTTATTAAAGTAATATTGACTTAATGAATATAGTAAGTATTCATCCGTGACACTATATGTTTGTTGTGCTTACTAATTACGCTAAACGGCGTTTTAACGTCACAATAAATGCCCAAAGACCAATTGGATAACCCATGTAGTTGGGATGTGCATTGGATGACAGTCATGAAAACAACTTCTGAGGGTTGGTTTGAAACGTTCCATGTCGAGAACCTCGGGACAGGGCATCGAGGGTCCTATAGAGACTTGCACTAAGGATTGCATTCATTGGATGATGCCGTGTTCATCGGCGACAGACGGTGGACGTTTGTGCAATATTAGTGGGTTAGTTGACAAGGGTGCCAGCTGACTGAACTGAGTCACGGGAATAGTCATATGGAAGCCTTGGAGGCTTAGTCGGTATGACTGGAATTCCCGGCTCCGATAGTACGAGATTAGTCCTCGGACTTGAGGAATCATGGCAATCACATGCATATGATGGATGTATCTAGGGTCTGGCAAGAGATGTCCGTATCTGGGATACGTTCATCATAAGCCTTATCCAGTGCAGTCGGAATATGTATTGAGGACAGTGGATTCCAAGATAGGATCCATCACCTGTCAGTATATGACAGTCGAGTCTCCTATGCACTCTGAGACGGTTTAAGATCTTTAAGTTTGTGGCCACAGCGATTGGTTAAGTAGGGAATGGTTTCCTACGTCGATCAATAGAGCAAACGTGTCTCGAGTTATTGAGCATAGTTTTCTAGTCTAGGATGGGAACCGAAACCCAATTTCATGCCCTAGTCTTAGACCGAGAGACGGATGATGGAAGGACCGTACTTGTATGGAACTCGGGAGCAAAAATGTTCACGCCATCATTCACCTAGTCTCTAGTGTCATGGACCGTTGCTAGATGACCACCCATGGTGACGGGCGTTTTTTCGATTAATGGTTAATTGAAAAACAGTTAATTAAATTGGATTTGATTGACCAATTGTGTTGGACACAAGCCCAAGTCTAGCTGAGGGTGAACCTAAAGAGTCACACACAAATCACTATGAAATTGGTAGAATTAATTTGGAATTAGTTCTAGAAGAAGCGAATTAATTTAATTGGATTAAATTAATTCAAGGAGAAAATAAATGATTGGATAATTTGTTGGGAAATCCATTTGATGGATGGTCCAAGAATTAATTAATTGGATTAGTTAATTTTTGGACTTAGAACCTTTAAATTAATTGGATTAATTTATCGAGTTTTAGATTAATTAATTGATTGGATCAATTAATTAGAGTTTGGACTTGTGTTTATTTAATTGGATTAAATAAACTAGTTGGCATCAATTGGAATGATATTAATTGGATTAATATGTATTCAATAAACTTTTTTTTGGACTTGATTTAATTAGATTAAATCAAGGTCTAAGACTAGTAGTGCAAGTCCATAGAAAAATGCAAGTTAAGGAGGAATTAATATCCTCTACATATGATCACATATGTCCAGTCATAATGCTGCATAATGGGATGGTTTTTTATGCCATCATGGTTGGAGGTTATGCATGAAAATATGTTAGTGTGTGTAGGTTACCTTGGAGGTAACTTGTAGTTTTGAATTTTGAATTTTACTACACAAAACTATACACACAAGACTTGTTTGATACTTGGTTTTTTTTTTCTCCAGCAAAAACTCATCCAAATATCTCTAAAATCTCTGCAAATTTTCTCCCTTTTTTGTTCATTCCTTTTGGAAAGAATTGAACAACAATACATTCAAAAAATCACTAAACTATAGTGTTGTTTTAGAATTATTTTTCTTCTTTTCTCTACTACTATCTGCAATAGTTTAGAGAACTCTTCCATGGTGTGGTGTGGAAAAATTAGAGGAGTTCTATGTTGAGCTCTCAAGTGGACATACGAAGGAAGAAAAGAAGGAACAACGCTAGAAGCCGTTCTACGTAAAAATGAACAAAGGTTGGTTTTCTTTACATTTTCATGTACCTTTTGTTCTTGTCTTTTTAGCCACATGTCCAACATTCTTCTCCTCTTTTATTTATGCTTTGACATACACCAAACGCCCGGGAACGCCCGGGAACTTCAAAGGGAACACCCTTTTGAACCCGTTTTAAATTATGCTTTATATTCACGTTTTTCTCGCTTCCGTTGCGTTCTAGGGCCGTACTTGATTCTTTCAAGTTTGTCGATCCACATATTCGGATCTGGCTCGTCTACGAGCTCATGCCTCGATTGGATCACGAACACATCGTCTTTCTCATTCTTGAAGATTACCCCACATACATCTTCAAGATCCCCAAGAACATCATCAAGATCTCCCCACGTTGAATCTTGCTCCAAATACTGTGGAACCCATGAACACGCTCTACTCGCCTTGATGGATTACTACCAGAGTAAGTCACTCAATTACACACCTTAAACCCTCGGAGAGTTTGGTGATTCTCCATGAGAGAATAGAGAGAGTTATTTGCGTGAGTCTTTGAGAGAATATACATCGAATTGAATGACCCTTTGGTTCCATAGAAGCACCCTATTTATAGGTGTACACAAGAGGAGTCCAATCCGAATACAAAGTATAGGAGACTATAAACTCTTTACTCAAGAGGAGTCCTCATAACCATAAGTTTGGGACATCAAACTCTTGAAATATGGATGTATATATAATAAAATAATATCCTAAGTAAGCATATCATAAATAAAACACCATTAAATACTAAAAGTTCTTCAAGCTTTATCAACTTCTGAAGGTGAACACCCTGTGTCATCAACACATGTTTTTCAGTAGGAATCTCATCGGCCATCTAAATCTTGCCCTCCTTACCATCCTCATCATAGTCCCAAACCTTAGGGTCAAGGAACATAAAATCCTCTCCTTGAAGTGCGTCAGGCCTGTCAATGGGTGGAATTACCTTATTCGGACCCAATAAATATTTGTAATTGTTACTTATATACTACCCGCCTCATATTCATAGAATACTTGTTGGGTTATTCATGTTATACCCCAAATAATTTAGTATGATCTGGATCTTACCCATTGGGTCTTATCCATGTTAAAATGAATGAAACAAATATCACCAAAATATATTATTAAATTAATTTATTAAAAATATTTCATGAACTTGCAATTGATACAATAAATTAGAGGGTTAATTGCACTTAGATCCCCTTTGAAAATATGAAATTATACTTCCTCCGAAAGAAGTTTTGAAATTACACTTACAACCCCTTCGAAAATTGTTTGTTTACATTTGATCCCCTTTTGTTAGAGTTTGGACCGAAATTATTGACCTCAGCAAAAGAAATACATAAATATTCATTTTTTTCCCTCATTTAACATTCAAATGTATATTTTTGTACTTATAAAGGGATAAATGTAATGTATAAATATGGCATTAGGTTAACATTATTATAATTTTGCCCTTATAAGTACAAAATTGTTACAAGAAAATATTAAATGAGGAATAAAATTAAATTTTTTTTTTGTAAATGTCAGCCTTTTTTCTCCAAATCCTAATGAAAGGAAGTCAAGTATAAACGGTGAATTTTTGAAGGGGTATAAGTGTAATTTTGAAATAGTTTTTTGTGAAAAGTATAATTTTGCACTTTAAGAAGGGGTCTATATATAATTAACCCTAAATTAACAACTATTCAAATTTTTAATACGTGCAAATTGAATATTTTTGAAGTACTAATCGTGACTTTGTTCAAATAATAGACCGTTATTTTTCAATTATACAATGGGCATAAATCTAAGATAAGAATGAAAGTTGAAGAATCGGTAGAAGAAATAAGTATAAAAATCATATTTTAAATTCCAAATAACTTTTTTATCCATTTCAAATTACAATTAACGTTAATTTGATGAGATATATAATTCGAATTCAAATACATTTTATCAGTTCTATATATTAGTCGAATTTAACTAATGTAAATTTCTTATATATTTTTTTGAAAAAATTATTTTTTAAGTCCATTAAGTACGCTCAATATTAATTTTAGTGGGGTAACTATGTCCATTTTTTTCTAAGTTTAGTAACTTGCAGAATTGATGAGATTTAGTTCGAATTAGGGTTTCTTACTCAATTTTTCGGTTACATTTTAAAAATTAACTGGAAAATGCCCACGTGGCAACTATTTGGTTACTTTTTGACAACTTATATATGTGTACAATCATATGTAATGACACATGGCCACATGTATAATGACACCCTCAACGTTGTCGCCCCCTTATGTGGGGCGCCGAGGGGGTGGGAGGAGGGTAGAGGCGGGGGACATTATGTCACCTGTCATACTTAAAAAAGTATGGGTATATTAATAGAACTAAAATTAAAATTGGGCATACTTAGCGAACTAAAAAATAATTTTTCCTATTTTTTTTATTTCAAAACTATGACATTATGTTCAAATTAATGTTATCAGAAATTTAATTTGGAGTTGCAACTACGAAAATAAAGATAAAAAGTTTGACATTTTTTTTCAAATATCAACACGTAAAAGATTTAATAAACTATGTACAAATTTTTGTGAATTTTAGATGACACGTATTGAGCCAATTGATTTATCAAAAATTTACAAATTCGATAATTTTAAGTTAATGGACAATTAGAGTATTAGATTTTACCCATGTATTTTAGGATGTAGACCCTACCTATATTCAAAATATTATTTTCAACGAGTATGTGTTCGAGTTTGGGTCTAATATAAAACTATTCAGTCCGAATATTAGTATTATAGCAAGTATAATGGGTCTGATTCTAGGTACTGCTCACCTATTGACAAGTCTAAAAGTAATCACGACCCTCAATGTGGCACGATCCTAATAGTCAAATCTCATTCGACCTTGATGTTAGCCGCATGGTTGAACTCATCAGAAGCCTCGCATTTCTCTTTAAAGTCACTCTATCTAAATAAATATTATCGGCCTCTAGTTTCAAGAATGCTTGCCTCAAAGATATCTCCCGATTGTAGTAATCCCTCCACTTGTTTTGGTCAACTGTAGCGATCTTAAGGTCGTCTTGCCAGCGAGCGTCGCCTCCTCAAGAGCACCACTCAAACGCTTCAATTCTTTCTCATAATGATCGAAGCACTAATAAATGATCTCAACACGGTTGGTAACCTACAAATGAAACCAAAATCAAAATCACTAAACACAATCAACAAAGAACAAATATGTAGAAAAGAATTACAAACACTTACTTCAGTTGATTGACCACAAAGCAAATGAGTGATTGTGTTGTTAGAGAGAGGGCCAAGGTGGGCGGCATCATAACCACTTATGACACTCGTCATCCTCTCATGAGCAAGATCAAAATCTATCTCATCCCCGTACAAAATCACACACTCTTAAAATAAGTTTCGTAGGTGAAAAGCCCTTGCGGCTCGAGGACGCCTTAGAGACGCTTTGACCCACTTCGTCCTGGGGGAGAAGTCCGTGCATGTGATGAGCATCCCTAGAGTACGGTAGTGGCGGGGAACAATGCACTCTCCTTTCCCTCTTCTCGCAAGAGAGGGAGAGGACAAGACTACTGAGCATTCTCCCTGGTGAAGAGGAATGCATCAGCGGTGCCATAAATCTCAACTTCGTCAAGGATGTATGTACAATGACCTCGTGCTTCTTCTGTGGTAAGGTTCCGGTTACAGTTACATGTGACGCTACAAGAAAAATGCTCAATAGCGACGAAAAAAATTCAGCGTTGAGCTAATTAGCAAGTTAAATTTTTGTTGCTAATGCATTATTTAATATAAGAAATTATTTGCTAATGAATTTAGTAACAAAAATTTACTTGCTAACAAATTTGGCAACGAACTGTTTGAAATATATATTAAGTAGTGTAGATTAAAAACGAGAATTTTAAATGCTAATTAGTTCGATGCTGATTTCAGCAACAAATTATTCTGTTGCTATTAAGCTATATTTTCTTGTAGTTTGAAAAGAGATGTCTGAATGACTGCAAGAATCTTGGCTTCGTGATGGATGCTCGCATGACGGCCTTGCGCATCTACCATGTGGCAGGTTCTTGTCGCGAATGCACATGAAGAGAAACACGTGAACAGCAGCATGAGTCTCAACTTCGCAAAGGATGCTTGCATGTTGGCCTAGCATGTCTTCCAAGAAAAGGGATGTCTCGCAGAACTTGGATGGTGGAATTCTACATTTTCCCGGTCAATGATGGGGTGACGACTTAGAAATGCAAACTCAATGTCGGCTTCAACATCGTGAAGAAAAGGATTGTCCACGAAGACTTGGGATTGAGAAGAAGTGTTGGAGTGGGAGTCTAGCATTTCTCTCATCGTCTCTTCAGACCACCGACGGTTGTGAATGACTTGTGCAAAAATTGAACCTTAGACAGTGGGATGATGTCGGCCGGTCATGAACGTACAAAGTGGTGCCTTCGACCTCGAGGTTGTGCTTGCCACCTCAAATGATGATGCCAGGGAATGGCTTGTGGACGCAGAAGATGATGCCTTTGACCTTGATGTTGTCCTTGCCACCTTAAATGATGATGCGTGGGAACGACTCGTGGAGCGTGGGAATGGCCCGTCGAAATATTCAAAGTCCATCTCAATTAAACAAGCACATTTAGATGAAAATTAGAAGCCAAAATCATGAAGAGCAGTACATGTTCATATGTGTGCCTCGAAATATTCAAGAAAAAACTCTTCTTACTGACAAATTTACAAACACAGGCGTTAAGATATCCACAACATTTGTTTGAGAAAGTGAAGAATCCATTCACAAATTAGTTGTAAAAGCAGCAAGACCACAAGGAAGACACGCCAAGAAATCGAGAAACAAGTAAAAAAAAAACTGTTGGAATAGGTGACTAGAAAGCCAATAGGTTTGGCAATTTGTAACTTATTCGACAACTTGATATAGATGTAATATTATTATCTGATGAATAAGATGAGTGTTCGTCACCAATGGTACCTTCTTTGTTGTGCTCATCTTACGTATGTTAAAACAGAGTTTAACTTATATCGCAACAAAGCCCACAGACCATGATAACAACTCGTGCAGTTGGGCCATGCATTGGATGGTGGTCATGAAACCAACTGATTAAGAGTTAGGTCTGAAACGTTCCAAGTCGAGGACCTCGAGACAGGGCATTGAGAGTCCTATTGAGACTTGCGTCAAGAGTCGAGTTCATTGGATGAGTTCCGTGTTTCATTGGCGACAGGCGTGGGACGCCTACACGATCTTGATGGGTTGGTCGATTGGGGTCGAGCCGACTGGACTGACTCGAGGGGATCATCATATGGAAGCGTTGGAGGCTTGGTCGGTATGATTGGATTTCCCCGGTTCCGATAGTACGGGAGTAATCCTCAGACTTGAGGAATCATGGTAGTCGCGTGCACAGGACAGTTGTATCTTGGATCTGGCGAGAGGTGATTATTCTGTAAGATGATCATCATAAGCCTTGTCCAGTGCAGTCGGAATTGTAGCAAGGACGGTGGATTCCAAGAAGAGGATCCGTCCCCTGTCAGTATGTGATAGAGGTATCTCTTATGCACTCGGAGACACGTTCATGTTGTTTAAAGCTGTTGCCACAGTGATTGGTCGAACAGGGAATGGTTTCCTACGTCGACGCAATGAATCATACGTGGTCTCGAGTATTAAGCATAGATGCCTAGTCAAAGATGGGAACTGATGCCCAATTCCATACCATAGACTAAGGCCGGGAGACGGTACACGGAAGGATCGTACCCGTACGGAATCGGCGCCTAAATGTTCACGCCAATTCACCTAGTCTCTAGTGCCATGGACCATTGCTAGACGGCCACCCATGGTAACGGTACCTTGTGAGACACGGGCTTAAGTCTAGCTGAGGATGAACCTAAAGGGTCACACACAAATCACCGAGGAGGTTAAAAGATTGACTTGGAGTTAATCTCGAAGGATAAATAAGTAATTGGATTACTTAAGGGAAAGTCCATTGGATGGACGGGCCGATATTGTATCGGGCCTTTGTTTAATCGGTAAATTGGATTTTCGATTAAATATGGAAAGTTGAGACGTTGGATCTTTTAATTGGATTAAAAGATCAACGGGAATAATTTAAATGGACATTAAATTGGATTTAATGTTTGGTTCGTTGTAATTGAATTACGACAAAACCCGGTCCGTTAAATTTTACCGGAGAGGAGAAATGATTCTTATTTTGGAATAGGAAGAAGTTGGACTTCTTCCCTTAATTAAACATGGCCAAGATGCTCCCTTGGAGGAAGCAAAATCAGCCATGTTTCATACTAGGTGGTATGTTGACTTATCTCTTTTGGAAAGAGACAAATCAACTCCAATCAAGCTCTTCCCTTTTGGTATGATTTGATCATACCATAAATATTGATAGGCTTGATTGAAGAATTGATGGTGATTGATTGGAATGAATCTAGACATCCTTGGATGAACCTAGACACATTCCAATAATCATATTAATTATGTATATATATGAGAATATACAACACCAAGCATAAGGGATTCATTATTCATCTTTTTCTAGGAAAAAGAGAAGACAAAAATCGGATCTCCTGTCCCTCTCTACCTCACGGTTTTTTCTCCCCCTTTTTCACTTATGTTCTTCACTTGGTTTTGAATCAAGAGGATGAACAAAGTAAGTTTAAGAGAGCACTAATTCATAGTGTTCTTCTCTTAAATCGATTTCTTCTTAAACCCGTTCTTTTCTAGCAAGAAGAACGTGCGTTTCTTCCAGTGTGGTGTGGATCACCTTTGGAGAATCCATACGTTTGGATTTCGTGAGCATTCCGGAAAAGGAACAACGCAAGTAGCCGGGAGCACACGCTAAACAATCAAAGGTAACAGTTTTACTACGCTTTGATTGATTTAATATACATCTATGCGCTATGTGTTTAAATATATGTTTCTAATATTTACACATCCTACATCGAACGCCCGGTTGAGCACCCAAGGGTACACCCCTTGGGATTCGTTTATTTAAATTAGATTTAAATTTACGCACCCTTTCTCTCTTTCTTGCTTCCGCTCGCGCTCCCGGGCGGATCCGCTTGTCCTTCAAAAACCGCTTCAAGCACATTTACTTGACATAAATCCATGAACAATGCACCATTTTATAATGGTGCTTCATGAATGAGAAGTTTAAATTTGCCATATTTCTCACGGTTCGAAGAAGGAAGAAAATAAGATGGAAACTACCTCATCAATGTCCATGAGCTGATATCATTTACAAATAGAATAAGGATGAAAATTTATATTTAAATAGCGCTTCTATAATTTGTATATACAAGAAATTAAAAGGTAATAAAATTGTAACTACTTAATTGAATCTATTCACATGATTGATAGTTAGAAAATAATATTTAGTAATGGAATAAAATAACTTTGTATAAACAATTTACCCTTTAATATATATACATATATTTTATAATAATGATATCTTCAAAAAATACTTATAAAATGTTATAAGATACTTATAAAATTTCTTATACATATGTTAGTCGAAAGAATACATGAGAAAATTTATTTAAGAAATAATTTATCGTTGAACACATAAATGGTATTTTTATATTAATTTGAGTAATTAAATGATTAATCTATTTAAATATAATTTGAGTAGTTAAATGAATTAATCTATTTTATATAGATCTATTATTATGTCAGCAACTCACGACCAAAGAAAGATTTTGAATTAATAACCATTACAATTACATATCAAAATAATGAATTAATATTTTATTCTCAACATTTTGAAATTAATTCAAAATAATGTAATAATAATAAAATACTCTGTAAAATATGCCCAAAAATATTAATATCTTGTATTATATAATAATGAATATAATTTTTTCTAGAAAAAAGAAACTCTATTCCCAAACTCATAGAAATAGCTACTACCATATTGTGAAGAGAGAATCATTAATTCCTTTTTCTAAGTGAGTAAAAATTCTTATTGAATCACTAATCAGTTTCTTCATGTATACCATTCACATATATAAAAAGGGGGAAAAAAATTAGTCCACTAACTTTATCCTCCTTCAATTTTAGTCCACTAATTTAGATAGTTTTCAATTTTATACATTATGTTGCAAAAATTCTTCAATTTCGTCCGATTTATGATTTTGGAGCCAATTTTTGGGTGAATGAATGGAAATTGCTGATGTGGCATTTGATTACTAAAATGTCCAATAACTTAAACCATGCGTGCATCTATAGCACTTTTAGTGTAATGGCTTGATTGTGTATAAATATATATACATAATTATAAGACTACAAAAAAATGCGGGAATTGGAATGGATATAGTTGATCGTTTCAATAACCGTTCCTAATAGGAACGGTAAGTGGAATTGTTGTGGAACGGGAAACTGTTGATGACGTCACTTTCGACTTAATGGATGTACAAACGAATAGGAATGGCACGACCGTTCCTATATATGTGCCAACATATGCGTGCCAATAAATAAACCTATTACCGTTCCTAAAAAGGACCGGATATATTTTGGTATTCCATTTGGAACACTTGTGTGAAAGTTGGAACGGTTTCTCCACCTGGAATGCTAACCGTTTCTGTATGTGTTCCAAACACCGGTTCTATTTGGACCGGTTGCTTGACTGTTCCAATATGTAGTTCTATATGAGGCCCTCTTATTCCATGAGGAATAATGTAATGCAATTACCATTCCAAATTGTTGGTATATAGAAAATGCAATATTGTTACAATTACCGTTCTCAACTACGCTCCAAGTTGAAACGATCGTACTTTGTGTGCCACATACCGTTCTTAATATGCCCTAACGGCTATATTACAACGGTAAGATTACCGTTTCTACGACCGTGCCTGAGATCGTTCCTAAATCTGGAACAATGGCTGGTTTTGTGTTCCAAATAATATTCCAATGCCCGTTCCAATACTTTTTATATATATGTCCCCCTTCTTTTTCACTATTTTTATAATTATTCTCCAACTCATTGTGTTGTAACTCCCCCTGTTGATTCTTTATTCGGAAAATCGAACATATCAATTACTTGCGCGAATTTTGCATTGATATTGATAGGTGTTTGCTTAGGTAAGTATGAAAAATTTTGTAATTGTTAGTTATATATATATATATAAAATATATTCTCGTCATTTAATTACGTACTGTTGTGAATTATATTATACATAGGACCAATCATGTTAAAACAGTTGAGGAAATGGATGTATGATCGAGACGTCCTGGGTGTGACGCCAGAGTTTGAGGATGGTGTTACAATATTTTTAGAATGGGCCCAGTCTCTGCGTGCATATATGGACGGGGACAAGATTAAGTGTCCCTTCCGGAAGTGCAAAAACGAACGATTCAAAACATCAGACAAGGTAACTTTTGATTTGTGTATGAAAGGGTTTGTGCCAGAGTATTTAATTGGACTTCGCATGGTGAGGAGAGGGTGTAGGAATATTTTGAAGCATTGACAGCACCCCCTGTGCAGCAGCAGCAGCAAACGCCACCTGGTCAGGAGGAGGGTAGTTCGCATTGGGGTAATGCGGCTTAGATAGATTGGGCGCAAAGGATGGTATTCGATGCCGTCGGGCCGTCTTTATGATCTTCGTACAACCAGGAGGGACCGACTGATGATGGTACTCGGTATTGTCCATCTGATGTAGTTCCTAGTTCATATTACGATTCGGGGCCCTATGATTATGTGTCTGGCTTCTCAGACCGCTTTTTTGATCTAGTCCATGTTGCGGACCAACCGTTGTGGAATGGCTGCACCACCTCTCAGTTGGCGTCAGTTTCCTATTTGGTGAATATCAAGACCGAAGGGACTTTTTCCGAGCATACATATGATCGGTTATGCCAGTGGGTTGATACTATAATGCCCCGCGGAACGATGATCTCCCGAGCAACGACAATCGAATAGTGAGGTCAATTTTCAATTATTCAGGCCGAGCAAGTGAAGCCTCAAAGAAGAGATGGTTGAGCGATAAGGAACTTCATGTTATCGAGACATACGTCTTGTGTAATTGTGAAGTAGTTGCACCGTACTACGAGTAAGTGTCTTATGCAAACGTAAATATCTCAAGCCTTCATTTCAATTTCAATTACATGTATATTTATAACTATCAGTGTAACTGTAACAGGTCATTCTTGAATGAACTGTTCGAGCAACACAATTCGGAGAACCCGATAATTGATCGACTATTGGTAACACAGTTCAAGGATTGGTTCAAGTGTCGTGTAAGTGTCATCGATTTCTTGTAAATGCGATTTGCTCATTAATTTGTAATTAGTTATTTCAATTGCTATATGATGGATTGCAAGTGAGACTCGAATTGAATCACACAGACGACGAATTGTTGAAGTTGTATTATTGGGTCCTTAGAGCAGAAGTGACGACATACCCGTCTTACTTCGTCAATAGCTTCAATTTCCACTCTGAACGTCACAATGTCGGGAAGTCAACAATGAATTGTGGTGTTTTTGTGAAAAGCTCACAATATACAAACACGGATTCTGACTTCTACAGAATTTTGGAAGAGATAATTCAGCTAGATTACCCACTAATTCCTAACATGCACATTATACTGTTTAATTGTCGTTGGGTCGATCCGGTCAGAGGCATGAAGATACATCCTCGTTATCACATCGTTGATGTCAACTTCAAAAAGCTCTACCAAAAGAATGAACCATTCTTACTAGCTCAACAAGTAGTACAAGTCTACTACGCGGATTACCCGAGCATGAAGAGAGACAAAGTCGACTGGAAAGCTATTTGCAAAATCAAGGCTCGAAGAGTAACCGATGACTTACGATGGACCGAGGTCGCCTATCAGATGGATGAAGTCATACCTAATCCAGATGTTGTAATAGATAACCAAACATTTGAACTGCATGACCCAACGCGAATACAGTTGGTCGTTGATCATGGAGCAGGGACATCGCGCACGCCAGATAGTGAATTCGAAGATGAAGATAGCTTTGACGAGGCTGAGTTCGATGAGGAGACTTATTGAATTTTATGATTTTTTTTCTGTAATTTTTTTATAAACCTTTCTGTAAAAATTGTATTAGATATATGTATTTTATTATTTTAAGAAATTAGAAAAAAATTTAAAACTTGGAACGGATATTATATACTACGACCATTCCTAATACAGGTACAACTTTGTGATTAGGCGCCAAACAAAAAAAATTGGGGAAATTTGAATTAGGAACGGTCCGAATTCCCAATTACCGTTCCTATTTTAGGTACATTATAAAAATATAGCAGCTACTTAAAAATAATTGAGGAAAATTAGAATTAGGAACGGTCCGTGAAATTATATGACCGTTCCTAATGTAGTTACAAGTTTTCAGCTGGCGCCTATTGAAAAAATGGCTCCAATTTCGAATTAGGAATGGCCGTACCAATTGGTAGACCGTTCCAAACTGAGGTCCAACATTTTGTTTTTCGCACCCAATGAAAAAGTGGTGGGAAAATCAACTTTTGGAGCGGTCCTTTTATAGCCGATCATTCCTAACGAAATTTGCTATGAACTGTTCCTAATTCAATTACGACCGCTCCAAAATGAGATCCTACATAATGTATTTTGTCTGATTCTATCGATATCTCAACCTCTGTGAGCCGGATCAACACCATTTTTAAACACATACAATATTATGAATATTAATTTATATTCAACGGTCTGATTTTCAATCAGCCACCCGAATTTAAGGATGCAACTGTTTTTGTTAGGATGAATACTGATCGGATACGATATCTCGAGAACCACACACCAAAATTTTTCAAAACTACATATAATGTATTCTTGTGTGTGTTATATCATATCTAACGGTCTGATTGGAATTTTGACGGTCTGATTATGTCGTGCAGTACAACAATATAGGATGCTAGTTACATCTGGAAATACTAACAAATATAAATATACAAATATAGTCATGAATGAAACAAGTAAAGAAATTCATGGAGGCCATAGGGTTTAAAAGACGGAATCAACGAAAACGAAAAACCTACCCGGTTGTCGTTTTGTCCTTGAACTGCTACTCGCGTTGTTCCCCGTTTTGCTCCAAGATCTCGTGTTGAGACCCTCAAATTCGTACACACAATCCGTCCACGTATCTTGATCCTCGTGCTAGCGAAAAACCAAGTGTATTTTATTTGGAGAGGACGGATTGATCAAACGCTATAACGAGATCAATCCTCCTTTGGTTCAATTGTATGAAACAAGAGAACAAAAGAGAGTATCTTGGTAAAGGGGGAGAAGAGTGGCCGAGAGAGGAGCGGCGGTGATGGTGTGTGTGTGTGTGTATTTTGAATTTCATCATCTCTTCCAAAGTGAAGAGTTAGGCATATATATAGAGGAGGAATCCTATTCCTCTCCTAATTCCCACTCTTTGGAAGACTCCTTTTGGAATAGGATTTGACCTAGTCAAAGCTAGCTATTTGGTCAAACCAATCCTAGCCATCCATCTCCCCTCTTTAATCTCAACCACTCATTAATTTAATGGCAAGAAATAATCCAAAGGGCAAGAAATAAATAAAATAAATATTCTTATTTATTTTAAGCCCTTTAAATTAAATTCCAATAAATCTAATTTATTAGATAAATTTCTTTCATCTAATAAAAGGAATTAATTTTCCCAAGATAAGAAAGATCCAATTAAATCTAATTTAATCGTTTCCATCTCTCTCCAAATATTTAATTCTAAATTAAATACATTATGTGTGCGGATTGTGTGTGACTCTTTAGGTTCACCTTCAGCTAGACTTGGTCGGATTCCTAGAATCCGTCCGTCACCATGGGTTCTAGCAACGATCCATGACACTAGAGACTAGGTGAATGTGCATGGGGGTGAACATTTAGACTCTACAGTATATCTATCCTTCTGTCTACAGTCTCACCACTTAGGGTCTAGGGCACGGATACGTAGGTACCCATCTTGGACCTAAGTGTCGGCTTGTCCTACACGAAACGCCGCAGGGAATCCTTCCCTTCTGTTCAGTTACTGTGGCCACAGATTTTAGGGATAAGACTCAGAGTATAGTAAGACGTCACTGTCAACACTCTTGACAGGAGACAGATCCTTTCTTGGAAACTACTGTCACATTGCACATCGTGGCTGCACTAGATATGGCTTATGACTACTCAGCAACTGTGTTTTGGTAATCTCTCACCATACCTAAGATACAGACACGGTGTACAGGTAAACTCAGCAATTTCTCAAGTTAAAGGATTGACTTGTACCGTTGGAACCGGGAACTCATGTCATACCTATCCGACCCTACTCAATGTCCTCCGTAAGACGGTTCCCGCGAGTCACATCAGTTAGCTGCTCCCTAGCAAGCTGACCCACTAACACTGCATAGACGACCCTCGTCACCCGTCGATGAAACACGACAGCAGATGCTTAGTGCAAGCCTCAAGTGGATTTTCGATACCCATTTTCCGAGATTCCTTGACTTGGAGATTTTCAGACTGATTCGGCGAAACTGATTTCATGAACCTACCTCCAAGCGTAGTTCCAGTACCCGAAATGTGATCTCAGTCTGTGGGCTTTTTTTGTGTAGTGAACAGTTATAAAGCAGTAAAAGTGAACACAGACAAAGTATGAGCCAGATGAACATCACTTTCTTATTCATCAAGGTTTATTAAAACATTGAAATATTTCAGACATAGGTTACAATTCGCCTAATAAGAATGGCTTCATGGTCACCTATTCTAACATATAGTTCATATTGTACACGTGTGTCTATTTTTTGAAAATTACTATATACTTTCAAATTCTTAGTATACCCAATTGCACTCCTTTTTTGAATCATATGAGTGTCCGAAACGTGTTTTTCTTAATTTATAGTTATTATCTAAGAATATAAAAAAAATTACAATACATATAGGAACGGGTCCACATGAAATTAGGAATGGTAGCTATGTTCATGTCTAAAAACGACATTGTATCCTACTTTAGGGACGATGTTGGGAACACTTTTTCTATTAAGTGCCCGTTCCTATTAGTACAATTCCAATGACTAAGTATTTGGAATTGATATGGGAACGGCAATTTGTAATTTAGGAACGGTTGTAATTGGGAACGATTAGCGGAACGACCCTCTACTAATTGATCGTTCCTATTTAGGTCAACATCAGTACAAGGTATCAAAACGACATCGTATTATGGAGAATACGATGTCATTTTCTTTAGTTGGACTGATCTTAGAAACGGTTTGTACAAGTCACGACCGTTCCAAAAATCTGATATATATATTCAACCCTTGGCGATTTTCTTTCATTTTTCTTCCCTCACTCTCAGCCTCCCTCTCCCTTTCATCTCTCTCTGTCCGCCAAGTCCACCGTAGGTCGCCTCCACCGTCGCCGTCCAAACCATACCAGGAGAACAACCATCCGCTGTCCCCTCATCCTCCAACCGTCCGCTGCTGCCTCATCCTCCACCATCCTCCGCCCAAACCGCGCTCACCACCGACGCCCACCTACTAACCGTCGTCCACCATCGGTGAACTTCCAAGTTGGGTTTCCCAAAAACCCTTTTTTTATTCTTTTTTTCCTGTAAAATTCTGTTTTGGGAGTTTTGTGTAATTTATGTAATGATTGGGAATTTTATGTAATTTCTGTATAGTTAGGGTTGTTTTCTGTAAAATCTGTATAGTTTGGAAAGTTTCTGTAATTTCTATATAGTTAGAGAATTGAACTATAATTTTTGTTTAGTTAGGGGATTAATCTATAAATTCTGTATATTATGGGATTTTTCTGTAATATTCTGAAAATTTTATGGTAATTATGTGAATTTTCTGTATTTTCTGTATATTATGTCGCATTTTCTATTATTTCTGTGATTTCTTATATTAAAGTCAGAATTCGATGTCAATAATTAGATGAATATAGGATGTTTTTAATAATTAGAAATTTAATGTAATTATTAGAAAATTTGGAAAAAAAAAATGTTATGTAAAATTCTATTTTTTCAGTTTTAAAAATCTGGAAATTTTAAGTTTTCTGTTTTAAAAACCATGGAAATTTTAATTTGTTTAGATTCTAAAAATTTGGAAAAGTTTTGTAAATCTTATGTTATTTTCTGTAAAGTTCAAAAAATTTCAAAAAAAATTCTGTAATTTTAAAGTTTTTGTGAATTTTCTGATATTGTTCTCATTTTTTAAAAATTCTTATATCATTTTCTATAAATTTAAAATATTTTCAGAATTTTAAGTAAGTTTTAAAAATTATGTATTTTTAACAAATTTTCTGAAAATTTTGTAAATTTTATGTAATTATAAAAAAATTTCCGAAATTTTTATTTTCTATAATATATTTTTTTAAAATTTCCTAGTACAATAAAATTTACTAGGAATACATGGAATTTGTTATTTTTCTGAAATTTTAGAAAATTTGTGTAATTTCTATCTTATTTTGTAAGGATATTTAGTATATTTTGAGTAAAATTATGGTATTTAGTATAAATATATAGAAAAAAAATCAGGATTTAGTGCAATTTTAGGAAAAAATTGATACTTACATGTATTTTTAACTTCTTACCACTAATATTTTTAAATGAAATTATAGATCATGTTGGTCGGGATTTCCCACACCGAGGAGGTGGACGTGGTCGCGGCTCACCGGCCATACTGCTGGGCGGTGCTGCTTCCTAAGATGGGGAAGCAGTGTTCCGACCACCACCATCACCACCAGCAGAGCAGGCACCGACAGCACCTGCGCCGGATCAACAGCCCGATCCTGCTACCATTTCACCCGTTGAGGAAGGTGTCGGACAATGCACTACCACACCGGCGGTAGATCCGGCCCGTCCATGGGCTGCCCCACCACCACCACCACCACCCCCGCCGGTCCCACCACTCCCGGCACCATCCGCGCGCCAGTACATCACACTCGCCGACTCGAGGTACATTTACATTTTTTTAAAAATTTTTTTGTAATCTAAATTATTATTTTAATCTCACACTAATTATTATATAATTTCAAGAGGGATCGTAAGATACACGAGCGAATCAATGCGGTGGTGGGAGGACACTATCCCCACCATTGGGGCAGTTTGCGCAAGGTGCTGACAGAGCACCAGCATTTCTGGTTTGAGAGCCTCAAGGTAAGGTTAATTTCAGTTATCAATTAAAATTTTATTTTAAATATTTTAACAATTTCAATTCTGATATATATATATATATATATTAATACAGATGACGTACTGGTGGGACTGTGACAACGAGGCGATGTTCCAGATCTTCCATGTCTAGGCGGGGAAGTTCCTCTGGAAGAAGTTCGTCCTTGCCAGACAGTCCCTGCAGAAGCCTCTATGGCTGGCGAACGAGGTCTGGCGGCAGCTCCTCCTGTACTGGGAGTCCTCGGAGTTCAAGGAGGAGTGCACCAAGAACAAGGCGAACCGGTCCGCCAACCCGGCCGCATCTGCTACTGTGTACTGCGGGTGTTCTGTCTCCATCGGTATGCACAAGCGGAAGATGGTAAGATTTTTAATGTTATTTAAAGTATTTATTATTATTATATTAAAATTGTAATAATTGTTTTCCATTTCTTTCTACAGGAGGAGGAGCTCGGCCGGCCGGTGAAGCAGATGGAGTTATTCTCTAGATGCTACAAGAAGAAGGCCGACGGCGGCTGGAGCAGGCCGAGGGCAGCGGAGGTGGCGGTAAGTTGTACATTTCATATTCTAATTTATTTTTTTAATGTTTGAAAATATTCTAATTTATTTTAACTATTTTTGCAGGAGACGTTCCAGATGATGCTGGAGGATCACCAGTCTCAGGGCACGACCAATCTTGGGGATGCTCCGGCTAAATTAGAAGGCTCGGTGGAGCAAACCGAGCAGGAGATGTGGCTGGCTTGCGTCGGGGGCAAGAACAAAGGTCGAGTACTCAGTCTTGGTTCTGAGGCCCACGGTCTAGCCAGACCGTTACCTCGCCATCACCACCGCCACCGCCACCGCCACCGCCACCGTCACTGCCTTCGTCAAACGTTGAGGGTCGGATGATCGGCCTCGAGGAGATGATGGCGGACATGATGGGCATGATGAAGGCCCTGCAGACCAATCACTCTAGCGCCAGCCCGTCACGGCCTCCTAGAGACCCCCCCCCAGGCGTTGACGAGATGGACGAGGGGGACGAGGACTAGATTTAGGACTTTTTTTTATTTTTGTAATTAAATTGGATAATATTCGCATTTAATATAATTTTTATTTTTAAATTATGTATTTTTTTATATTTAAATTATACTTACAAAACTAAATTAAAAAATATTATTAATTATTTAATATACATTTTAGTGATAATAATTATTAACATAAAAAAAATTAATAATCCATTATTTAGGAATGGTACTTTCGACGGTCATGGAGCGCTTACAAACCGTTCCAATATTTGACTGTTTAGAAGAAGTGACCGTTCCTATTATCGGCTAAACAACCATTCCAAATTTATACATCAACCGTTCCTAAACACAGGTAAAAACGAATTTCAAATTATGGACAAACCGTTCCTACATTCCAAATTCAATGCTTTCGTGGTTAGGTTTGCATTCTAAATACAATACCAAAAACCGATCCAATATCGGATTCCAATTAGGAGTACAAAATCCATTCCCAAAAACCGGGTTAAAATGTATTCTAGTAATCGTTCCTAACGTGCATATGCGACCGTTCCAAGACGTATTCCAGATACAGTGCTAAAATGTATTTTCAACTTATTCTGACAAACCAAAATGTGGTCTAACGACCATTCCTAATTGCGCATCTTTCTTTTGATATAACCGTTCCAATAATTTATAAGGTGTTCCAAATGCAAACATTATAAATTCATACATACAAAGGTAATTAGGAACTGTAAGACGATTGTATGCCAACAACCGCTCCTAAAGTGGAACGGTCGACCTTCTCCCTTTCCTATTTATTAGGAACGCCTCTCCTTGCAACGGATAGCCTCCCATTCCTGAACCGTTCCTAATACCTGTCCAAATGAGTACAGAGATCTATTTACCGTTTCAAATATTAAAAAAATCGTTCCTATTACTGTTACAATTACCGCATTTTTTTGTAGTGTAAAATAAAACTATTATATAATATAAATTTTAAAAAAATAAATTAATCCCCTATACATCCCCCCTCTGTCGTCGCCCCATAATTATTATTCTTTATAATCTATAATTATTTTTATAATCTATAAATATTTATAAAATAATTATTTATAATTATCTACGACTTTATGTATTTATAAATTTTTATTGTGTCGATAATATATTTAAATTTTTTTTAAAGCTGATGTTTTAAACTATATATTTTATTTTAATTTATTATTTGAAGTATGTAAAATTATTTATTATATGCATGCAGACATGCTGTCTATATAAAATATAAATTTAAAGTTTATTTTTATGCAATTTAACATTTTCTTTTTATGTAAATACTTATGTGGTAGAGAAAATATAAAAAAAATATCCAACTCAAGTGCCAAATCATTCTTTAGTACCACATGGGATGAAAAAATCTCCAAAATTTTCAGCATGTGCAATGCAATGCTATTTTCCCAACCAAAAAAGCAAAATTCACCCGGAGGACCTAATTGTTATGTTTTTGCAACATAATGTATAAAATTTGATCTGAAGTCGCCCTGTTCCAGGTCGCAGGTCGTATGGGACCTCCTCAGATAACTGCTTGGGACCTGAGAAAAGAAGGTCGTTAGGCTAGCTGGGGGCTTTCCCATCGAAGGCCCTCCGATGCTTAAGTCAGATTGTAGTTCGAGATAAAAGGGGTGCGATCTAGTAGTCAGAACTAAGTGCCATAAATTCATACCTTAAATGTGTCAGATGGGAGTATTTATAGGGCCTAAAATGCCCACTTACTCTGCGCCCGCTCTCGTCATTCTGACACCTTTTTTTCATGTAATGATACCTTTCCTGACGAGTTGCATGTCGATTTGACCTAGATCGGGTTGACCTAGGTTAGGTCGACCTAGGTCCTTAGGCTGCTCCAGCCTGCTGGTATTTTTTGGGCCTTCTTTAAATCTTTGGGCCTCCTGAGGCCCATTTGATATATTTGGGCCAACTCCCACATCAAAATTGATAATTATAATAGTTAGTATACTAAAATTAAACGAGAGCTAAATTAAAGAACTATATTTTTTTTTCCCTATATAAAAATGAACTTCGTAATGCCAATTATCCCACTTCGTTCCTATATGTCAATCACGGTTGTAAAATTCACGATTGTCTGATCATACTAAATCAACAATTCACGACTAATCGTGGCATATGCAACCAATTGTACAACTCGAAAATATTCATAACCTGCAAATACAAGGTATACTCTTTTAGTATTTCAATACTCCTAAATTTTATATCTACCCACCTCGGAGGATTATAATCAACACCGGTGACCTCAGTCCTCAGGTATTGATATTGGGAAGAATTTATGACCCGAGATCGAAACAATCACTTAAACAATCATGTTTATCTCAAATTCAGACCTAGATCAAAATTCATGGAAATGTTGATGAATGCACCAACTTGGCCCAAAAATAAAGTCGGTATCCTATGTTTAATAAATATATAGGCACTGTGATATTTCAAACTAGCAAATTATTCTGTATAAAAGTGATAATAATAATTACCTTCTATCTTTTCAAAATAAAACAATTTTCATCCGTATCTAATGAGATCATTATTTCCTTTTAAAAGATACAAAGAGGTGTTTTCATATAGAAAAGTGTTTTTAACATGGCAAATATGTGAGTTGTGAGGCGGGTTGCATGCATTTTTATATAGGAAAAAATGCTAACAGGGGTGAAAAAATACAAACAATCCTGTGATATTAGAAATGGGTTTAATGTAATTTATCCCCATATGATATTATAAATAAATAAATTACTTCCTTATAAAAAAAATACTAATTTACCCCATGTATTTTCAAAAATGAAGCAATTTACCTCCCTAGCTTCATTTTAAAAAATATAAGAGGGTAATTTGCACATTTATAATATTACATGGGGTTACTTGCATTTTTTCCTATTAGAAATGAATAAATTATTTTATTTTAAAAAAATTAATAATTTAGCTTTCTGTATTTTAGAAAGAAGCATTTATTTCCTTAAACATGGAGATAAATTACTTATTGTAAAAAAAATTTAATGCAATTTACTCTCATGTGATTGCAAATGAATAAATTATCCCCTATTAAAAAAATAATTTACCTCTATATTTTTCAAAATGAAATAAATTACCTTCCTAGACAGGATTGCTTCATTTTGAACTAAAGAGGTAAATTATTTCAATTTAAAAAACACAGAGAGATAAATTATTACAGAATAATTTACGATTTACTATTTATTTTTTCATATAAATTATTTTATTTTAAAAAATATAGAGGAGTAAATTATTATTTATTTTTTCATAAGAGTTATTTTGCTTATTTATAGCATCACGGAAGGATTGCTTGCAATTTTTTTTTTTTTAAAAAAAGGATAGGAAGATAAATTACTAAAAATAAAATCATAAAAAGTAATTTGTTGATTTGCAATTTTATCACGACTGCTACAATCAAATTAATCCTAGGTTGAAGGACACTTGCAACATAACAATAGACACCATCAAGCGAATATTCTAACTATCTAACTAATCAAGTCGCTTCTTGATATCTTCAGCGTGGTCAGTTGCCTCAACCTGCATCTTTGCCGTCTGAAGATCGGCATCGGTCGCCTCCTTCTCAGTCTTGGAGGTGAGTTTCTTGCTCAGACCCACCACAGTGGCTTTGAGATAGCCAACTCCTTCTCCCATGGACGCTGCCAACGACAGACATCGTTTCTTTACGTAGTGGGCAGCCGATTCTTGCTTCCCCTTGTTGGCTGTTGACGGCGGGGAGGATTCTTTCATGCTGCTGATCAGAACAGATTGAGTAATGTTCAGATGGGATGGTGTAACTTGTAAGGAATTAGGTGTATTAAGACGGCCAAGTATGTGCATAACGTGTCGATATTTTGTTATGCGTAGCTGCTTCGAACAGTCATTCTAAGACACATGCTCCATGTGCATGCACGTGTATACAGCAGATTTGTTATTGTTAATTTGTATTAGTTGCAGTGGAGCATGTTGTATGAATGTTATGTATTTAAAAGGGAAAAACAATGTGATATCTATATATTGGGTTAATTACACTCAGACCCGTTTAAAAATGTATAATTATACTTTCTTTTAAAAAAATTTGGAAATTATACTTACACCCCCTTTTAAAAAATTTTCATTTACACCTAACCCCCATCCGTTAGTTTTTGGACTAAAAATATTAATGTCAACAAAAATAATTACATAAACTTTCAATTTTGTTCATTATTTAACATTCTCATGTATATTTTTGTACTTATAAGGGGATAAATATAATGTACATATATGAAGTGATGCCAATATTATTATATTTTTCTCTTATAAACACAAAGTTATTTCACGAGAATATTAAATGAGAGATAAAATAAAAACTATATGTATTCGTTTTTGTTGACGTGAACATTTTCCGTCCAAACTTTAACTAATGGAAGTTAGGTGTAAATGGAGAATTTTTGAAGGAGGTGTAAGTGTAATTTCAAAACTTCTTTTGGGGAAAATGTAATTACACATTTTCAGAGGAGGTCTAAGTGTAATTAATCCTTTATATATTTGTGAAAAGAAAAAAAACAACATTTCTTTTAATTAGAATAAAATTAGAAAATAATTTGTATTAATGATAAACACCCCTGATATATACACATAGGTTAGGATTTTTACATACTTTTGTCTAATCAACGTATCTATATATATGTAAAGAGTACGAAACCCTCTAAAAGATTATTTCTTTTTTATTTTCTTAAATGAATTTTATCATATTATTTTTTATATGGGTGATTATCTAAAGTGATGTGCTTATTAATCCATATTTGATTTGGGATAGGAGGTTGCACGTCACATCGGGTATTTTGGATGAGTTGGGACCTGAGAAAAGAGTAGGTTGTTAGGCTTGCTGGGATGTTCCCAGCGAAAATCTTCCGATGCCTAAGTCAAGTCGAGATCGAGATAGCGATAATCAAACTGAAAGTATTTAATGCTCTAAATAACGTAATAAAATGGCCTTAATGATGTCTGAAATTGTATTTATAGGGCAAGGGATGCCACTTGCTCTGACCCAAGTGTCAACATCAAGGCCAGGTTATCAAGTGATCCAACGACTCACCTCTTGAAGGTCATCAAGATCGGGTTAGCTTGGTAGGTTCGGGTAATTCGACCCGACCCGGCGCGTGAGATGCAGATTCTGACATTTAAAAGCAATTTGTACCCTTTAGGAAGGGTATTTTTGTTAGTTTAGGCTCTTTATCATAATATCCCCATCATTACTCCCCCACTTCTCTTATGGTAGAGTTATCTACTCTAAGGGAAGTTTAAAAGTCATCAGATTTGAACCCTTCGATTTGAATTCAAGTTGCTTCATCTTGCCGTCCTTTTATGACGTGTATCTCCATAGCCCTCTTCTATAAATACGAAGTCATTTGGCCCACCTTCATACCTTATCCTCGACCTTGGCTCCGATCTGAGAAGCATCCTTGGTGCGATCTCCTTGCTTCCTCGTCCTCTACCTCGATCTCAAGGTACTTGTGTGCCTTTGATTCTTTTTCATTCCAGCTTTTATTCTTGTTTATGTCTTCCTCTAGTCCTAGTGCTAGTTCAAAGTGTAGCTCCGATTCTAACTCCTCGGAGTCGTCAGTGACTTCGCCTTCTACGACCTCACCTTCCTCGCCTCCGAAGGTATCGCTACTCCTTTAAAGATCATAGATCCCATCACCAAAAATACTCCCTTAGAACAATACCAAGTTATGATGGCTCTTGACCCTTAGGCTAGCATCGTGAGTAACTTAAAGACGTCTGTCCATACACTTAAGGAAATTTTTTTCATTCCCCATAATTATGAATTCCTCCTTCCTCGATCTTTTGACAGAATGCATCGTCCCCCGAAAGATTTTTGCCCGCTTTCTGTCACCCATTTAGAGGCAAGCCTTCGATTCCCTTTGCCTCCTATTGTAGGAAAATATTCTTGGTAGATTGGATATATGTCCAATGCAGTTATTACCCAACTCTATTCGTCATATTTTCATGTTCATGATAATCATGCAACATCTCTACCTTGAACCCACTTTTGAAAATTTCTGGTCTTTATTTAAATGTACTACCTCGAGGAGGTCTGGTCAACGAGGTTTTTTTTATGTTGCCGCCAGGACTAATTGTCGATTTCTAGATAAAACACCTTACAACGTAGACCTGTGGAAGGAAAGATTTTTCTTTATTTGACCTCCTCCGAGTCAAAAATGGCCTTTCCACTGTGATTAGCGCACCTCTAAACCGAAACCCACAATCTATGGATGGGGGTTGGAAGATGACACTATTAATAGCCTTACCCTTCACGTACAAGGAACAAGCTCTTGACATAAAACATCTTGAAGTTGGTTGATTTCACAACAGCATCCCTTCGTCCTAGGGGTTCTCTAGGTGACTTATGTTCCTGCTTTTCATTACCTTGTATGTTCTTTTTGGTGTTTGCCTGATATGTCTCGTTTTTTCCTTGCACATAAGTTTATCATGCAAGCCCGCATCACTAAGAGACTTCGTGCCAAGAAGGGGATGAAGGACAAGCGGATCCACCCGGGAGCACGAGCAGAAGCGATAATTTAAAACATTGCATAAATAAAAGCAAATCATCAAAATCTCAAAGGGTGTACCCTTGGGTGCTCAACCATACGTCCGATGTAGGATATGATAATAAAATGACGTATGTATCATATAGAGCATAGATATACAAAAAAGACTACAAAAGCGTAAATTAACAATTACCTTTGTAGTTTTCTTCCTTGCACGGCTACAACTGTGTTCCTCTCCAAAAATTTTCACAAAGTTCAAACGTATGAACTCTCTAATGAAGTCCACACCACACCGGAAGAGATCACATTTTTTTTGCTAGAGAAAAATGGATTTAAGAGGGTAGGATCCGAGAAGACACAATACTATTATGTTAGTGTTTCTTCTTCATCTAACTTTGTTCTTCAAAGTGATCCAAGATAAATTTAGAACAAAGAAGGTAGTATGTGCGTAGAGAGGAGCTGAAAATTGAGTGAAAAATGAGCGTGTGTTTTTCTTCTTTTTCCTAGAAAAAGATGAAATGTAATTCTCTTGCTCTGATGATAATATATACTCATAGATATACTTTATTAATGTGATTATTAGAATGTGTCTATATTCATCCAAGCATGTGTAGATACATACCAATCAATCGCACTAATTCATCAATCAAGCCTACCATTTCATAAGGTATGATTTAATCATACCAAATGAAAGAGGCCTGATTGGAATTGATTTGCTCCTTACCAAAAGAGACAAGTCAACACTCCATTAAGGCCGCACATGGACGATTTTAAGGCTTCTAAAAGAAGCAATTTTCAGCCATGTTTATTAGGGTAGAAGTCCAACTTCTTCTCATTCGAAAAGTGGTATAAACACACCTCTTGGGCTAAAATTTAATGGACCGGATTTTATTGTAATCCAATTACGACAAGCCCAAAATTAAATCCTATTTAATTCAAGGTCCACTTAAATAATTCGCATTTAATCTTTTAATCCAATTAAAAGATCCAATTTTTAATTCTCTACTTAATCGATAAATCCCATTTATCGATTAAAACGAGTGCCCAATACAATATCGGCCCGTCCATCCAATGGACAATCCCTTAAGTGATCCTATTACTCATTATCCTCTAAAATTGACTCCAAGTCAATTCTTCACCTCTTCAGTGATTTGTGTGTGACCCTTTAGGTTCATCCTTAGCTAGACTTGGGCCTATGTCCAACATGAGTCCGTTACTATGGATGGCCACCTAGCAACGGTACATAACACTACAGACTAGGTGAATATTGGCATGAACATTTAGGCATCGATTCTGTACAGGTACGGTCTTTTCATCTACCGTCTTCCGGCCTTAGTGTGGGGTATGGAATTGGGCATCGGTTCTCATCCTTGACTTGGCATCTATGCTTAATACTCAAGACAACACATACCTCATTGCATCGACACAAGAAATCTCGTTTCGAGCCACCTTCAAAGGGGAAATAGATCGTTAAAGGGCCTAGCGAACTGAAACGTGCAAAAGGAAGAATCACGGTAAAGGCTCTCGTTCGAGCAGGTCTAGCAAGCGGAGCCAGGCTCGATCAGAGAAGAGGAAGGCAAAAAAGGTGGCTGAGGAAGTTGAGAGCCTTAGGCTGATCCACGATGTGACTGAGTGGTGGAAGGGGGCTCACAAGGATCTACACACTTCTGCTTGTAGATCAGCCGAGATGGAGGGTGAGAAACTGATTGCCGATTGGGCTATCTCGAGCTAAAGCATAGTTCTGAAAACCCTCGTGGGACAGGACTCCTGGGAGCTATATCAGTATTGCCTTCTCCCTCGCGATCAAGCTGTGCTTGCACCTACTATCCACACTTGGGTTGAGGAACATCATGCCCATGCTCTTACACAAGTTTTATCCTAGACTTCTAAACTTTTAAGCTTCTCTGCCTCTTAAATTTGTTATGGATTTTGACTTTCTGCTTGCTTAGGCTATGGCTTTTGGGCATAGTCTTTCTTTAAAATGCATGTATAAGCGAAAGAAAAAGTTTGTTGATGATACCAAATTAGCCCAAAGTGAAGCCTCACGCCTTGCTGCAGAAGAAAAAATTAAGCAATTGGGGACAAAGTTAGAGGACCAGGGCTTCAGGTCCCAAGTTGAGCTCGAGACAGCCAGGACCGTGGCTGTGGAATCTGGCAAGACTGAGGGTTTTTCTGCAGGTGGAGCTGCTGGCAAGGAGGAAGGTCTTATAGCGGGTCGCGAAGCGTACCTCTCTTTACGGAGCATCAAATGCTAATCTCTGATACTCGACTTCAAGGAGCTCGTGATTTCCTCAAGTCCCCCGCTTTTTCAGGTTGCTATTGAGATAAAATCTTCTGATTTTCTTGATAAAGGCTTCGAGAGGTGCAAATCTCAGGTGCAAAAGTTGAAGGGCTTTGTCGAGGGTTTTGATTTAGTTTGGCTCGACCCCACTTTAGACCATCTTGCAACCTTTCCTGAAGAGGAAGCTCCCCTAGCTGTAGATGGAGAATTCGAGAGCTTGATCAAGGAAGTAGAGAAGATGGATGCTCCCCCTTCCCAGTAGTTAGGCTTTTGCCAATTTATTTTGCCACTTTGGTCGTGATACTATCCTCCTTTTTAAATCCCTCCTTTTGTAATAGGGCCAATTATCCCATAATCTCTTGTTGTAAAGGCCTATCAGCCATGGATTCTCTTTTATGAAATGGACATTTATGTTATGCCCTCATTTCTCCATCTCACGACCTCTTTGGGCCGATTGTATACTTAAAAAAATCTTTTCCAGATTTCCATATGCGCAACATCCACCAGTTGGTTTACACTCATAACTTTTTTAGGTCTTCAGGATGCGCGACCTCCTTTGGTCAACTTCGAGTCCTTTTCAGATTGAAGTTACGCGATCTCCTTAGATAAAATTTGTACTTGGAAAATCTTTCTCGGATTTTCCAATATATGCGACCTCCTTTTGTCAATTTAGACTTCGAAAAATCTTTCCCATATTTGCATCATGTGACCGTTTGGGTCGAATTTACTTGAAAATCTTTTCCAAATTTTGAGGCATGCGACGTGGATGGTCAAAATTTTTTCTTTGAAAATTTCTTCCAGATTTTGAGACATGCGACCTAGATGGTCGAATTTTACTTGAAAAATCTTTTCTAGATTTTGAGACATGAGACCTGGATGGTCGAATTACTTGAAAGATCTTTTCCACATTTTGAGACACGCGACCTGGATGGTCGAATTTTATTTGAAAAATCTTTTCCATATTTTGAGACATGCGGGATGGTCGAAGTTACTTGAAAATCTTTTTTAGATTTTAAGACATGACATGCGACCTAAATGATCGAGTTTACTTGGAAATCTTTTCTAGATTTTTGGATATGACATCCGACCTTCTTGGGTCAATTTTATACTTTGAAAATCTTTCTTAGATTTTCAAGACGAGGAATCTTTTCGTACCTTGTGCTCGTCCTAGTCCTAGGTGCACTTAGATTATATACGTCTTCCCATAATTTGACTTTGGTAGCTATGCGAGGTGTATATTTCCGGAACAACACTCATTTGATCTTTTTCAGATCATGATCTTTTTCATCTCGAAATACAATCGCTCTTTTTCAGAGCTTTTTGTTGCAGGTAGTTGGTACAAAAATTTCAAATACCTGCAAAAAGTTGTTCAAAAGAAGCAAAAAGGAATATACAAAATAGTACTATCTTCTTTTGTGTGTAAAATTTTCTCAGATTGTGTACATTCCACGGTCTAGGTAGATCCTTTCCTTCCATGTCTTGCAGCTTGTATGTTGCCTTCTTTTTAACTTTGACAACTTTGTATGGCCCTTCCCAACTGGGGTCTAACTTCCCCACATGTTTAGAGACCTCTACCTTTTTCAATACTAGATCTCCTACCTAAAAATATTTTGGCTTGACCTTGTGATTGTAACTTCTCATCATGAGGAATGCTTGGTCTCTTTTTTCCTCGATCGTGATGAGGTCAAAATTTCTCTCTTTATGGTTGCTTTCAAGTTCATACTGCAAAATTCTTGCCATTTCTTCTCCTAACTCCGCTAGTATTACAACTTCTGAATCGTAAACCAAATCGAATGGGGTTTCCCCTATTGCTATTCTTGGTGTTGTTCTATACGCCCATAAGACAACAGGTAATTCTTCTACCCACGAACCCTTAGCTCCTTCAAGCCTGGTTTTGAGATGCTGCAACAGGATTCTATTGGTGACCTTCGTTTGTCCGTTTGCTTGAGGGTTTCCTACAATTGTGAAGTTCTGCTGGATTTTTAATTCCTTACACCATGCCACAATCTCCTTGCCTTGGAACTGTGTCCGTTATCTGAGATCAAAGCTCTGGGAATTCCAAACCTGCAAATGATATTTTTCCATATAAAATTGACAACTCTTCACACGAAGGCCCAGTACAATATCGGCCCGTCCATCCAATGGACTTTCCCTTAAGTAATCCAATTACTTATTTATCCTTCGAGATTAATTCCAAGTCAATCTTTTAACCTCCTCGGTGATTTGTGTGTGATCCTTTAGGTTCACCCTCAGCTAGACTTGGGCCCATGTCCCACAAGGGCCCGTTACCATGGGTGACCGTCTAGCAACGGTCCATGGCACTAGAGACTAGGTGAATTGGCGTGAACATTTAGGCGCCGATTCCGTACGGGTACGATCCTTCCGTCTACAGTCTCCCGGCCTTAGTTTAGGGTATGGAATTGGGCGTCGGTTCCTATCCTTGACTAGGCATCTATGCTTAATACTCGAGACCATATATGCTTCATTCCGTCGACACAGGAAACCATTCCCTGTTCAACCAACCACTATGGCCACAACTTTAAACAGCATGAACGTGTCTCTGAGTGCATAGGGGACACCTCTGTCACATACTGACAGGGGACGGATCCTCTTCTTGGAATCCACCGTCCTCGCTACACATTCCGACTGCACTGGACAAGGCGTATGATGATCATCTTACAGAATGATCACCTCTCTCCAGATCCAAGATACAGCCGTCCTGTGCACGCGACTGCCATGATTCCTCAAGTCTGAGGATTACTCCCGTACTATCAGAACCGGGGAAATCCAATCATACCGACCAAGCCTCCAAGGCTTCCATATGATGATCCCCTCGAGTCAGTCCAGTCGGCTCGAACCCAATCGACCAACCCATCAAGATCGTGCAGGCGTCCCACGCTTGTCGCCGATGAAACACGACACTCATCCAATGAACACTACTCTTGACGCAAGTCTCAATAGGACTCTCGATGCCCTATCTCGAGGTCCTCGACTTGGAACGTTTCAGACCGAACTCTTAATCAGTTGGTTTCATGACCACCATCCAATGTGTGGCCCAACTGCACGAGTTGTTATCCATAGTTTGTGGGCTTTGTTGCGATATAAGTTAAACACCGTTTTAACAAATGTAAGATAACTGCAACAAACAAGGTACCATTGGTGACGAACACTCATCTTATTCATCACATAATAATATTACATCTACATCAAGTTGTCAATATGTTACAAATTGCCAAACCTATTGGCTTTCTGGTCACCTATTCCAACACAAGCAGTAGACAACAATTAAAAGTAGTCGTTAATACTTGAATAAGGATTAGAGAAGTGTTCTCGATGCACGATTTATGGAGAGTTGATTCTGAAAGGCTATAGTGATACTAGCTTCTAGAGTCATGTGAATAATAATTAGTCTCAGTATTATGTATGTTTAGACTTATGGTGAATGTGGTAGCTTGGAAAGGTTCCATGCAGGATATCACAACATTTCACCATAAAAATCGAATATATGACGACTTTCGAAGTCATTTCTGGAAAGTAGTTTGGATGAAAACAACATCTATTGGATGGATATAGTGCCTAGCACGGCCAAGACAGTAGTTGCCGTGGAGGTTGACAACTAGGCTATGGCTAAAGCCTTGCCCGAGATCTCATCACAAGATCCATGAAAAATTCTTAGACAACCATCATCTGCAGGTAGCGATGATAGGAAGAGGTGAAATATGGCTGGATAGTACTACCTCGGCAGAAAAATAGAATAAACCCACGTACCGAGCCGATATCGCAGATTACTCATTCTTAGAAGGTTCTGAGTGACATGGGTAATCGGCTTGGAGGTCAAGTGGGAGATTGTTAGAATAGATGACTAGAAAGCCAATTGAATTGGAGGTTTTGGGAACTATTCGTCTATCTTTATTAAAGTAGTATTATCTTGATGAATAGAGTAAGTATTCATCACTGGCATTATGTTTGTTTTGCTTACTACTAACGTTGAATGGCATTTTAATACACAACAAATGGCCACAGAACAATTGGATAACCCATATAGTTGGGCTATGCATTGGATAGCGGCTATGAAACCAAATTTTAAAGGTTGGTTCAAATTTTTCAAGTCGAGGACCTCGAGACTGGGTATCGAGTGTCCTATTGAGACTTGCACTAAGTATTGCATTCACTGGGTGAGTGCCGAGTTTCATCGGCGACAGAAAAAGGTCGTCTATGCAATTTTAGTGGGTTAGTTGACAAGGTAGTCGACTGAGTGAACTGACTCACGGGAATCGTCATAAGGAAGCCTTGGAGGCTTGGTCAGTATGACTGGAGTTCTTGGTTCTGATAATACAAGATTAGTCCCCGGACTTGAGGAATCATGGCAGTCACATACATACAAAGACTGTATCTTGGATTTGGCAAGAGGGAGATTATTCTGTAAGATAGTCATTACAAGCCTTGTCCAGTGCAGTCGGAGTATGTATCGAGGATGGTGGAATCCAAGATAGGATATGTCCCCCGTCAGTATATGACGGTGATGACTCCTATGCGCTCTGAAATGGTTTAGACTCTGAAAGTCTATGGCCATATCAATTGATTGAGTAGGAAAGAGTTTCCTACGTCGATCGATAAAGTAAACACATATCGAGTATGAAGTGTAGTTTCCTAGTCAAGGATGGGAACCGACACCCAAGAGACGGTCGACAGAAGGACGGTACCCGTATGGAACTCAGAGCCTAATGTTCACGCCACTATTCACCTAGTCTCTAGTGCCATGGACCGTTGCTAGACGACCACCCATGGTAATGGGTTGTTTCCGATTATTGGATGATCGGAAATAATTATGTTGGACACAAGCCCAAGTTTAGATGAGGGTGAACCTAAAGAGTTACACACAAATCACTGGAAAGTGAGTTAATTTAAAATTAATTCCGGAAGAGGTGTATTAATTTAATTGGATTAAATCAAATCTTGGAGGGAATAAATGCTTAGATCATTTAAGCGGAATTATCCGTTGGATGGATGATCCAAAATTTAGTTAGTTGGACTAATTGAATTTTGGATTTTGCCTTTTATATTAATTGGATTAATTTAAATGAGGCTTGGGCTAATTGATTAGTGGATTAAATTCACTAATAAATTAGTAAAAAGCCTTGTATAATTAATGGATTGGATTCATTAATTCGTAGAGATGGGCTAGAAAAAATTAATTGGATTAATTATTATTTTGGGCTTAATTAATTAAGTGTTTGATTCATTTAATTCATTAAGTGCATTTGGACTTGTGATTATTTAATGGGGTTAAATATTCACTTGGAAATTAAAAATGTTTGATATTTTATTTAATTAGATTAAATAAATAAGTCCAACAAATTTAGTCATCGGACTCTAATTAATTTGTAGGATAAATTAAATGAGCCCGGTCCAAATGCACATGCCTAGCCCACAATTGACTTTCTCTAAGGCAAGGGTTGACATTCCTTGTAGAGAAAAAGTCAAAAATCATCTACATACAATGAATGTAGGATTGTCCACATTCAATGCATGTAATTGTGGGGAGGTTATGGTAGGTTGGAGAGATATGTGGAAGTTGACTTATGGCTTAGAAGACTATGTCTTCCTTCCATGTGTCATACAATCATTCCATCTCTTACCACATACACGACTTGGCCGATTTTTGCTCTCTTTCTCCATAGAATTTTCGGCCATCTCTTCCTCTACATGCCTAGTTGATTTCTCCCTTCTCCTACCATGTGTTTTTCTTACTTTAGAACCAAGTGAAGAACAAAGGAAGATCGAAACGCACTAATCAATAGTATTGTTTTGATTTCCTCTTCCATGGATTCATTCCTTGCTAGCACGAGGATGAATCTCACGATTCCAGTGTGGTGTGGACGTACTCAGTGTTAGAATAGGTGACCATGAAGCCAATCTAATTGGGCTTATGTACCCTATGTCTGACAGTTTCGGTGTTTTAATAATTATCATGAATAAGAAAGTGATATTCATTTGGCTTAATACTTTATTTGTGTTCACTTACTGCTTTATATTATTAACTGTTCACTACAAAAGCAAAGCCCACAGACCGAAACGTCAATCCAAGAAACTGGAACTGCACATAGGATGGCAGGTCATGAAATCAATTTCTGTGGATCGGTCTGAAACACTCCAAGTTAAGGGATCTCGAGATAGGGTATCGAGAGTCCGTTTGAGACTTTCACTAAGCAATTCTAGTCGCGTTTCATCGACAAGTGACAAGGTTCGTCCATGCAATGTTAGTGGGTCAGCCAGCTAGGTGCCAGCTGACTGAGGTGACTCGTGGGAATCGTCATATGAAAAACCTTGAGTAAGGTCGGTCGGTATGACTTGTATTCCCGATTCCAACAGTACGGATTTGATCCTCAGACTTAAGGGACTACTGAGATCACATACACACCATGCCTGTATCTTAGGTTTGGCAAAAGGCTACCAAGTCAAGAGACTCGGTTGTCATAAGCCCTATCTAGTGCAACCAAGGTGTGTAGTGTGGACAGTAGGTCCTAAGAGAGGATCCATCTCCTGTCAAAAGTGTTGACAATAATGTCTCACTTTACTCTGAGACTCGTCCTACATAAATCTGTGGCCACAATGACTGAACAATGGGATGGGATCCTTGTGACGTTTGGTGTGGACGAGCCAAGGCTTAAGTCAAGAATGGGTACCAACATCATAAATGTCCATACCCTAGACTATAGCTGTGAGATAGTGGATGGAAGGATAAACGTATTGCAGAGTCTAAATGTTCACGCCATAATATTCACCTAGTCTCTAGTGCCAAGGATCGTTGCTAGACGGACACCCATGGTGTGACGGACGAATTTCCTTCATGAGATGATTGGAGATTCGGCCAAGTCTTGTTGAGGGTAAACCTAAAGAGTCACACACAATCCTCCAGTAACAAAGGAATTAATTTAGAATTAATCCCGGGAGGTTTAACAATTTAATTAGATTAAATTGGTTAAATTATTTAAAAAATAAAAAAAAGAAAAATTTTAAAAATGGAGTGATTTTAAAGTATTTGCAGAAATAGGTAAAGATGGGACTTGAAGTCCCGTCTTTAGGGTAAAACAAAAAAGAATATATGTTTATTGAAGACGGGACCTCAAGTCCAGTCTTCATTAAAAGATTAGAAAAAAAAACACCACGGCCATTTATTATTATTTTTTTTTGTTTTTTTAATTAATTATTAATTAAAATTTTAAATATTGATTAAATTTAGTTAATATAATTAATATTAATATTAATCAAATACTATTTCAAATTTTTAAATTAATATTTTATAACTATTATTTATAATATATTAATTATTTTTACTAAATAAATATAATTAAAATTTTAAAATTAATATATATATATATTTATTAATTAATTAAATATGACCTATAATATTACATTGTGTATAAAAAATAAAAAAATATCATAAAATTAGTCATAATTATAATAGTGACCACCAGTCCCATATGTATATCGTTGGTATTGGTGTTGAGGTCTTTCTTTTTTTTCAGCAATCAGTTATGTTGTCTCATTTACTTTTTAAATTACAATTAACAACCATATTAGTTGTCGAGGTCTTTTTGTTTTCTTAAAAATTTGATAATCGTAGTTGTTAATCAACATAGTTTAAATTTGATAATATTGTGCCACTTGCATTGGCGCTAAATCTTCTTCGCTAGAGTATGTGATAACGAGATTTCAACGGCCCATTGATGCGATTGGCGAGCATTATTAGAAGTTGTAATTATAATTAATTTTATCATAGCTTTATTCTTTTTTTTTTTGTACATAATATAATATTATAGATTATTTTTAATTGATAAAGATATTTATTAATTATTAAAAATTTGAAATTATAGTTGTTAATCATAGTTTAAAAATAAAATGAGTTAACAGAACCGATTGGTGAAAAAAAAAAAAAAAGGATCTCGACACCAATATCAACGACATATATATGGGACTGGTGGTTACTATTATAATTATCACTAATTTTATAATATTTTTTTTAATTTTTTGTATAAAATATAATATTATAGGTCATATTTAATTAATAAATATATTTATTAATTATTAAAAATTTAATTATATTTATTTAGTAAAAATAATTAATATATTATAAATAATAATATAAAATAATAATTTTAAAATAAAAATTAATTAGTATTAATATTAATTATATATAATTAAACTCAATTATTATTTAAAATGTTAATTAATAATTAATTTAAAAATAAAATAATAAAACAAAAGGAAAATGGGCCGTGGTCGCGAGCCCAATCGCGACCACGGCCGAAATGCTTTCTTTAATCACTTTCAAGTCCTGTCTTCAATAAATATACATATATTTTATTGTTCTATAGCAAAGACGGGACTTCAAGTCCCGTCTTTGCGTATTTTTATAAATGTTCAAAATCACTCTATTTTTAAAAAAAATTATCTTTTTTGTATTTTTTAAATAATTTTTACCGCTTAAATTGGTTCCTCCTTTCTTGAATTGTTGATTCCTTTAATTAGATTAAATAGAATTAACCAATAAATGAGATTTATAGAAATGAGGAAATGGGCCTAAAATAAATAAATATTAATTATTTAAGCCCTATGGATTATTTAAATAAGATTTAAATATTTCATAAATAATCCAAGGTGATGGACGGACGAGATTGAAGTAGAGAGATCAAGGGCCAAAATTAGTTTGACTAAGTCTAAAGTCTAGTTTGACCAGAATCCGACTAGGTCAAAATCCTAGTCAAAGTGTGCTTCTTAATTAGATTTTGAAGAGGAATAGGATTATTCTACTTCTATAAATACTCATAGAAGCACACACATACATGATTGATCAACTTGTGAGCACACACACACACACACACACACACACCACCGGCCACTCTCTCTCTCTCTCTCTCTCTCTCTCTCTCTCTCTCGTCCCCCCCTCCCCTTTTCCACCAAGAAAAGTCTAGTTCCTTATTCATACAAGTGGACTCTAGACGGATTGATCACGTTAATTAATAACTCTTGGTAGATTCGTCCTCCCCATATATACACTCTTGATATCTTTCTAGCACGGGGATCAAGAACCGGTAGGATTGTATAGACGATTTAGAGGGTTCCTATCATTGGGATCTTGGTGGCAAAATGTGGAACAACGCGTGTAGCGGTACGAAGACAAAACTACAATTGGGTAGGTCTTCATTTTGGTTTTTCGTTTCCACCCTGTGCCCACCATGATAATTGCATGTTTATTTTGATCATGAGATACACAGAATACCCGGGAGATTCAAGGAAACACCCCTTGAACGTGTATTTATGTTTCCGTACAAGCATGTTTTATTTCATGTTTTTTATTTATATTGTGTTTCTGCATTAGCACTTCTCCCGGGTCAATCCACTCGATGTCTTTCAGTCAGAGGATCTCTCCATTGGGGCCTCGTGTAGATGAATGTCGGGAGGAGATCAACGCGTGTAGCTGATCGGAGTAAAAAATAAGAAAGGTATTCTGTTTACGTTTATGTTCTCGTTTTTTCTTCTTTTATTCCATAGCCATAAATGATTGTTTATTATATATATATATATATATATATGTTTATATTCTTCATTTATACACTGATAGCCCGGGAACGTTCAACGGCACACCCTTTGAACGCGATTTAAATTTCATTTTTTGCACGTTTTTATCTCCACCGCGCTTCCGCCGCATTCCAGGAAGATCCGCTTTCCTTCATGGTCCGACCAAGGTAGTTGAAAATTGACCTTTGGATTCCGTCATCGTTGCTCGTGAGATCATCGTTTCTGTTGGGTCTGCTTCATTTGCGAAGAACATGCGGCTCAAAGTAGTTGGAAGTGAATAACTCAATTTCTTCAATAATGTATGCCTCGACGTGTACTTTGTTCTTCAGCTTCTTCTTCAAATCACGGAAGAACCTGTATAAATTAACATTTATATTTGTCTTGTAAGCGCAACTGACACTATAAAAATCAAACAAAGCTAAATATCTTACTCAATAGTAGTTAGCTCTCAAATGTGTACATCCACCTATATTGCACGAGCCCTTCCACGCGAGCCTTGTATGGTAGGTGAACAATGAGGTGCTCTATTGAGTCGATGAAAGTCGAAGGAAATTTTTTCTCAAGGTTGCATATGATGACGGCTACATTGTCTTCCATCTCCTTTAGCTTGGTGACATCGAGCGTGGTCAAGCATAGGACCTAGAATAGAACACTCACCTCCGTCAATGCACTCCAGACACGCTCAGGAAGCATCTCACATGAGGCAACCGGGATCAATCTCTGCATGAAGATGTGACAATTGTCGCTCTTCATGCCGTGCATACTCAACTTCGACATGTTGACGCAACTGGCAAGGTTAGATGCGTACCCATCAGGAAACCTTAGACAAAATATCCAATCACATATCCTCCTCTTTTGCTCCTTCATCAGGATATTACCACTTTAGGCATAGTGTTTGGTCTCTGTTTGTCCACCTCATGCTCTGGCCGATTACATATAATGTTCAAGTTCTTTCGTAAATTTAATTGTCCTTCGTTTTTCCCTTTATGTCCATCACAGTATTGAATATGTTGTGAAACACATTATGTGCATGACGTCAAGGTTGTGTCGTATCAAATGCGTTGCCCAATATGAAAGATCAAAAGATGTTTTTCCTTGTCCACTTGTGGTTTCATAGCCTGGTGGTAGGGTCAACAGTTCTTCAACCATAAGACTCAACTCTACCACTCAATCGCGGATCTACTCTCAAGTCAACCTCGGGCATGCAACATTTCTTTTCACTCAATTTTAGTGAAGGCTTTCTTGTTCCTATGATATGGATGGTCCTGGAAGAGAAACTGTCTGTGGCAGTCAAAGTAGCACGCCTTCCTATAGTGCTGCAGATAGAATGCCCATGTGTTATCCATACAAACTGGACATCTCATAACACCAGTGGTACTCCATTCAGATATCATCCTATAAACGGGTAGGTTGTTCACGGTCCACATCAACGCTGCATGCATCATGAATGTCTAGTTCGTGGCATTGTCGTGCTTTCGTACACTCATATGTCACAATTGCAACAACTCCTCGATCAACGGATCCAAGTACACATCGATCAAATACTTCGAATTAGACAGGCCAGGGATCACCATCGTCAGGAACCTATACTTAGACTTCATGTACATCCCCGGTGGGAGATTAAATGGTGTTATTATAACCAACCAATATAAGTACGTATGACTATACTGCTCGTGCGGCGCAAATCCGTTTGTGCACAACCCCAGCCTAACATTACAAGCTCTAATGCAAAATCAGGATATATATGGCCGAAATACCTCCAAGCCTCTGCATCAGAAGGATGATACATAGAACCTTCCCCTGTCTAATGTGTGCCATGCCACGTCATGTGCTCCACAGTCGCTGTCAAAGCATACAACCTCTGTAGTAGGGGAGTAAGCGGCAAGTACCTAAGAACGACATACGAAGACTTTTTGCGGCGGGGTCCCGCTCCCTGGTCGGCTTGTATCTAACATCTCCATGAAACTTGCAGCAGTCCAGATCAATGTCGACCTTTCAGTAAGCATGTAGTCATTTTTACACGCATTAATCTTCTAAACGGGTAAACCCAAATTCTTTATCAACTTCTTCATACTATAGTAATCAATGAGCAGGTTATGATCTCGGGTATTAGACCACTGGGACACCTACTCGTAGCATCTCTAAAAAAAAATTCTTCACAGCCTTGATGTTTATCAGTCGAAACAACCGTCGCCAATAGAGATTGGGTACAACCGCTCCAAAACGGCTGGCCGACTGCATGCACTACATCAAAAAAATTATCTAACCACCTTGACATATAATCATAGGGCCCCCTACCCTACCATGAACTACGATTGGCATCAGTATGACAGGACCTCATACTATCATCAGGCACCCCCTCATGGTAAGACAAAAAAAAGGCAGGCCGGCTACATAAAAAACCATCCGTTGCACCCAATTAATCTGCTGCTAATCACCCTATGTGTACTACCCTCCTCCTGAGCAGTTGGAGTTTGCTCCTCTTGCACTGGAGGGGCGGTCATTGCATCAAAGTACTCCTACACACTCTCCTCACCATGCAAATCTAATTATAATATTCAGCCATAAATCCTTACATATATAAGTCAAAATTGACCTCATCGGGTATTTTTGAACCTTTTGTTTTTGTATTTCGACACGGGCATCTAATCTTGTCTCCATCCATATGTTCACGCTAATAGTTGGCCCATTCTATGAAAGTCTTAACAATATCCTCAAACTTCAGCATAAGCACCCTCCCCAAGAGGTCTTGTCATACATTTATCTGCTCACTTGTCTTAATATGATGATCACTACACATACACATATATATAATTATGTTTCGACCTATAAATAATTATCACTTTCCACTAATAATACTATAATATTCAAATATAAGAGAACTATAATAATCAAAATGCATTTTAATTAACAAAAAAAGGGTTCAAGTTATTACCTGGTCAACCAACTAAAAAGATCAACAGTGCCAGATAAAATGACGTAATTCTACCTGATCAACTATATATGCTCGAAAATTAGAGAGAGATTGAGTGTGTGTGTGTGGTTAATCAATTCTGAATGAAATAAAAACAACACACATATATAAGATTATTTGAAAGGATCGATCGAACGACAATTGCGGCGACCAATATAGCCGTTATACTAAAGTCATGATTGGAACGACTATTGTACCCCGCAATTGCATTCGTAATTAAGCCGAACCAATAGGAGCGATCGGCTTTTGGACTGGACTAGTAGTCTTACAAATTTGTAATGGTGCTTTACATGAAAAATGTAAACAATAAATAATTTCAATTTCCCGTGGCCGTCATATTACAAACAAGAATGTCCCAAAAACAGTGAAAAATGTGCAATGACCTCCATTTTGTACCAGCTTGTACCAGATATGTCGTACTACAAATGTGTAAATTTTGGAACGATTTTTTTCATAATCCATGTAACTGTTACAATACAACGTGAGCTGTGCCAAATGATGTTTCAAAGGTTTAACACCCTACAATTTGTAATGTCTTTACGCACACCAGCCTTTAAAATGCTTTTAAACGGCCGTTGTAACTCTTTGGCCGTTCTAATAAGGTCAAATTCATTTCATCAACTACATGACGTCAGTACAGGGTATCCATTCCGAATTAGTAACAATTACCGTTCCCATTGGAAGAGATAGTTGGCCATTCAACTCGACTGTACAAAACCGTATGGTTTTGTAGTGCACTAATTGTGTTGTTCAATGTTAGTACAAATATATTAGTTGTATACCATGTGCAAATTATCTTATGATAATTTAATAATACTTTCAACTATTAATATAAAAATTATAAAAAAGAAAAATAATAAATATTGAAAACAACATCAAGATAATTGCAAAAAATGCAAAATCAAATTTTAGTTTTATTACTACGGCAAAATGATCGTAGAAAAAGTTAATGTAAGATGTTATTGGTACAAATAGGCTCTGTAGAAAGATGTTAAGATTTTTCTTGTTACTTTGCAACGAATTTGATGTCGTAATGAACACTATTTTCTTGTAGCAAATACTCATATAATGGCTATGACTTGACAATCGTAGCAAAAGATGGCGATTTTTTTCCTCATTTTTGCTACGAATATGATCTTGTAACAAAGGCTAATTTTTCGTACCATATAACATAACCTTTTGCTATGAATTTTGTGCATAGCGAAATATTTTCTACGTTAATCTTTCCTGCGCTCAAAATTTGTAGCAAAATCATACCAAAAAATCCTTTTCGCAACCTTTTTTTGGTGTAAGAAACTTGTTTCATGTACCCTAATTCTTAATCTCTCCCAATTTGACTATTTTTTGCCCTCCAAAACGATGAACAAGGCTCTCACGTGCTGGATTTTTCCCAAAAACTAACCTCCTAACAGGCACGTGACTAGTTCATTAATTATTGAACGAAAAAGTGTATGGGATTAATATTGGGAGCATTTTAAATTGTGGAATGCGATGTGAAAAACTTGTAACAATTGGAAATCAATTAAAAAAGGTCCCAACTTACGGGAATAACAATGCAATTTTCTCGGTGTAACTGGAAATGGAGCATTTCTTAACGCTTGTAAGTATAATTTCTATTTTTCTTTCAGAAGTGTAATTTATATTTTTAACACCGATTTAAGTGTAATTAATCCTTCAAATATTTTGGCCGAGATTAGACTTTTAATTCCATATGATAGGGGATTCAACAATTTTAGTTATCTGCTTTACGAGATTTTCAAAATGGTTCCAAAATTAGGAAAACTCTACACATTAATCCCCTAAAGCATAAAACTAAATGTGTCGAATTTTATCAATTTAGGACCATTGAGGACTAAATCTGTTAAATTTTTCCACTTTTGGACAATTTTTTGAAAAATCTTATAAAGCAGACGACTAAATATGTTGAACCCTTATCCTCTGGAACTAAAAATTTAATTTTACCAAATATATTGCAAAAGTACTTAAAATATTTTCTTAATTTCAATCCTCGTTCAAATTTGAGTCAAAATGAGAGTTGATAAAGTGACTATTGTACTAAAGGAATATCTCTTTCTTGTAGTCATCGAACCTCTCAAACGAAATGGAAATATAGAAGGGTGGGTAAGAAAGTGGAAGAGATAACGTCTGGAAAGTTTTGAACATTGGATAGAGTACAAAACGCGTTAGACCCGTCTGCTTCCCATCCTCTCTCTCTCTCTCTCTTACTCATAAATAGATATAGATATCTCATCTGATCCATGATGATATGTTGCAGTTCATTACACCCATCTTCTCCCCTGCAACCTATTGGCCGTTATCCAATCCTCCTACACTTTTCTCTATTCACCCTATCCGTCGCCCGACTCTAAACACACTGTCGTACACTTCAAAATATCATTATGTGCTGTGTTAGACACATCTATATATATAACAAAACGAAGTTTGATTATAGTTAAATTAATTTTGACTCAATTCTCAATTCTTAAAATTTTGAGTTTTTTATTTACTAATAAAAAAATTTATTGGTTAAAAATATTATTCAATTATCTATATTAGATATTTACTTTGTAGTTATCCAAAATCTTATCTCTGGGATTATAATTATTTTTTTAATTATAAAATAAATTTTATTGATTAGAAATATTATTTATTTAAAATATATTAAATATTTTTTTTATTTATCTAAAATCTTATTTTCAGTATTATAAAACGAATTTTTATATTTTAGTCAATTTTAACTCAATTCTCAATTTTTAGAATTTTGAATTTTTTATTTACTAAGAAAAATTTTCATTGGTTAAAAATATTATCCAATTATCTATATTAGATATTTACTTTGTATTTATCCAAATCTTATCTCTAGGATTATAATTGTCTTTTTTAATTATAAAAAAATCTTATGTGGTTAGAAATATTATTTATTTTAAATATATTAAATATTTATTTTTTTATTTATCTAAAATCTTATTCTCAATATTATAAATTAAATTTTTAAATTTTTAAGAAAACACCGGTTAGAAAAATCACCTATTGCAAATATAGTAGATATTTATTTTGTATTTATCTGAAATTTTATCTTGAAGATTATAATTAAATTTTTTAATTGACAAGAAAAAATCTTATTTATTTGAATTATCATCTATTTAAAATATATTAAATATTTATTTGTATTTATCTGAGAATTTATCTCCAAGGTTAAAATACTAATTTAATTTGTATTTATCTTAAATAATTTTATACATTAAGATTAAGTTTTATTTTATATTAATTGTTCAAGATGTGTTTATCTTAATTGAGTTTATTTTTATGATTAATTTTATTTATTAACACTTAAAATATTCAAACCAAATCAAAATCTTAAAAGATAAATTGTTTGTGTGTATCAAAACCAAAATTTTTCATTATCTATAGATAGTGGTCTCCATCATATTTATATTTAAATAGAACAAAAGTCTCATTTGCATCTCTTCATTTTTAGATAGGCTCAATATTATCAATTTTTCGTTCTCCATTAAACGTCTCAAACACTCTGTATACTTCTTTCTATTGCTTTTCTATGTATGAATTGATGTCTTTTCAAACAATATACCAGGACTAAAATCCCTTCCATTGAGTGAATAAGGTGAATATTATGAGCAAAAGAAGCGATGTCATATTTAAGAGAATTGAATACGTTAAACTCTCTTCACTCATAATACTGACTTATCTCTGTTTGGAAGAAACTTGCAGGTAGGAATCTACCTTTATCCCTTTTCAAATGGGATTATGGAGAACAAAGGAAAGAAAAATTTTTAGGAATTTCTCTTTCAGATTCTCAATTTGACCGAGTAGATATATATATATATATATATATTGTAATATAAGATTTTGTATTCGAAAAACATGTATTTATTTTGTTTTCTTTTTAATTCTTCTTAAATTTCACCTTTTTGTTATTCTGATTTTCATTTCTTTATGTTATTTTTCCTCTTTATAATTTCATGTTGTATTCAATTAAAGTGTGGAGTAGTTTATCATGATGATCAATTATTTTTGTTGATGATGTGCTCTTTATACTCACTCAAACTATTCATTTGTCAAAATTGATTCTCTTATAGTTATTCAGTGATATATTATCATGCTCGTTACTTTTCTCTTTCATACTTAATTTGAGTATTGTTTTTAATTTCTCATTACTTTTCTCTTCAATTTTTATTAGTTTCAAATTTTCAATTGGCATATGTGCTCTTGATTTTTTGAGTTTTTATTTTTTTTTCATTTTTTCCCCAATACAAAGATATTTACTCATTGATTCTCATATAAATTCATTTATTTTATTTTATTTTTTGTTTCTCTTAAAGCTGACTAATTTATGTAATTATCCTTATGTGATCATTGTTTATCCTCTTCTTTTTATGTTTTATCTTTTTACTATAAGGCATGAGATATTTATTTTATTTTTTTGTCTATATAAAAATAAATTTTTTGAATTATAAATATCACTTTATTATATATGTTACTTTCTTAATTTTTGCTTTTGATTGATTTAGATACTAAGGAGATTATTAATATAGACTTCTGTAGTAAATTCATTCTTTCATCAGTGACTAATGTTATTTATCAAAAAAAATTATGTTACATTCTGTATTTTATTTTCAAAGTGAAAAAAATAAATAGATTATGTGAGAATTTGGGTGGTCAGTTGATATTGTACGATTTGTTTCAAATATTTTTTTTCCTTGTTTTATATTTAAATTTAGTTTAGCAAATTTTCAAAAAAAAAAAGAGTTTTTATTAAATAATAATTTATCCTTTTTGTATAATTTCAAAATTCTAGATAATGATGTAAACCAAAAGAACGATTTAAGGTGGCATTGCCCACGAGAACCCATCCCAAAGTATGATATTTTTATATTTCGATAAATTTTTTAGTCGTAATTAATATGTCGATTCAATATTATGTTTAGCGTTATTTATGTTTTGCTATCTTTTGGACATTAAGTTTTGAGTGTGTAAAAGCAATATAAACTTAGTTCCTAAGCTTCTTTAGTTCATTATTCATCATTTTTTTGTCTTTTAAGTTTTCATTTATAGTGTTTGATAGAAGATTCAAAGTGTCATCGCTGTTTGAAATTAATTTCTTATTAGAAAATGAGCTTTACTAAAGACTAAAAAAGAAATAGCTATGAGTCTATCATGATAATTAAAACAGATAGAAGATTAAAAAAATTAATTGAGAGCAAAAACATTATCATTTTGTATTTTCAGAATTTTAACCAAATTTTAATTTTTTAATTATATTAACAATTCCTATTAATTACATTAAAATACATGGCTTAAAATAGAAAATAAAAATATGTTTACATAATATCGAATTTTTGTTAAAAAAATAAAAATATTAAATTGCATGCAAAAAGTTGTCTTATATACAATTTCCATATGATATATAGTGAATATACATGTATTATGTGTTTTGAGATTACTTTTTATAGTGGTACCAAATTAGTAATTTAATTTTTGAAATACAAATAATGGTAATCTAATATTTATTGCATTTTTTAAATTTAATCTCCTATTAATTATAACCAGATTTCAGTATCATTTAATTTTTTATTTCCCTTTGTTACTTTTTACTTAATAAACATTTTTCACTTTTTTATTTATTCAATATTTTCAACATTATTGGGTATCTATTATTTGATATCGAAATAAAATATTTTGATATATTTTTTGAATAAATGTACAATAGTGTTAGGCATTGTTAGAGAACAACTTTTATAAAAAGTATTGATGCATTGTAATTTCGAGCAAAAATAATATTATATAATTGATCTCATTATGAAAATTCTTAATTAACTTTCTCATAATATATAAATTTTGTGAGATATAATTTAATCATAATTAAATTAAAGTTGTGCATAGCACGGGGCACATGCTAATATATATATATAGCAAAATGATGATTGACCAAAATCAAGTTAATTTTGCTCAAATACTATTTTTGGATAATTTTAAATTTTTTAATTGTTAAGAAAAAATCTCATTGGCTAGAAATTTTATCCATTTTAAATTAAAATTAAATCTGTATTTATCTAACAAAATTCTATCTTGGATATCAGTATCTATCTATACTAGATTCTACCTTCAAATTTTAGGATTAATTTTCTATAAAAAAATATCTTTTCAGTTTATTTTAATCATATAATTTTTCTCACTAAACTTATATCAATCTCTTAGTATATCTCATGCAATAAATTTTTAATTTTAATTAGGTGGAATCATTATTTTTTGCAATTTAGAATTCCATTAACATATTTTTTTGTATTTGTTTATTGGTTAATTAGTATTGATAAAGTAAGTCTTTGAACTTTATTCTAATTAATGTTTTTTTCTTAGTTTTTTTATAATTAAATTTTATTTTTACTCTTTCTTCGTTATTCAGGTTTGAAAAATCATAGGTCACTGCTCTGTTTAAAAATTTATGTTACAAAATATATTTTGTCATCTTCTCCCATATAAATATTTATTTTTCTTAGTGAAATAATTTTGTGAATGTTTCTCTATCAAAATTTTAGCATTAACTGTATAATAAGCTTCATATATTTAAATTTATTGCAATACAAAAGAATGATTATACTTGATATATGTATGATTTTTTTAATTACAAATTTTGTTTATAATTGTTTTAGATAATAAAGAATTCTCTATGCATGTATAACATAATAGTATATTTATCATTAATGCAAAGGATAACCTGATAGAGCAGTGCTAGCTTCTTTATCTGATGCATTATCAAACGATTTTGTTTTTATTCTTTTGCTATTTGATGTCCAATTTCACATCGCTTATGCATTTTTCTTTTTGTAGCTTAGTTAATATTCTTTTCTTCATTTCTTAAATATTATTTTTACTATTTTTTAATGGAGAATTACTATGATGTATTCTTATATTTACTTCTTAAAAGTTTTACAATTTTATAATTTATTTCTTTGCTCTTATTATTTTGAGTATTTTCGATTACTATTGTTTGTTTAGTTGGGTGACATTTTTTGTTCTGTACGAATTGATTTAAACACTTTAGTCCTGTAACTTTAAAATTTTGATAATTTTAGTCTTTTTCAGCCAATTTGGGAAAATTGCATGTGACTTGCACATAGCCCAATTAAATTGCAATGTAAGTCCTATAACTTAGGGGGTTGGCATTTTTAATCCTGCACGAATGAATTTATAGGACTAAATTTGCAATTTAATTGAGTCATGTGCAGGTCACATGCAATTTTACGGTCACATTGACCGTAAAATGACTAAAATTGCCAAAATTTTAAAGTACGAGGATTAAATTGCCAAAATCAGTTCTTGCAGGGAAAAAAATGCGACCCCCTTAAGTTACACGACTAAAATTGTAATTTCCCCTGAATTATATATGTGATGACTGTACCATTTTAAACGTCTTATTGTATATTTGTATTGTTAACATATAATTTAGAGATATATATATATATAGCTTTACAGTTCAATTAGTTTAAGATATTATTCACTTTTTGTAGTATTACTAATGCTTTGTTAATATTAGTTCCAAAATTTTTATTAAATGATCATTTAATTCAATAATATTTTTGGGGGGAATTTGTATCACAGGGTAATATGATAGTAACTTTAAACTGATGTATTTTAATACTAATATTTTATTTTACTAAAAATATAGTTAATTGAATAAGAAAACATATATAAATTTTTTCAATGTGTAAAAATATGGTCATATTTTATTGTTATTTTTAAGATGTTTTATAAATAAACTTAGCAACGAATTTTATATTGGGTTTTGTATAAACAAATTTGCACTATTGTATATAGTAAGATGGTTATTAATTAAAATATGACATATCATTATGTAATTTAGAATTTATGAAAATACTATAGAATTTATAAATTTCCGTACATAGCACGGTGTTCATGCTAGCGTAGGCCCCGTGCTATGCACGGTCATATACTTTTTATTTTTTAAATTAAATAATTTTTTTATAATATATTTTGTTATAGATAAATCTTTTATGTAAATAGAATTTTTATTTTTAATAGGTAAAACATAATAATTTCTTATTTTTAATCTCTTTTGGTTATTATTGATAAAGATATTTTTCTACATATACAATATATATTTCTACTTACTAAAATTTGTATTGTATGAGGATACTTTCAAACAATTATGACATTCTATTTAATATATATATATATATGTATTACATATATTCAGCCCCATATAAAAATATAAAAAATAAAAAATTAGTTAAATATATTGTTTGTATTATATAATTCATCTTCTATCTAAAATCATATTAAAAGATACATAAATCTAAAATGATCTTTCTTATTAAAAATATTAAATATAAAGCAAACATATAAACTTATTTTTAATGAGTTATAAGAAAGACAACTGAAATGGTAAAAAAAAAAAAAAGATGGAAGATTAAAAAAATAATAATAATTTAAAATAATTTCAAAATCTCAATATCATTTCAAATTTTTGAATGAAAAAGATAAGAAGTAAATTAATTATCATGAATGACAAAATAAAATAAGTACAAATAAACATAAATAACTAGGTTCAATTAAATCAGAAATATAACAACATTATCATCGGCCATGAGAATAAAAATACTTTCGTCGGCGCAAATAAATTCTCAACGTTGAAAGATTAATATGAAAATAAAAGAACGAGTTGAACAAAAATAAATCAATAATTAATTTTAATAAATATTATCATACATTTTTCTAAAGCCTCAATACATTGATAAGAAAGGTTAGCAAGAGAAAGAAAAGCTAGTTATAATTATAAAGATAAAATGTATAAGTAGGCAATTATAACTACTAAATTTTATTAAAAAAATAAAAAAAAATGATCGTATTAATATGCTATGGGCTTATAACAGTCCCCTTAATTATATATGTTATGATTGTACCATTTTAAATTTTTCTCATTGTATATTCGTATTTAGTACTATATAATTTAGAAATATATATATATATATATACAACTTTACTATTCTATTAGTTTAAGATATTATTAACTTTTTTTTTTCAATATTACTAATGCTTTTTTTGTTATTAGTTCCAGAATTTTTATTAAAAGATCATTTAATTCAATCGTATTTTTTCACTAGGTATTATGATAGTAACTATAAAATGATGTATTTTAATACTAATATTTTTATTTTACTAAGAGTATAATTAATTGAATAAGAAAATATATAATTTTTCTCAATGTGGAAAAAAATTATAATATCCTATTTTTTTATAAAAATGTTGGAATTTGTATCACTAGGTACTATGATAGTAACTATAAAATGAAGTATTTTTAATACTAATATTTTTATTTTACTAAGAGTATAATTAATTGAATAAGAAAATATATAAATTTTCTCAATGTGTAAAAAAATTATAATATCCTATTGTTTTTTTCAAAATGTTTCATAAATAAATTTAGCAAAGAATTTAATATTGAGTTTTATACAAATAATTTTGCACTATCGTATAAAGTAAAATAGTTATTAATTAAAGTATAACATACTATTATATAATTTAAAATTTATAAAAATACTATAAAATTTATGAATTCTCGTGCATAGGACATGGTTCATGCGAGTTCAATATAAACACAAAATGACGCACTTTTAATACATGTTGGTTTTCAAAAATTAAAGAGAACAGAAGACACTTTTAGCGTGTCTGGTACATATAAGGAACTATTAGAAGTTTATTTTAGTGTCTAAGTAAAAAGAAAAGGATCTTGATTTGACATCTCAATCCTGAAGACTATAAAAGCACAATTTTTTTCCTCTCTTTTTTTCTTTTTTTTGTTTTTTTGCTAGTTTTATTCTTCACTATAAATGAGAAGTCCCAATCTATATTTCAAATTCTATTTATTTTTAATAATAAATTGATCATGTAAATTTTTTAAGCCATGCAATTGGACTTGAGAATTTAACCTAAGACATGGAATATTATTTGAATGTTGATTTTCTTTATGGGATCAAATATTTTATATTTTTAATTTGATGAGAATATATATATATATATATATAAAATAAAACATATATTATAATAGTAGTGTGTCGTTACAGTACCGTATTCTAAAACTATGAGTTTTTTCGCGTTGCGCTGTCTATATCGATGTATCCATGCATCATCACCAAAATGTATGAAAAATAGGAAATCAACAATCAAAAAAAGAGAATAGCGATTTTAAAATAATTAATAATTATATATATTAGACAATAAAACTTTTATTTCATTGTAATAATTAGTTTTATGATTTTAATGGTTACAATTACTTTAGAAACGTCAATAAACAAGTAATAGTAACAGGAAAGTTGTATGTAAAATTCTTAGTAAAGTAATTAGTTACGCATGTATAATAAATTAGTGGCAACCAATAGTTATTATAACTATTTTTGTGTGTTAACATTAACTTATTATTATTATAAATTAGTTACTAATTATTTATAAGTCACAATTTTTTTCATAATTTTGTCACTAAAAATTTTAGTGGAATTGAACAGAGCTTACATCGACCGACCCATTTATATAAAAATTACATAATAAATAAAAAATCGTAGTAATACCGCCAAAGCGGTAATAATTGCAAAAATATGGCTGATCGCGAGCCAAGCTTGCGACCAACCATTAAAAATTATTTTTTTATGCTACGGCCGCTGGCCCAGCTCACGACCGTGGGTCGTGAGCTGAGCCAGCGACCGCCAGTCGCTAGCGTCGCTGCCTTGGCCAGCAACCCCTTTTTTTTTAATTTTTTAATTCTTTTTTTTTTAATTTTTATTTATTGTAAATCGTTAATTTATATTTAATTTACTAATTATATTTTATTTTATTATTTCAAGCTAATTATGATTAATTTATTGCAATACAATAATGTAATTACAATTTTAAAATTCTTTTGCAATAACTAATAAACTTAAAAATTTACATAAAAAAATATAATTACAAAATTTAATAATGTCCGCCTGTCCCACAATTACGTCTTTGACGGTGTCGCCTAGGTCGTCGTATTTTCGGACTTGATGGTTCATTTTGTTCTTGATCATCAATATATACATGAATTTGTAACCGACTAGATGATGCTGTAGAACTCGACTCCATTGGATAACGATATGCACTCTATGAGGGAAATTGGATAGGTGAAACATTACATACTAGTGCATATGTTTGATTCATGCCAAGCCAAGGTCAAGTTCAATATTTGTGTAATGACCTTCTGTATGTACTGGCATGTAAGGAGTCGACTAAAACCAATCATCTTGTTGAGGCGGTTCAGGCACGTAGCAGTCTTCAGTAAAAAATTGAGATTGATGCACAGTAGATGGCCCAGCTATGTCAACATCAGATGTATCTCTTTCTACTGTGCGAGCTGATCTCCTACTACGACTTCGCGTTTGTCTGTTGGATGTGGACGGAACATCATCTTGTGGCAATGGATTTTGAGGGGCCATACCTTGTCCCACTCGTTGATTTGTTGTAATTTGAACAACATTTCGATATATGTCCAAATGCGTTGTCATTGCTTGACGATATGCCTCTAGTTGATCGGGTTTAGTTTCACAACTTATTCGAATGGTTTCCATTTGGTCAAGCTAAAGTGAACCGAATATATTATAAGTGTATAATTTTAAAAGTGTGAAAAGGGAAAAATATGATTGAAATAAGTATGTTGACGAGATAATGTACCACCATTTGTCATGATGTTGCATGTCTAGGTTGGTACCCATTTTCAACACACATTTGAGGAGATGATGATATGAAACGACGTGTAATTTCATCATACCACTCCTCATATCCATCTTCTATAGTTATTTCATTCCATATGGGGGGTCGAATCACAATGGTCTTATTTCGTCTCTGGCATCGAATGATATACGATGTGTCGCTGATACCAATCTGTTCCCACATGTGATGAACGAGAGATACGATGTAGTTGCATGTCGCGGTCATTTTGCACTTCTGGAATATTTTCCCTCATCCCGAATTGGCGAAGAACTCGTTCGGGACGGTGCATCTCCACAATTGCATAGAAGATCAGAGGACATGATGATGTCCACAATTGTAGGTTGCATTCTTGTGGCAACTCTCTAATGCATTGCAAGCTCATATCATACGGCTGCCAGCAGAACAGCAGAACTGGAATAAAGTAAATGTTGTAAATTCAAGTTTAATTAATTGTAGTATAAAAGTGTAAATTTTTTAAAATACCTGATCATGCGACATGCAATCCAATACTTCTCTCATAGCTCAAATGGTGTGGTGCACTGTTGATGTAAATTTGAGTTTGCCATTCTAATAGGAACCATATGGTGGCAATGGGAGGACACGATTTTCATCAATAACATAGTGCTGCATCTTAACATAATATTTTGTTACAATGCGTCTCAATGGACTGATACGAGACCATCCCCAAATCTGGTAATAGTAAGTGAGTTATTAATAATAAGATTTGAGGATGTTGTTCAAATGTAGAGGCATAAATATTATAACTCAATCTTACTTGTAGCAATTGTAGTGCGCCTGTAATAACCTCTTTTCCTTTTATACTTGCACCACATAGTTCTCGATATAAAAATGCAAGTACGGCACTGCCCTAACTATATGATCGAGTTGTGTACATCACCTCCATTTTATGGAGATATAACAAAGGGATTCGGTTGCCGGACGAGTTAGAACACATATGGAAGCATATATCGAAACATCCTCTGTTGAAGCTGTGACTGGTTCACAAATGATGAACCAACAATGGGGTGAATACATGTCTCTATTGTCGAACCCGGGGTTTCAACCAACCCATGATGATATATTCACAGGTGCTTCCACTTCATTTCATAATTATATTGCAGAGGTTGTCAGAGTCACAGAAGGCCTTCAAAATGTTGGGATTCACTGCACGGGGGCCACGACCTCACAAAACTATCACGAGTCGGATAGGATTTTTGACGACGATGAAGTTGCAAATGATCCGGAAGGTGACAGTTTTGCACAATACTTAGATGGAGGTTCTGAGCCTGACGAAGCAGAATTTTCAATACCCCCCCCCCCTGGATCCTGAGGAAGATCTTGACGTAAATGTGATGGCCGAGACATTAGCCCCTAATACACAAGGCACGCCATCGACACACCAAACACCATTTGAACCTTCTTCTATACCAACAGCAGAAAATGCTCATATGTTTTATCGTTCTATTCCTTTTTTTGAACAAACTTTTCTGGAGATACCCGCGGACTCCATCGATGTCCCATCTTTAAAGTTCGCAAAATATTATGATACAAATAAAGGCAAGCTCGATGTGGATATGGTGTTAAAAAATAAAGAACATTTGAAAGATGCTGTGAAAGATTACTCAATAGGACATGCACATCGCGAGTATTTTGTTCTAGAGAGCACCCCCAAGAAATGGAAAGTTGTATGCAAAACCCTAGGTAATCGTAATAGATTGGTTGAATATTTACTTATGCACATTCATTAATCGAATTTTTATACAAAATTTAACTTTTTTTCTTTTGCAGAAATGTGGTGTAGGTGGTACTTCCAAGGAATAGATAAAGCTAAGCTTAGACGTTGGGTGATCACGAAATATGGAGGTGACCACACCTGTGTTATATCTGAACTGTCCCTCGAGCATTGCAATTTAGATAGAGGTTTTGTTGCATCCCTGTTATTGGGACAAGTTAAATGCGGCCCTGCATATGGAATAAAAAATATCATCCAAACTGTGAAGGACCAATTAGGTTTCGGTATATCATATGCGAAGGCACGGTATAGTTTGAAGATGGCCCGTGAGATTGTCTATGGGACGTGGGAGAGCCCTATTCGAAAACTCCCCAGTTACCTTGGCGCACTTCAAAAATGGAATGATGGAACGATTGTTGAATGGGAGCACAAATCATTCCAGCGCTCAACCGGTACATATGTGATCAAATATGTATTTTAGGCTTTCAAACCATGCATCGAGGGGTTCCAATATTGTCGCAAACTCATAGGTGTAGATGGAACCCATTTATATATGACGTATAAGCATACAATATTGATTGCAGCTCCGATGGATGCGAATCAACAGGTATTGCCCCTTGCATTTGCTATTGTTGATGAAGAATCATATCTATCTTGGAAATAATTTCTTCAGATGCTGAGTAGACACATCATCAGAGGGGTGTCGGGAATGTGCCTTATATCTGACCGCAATGCTAGCCTCTTATCCGCCGTAAAAGACATTCCTGACTTTGTTCCTCCTCGCGTGTGAATAGATATTGCTTGAGGCACGTGTGTTCAAACTTCAACAATCAGTTTAAGAACGTGCAATTGAAGGATCTTTGTTGGAGAGCTGGCTCAGAATATCAAATTAGAAAATTCGCACCATGGACAAGATTAAGAGTATAAAACCAGAAGCACACCACTGGCTGGAGCAAGTTGAAAAGGAAAAGTGGACAGCTTCTCATGACGGTGGATGGCGATGCGGTATTCTGACCACCAACATGTCGGAAAGCATCAATGGGGTTTTAAAAGGGGCACGCCGCCTTCCTGTGACTGCAATTGTTGAAATGAATTTTAACCGCTCAGTCCATTATTTTCGTGAGAGGATGGAGAGGAGTACTACAATGATAAACAAAAATCAACCGTGGACGGACTATGCATATAAAATGTTCCAACAAGTGGTCCGTCACATCTGTCGAGCATGTGGTCATGACATTCGATCAAATTGAACAGATTGCCTCTGTGGTTACAAGACATTATTATGGACCGGGGTGTAACACTCACGTTGTAAAAATTGCAATGCAGGAGTGTGTTAGAATAGGTGACCATGTAGCCAATCTTGGCAGGCAAAATGTAACCTATGTCTAGACAATTTCAGTGTTTTGATAAAACTATTAATGAATAAAGAAGTGATATTCATTCTGGCATTACTTTGTTTGCATTCACTTTACTGCTTTATCTATCTGTTCACTACGCAAATAAAGCCCACGGACTGTAAGCCCATTTCGGGGACTGGGACTATGCTTGGAGGTAGGTCCATGAAATCAGTCCCGCCGAATCAGTCCGGAAAACTACAAGTCAAGGAATCTCGAAAATGGGTACCGGGATTCCCTTTGAGACTTGCACTAAGCATCTGCTGTCGTATTTCATCGACGGGTGACGAAGGTCGTCTAAGCAGTGTTAGTGGGTTAGCCTGCTTGGGAGCAGCTGACTGAGGTGACTCGCGGGAACCGTCTTACGGAGGACCTTGAGTAGGGTCAGCAAGGTATGACGTGTATTCCCGGTTCCAACGGTACAGGACAAGTCCTTTGACTTGAGGAACTGCTGAGTTTACCTGTGTATCAGGTCTGTATCTTAGATATGGTGAGAGATTTCCAAGAAGCACTTGAGTAGTCATAAGTCATGTCTAGTGCAGCTCTAGTATACAAAGTGAAAGTAGTTTCCAAGAAAGGATCTATCTCCTGTCAAAAGGCATTGACAGTTGAGTCTCACGTATGCTCTGTGTCTTGTCCCTAAAATCTGTGGCCACAGTAACTGAACAGAAGGGAGGGTTTCCCTTGCGGCGTTTAGTAAGGACAGACCGACATTTAGGTCCAAAATGGGTATCTGCATTTTCTGTGCCCTAGACCCTAAGTGGTGAGACCGTAGACAGAAGGACAAGTGTACTGTTAGAGGCTAAATGTTCATCCTCGAAATTTCACCTAGTCTCTAGTGCCATGGACCGTTGCTAGATGGCCACCCATGGTAACAGACGGATTCTAGGAATCCGACCAAGTCTAGCTGAAAGGTGAACCTAAAGAGTCACACACAATCCACACACATCAAGTATTTAATTTAGAATTAAATATTGGAGAAAAGGAATAATTAAATTGGATTGAATCGGGTCCTTTATTTTCTTGGAGAATTAATTCCTATTATTTGATAAAAGGAATTAATCTAATAAATTAGATTTATTAGAGGATTAATTTAATAGGCCTAGAATAAATATTTATAATTTATTATATTTATTTATTTGGCCTTTGGAATATTTAATAGAATTTAAATATTCCACTAAATTAAATTAATAGTTGAGATTGAAAGGGAGAGATGGATGACTAGGATTAATTTGACTAGGTCAAATACTACTTTGACTAGGACTTTGACTAGGTCAAAATCCTAATCAAAATAGACCTCTTTAGAGTTGGAGTTTAAAGAGGATTAAACTCCTCCTCTATATATAGTCCTAGCCTTTCACTATTTGAGGGATGATGAAATTCCAAGACACACACAACACACACAAACTCGGCTCCCTCTCTCCCTTCTCTCGGCCGCCCCCTCTCTTTCGCTCTCAAGAAAATACTTCTTGATTCTTTTGTTCTCGGAACATTAGATCAAAAGGCGAATTAATACCGTTAATTAATAACGTGTTATTAATTCATCCTCTCCAATATTATACTTGTTCGTTCGCTAGCACGACGTGCAAGATACGTGGGTGGATTGCGTGTTACTATTTGGAGAGTCTCAACAACGAGACTTGGAGCAAATCAGGGAACAACGCGAGTAGCAGTTAGAAGACAAAAACGACAATCGGTAGGTTCCGATTTAATTCTTCGTTCCTTTTGTTTTTTAATCCTATGGCCTCCATGATTTATTTATGTTCTTTAATATCATGAGATACACCGAACACCCGGGAAAGTTCAAGGGCGCACCCCTTAAACGTGTTTATTTATTTTATCTAAGCATGCTTTAATTTTTGTATTCAATTTTATACCGCGCTTCTGCATTCGCGCTATTTCCCGGGACGATCCACAATCTTTCAGAGTGTTCATGTGGCAAATAGAATCAATTTGGAATACCATGCTCCTATGCCCAAAAGGTATGCGCTACATATAGGCTTAACGCTGCATCAATGGTTAAGCAATATTATGCTTTAATGCCTTACCGAATGACATATTCTAAATCTTTTCAACCGATAATGACAGAAGACTATTGGGATATTCCCAATTTTCAATTGGTCCACGACGATACTCTTCGTACCTCAACTCGTCCGGGTCGACGCCAAAGTACTCGAATACCTAATGAAATGGATTGGGCACAAGCTCATGCACGACAACAAATTCGCAGTCAATCCTTTGAGCCAAAATAATCTCCAAAGGTAGGGTCGTAGACGGCAAAATAATGTACTAAATACTTGAATACATATTTTTATGCAATTTTTTAGTGTATTATTTTTAATTCTAAATTTTTATAATCGTAATTCTTTAAACTATCATAAAGTCAATTATATTATTTTGTAATGAATAATAATTAGCTTGAAATAATAAAATAAGATATAATTAGTAAATTAAATATAAATTAACGATTTACAATAAATAAAAATTAAAAAAACAAATTAAAAAAATAAAAAAAGGTTGCTGGCGTCGCTGCCTTGGCTAGCGACCGTGGGTCGCTGGCTCAGCTCACGACCCACAGTCGTGAGTTGGGCCAACGGCCGTAGCATAAAAAAATAATTTTTAATGGCCGATCGCGAGCTTGGCTCGCGATCGGCCATATTTTTTCAATTGTTACCGCTTTGGCGGTATTACTGCGATTTTTTATTTATTATGCAATTTTTTTTATATAAATGGGCCTTCATCGACCACCACTCTGAGAGGGTGTTTGCCAAAACTTATTTAAAAGATTTTTTAAGATCACACATCTTGTAAGATTTTTTGGGAACTTATAAGATGTTATCATATTTTAAAAAAGAATTTAATGTAATTTACCTCCCTATGATATTGCAAATGAGCAAATTACCTTCATATAAAAAAAATTAATAATAATTTACCTCCATGTATTCTTTAAAATGGAGTTTACCTTCTTAGACAGAGAGGTAAATTGCTTCATATTAAAAGAATACAGGGAGGTAAATTGATATATTTTAAAAAACACAGGGAGGTAATTTCCTATTTTATTTTTTGTAGGGGAGTAATTTGCTCATTTGCAATATCACAGGAAGATCGCTTGCATTTTTCTCTTTTAAAAATAAGTTCATTAAGTGTTTGGATAATTAAGACTATGAAACTTATAAAATATTAGTAATGCAAACTTATAATTAATTTGCAGAAATTGGTTAAAATCATATAAATAAATTAGCAACTCATTTTGTTTTCAAAAATTTATAAGTTCGTAACATCTTATTTTCAGAGTTTATTAGATATTTTCTTAAAAAAAATATCAAAACATTTTGTAACATCTTATAAGTTCTCAAAGAGCTTATAAGCTCACGTAGAGACACTCTAATTCATAGACCAAATAACTCAAAATTTATGAATAATTTTTAAGGTGAATTACAGTGACACCCCTTGAGGTTAGATCAAAATATACAAACACCTCTTAGTTGTGTAAAATTACGACTACACCCCCTATTCAAAGATAAAGCTTACACTAATACCCCTTGAAAAATATTACACTAACACTTCTTAGGGGGTATAGCTGTAATTTTATAAAAGACAAGAGGTGTTTGTGTAATTGGACCTAACCTCAGGGGGTGTCAATGTAATTTACCCTAATATTTATTATGATAAGAGTAATATATATATATATATAGATGTATATGTATACAAAGCGTATTATCTATATTAAATATGAATAAGGAACACTCTCTACACTCACAAACGGCGGTTAATGACACCGCCATACCAAATTTTAGATACTAAAAATGTCTTTTAACTAATAAGACTAGAAACTGTGGCACACAGTACATCAACACATAATTTTTAGTAATGCTTTTATTTTATTGAAACTCATATAATTTGTTCCTATGTATTAAAATATGTCAATGTTCTACAACTTGACATTTAAAAACTGTCTAATAACCTTTACTAATGCAGTAATCATCCATACATACCGTACACAAATTAAATTAAAAATTAAAACTTTGTACAATATATAGTATAATGATGATTATATATACATTTGCAACACAAATACTAATATGTTATTTCTATTCTAATTGACAATAAACTTAAACAAAATAGGAGTAAATTTAATTTTTGAGTACATGTATAATTACATGAAATTAGTCTAAAGGAACTTAATGAATAATTAGTTCAATTACATGAGTTGGGAAGTTGAAGGGCATTTTTTATGTATAATAATTTGGTATAATGGTATGAAAACTACAATCTTGTGTCTATAAGACTATAGGTGCACAAAGGCCCGGGTCAGTCCAGGATCGATACTGACCAGCCCGCAAAAGCTCAATCCAGGACCAAACCACTACTATTCACAGCCGGTCTTGGAGTGGTCCTGGGTATTTAAATGGGCCCCAATTGGGTAAATTTTTAAATCAAGGCCCAGCCCATGGATTGACCTGGTTGAGGCCCGAACCAAGCCAGACCAGGCCCGGGTCAAGCCCGGATGTGCCTGTTTTATTTTCTATTTATGAATTTGAGGTGTTCTTTTGAGCAATTATTTAAATTTATGGTTGTCTAATAAACAAATAAAAAATTAAATCACACAAGAATTATGATTAGAAAAAACAGTTACGATTATATAATAAACTTAAATAATAATTTAACTAACAAGCTTACAATAGTAAACTTAGATAAAAATTCAAAAAGGATTTAAAATGAATAAAGAGTATTAAGGAATTAATATACTAAAAATTTAGAAACAATAAAGATAAGAATTTAGAATTTCAAAAATATGAAAAACCTATTAAAAGAAAAAATGGCTTAAGAAGCTCGGCCCAAGCCCAGCCCAGGACCAGGTGGTCTTGGCTTATTGGGCTAGGCTGGTCTTAAGTACTGATATCTAGGACCTACTCAGAACTAGCCCCGTCCCAAGTGGGTCTGGGCTGGACCAGACCAATTTTTTATTGGATTAAGTCGATCCTGAACTGAGTTGGCCCAGCCCGACCCACTATGCATCTTGATATAACCCCTTCTCTCTATAATAGTTAGATTACTAACTTTCAACTTTTTAAATTTTACATTAACTAATAGGGGTAAATTTTACATATAATAAATGAGCAAAAATCCCCATGTGAAAAAATAATTAGCAAATTACCTACCCTTTTTTTTATAAATGAAGCAGATTACTGCCCCCCCCCCCCCCCGCCATGAAGGAAAAACACAGGGGGATAATTTGCTAATTTTTTTATAGGGGATTTTTTGCTAATTTCTTATATTATAGGGGGTAAATTGCATTTATCCCTTAACTAATATATTAGTTTTATTTTCTTTCTTTTCTAATGTAATATACTCTATTTATATATTGTACTCCTATTTATAATATATTTTAAAGTATAAAAAATTATTTATCATATACACGGTGAAATAACGTACCACGCACAACGGGGAGTAGTTGTTACATCGTTAGTTTAAATTTCTCTAAATCCAATCCCCCTTATGATTTTTCCTGACATGTAGTTAAAGTGGAGAAACATATGTGCAAGAAAAAGCTTGTTGATGAAGTTTTTAATTCTATATAGTCAACAAAGAAAAAAGTATCGAAAAGTTAAAACAAATTAGAAACCAATTTAGAAAAAGAAAGAAAGATGCGGGCAAAAATTGAACTAGTAAGGCGGCGGCGGAGGTGGCTGCAGCTGTCTGGCATTGGGTGCCAAGATCACATCCAAAGGCTGATAGCTATACATGGAAATCCCACCAGACTCCGGCGCCACGGCGCTATCACTTCCGCCGGAGGATGCCTTCCGAGAGCTATATCCATCGTCTCCGGCCGCCGTATCCTGATCATAATCCATTTGCTGCAGCCTCTGAAATGAGGGATTATTAAATGTGGCAGCGATGAGATAAACAGTCCCAGCTGATAGCAATGGCCCAACCACAACCCCACCCACCACCTGCCCCTGAGGGCCCGCCACCGATACACTGAACTGACCGTTTGCTGAAGCCAAACCACCGGCCGCCGGCAAAATAGTGGCGGAGATTGATAAAATATCGAAACGGCCGTGGAACGCGACGGTGGTGCCGGGGTTGGTGGAGTGCTGCTTGAGGGTGACGTTAGCGACGACGCCGTTGCCGTTGAGCACGCAAAGGCCCGTGTTGCGCTTCCGGCAGAATTGAGTTGTGGATTCGACGACATCAACGCCGGCGGGTAGCGCGAGAACGTAGGGGTCCATGGTGGGCTGAGGCGAGTCCCTGGTGATAATGACTGGCGGCTTGGGTTTGTTCTTGGAAGCGGGGGGCCGCCCGCGGCGGCGGCGGACGAGTTCGATGGTTGCGCCGTTGTGGGCCGGAGGCGGCAGGGGGAAAGGATGAGCTTCCTGATCCTTAACGTCATTACTCCGACGGTTGAGGCTGTGGTGGTCGCTGTTGGCTTCTTGGGAGGTGGGAAGGCAGTGGGCGGCGGTAGGCTGGTGGTACTGCGGCTGAGAAGGATGCCGGAATTTGCTGTTGTGAGTTTGATGGAGTTCGGAAAACATATTGGTGGTATTGGACAGATGTGGTTTTTCTTCTACATATCCTCTCTTCATTTTCTCATGTTTGTTTTTCTTTTATGTTAGAATATATGCAAAGATATGGCTGATTGGCTGCATTCATTTGAGAACCATAAAACATAGCAATACAACTTGTACTTTATGTTGGTATATTATAGAAAAATGGTGATCGATTTAACATATAATGTAGAGAAGATTGTGCTCAATTTATTGATATGTTTGTCGGTAAAACTATAGTCATCAAATTGTACAATAGGGATAAATGCAAAGAAGGCACCATATTATAGGCCCCTTTGCAATTTTAATACCAAACTTTTTAAAAAAGTCAATTTCAGTACCACACAATGAGGGGTTTGGCAAGTTTGATACTACATTTTATGGAAATTCTTAGCAATATCGCCAACAGTCCGAGGTTGGTCGATGCGTCACTTCTTCCAAAGGAAGAAAGAGAGGAATGACACAGAAATCGCCATGTTCGAGAGACGTTACCAGGAAATGTGGTGAGATGTCTACAGGGAGCTGAGATCCATGGAAGAATCCCAACCAGGAGATCCGGAACAGGTAGATTCCTGAAAAAATACAGTTCTAAAGATAATGATTAAAGGAACTGATTGGAGAGAACTCGAACCGGATACCTCGAAGTACTCTCAGGACCTTAGAGAGGTACAAAAGACAGATCAAGACTATGGATATAGGCTAATCCATATACCTATGAAAATAGACATCTTGAACCAAAAGATGGATGAGATCTTAAAAGTCCTACCAGATTTACAAAAGGATCTCACAGATCTGAAGATTGAGGTTACAGATCTGAAAAGAAATCGAAGGGATACCCCTGAGATATCCAGATCTCATCAAGAACGCATCAGGGATGCCCTTGGACCAGTATCTTTCCTATATCAAAAAGGAAAGGCGAAGGAGATCTCAAAGCCAAAGACACAAGAAGAACAAATCATCAAGATCATCAAATCCATCAAATAATGGAGTTATCTAGAGTGGATCTATCAGATCTAAAGAGTTAGCTGAATCCTTTTCCCAGCTAGGGATTGTGGATTTAGTCAACATCAAAACCAATGAGGTCGCTACAGCTTTACCACCGCCGGAGGGAAGCACAGGCTCAAATGATCCGCCGTAGGATCATCCAATGAGAGAAGGTACGGATTTTCACACCAATGCTACCCCTACTTTTGTAGGGACAAGATTGCGAGAAAACCCAGGAAGAAATCCAAGATGAGTGCCTGAAAACACACCATGGGCAAGGACCATGCTCCAGCCCTTACATCCATATGGCACTGTTCTCAACCTGGATGTTATCGACTTCCAAAACATCGAAAAGCTGATAGATGAATGGGTTGCAGCCATGAAAATTGCAGCAACCACATTGGGACTAGACAAGGATAACTTCATAAAGCTTTTGGAGTTAAGCTTGGAAGGGTCGGTAAAGATCGGATGGGATAATACCCCAGAAGAGACCAAAGCAAGCATCCTTGAAGGAGAGTCTAAAAGTGCAATCGCGGATAGACTCGGAAGGTTAATCAAGATTCATTCCATTGGAGATGGATACTTCGAAGGAAGCAGAACAGAAAAGTCTAGGGAGTATGCACAAGCTCTCTTTGGCCTCAAATTAAGAAGTATCTGTGCTGTAAATGAATATATCTACTGGTTCCGCAAATACTTCTTCCAGAGTGGGGTAACAACCGAAGTAGCTGCTCCAATGTTCTTTGCAAAGATCTGCAGCCCATGGAGGAAAATGTTGATACAATCATACAAAGTACCTGCAGGGCAACTGGATTCAGTTGCAAGGAGAATTAAGAGAGCAGGGCTCTAAACCTGCAATTAGAGAACAAGGCTCTAAACCTGTAGCATCAGATTCAGGTACCGCTTGCACAAGGCCATCACCAGACTCTGGTGAAAAGGCAAAGTTGAGTTACAGGAAGTGCAAACTCCTGATAATTCAAGTCAACCCAGCACCTCTGGGTTAAAACAGGAAGAGATTAACCTTAGGCCAATGACGGGCACCTCTAAGGTTAATACTAACGAAGCTTTATCTTCTGTTTTCACTTGGCAGGATTATCAGAGATCATGGGAAAAACTTGTTTCCCGTAAAGGCATAAGCCCAGGCAAGACCATAAGAGACACATCCGGAAGATATAACAGAATCTGGATGATCGAAGGGTCTAAACAAGAAGAGGTATGAGAGTGGTATGATTTTGGAGCCCTCGCTTCAGTTCATACTACGTCACCAAGCTTTCCGAAAATCTCAAAGCTTCCGGAATGGATTAGTGGGGCGGTATATAACGCATGGCAAAACAATCCCCACCTTAAACGAGGAGATATTTTCGAGCTCAAGTTCATTTCCATAGCTCCAGAAATCACAGGAAAAGGGTCTCATCCTGCATTCCATTTCATCAAATTACAGAGACCAGACATGGTAGCATTCAACAGAGTCAAGAATGCCACAAGAGAAGCTCCCCTGGTATCTTCCCTCAGTGAAGATGACATATCCACCACAGAGATGGATAAAGTCAAGTATCCATTTAAAATATCTTCCAATAAATTAAATGGATCATTCCTGTTGAACTCCATGACGAGAAGAAGCAGAGAGTTCGTGGAGAGCTTGTTTGAAAAGAAACGGTTGCTTATTTGGGAAAACAAGCTACCCGCGACAAAGGCCACAAGAAAGAAGGCCTGCAACATGATGCACGTTGGGCAATGGCATAACCATGTATGCCCTTGCTGTGAAAAACAAGAAAAGCCCCTGTTTGGAACAAGGATTTGGGTAATCCAAAGCAAACCCGAACCGAAACCAGAAAAGGGTAAAAGAAAGGATTTTTACAAAAAGAGGTAGAAATCTTAAAATGTAAAAAGGCAAGGAAACGATTATCGGCAGAAAACGACAAAAAGCCAACACTCAGACAGGACAGGAAGCACCAGCTGGAGAACACATGGCCGACAAGCGATAATGACCACAGCTGGAAAGAAGAAAGACAAAATGAGTGACGAACGCAGTGACGACATCGACATCCAAAGCACGAATGAAGTCCGGGTTTGAAGTCCGCGGACTATTATAAATAGAGAACTAGGAAGCAGATGGAGGACATCAGAAAAACTTCTTCAACTCTTTAGAAAAATAAACTGTGTTTTTAAATTTTCTAAGTATTAGAATATCCAGTGTATGGGGTTATCCCCAACGAGTCAAGTCCTCTTATCCATGAGAGGCTAAGTAGTTTTCTCCTCCGATAAAGGAATAAAATATCTATGTAATATTTCAAGTATTTTTTCAATAAAATAAAGACTTCTATCAAATTTGTTTGTCCAAAATTTTATTAAGTCTCTATTTTGAGTACTTTTACGCCCTAAGGTAGGAAACGAAGTACGGCTGTGCTGTTTGTTGCTGGAAGGAGCCAAGTACCTGCGAACCATCTGCTGTGGTAGTGTGGTTGGAGAAAGAGCCGTAAAAACGAGGACTTGGAATACCCGGTGGCAAAGCGGTCAAACCAAGGTATGAATTTATGGATGCTTAATTTTATTTTCGGAAGCATGTTGGGCCTGATCAGAATTGAATTGAATGGGTGCTATTTCTGAAAAAAAAAAAAAAGTTTTGGGACCAAATCTGATAGTTTCTAAAGGTTGAGGGGCTAAAATGAAAGGAAAGTACCTTATTTGCAAGTCTCTGTAAACGACGGTATCAAAATTGACTATTTTAGAAAATGTGGTACCAAACTTGCAAGAACCCCTATAGTGTGGTACCAGAAATGCAATTTTCTCTTGTACAATATCTCAATAAATTTTAATGAATTAAATATAGTAGCGAGTAGTTTTCCTTTGTTCAGGTAGCCACAAGAGGCTTATTCCCATCTAACTTTCCACTTATCCATAATAATAATAATAATAATAATAATAATAATAATAATAATAACAACAATAATAATAGTACCCTTTTATTTGTTCTTAGATAATATTTGTCTTCTTCATAGACAAATTCTAGCATTACTCATCTTTTCTCCTTTTACACTTGTCTTCTTTATAAACAAGTTCTAGCATGACTCATATTTTCTTCTTTATCTAAAGATGAAAACAAGTCATGTATATGTTCAATGAATCTTGTCTTGTGGGCTTGTAGGGTTGGGCTAAGCTCTAGGGCTTTATCTTAATTCTCAATTGGACTAAGTCCATTTTTAATTAATTCCCAACTAATTATTTAGCCCATGATATTTAATTCTTTAATTAAATTAAGCCCAAATTAATTAATCTACTTAATTTATTTTCAAGCTCAAATAGATTAATCTTAATTAATCTATCACAAGTCTTACTTAATCAAATTAATGCTTGTGAATTTAGACTCCAAATTAAATAATCATATTATTTAATATTCCCATGAAATGATTTCATAAATCATTTCAATCAATTAAATTAACTCCTTAAATTAATTGATTAATTCTCCATAATTAATTCCAATAATTCCATCATGGATTTGTGTGCGACCTTTTAGGTTCACTACTCAGTTAGACTTGGGCTTGTATCACATATACAATTTAATTAGCAACTTACTTGCATTAGATTAATTAGATCTTATCATAATTAATCACCCTCAATTAACTCCTTAATTAGGTTGCCATCTAGCAAAGGTCTATAGCACTAGAGAATAGGTGAATTATTGTGTGAACCTGTGAGCTACGCTACCATACAGATACAGTCCCTCCGCCACTAACCTCCTGATCAAAGTCTAGGGCATGTAATTAGTTATGTATGTCTACAAGTTATGCTTTCAATTTATCAATATAGGAAAAATCCTTCTCCTATTTGATGAACAACCATGGCCATGAGCTTCAAGGAACGCAAACTGTAGAGAACATAGGAGGTTCGTTATCATCTCTTGATAAGTAGCAGATCCTATCTTGGAACTCACCAACCTCCATGCATGCTTCAACTATGTATGAAACATACCGAATAGTAGTCCAGGATGAAACCTGAGACCACATTGGACATGATCAAGTCATAGCCGTCCTATGCACAAGGTTACAGTGGAACCTCAACTCTATGGACTAGTTAGTGCACTATCGTAGCCTAGGAGTTCTAGTCATACCGATCATGCCATATAGGGCCTCCATACGAAAACTCCTGCGAGTCAATTCAGTGAACTTGATAACTCCTTATCAAGCACCCACTAAAGTGCGTAGACGTCATACGTTTCTGTCTATGAAACTCGACACTCATCATATGAATGCATCACTTAGTGACAAGCCTTTAAGGAATGGTCGATGCCCTGCCTCGACCGATTCATCGACTTAGAATATTTTAGATCAAACCATAGAGGTTGATTTCATGGTTGCCATCATATGCGCGAGCCAACCCCGTAACATAATTGATCTAAGGGCTTCAATCAAATGCTCATATAAATATAGTATTTAAAGTATATGATGAAGATGACCAAAGAGCATTTCTTAAATTAACATATTATTGAAAAAGATAATCTAGAATAGTTTACAAAGAGGCAATCAATTGGCTTTGACGGTCACCTATTCTAACACCTGTTAGAATAGGTGACCAGAAAGCCAATTGGATTGGCGATTTTGGGTACTATTTATCAATCATTATTAAAGTAATATTGACTTGATGAATATAGTAAGTACTCATCCTTGGAACTATGTGTTTGTTGTGCTTACTGATTACGTTAAACGGCATTTTAATGTCACAACAAATGCCCACAGATCAATTGGATAACCCATTTAGTTGGGCTGCGCATTGGATGACAACTATGAAACCAACTTCTGAGGGTTGGTCTGAAACATTCCAAGTCGAGGACCTCGAGACAGGGCATTGAGAGTTTTATAGAGACTTGCACTAAGGATTGCATTCATTGGATAAGTGCCGTGTTTCATCGACAACACTCGGCGACAGACGTTGGACGTCTATACAATGTTAGTGGGTTAGTCGACAATGGTGCCAACTAACTGAATTGACTCGTGGGAATCGTCATATGGAAGCCTTGGAGGCTTGGTCAGTATGATTGAAATTCTTGGCTCCGATAGTACAAGATTAGTCCTCGAACTTGAGGAATCATGGTAGTCGTATGCATACGATGGCTGTATCTAGGATCTGGCAAGAGATGTACGTATTTGGGATACATTTATCATAAGCCTTATCTAGTGCAGTCGGAATATGCATTGAGGACGGTGGATTCCAAGATAGGATCCGTCACCTGTCAGCATATGACAATTGAGTCTCCTATGCGCTCTGAGACAGTTTAAACTCTTATAAGTCTGTGGCCACAACGATTGATCGAGTAGGGAATGGTTTCCTACGTTGATCGATAGAGTAAACGTGTCTTGAGTTATTTAGCATAGTTGTCTAGTCCAGGATGGGAACCGACGCCCAATTCCATGCCCTAGACTTAGACTGGGAGACGGATGATGGAAAGACCGTACTCGTATGGAACTCGGGAGCCGAAATGTTCACGCCAACATTCACCTAGTCTCTAGTGAAAGCTTTGGGTAAGCGTGTGGATCGTCCTGGGAATAGCTCGAATGCGGAAGCGCGGTATAATTTAAATTATAAAAATTTAAACATGCATAAACATATATTAAAATAAACACGTTCATGGGGTGTACCCTTGAAACTCCCGGACGTTCGGTGTATCTGATGAATAATAAAAACATACATAGCAATCATGGAGGCCATAGGATTCTAAAATAAAAGAGGACGAAAAATATAAATCGGGAACCTACCGATTGTCGTTTTCGTCTTCTAACCGGTACTCGCGTTGTTCCCCAATTTGCTCCAAGATCTCGTGTAGGAGACCCTCTAATTCGTAACACGCAATCCGCCCACGTATCTTGATCTTCGTGCTAGTGAAAGAGCAAGTGTATTTTGGAGAGGACGGATCGATCAAACGTTATTGACTTAATGAGATCAATCCTCCTTTAATGTTCAATTGTTAAAACAAAAGTACAAGAAAATACTTTCTTGGAAGGAGGGAGAGGCACGGCCGAGAGAGGGAGAGGGAGGAGACGAGTGTGTGTGTGTGTGTGTTTTTCAAGAATCATCATCTCCTTCAAAGTGTGTGCCAAGGAGTATTTATAGAAGAGAAATCCTATTCCTCTTCCAGTTTCCTACACTTTGAAGACTCCACCATAACTAGGATTTGACCTAGTCAAATCCTAGTCAAATTCTTGCTTCTTGGTCAAACCAATCTTAGCCATAGAATCCTCCCTTTTTAATCTCAACCATTGATTTAATTTAATGAAATATTTAAATCCTATTTAAATATTCCAAGGGCAATAAATAAATATATTAAATATAAATATTTATTCCAACCCCATTAAATTAATTTCTAATAAATCTAATTTATTAGATAAATCCCTTTTATCTAATAAAAGGAATTAATTCTTACCAAGAAAATAAGGACCCGATTAAATCCAATTTAATCGCTCCACTTCTCCAAATATTTAATTCTAAATTAAATATGTTTATGCGTGCGGATTGTGTGTGACTCTTTAGGTTCACCTTCAGCTAGACTTTGGTTGGATTCCTAGAATCCGCCCGTTACCATGGGTGGCTGTCTAGCAACGGTCCATGGCACTAGAGACTAGGTGAATATACGGGGATGAACATTTAGGCTCTACAGTACATCTATCCTTCCGTCTACAATCTCACCACTTAGGGTCTAGGGCATGGAAAATGCAGGTACCCATTTTGGACCTAAGTGTCGGTCTGTCCTCTACTAAACGCCGCAAGGGAAACCTTCCCTTCTGTTCAGTTACTGTGGCCACAGATTTTAGGGACAAGACACAGAGCATTTGTGAGACACAACTGTCAATACCTTTTGACAGGAGACAGATCCTTTCTTGGAAACTACTGTCACTCTGCACACCAGAGCTGCACTAGATATGGCTTATGACCACTCAAGTGCATCTTGGCAATCTCTCACAATACCTAAGATACAACCCTGATGTACAGGTAAACTCAGCAGTTCCTTAAGTCAAAGGACTTGACCTGTACCGTTGGAACCGGGAATACACGCCATACCTAACTGACCCTACTCAAGGTCCTCAGTAAGACGGTTCCCGCGAGTCACCTCAGTCAGCTGCTCCCTAGCAAGCCAACCCACTAACACTGCTTAGACGACCCTCGTCACCCATCGATGAAATACGACAGCAGATGCTTAGTGCAAGTCTCAAAGGGAATCTCGGTATCTACAATTTCGAGATTCCTTGACTTGGAGAATTTCAGACTGATCCGTCGGGATTGATTTTATGGACCTACCTCCAAGCGTAGTCCCAATCCCCGAAATGCGTTTTCAGTCTGTGGGCTTTGTTTGCGTAGTGAACAGTTATAAATCAAATAAAGTGAACACAAACAAAGTAAATGCCAAATGAATTTCACTTCTTATTCATTAATAATTTATTAAAACCTCGAAATTGTTCAGATATAGGTTACAATTCGCCTACCAAGATTGGCTACATAGTCACCTATTCTAACTTCTAGTGCCATGGACCGTTGCTAGACGACCACCCATGGTGACCGGCGTTTTTCGATGAATGGTTAATTGAAAAATAGTTAATTAAATTGGATTTAATTGACTTATTGTGTTGGACACAAGCCCAAGTCTAGTTGAGGGTGAACCTAAAGAGTCACACACAAATCATTATGAAATTGGTAGAATTAATTTGGAATTAATTCTAGAAGAAGCGAATTAATTTAATTGGATTAAATGAATTCAAGGAGAAAAATAAATGATTGGATCATTTATTGGGAAATCCATTTGATGGATGGTCCAAGAATTAATTAATTGTATTAGTTAATTTTTGGACTTAGAACCTATAAGTTAATTGGATTAATTTATCGGGTTTGGATTAATTAATTGATTGGATCAATTAATTAGAGTTTGGACTTATATTTTTGTAATTGAATTAAATAAACTTATGGGCTTCAATTGGATTGAGATTAATTGGATTAATTAATTCCCAATGGACTTTATTTGGACTTAATTTAATTAGATTAAATAAAAGTCCAAGACTAGTAGTCCTAGTCCATGGAAAAATTCAATTATAGCAAGTGAAGGAAGAATTAAAATCTTCCACATGTGAGACACATGTGACCAGCTGTTATATGGTTTGGTGGGTGGTTTTATTTGCTATAATGGTGCATGGTTATGTAGATAGTGGTGTGTGTATGTAGGTTGCTTTGGAAGTTGACAAGAGAAGTTGAATTTTGAATTCAACAACTCTACATACACAAAACCATTCACATAATTTGTAAGGACTTGGTCTTGCACAAATTTTTCATCAAAAAACTCTCCAAAATCTCTACAAATTTTCTCCATTTTTTGTTCATACCTTTTGGAAAGGTTTGAACTGAAACATTCCAAAAGCACTAATCAATAGTGTTCATTTGGAGTTGTTTGTTTCTTCTTTTTCTTCTTTTCTACTACTATATAGCAATAGTTTAGAGAACTCTTCCATGGTATGGTGTGGACAAATTAGAGGAGTTCTACTTTGAGCTCTCAAGTGGACATACAAGGAAGAAAAGAAGGAACAACGTTAGAAGCCGTTCTACGTAAAACGAACAAAGGTTGGTTTCTATTTACATTCTATGTATCTTTCATTTTTAATCCTTTAGCCACATGTCTAGCATCTTCTCCTCTTTTATTCATGCTCTTGACATGCACCAAACGCCCTGGAACTTCAAAGGGAACACCCCTTTGAACCCAATTTGAATTATGCTTTAAATTCACTTTTTTTCGCTTTCGTTGCGTTTTTGGGCCGTACCTGATTCTTTTAGTGGTATCAGAGCCCGGTTCAATGTTGTGGCTTTAAGGATTTACATGTTTTTATGTGTAAAGCATGTACAACGTGTTTAAAACTTTTTTGGAAAGCATGTTTTATGCTTTTTCTAGCATGATTAAATGTATGAAAGTATGTGTTAATTTTGCTTTTGAAATTATGGGTATCCATGCATTTTTGAGAATTGGATTTTCTGTAAATGCATGTTTATATTTCAGTATTTTATAGTAGAAATTAAAAAAAAAAAAGTGAAAAATGATGCCGGCCGCCCAACAAGGGCAGCTGGCGCGCGGGCGTCGGCCCGTGCACGCTACAAGGCGTGCATGCTCGCGCTTGAGAATAGAATTGTTGAATTTTCGCACGGCTGGGCACTGATGTATTATGTATGGGAATCAGACTCAGAGGTGCATAAGTTAAATTACAAGTCATGCATATATGTATATTATATTATGCAAGTACTGTTGTGTATTAAAGTTAAATTAGATGTCATGCATATATGTATATTATATCATACAAAGTTGTTGTTGTTGTAGTTAGTTAGGCCTAGTAGATAATTAAGATTAGGAGATTTGTGTCCAGATGCATGTATATATGTATATAATATACATTAGCTTAGTGATTGGAATTTGCTTCGTTTCGATAGAGTGAAATCAGGTGCTGCGCGGGCGCTCGGCGCGCGCAGCCGTCTGGGACGGCCGGCGGACAGCACTATTTTGTGTCCTTTTTTGTTGTTTTTTAGGAAAATTGAATTTTTCTGATTTTTGCTACTTTCTGAAATTATTAATTTTGGCATATTTTTATTTTTAGTTAAATTTGATTTTTCTAAAATTATTTTCATGCCTTAGATTATTTTGGAAATAGTTTCCAAACAAAAAATAATTGTTTGTACATTGGATGTATATTTGATATCAATATTTTTAATTGCATTATTAATATGATATTTTCTGCATTTTATTATGTTTATTGTTTTAGATATTGGATATCTATTTATTAATGCAGGGGATGTATTTATATGCGTGGCATGTTTATATTTGATATAAATGTCTTTTGTTTGTTGTTGATTTGATAACAATAAGGATGATCACTAGCCCTTTTTGGCCTATTTATGGTTTATTTATTGTTGGGTTGGGCCTACGCGCCTCTTTGTTTTTATTCCTTCTTTCGTTTTTAACCTTGAAATAATAAGGCTTTCTTCCTCTCTATTAATATACCGCCCACCCTCAACTTATGATTGGGGTTTCTTTTAAGTTGTAATGACAGTAGATTAGGTTGTGAGACTTTATTTTATTAAATGTAAGCTTCCGAGGAGATGAAGGTCCGGTGGCCGGAGCCCATGGTGGAAGGTCAAGAAGAACAAAGAAGGATTTTACAAGGCCCCATTAGAATGATAATGGGATGTAAATATTGTAATAGTGTAGCCCTACCCTAGTTTGACCATTGATCCACTGGGGGCTCAGTGGATCAGTAAATATTGTAATAGTGTAGGTCTACCCTAATAGGGGCGTGCTAAGTTTGTTTTGCATGTGCTTAAGTTTTTTATGCTTTGATTGTTAGAATAGGTGACCATGTAGCCAATCTTTGTAGGCAATATGTAACCTATGTCTAGACAATTTCAGGGATTTGATAAATTATTAATGAATGAAGAAGTGAAATTCATTTGGCATTACTTTGTTTGTGTTCACTTTATCTGCATTACGTATCTGTTCACTATGCAAACAAAGCCCACGGACTGAAAAATGTATTTCGGGGACTGGGACTACGCTTGGAGGTAGGTCTATGAAATCAGTCCCGTTGAATCAGTCCAAAAATCTCCAAGTCCAGGAATCTCGAAAATGGGTACCGAGATCCCCTTGAGACTTGCACTAAGCATCTGCTGACGTATTTCATCAACGGGTGACGAAGGTCGTCTAAGCAGTGTTAGTGGGTTAGCTTGCTAGGGAGCAGCTGACTGAGGTGACTCGCAGGAACCGTCTTATGGAGGACCTTGAGTAGGGTCAGCTAGGTATGACGTGTGTTCCCGATTCCAACAGTACAGGTCAAGTCCTTTGACTTGAGGAACTGCTGAGTTTACCTGTACGTCAGGGCTGTATCTTACATATGGTGAGAGATTGCCAAGAAACACTTGAGTAGTCATAAGCCATGTCTAGTGCAGCTCCGGTGTACAGAGTGACAATAGTTTCCAAGAAAGGTTCTGTCTCCTGTCAAAAGGCATTGACAGTTGAGTCTCACATATGCTCTATGTCCTGTCCATAAAATCTGTGGCCACAGTAACTGAACAGAAGGGAAGGTTTCCCGTGCGGCGTTTAGTAAGAACAGACCGACGCTTAGGTCCAAAATGGGTACCTGCATTTTCCGTGCCCTGGACCCTAAGTGGTGAGACCGAAGATAGAAGGACAAGTGTACTGCTAGAGCCTAAATGTTCATCCTCGAAAATTCACCTAGTCTCTAGTGCCATGGACCGTTGCTAGATGGCCACCCATGGTAGCGGGCGGATTCTAGGAATTCGACCAAGTCTAGCTGAAAGGTGAACCTAAAGAGTCACACACAATCCGCACACATTAAGTATTTAATTTAGAATTAAATATTGGAGAAATGGAATGATTAAATTGGATTTAATTGGGTCCTTAATTTTCTTGGAGAGAATTAATTCCTTTTATTAGATAAAAGGGATTAATCTAATAAATTAGATTTATTAGAAAATTAATTTAATGGGCCTAGAATAAATATTTATATTTATTATATTAATTTATTTCCCTTTGGAATATTTAAATAGGTTTTAAATATTCTATTAAATTAAATTAATGGTTGAGATTAAAAGGAGAGATGGATGGCTAGGATTAATTGGACTAGGTCAAATTACTACTTTGACTAGGTCAAAATCCTAGTCAAATTAGTCTTTTAGATTTGGAGTTTGAAGAGGATTAAACTCCTCCTCTATAAATAGTCCTAGCCCCTCACCATAAAAGAGATGATGAAACTCCAACACACACTCTCACTCGGCTTTCCCTCTCTCGTCCGCCTCTCTCTCTCTCTCTCTCTCTCTCTCCAAGTTTGTTCTTTTGTGTTAACAATTGAACAAAAGGGGGATTAATCCCGTTAATTAATAACGTGTGATTGATCCGTCCTCTCCTATATACTTGTTCGTTCGCTAGCACGACGTGCAAGATACGTGGGCGGATTGCGTGTCACAATTTGGAGAATCTTACATACGAGATTTGGTGCAAATCGGGGAACAACACGAGTACCGGTTAGAAGACGAAAACGACAAATCGTTTGAACACCAGCATGGAAGGATGATGCTATCCCTAGTGGAGAAGCTCAAAGATCTCCGAGCTGATCTTAGAAAAGAGACGTACATCGACGTGATCCTTCAGTCTCGTCCTCCCTCTTTTGACCCATTTATCGTGAACTACAACAAGAATGAGCTTGAAAAAGACCTTCATGAGTCGATAAATATGTTGGTCCAATACGAGAAAATGATTGAAAAGTCTATGTCGTCTATTTAGTGGGGGAGGCTTCAACCTCAAGAGCGAAAGGCAAAGGGGCCGGACGCTGGAGGAGGAATAAGGGTAAGACAGAATCAGCTGCTGCAAGCGCTCAGAGCGCTCCTGTTGCCATGCTGGGCATGGGCAATAGAAAGAGGAAGGTGGTTCCACAGTCAAGAATTGCAAAAGATATTTGCATATATTGCCGTGAAAAGGGGCATTGGAAGAGGGAACGTCCTAAACTCCTCTCCAACCAAGGTGTTACAATAGGTGACCATGTAGCCAATCTTGGTAGGCGAAATGTAACCTATGTCTAGACAATTTCAGGGTTTTGATAAATTATTAATGAATAAAGAAGTGAAATTCATTTGGCATTACTTTGTTTGTGTTCACTTTATCTGCATTACATAACTGTTCACTATGCAAACAAAGCCCACGGACTGAAAATGTATTTCGGGGACTGGGACTACGCTTGGAGGTAGGTTCATGAAATCAGTCCCGCCGAATCAGTCCAAAAATCTCCAAGTCAAGGAATCTCAAAAATGGGTACCGAGATTCCCCTTGAGACTTGCACTAAGCATCTGCTGTCGTATTTCATCGACGGGTGACGAAGGTCGTCTAAGCAGTGTTAGTGGGTTAGCCTGCTAGGGAGCAGCTGACTGAGGTGACTCGCAGGAACCGTCTTACGGACGACAATGAGTAGGGTAGGCTAGGTATGACGTGTGTTCCCGATTCCAACAGTACAGGTCAAGTCCTTTGACTTGAGCAACTACTGAGTTTACCTGTATGTCAGGGCTGTATCTTAGATATGGTGAGAGATTGCCAAGAAACACTTGACTAGTCATAAGCCATGTCTAGTGCAGCTCCGGTGTACAGAGTGATAGTAGTTTCCAAGAAAGGATCTGTCTCCTGTCAAAAGGCATTGACAGTTGAGTCTCACATATGCTCTGTGTCTTGTCCCTAAAATCTGTGGCCACAGTAACTAAACAAAAGGGAATGTTTCCCTTGCGGCGTTTAGTAAGGACAGACCGACACTTAGGTCCAAAATGGGTACCTGTATTTTCCGTGTCCTAAACCCTAAGTGGTGAGACCGAAGAGGGAAGGACAAGTATACTGTTAGAGCCTAAATGTTCATCCCCGAATATTCACCTAGTCTCTAGTGCCATGGACCGTTGCTAGATGGCCACCCATGGTAACGGGCGGATTCTAGGAATCCGACCAAGTATAGCTAAAAGGTGAACCTAAAGAGTCACACACAATCCACACACATTAAGTATTTAATTTAGAATTAAATATTAGAGAAATGGAATGATTAAATTGGATTTAATCGGGTCCTTAATTTTCTTGGAGAGAATTAATTCTTTTTATTAGATAAAAGGGATTAATCTAATAAATTAGATTTATTAAAAAATTAATTTAATGGGCCTAGAATAAATATTTATATTTATTATATTTATTTATTGCCCTTTGGAATATTTAAATAGGTTTTAAATATTCCATTAAATTAAATTAATGGTTGAGATTAAAAGGAGAGATGGATGGCTAGGATTTATTTGACTAGGTCAAATATACTACTTTGACTAGGTCAAATTCCTAGTCAAATTAGTCTTCTAGAGTTGGAGTTTGAAGAGGATTAAACTCCTCCTCTATAAATAGTCCTAGCCCCTCACCATAAGCATGATGATGAATCTCCAACACACACACACACTACAACTCGTGTGCTCTGTCCGTCTAATCTCGTCTGCCTCTCTCTCTCACTCTCCAAGTTTCGTTTCTTGTTCTTTTGTTCTTGGAACAATTGAACATAGGAGGATTAATCCCGTTAACTTAATAACGTATGATTGATCCGTCCTCTCCAATATACTTGTTCGTTCGCTAGCACGACGTACAAGATACGTAGGTGGATTGCGTGTCACAATTTGGAGAATCTCACATACGAGATTTGGTGCAAATCGGGGAACAATGTGAGTACCGGTTAGAAGACGAAAACGACAATCGGTAGGTTCCCATTTATTTTTCGTCGCTCTCTTTATTTTAAACCCTATGGCCTCCATGATTCTTGTATGCTTTTAATTCATGAGATACACCGAACACCGGGGAACTTCAAGGGCATACCCCTTGAACGAGTTATTTATTTTTCGTAAAAGCATGTTTAAATTCCGTTTATTTAAATTTATACCACACTTCCGCATTCGCGCTATTTCCCGGGACGATCTACAATCTTTCACAAGGTATATTTGATGTGAGCATTAACATGATTACTATTATGCTTCTTGGGTATTGGATACTAGCTGTAGAGCTCAAACCTGCAAATGGTTTGCAGGTGATGGAAAAGAGTAGAAGGCTAAGACAGAGATGGTTCTAAAGCTAGGCAATGGCTGGGCTATTGCCATAGAAGCTATAGGACTAGTAAGGCTTAACTATTAGTGATCATGTTATGATAGAGTTTATAGGTCACAATTATGTAACCTAGCATGATCAAATTATGTTTTTCTATTGTTGGACAATAAGGATTACATGTTTTTGATCAATGAAAGTTTCTTTTATTTGACAAAGAATGGTTATTCTTGTCTGCTAGGTTGTTTGAATAATTATTTCAATACTATCCCATAATTAGATTATGAATGCTCAAAACAAATTATATAATGAATAATCAAGAAAAACTCACAGATTTGGCATGCAAAGCTAGGTCACATTCCTCTACATAGGATAAGAGGTTAGTAGATTCAATGAGTCTAGCAATAGACAATTTGAGCCTGCTAGCTTGCAAGTCCTTCCTAAGCAGGAAGATGGCTAAGAAGCTCTTTATAGGAAAAAATATCCTTGCTAGTGATCTGTTGGATTGGATCCAACCAGACATCTGTGGGTCACTGAATACACAAGACCAGAAGAGGGTTCACAAGTCTAAGGGACTTTGGAAGGCACAGGGAATTAGATTTGAAGAGGGAACCAAACTGCTTGTAAAATTAACCTTCGATTAGATTGAGTGGTGTGTATTTACTGGGAGCTCTTGATGTATCTAAATGGGAATGGAATTCTTCCTCAGTAAAATTCTTCCTAGAATGCCACAATGGAACGACGTCTCTGATAAGGGAGGAATCGAACCTTGTTAGACATGGTTCGATTGGTGTTTCACTAAACTACCTTGGCCCATCTGGGCATGTTCTGAAGACAGTAGCCAAGTTGTAAAACATGGAACTTTCTAAAGATCGTGGCCCAGATGCCATATTGGATATGGCATGGCAAGCCTGTATCCTACAAAGTACTTGATTATGTGGGAGCTCTTGCATACGTTAAGGGACTAGTGGGAGGCAAACTAGGTTTGCACAGGTTCATGTATTGTCCTAAGGAAAATTGGATTTCAGAGGATAACCGGTGTGAGGAGTAGCTCCTTGAGGAATCAAGTAGAGCGACACCTCAGTACGATATTGCAAACATCATTTGAAATCATGTTTGCTCACTGACTATATTCCAGTTCTCCTAAGGATGACCAGAATATCTTAGATACCTCAGAAGTACAGGTTTCTGGGTCAGTCCAGTCAATTGGATTATATTCCAAAAGACATTAGGAGAAGCAATGTTGGACATTGGATCGAATCAATGGCTTGGAGCCGTGTGATTCGACATGGAATTCAAACTAGGTTTGAAACTCCATGTAACTGGAATATTCATTTTGATGAGTTCATGCGGGGTATGACTCGATCAGTAACGAGCTTTAGGGTCAGTGGGAGTTTGGTTGTGTTCCTAGTGTTTAAAGTGTGTAACGTCTTATTCATTTGGAATGAATTTAAGATGTTAGGAAACACTGAAACATGAATGTTGTTCACGCAATTCTCCATGAAAGGAATTGAATTCCTATATATTGGGTTAAGCTGTCTAAGATTCATTCAGGGTTGACAGACGAGGAAGCTTAGATGTTTGACATCCCCTACGTTTTTGCCGAAGGCAACATGGGTATGTTGTTTGGTGCATTAGACCTGATGTTGTGTATGCTTTTGGCATAATAACAAAAATCGAGTGTGTACCAAGGGGGCAGTAGACTACTATTGAGAATAGTCTTTAATACCTGAATAAGGATTAAAGAAGTGTTCTTGATGCACGTTCTATGGAGAGTTGATTTTGAAAGGCCATAGCGATACTAGCTTACAGGATCATGTGAATAATATCTAGTCTCAGTATGAACATATATTCAGGCTTAATGATAAGGTGGTGGCTTGGAAAGGTTTCAAGCATGACACCACGACGGACCATGAAAGTTGAATGTATGGTAACTTTAGAAGTTGCTCCGGAGAGAGGTTTGGATGAAAAAAACAAAATAGTTGGAGGTGGTGCCTAGCACGGGCTAGCCAGTAGTTACCTTGGAGGATAACAACATGGCTGTAGCGCAAGCTAAAGGACCGTGATCTCATCATGGATTCAGGAAAATTCTTAGACAGTACCATCTGCTTGGAGCAATGGTATGAAGAGGTGACGTGCGGTTGGACCGCATCATCTTGGCATAAATGAGGTAGACCCGTGAAACTGAGCCAGATATCGCAGATTATTCATGCTCGGATAAGTCTGAGAGACATGCGTGATTGGCTTTAGGTCAAGTGGAAGATTGTTAGAATAGGTGACCAGAAATCCAATTGGATTGGCGATTTTGGGTACTATTTAGCAATCATTATTAATGTAATATTGACTTGATGAATATATAGTAAGTATTCATCCTTGGAACTATGTGTTTGTTGTGCTTACTAATTATGTTAAATGACATTTTAACGTCACAACAAATGCCAACAGATCAATTGGATAACCCATGTAGTTGGGCTGTGCATTGGATGTCAGGTATGAAACCAACTTCTGAGGGTTGGTCTAAAAGTTCCAAGTCGAGGACCTCGAGATAGGACATCGAGAGTCCTACAGAGACTTGCACTAAGGATTGCATTCATTGGATGAGTGTCGTGTTTCATCGATGACAAACATTGGATGTCTACGAAATATTAGTGGGTTAGTTGACAAGGGTGCCAGCTAACTTAACTGACTAGTGGGAATCATCATATGAAATCCTTGGAGGCTTGGTCGGTATGACTGGAATTCCTGGCTCCGATAGTACGAGATTAGTCCTCGGACTTGAGGAATCATGGCAATCGCATGCATACGATGGTTGTATCTAGAATCTTGCAAGAGATGTCCACATCTGGGATACGTTCATCATAAACCTTATCCAGTACAATTGGAATATGTATTGAGAACGGTGGATTCCAAGATAGGATCCGTCACCTGTCAGTATATGACAGTCGAGTCTCCTATGCGCTCTGAGACAGTTTAAACTCTTATAAGTCTGTGGCCACAGCGATTGGTCGAGTAGGGGATGGTTTCCTACGTTGATCGATAGAGTAAACGTGTCTTGAGTTATTCAGCATAGTTGTCTAGTCAAGATGGGAATCGACGCCTAATTCCATGCCCTAGACTTAGACAGGAAAACAGATGATGGAAGGACCATACTCGTATGAAACTCGGGAGCCCAAATGTTCACGCCAACATTCACCTAGTCTCTAGTGCCATGGACCGTTGCTAGACGACCACCCATGGTAACGGGCGTTTTTTTATTAATGGTTAATTTGAAAATAGTTAATTAAATTAGATTTAATTCACCAATTGTGTTGGACACAAGCCCAAGTCTAGCTGAGGGTGAACCCAAAGACTCACACACAAATCATTATGGAATTGGTAGAATTAATTTGGAATTAATTCTAGAAGAAGCAAATTAATTTAATTGGATTAAATTAATTCACGAAGAAAAATAAATGATTGGATCATTTATTGGAAAATCCATTTAATGGATGGTCCAAGAATTAATTAATTGGATTAGTTAACTTTTGGACTTAGAACCTATAAATTAATTGGATTAATTTATCGGGTTTGGATTTATTAATTGATTGTATCAATTAATTAGAGTTTGGGCTTATGTTTATTTAATTGGATTAAATAAACTTATGGGCTTCAATTGGATTGTGATTAATTGGATTAATTAATTCTCAATGGACTTTGTTTGCACTTAATTAGATTAAATAAAAGTCGAAGACTAGTAGTCCTAGTCCATGGAAAAATTCAATTTATAACAAATGAAGGAAGAATTAAAATCTTCCACATGTGAGGCACATGTGACCAGCCTTTATATAGTTTGGTGGGTGGTTTTATTTGCTATAATGGTCCATGGTTATGTAGATAGTGGTGTGTGTATGTAGGTTGCTTTGGAAGTTGACAAGAGAAGGTGAATTTTGAATTCAACAACTCCACATACACAAAACCATTCACATAATTTGTAAGGACTTGATCTTGCACGAATTTTTCATCAAAAAACTCTCCAAAATCTCTGCAAATTTTCTCATTTTTGTGTTCATACCTTTCGGAAAGGTTTGAATTAAACATTCCAAAAGCGCTAATCAATAGTGTTCATTTGGAGTTGTTTGTTTCTTCTTCTTCTTCTTCTCTACTACTATGTAGCAATAGTTCAGAGAACTCTTCCATGGTGTGGTGTGGATAAATTAGAGGAGTTCTACTTTGAGCTCTCAAGTGGACATACAAGGAAGAAAAGAAGGAAAAACGTTAGAAGCCGTTCTACGTAAAACGAACAAAGGTTGGTTTATATTTACATTTTATGTATATTTCGTTTTTAATCCTTTAGCCACATGTCCAGCATCTTCTCCTCTTTTATTCATGCTCTTGACAGGCACCGAACGCCCGGGAACTTCAAAGGGAACACCCCTTTGAACCCGATTTAAATTATGCTTTAAATTCACTTTTTTTCGCTTCCGTTGCGTTCCCGGGCCGTACCCAATTCTTTCAATACCATCCACGTGCAATAGCCAGGTTTCCTCGCTAGGGGGAGGAGACGTACTTTGGGACATAAAGTCGACTAAGGCTTGAGCCTTAATAGTTGTTTGAGGGAGGTACGAGATATCGTACTCATTGAGCTTTATGGCACATTTAATTAACCGGTCTTATGTGTTCGGCTTTCCGATGACTTGCTTGAGGGGGTGGTTGGTACGTATCCCCACTGGGTAGGACAGAAAGTAAGGGTGCAGCCTTCGGGCGGTTATTACCAATGGGAAGGCTATTTTCTTGATGAGGCTATATCGTCCTTCAGTCCCATTCAGGACCTTGCTGACGTAGGATATAGGCATCTGGTGCCCGCCTTCCTTCCATAGGAGAAACGAACTTACTTCCTGAGGAGTGGCAACCAGGTAGACATACAATGTATCCCCTAGTGCAAGTTTAACTAGCAAGAGGAGACCAACTAAGTATCTTTTGAGTTCTTCAAAGGCTTTATGGCATTCTTTCCCCCACGCGAAGTCCTTGGCCTTCCTCAACACCTTGAAGAAGGGTAATCTTTTCTCAGCTGACTCAGCTATTAACCGGCTAAGTGCATTTATTCCCCGGTAAGCCATTATACTTCATTAACATTGGTGGTAGCCTTCATGTCCAGGACTACCTTGATTTTGATGGGATTGGCTTCTATCTCCTTTTTGGTCACCAATGAACTTAGAAAGCGTCCTTCTCATACACCAAAGGCGTACTTGGAGGGATTGAGCTTATGCGGTACTTTCGGAGGACTCTAAATGTTTCTTCGAGGTCCGAAACATAGTCCTCTGCCTTTTTGATTTTGACGAGCATATCATCGATGTATACTTCCATGTTCCTCCAGAGTTGGGGACGAAATATTTTATCTACCAGGCGTTGGTACATGGCACCCCCGTTCTTGAGCCCAAAAGGCATAGCTTTGTAGCATAAGGTCCCTGTTGAAGTGATGAAACTGACTCTTTTATGGTCTTCGAGCCAACATAATCTAATCATATCCTTGCGATGCATCCATCATGATCAGGAGTTCACACACAGAGGTGGAATCCAACAACTGATCAATGTGTAGAGAGGGCAGAAGTCCTTCTGCCAAGCCTTATCGAGATCCCAAAAATCTATGCCCATCCTCTGTTTCCCTCCAAGTTCGGGGATGAGAACTACATTTGACAGTCATTCCGAAAATTGGATTTCCTGAATATGGCCTGCCTCCACTAGTCTTTCTATCTCGGCTTGGATGATCTTGTCTTTTTTTGGACCAATTTGTGTCTTCTTCTAATTAACAGGCTTCATTGAGAGATTGATATTGAGATGATGCATTATGACATCTGGACTTATTCCCTCTAGATTCTAAGGGGACCAGGCGAATACGTCTAAGTTACACTTGAGGCATTATATCAGGTCCTCCTTGAGGGGTTCTTGCAGTTGGGACCCTATTCGAGCAGTCTTGCTAGGATTTCCTAGGCATAACTCAATAGTTAGCAGTTCCTCTACGGGTTGAACTTTGGCATGGTCCTCTTTTTCATGGAAAGTCTCCCCTTTGGTGTTAGAATAGGTGACTCGAAAGACAATTGGTTGGCAATTTTGGCTACTATTTAGCAATCTTTATTAAAGTAATATTAACCTGATGAATATAGTAAGTATTCATCGTAGCACTATGTATTTGTTGTGTTTACTGATTACGTTAAATGCCGTTTTAACGTCACAACAAATGCCCACAGACTAATTAGATAACCCATGTAGTTGGGTTGCGCATTGGATGACAGCTATGAAACCAACTTTTGAGGGTTGATCTGAAATGTTTCAAGTGGAGGACCTCGAAACCGGGTATCGAGGATCCTATAAAGACTTGCACTAAGGATTGCATTCATTGGATGAGTGCCGTGTTTTATAGGCGACAGACGTTAGACGTCTATGCAATATTAAAAGGTTAGTTAACAAGGGTGTCAGCTGACTGAACTGACTCGCGGAAATCGTCATATGGAAGCTTTCGAGGCTTGGTCGGTATGACTGAAATTCCATGCTCCGATAGTACGAGATTAGTCTCGGACTTGAGGAATCATAGCAGTAACATGCATATGATGGTTGTATCTAGGGTCTGGCAAGAGATTTCCGTATCTGGGATACGTTCATCATAAGCCATATCCAGTGCAGTCGGAATATGTATTGAGAACGGTGGATTCCAAGATAGGATCCGTCACCTGTCAATATATGTCAGTCAAGTCTCCTATGCGCTCTGAGACGGTTTAAGCTCTTTAAGTTTGTGGCAACAACGATTGATCGAGTAGGCAATAGTTTCTTACGTTGATCAATAGAGCAAACGTGTCTCGAGTTATTGAGTATAGTTGTCTAGTCCAGGATGGGAACCTACCCCCAATTCCATGCCCTAGACTTAAACTGGGAGACGGATGATGGACCGTACTCGTATGGAACTCAGGAGCCTAAACGTTCACGCCAATATTTACCTAGTCTTTAGTGCCATGGACCGTTGCTATACGGCCACCCATGGTGCCGGGCGTTTTTTCCGATTAATGGTTAATTGGAAAATAATTAATTAAATTGAATTTAATTGATCAATTGTGTTGCATACAAGCCCAAGTTTAGCTAAGGGTGAACCTAATGAGTCACACACAAATCACTATGGGGTTGGTAGTTAATTTGGAATTAATTCTAGAAGATGTGAATTAATTAATTGGATTAAATTAATTCAAGGAGAAAATAAATGATTGGATCATTTATTGAAAAATCCATTTGATGGATGGTCCAATAATTAATTAATTGGATTAGTTAATTATTGGATTAAGAACCTTTAAATTAATTGCATTAATTTATCAGTTTTGGTTCAATTAATTGATTAGATCAATTAATTAGTATTTGAGCTTATATTTATTTAATTGGATTAAATAAACTTTTGGATTTCAATAAGGTTTAAGATTAATTGAATTAATTTGGAACCTATGGATCTTGGTTGGTCTTCATGTAATTTGATTAAATCAAAACCGGTTAAAATTGATCCATGGCTTGAAGTCCAAGCTCTAGAGGTTGGAGCAAGTTGAGGAGGAGTTTTAACTCCTCCACATATGAAGGCCATGATGGTTCATGGAGAGATAGTGTGCATGTGTATGTAAGTTAGCCTGGGAGGTTAATTTTGGAGGTTGAATTTTGAATTTAATTTCCTACATACACAAAAACAATGCACATAACTTGTATGACATATACTTGCACAAAATTTCCAGGCAAAACACTCAAAAATCTCTGCAAATTTTCTCCTTTTGTGTTCATACCTTTCGAAAAGGATTGAACTAAAAAACATTCCAAAAGGCACTAAACAATAGTGTTGTTTTGGAAGTGTTTTTTCTTTATTTTCTCTTTTCTATCTAGCAATAGATTAGAGTATTTCTTCATAGTGTGGTGTGGACAATACTTAGAGGAATTCTACGTTGAATTCTCAAGTGAACGGAAGGAGAAACGAAAAAAGAGAACAACGCACGTACCGGTTCAACGTGTTATGATCAAAGGTTGGTTTTCTTTACGTTTTTCATGTATCTTTTGCTCATATCCTTTTAGCAACATGTCCAACATCTTTTCCTCTTTAATTCATGCTCTTGACATACACCGAACGCCAGGGAACTTCAAAGAGAACACCCCTTTGAACCCATTTAAATTACGCCTTTAAATTCATATTTTTCGCTTTCCTTGCGTTCCCGGGCCGTACCTGAATCTTTTAGTGGTATCAGAGCCCAGTTCGGCATCGTGGCTACAGGATTTACATGTTATAATATGTTAAGCATGTTGAACGTGTTTAAAATGCTTTCGGAAAGCATGTTTTATGATTTTACTAACATGATTATATGTATGAAAATATGTGTTAATTTTGCTTTTGAAATTATGGATAACCATGCATTTTACGAGAATTTGATTTTCTGTAAATACATATTTATATTTTAGTTTTACAGCAGAAATTTTAAAAAAATATTGGAAAACATTCAACAGCCGTGTGCTTAGTGCTGCCTTCCGGCCGGGCATTGGGCCAGCGGGCGCACAGCGCAGGCAGGCGGCTTGCACCATGCGCGAGCATGTGGCCCGCCGTCGGTCGGTCTGGGACGTCTGGGCCGTTTTGCATCGTTTTTTTGTAAAAAGTTTCTATTTTTCTGATTTCTGTTGTTTTTTGAATGTGGGGTAATTTTGGCATATTTTAATGTTTAGTTATATTAGAATTTCTAAAATTATTTTTATACCTTAGATTATTTTGAAAATGGTTTCCAAACAACAACAAAAATATGGTTTGTACATTGGATGTATAGTTGATATCCATATTTTTAATTGCATTATTAATATGGTATTTTTTGCATTTTAATTATCTTTATGGTTTTAGATATTGGATATCTATTTATGAATGCATGGTATGTATTTATTTGGTGAGCATGTTTATATTCAATATAAATGTGTTGTTGTTTATTTGATAAACAATATGGATGGTCACAAAGCCGATTGACCTATTTATGGTTTAATTTATTGTTGGGTGAGGTCTGCGTGCCTCTTTGTTTTTTATCCTTCTTTCGTTTTTAGCCTTGAAATAATAAGGCTTTATTTCTCTCTTTTAATGTACCCCCCGACTTATGATTGGGGTTTCCTTTCAGTTGTAATGAGAGTAGATTAGATTGTGAAGTTGAATTTATTTTTTGAAAATAAATGTAAGCTTCCATGGATATGAAGATCCAAAAGAGGTTCGTTGGACGGAGCCCACGATGGAAGGCCACAAGAAGAACAAAGAAGGATTTACAAGGCCCCATTAGAACGATAATGAGATGTAAAAATTGTAATAGTGTAGGCTTACCCTAGATTGACCATAGATCCACGGTGGGCTTAGTGGATCACTTAGGAATGGGCTTGTGATCATCCTAACAGGGGCGTGCTAGGCTTATTTTGCATGTGCTTATGTTTTATGCTTTGATGTATGGTGTGTTTGAATGCATCGTATTACGTTTAATGTATGAAACTTGAGCATGCAAAATACTAATAATGATGAGGTCTCGGTCTTAATACAATAATAAACTCTCACTTGGATGGTCCAAGTAAATATTGCGCCCAAAATGGAATTAAATCAAATGGTTTGATTATTCCAAGCTTTCCATCTGTAATAACGTAATGAGGAAGCTACTTTCATCTAAAGCGTGGTCTAACGAGTCGTGGCACGTTTTGAAATGAAAGAAAGCTACATTATTGTTACGAATAAAGGAATATCCTCTCGTTTCCCTGTCTCACGAGTCGTGGGGGGCAACAGTTGAGATATGATTCGGTTGATGGGTCGAGCCTTATGCTGAGTAAGCTGACTGAACTGACTCACGGGAATCGTCATATGGAAGCCTTGGAGGCTTGGTCAGTATGACTGGAATTCCCGTCTCCGATAGTACGAGATTATTCCTCGGACTTGAGGAATCATGGCAGTCACATATATATGATGGTTGTATTTTGGGTCTGGCAAGAGATGTTCGTATTTGGGATACGTTCATCATAAGTCTTATCCAGTGCAGTTGAAATATGTATTGAGGATGGTGGATTCCAAGATAGGATCCGTTACCTGTCAATATATGACAGTCAAGTCTCCTATGCGCTCTGAGGCGGTTTAAGCTCTTTAAGTCTGTGGCCACAACGATTGATCGAGTAGGCAATGGTTTCTTACGTCGATCAATAGAGCAAACGTGTCTCGAGTTATTGAGTATAGTTGTCTAGTCCAGGATGCGAACCTACGCCGAATTCAATGCCCTAGACTTAGACTGGGAGATGGATGATGGACCGTACTTGTATGGAACTCGGGAGCCTAAACGTTCACGCCAATATTCACCTAGTCTCTAGTGCCATGGACCGTTGCTATACGACCACCCATGGTGACAGGTGTTTTTTCGATTAGTGGTTAATTGGAAAATAATTAATTAAATGAGATTTAATTGACCAATTGTGTTGCATACAAGCCCAAGTTTAGCTAATGGTGAACCTAATGAGTCACACACAAATCACTATGGGGTTGGTAGTTAATTTGGAACTAATTCTAGAGTAAACGAATTAATTTAATTGGATTAAATTAATTCAAGGAGAAAATAAATGATTGGATCATTTATTGAGAAATCCATTTGATGGATGGTCCAATAATTAATTAATTGAATTAGCTAATTGTTGGATTAAGAACCTTTATATTAATTGGATTAATTTATCGGTTTTGGTTTAATTAATTGATTGGATCAATTAATTAGTGTTTGAGCTTATGTTTATTTAATTGAATTAAATAAGCTTTTGAATTTCATTAAGGTTTAAAATTAATTGGATTAATTTGGAACCTAAGGATCTTGGTTGGGCTTCATTTAATTTGATTAAATCAAAACCGGTCAAAATTGGTCCATGGCTTGAAGTCCAACCTCTAGAGGTTGGAGCAAATTGAGGAGGAGTTTCAACTGCTCCACATATGAAGGCCATGATGGTTCATGGACAGATAGTGTGCATGTGTATGTAAGTTAGCCTTGGAGGTTAATTTTGAATTCAATTTCCTACATACACAAAAATAATGCACATAACTTGTATGGCATATACTTGCACGAAATTTTCAGCCTAAAACACTCAAAAATCTCTGCAAATTTTCTCCTTTTTGTGTTCATACCTTTTGGAAAGGATTGAACTGAAAAATATTCCGAAAGGCACTAAACATTAATAGTGTTGTTTTGGAAGTGTTTCTTCTTCATTTCTCTTTTTCTATCTAGCAATAGATTAGAGTATTTCTCCATAGTGTGGTGTGGACAATACTTAGAGGAATTCTACGTTGAATTCTCAAGTGAAAGGAAGGAGAAACGAAAAAGAGAACAACGCACGTAGCGGTTCTACGTGTTATGATCAAAGGTTGGTTTTCTTTACGTTTTCATATATCTTTTGCTCATATCCTTTTAGCCACATGTCCAGCATCTTCTCCTCTTTAATTCATGCTCTTAACATACACCGAACGCCCGGGAACTTCAAAAGAAACACCCCTATGAACCCGTTTAAATTACCCCTTTAAGTTCACGTTTTTACGCTTCCACTGTGTTCCCGGGCCATACCCGAATCTTTCATTTGGGAGATTCGGGACTTCCCCACTTCCTTCCCCTTAAAGTGGTCTTTTCCTTTTCTCTTGCGGGACTCTTCGGGGATATCTCTGTGGACCCCCGCTTCTAGCCCTTACATATGGCCTCTACGTAGCATTTTCAAGATTATTGTCAATCTCCACCAACTTCCTATGCCCCCGGGCATGGGGAACTTGATATTCATGTAAAAAGTAGAAATGACTGCCTGGAAGGCATTTAGAGTAGGCCATCCTAGGATGATGTTGTACGGTGAGGGAGTATCTACAATCAGAAACTTTGTTAGGCAAGTCCTCCTCACTGAACCTTGTCCTAAGGAAAGAGGGAGAGTTATTGACCCTCTCGGATCGACTACTTCTCTCGCAAAATTGTACAGTGAGGTATCCATTTTCTCCATGAGGGCTTCTCCCAATTGTATTTGACTATACGCCTCCCCAAAGAGTACGTCTGTTGAACTCTAGAGTCTATGAAGACTCTGTTTACTTCATAATTAGCCATAGTGGTTGTGATCACTAGTGCATCATTGTGAGGGAGGATGACTCCCTTCTTTTTGCTCGGGCCAAACTAAATGTTGGACGCTCTGCCATAACATCCACGTTCTAAATTTCTAAAAAGGGCACATTTTCGGCCCCCGAGCCAATATCCTCCGAGCCCTAAGAGAGTCTCCCCCCATAGGCCCTCCTACTATCATTCGGATGACTCATTTCCTAGGGAGGTTTGTTTCCTCAAGTTGTATTGTGGAGGTTTATTTACATCCTTTTACCTGAGGGGGCTCAAGACTAGACTCCAACAGGGCTTTATCCTGGCATTGGTCCTTCTTTTGGTAGGGGCCCGTGCAATGAGACTTTTCTCGACACACAAACTCCTACAAATACCCATTCTGAATAAGTTGCTCAATTTTGTATTCCAAGTGTCGACATTCCTCCGTAGTATGTCCATAATCATTATGGAAGCAAGAAACTTGTCAGACTTAGGCCGCGTAGGGCCTTCCCTAGCACCACGGGGCCGTATCAGCAACCTCTTTCCTTTTACCACCATAAGTGGATAGGTGATAGGAGCGTTGAGAGGGGTATAAATGTGAGGACCCTTTTAAAAAGGGAGCTTCTAATCCTGGCCTTCTGTACTGGTCTTCTTGGTGGCTCCTTCCTCCCAGGTGTCCTTTTTCTTTTTACCTCGACCTCCCTTTTCGGAGGCTTAGGCTTCATCCATGTTGATATATTTGGCTGCTCTAGCCAAGAGGCTATCTAAAACTGGTGCCGACTTCTTGGCCAGGGACTTAAAGAAGTCCCCATCCAGGAGCCCTTGGGAGAAGGCACTAGCCTTGGCCTCCTGTGGGCCGCAGGGACCTCCAAGGCTGTGGTGTTGAATCTGTGCAGGTAGTCCCTCAGGGACTCAGTGTCCTTTTGACGAATAGTGAAGAGACTGAGGGGGGTTTTTGCAGTGTTTTCTGCTATTGGTGAATTGGTGGAGAAATAGCGAATGCAACTCCTTCCTCACTGATCCTGCCGGAAGTTGGTTGCACCACTACTATGCCGCCCTTGCGAACATGGTAACAAAAATACGCCATTTTATTCCGTCTGTATACCAGTGGAGAAGACTTACATTCTCGAACCGTGACAATTGCTCTTGTGGATCAGTAGTGACGTCATATTCAGCATTGGTTGGAGTCCGGCAGTTGGGAGGAAGGTTGTCTGCTATGACTTCCTCAATGAAAGGGATGCCACTTTGCGCCTCCAGCGGGATTCCTATCATCTTGTGCTGAACATCATGTGAGCTCTTTTGCAAGTGCGTCAGTTGAGCCTCCTAATGAGGGGGAGCTTCATTCCGCGCCAGGGGAGGAAGAATCGGGTCCTCTCCTAAGAGCACAGGGAGCCTCTGCACAGGAGGAGCCTCCTCGCCTTCCAGCGGTCCCCCTTTCGCTAGGGGGCCTTCCCAAGGCCTGAGGGCTACTGCTGCCAGAGGGACAGTGTTTACTGTCGTCATATGCGTCCATATGGCTTATGTGATCATTTGTTGGATGGCTGTCATCAATCCTGGGGACAACCTATCAGAGGAGGTGTCCGAAGGAGTACTGTCTCGAAGAGGGATCTACAAGGGTTCGGAGGGACCCGTGGATCCTGCCTCACCTCTTCCAGAAAGAGCTAGGGGAGCTCCTGAAACCACCTGCAATGCCTAATGGTCCATAAGGGTATCCGTGGCCTTCTTCTTGCCAAGCCCGCTGTTAGGGGTTTCCATAATCCCCACGTCTTAGTTTTGTGTTTCCACAGACGGCGCCAATTGATACGAGGGAAAAGAGCTTAATAGGGTTGACTTCCTTGGGCTTGAATTTCTGCAAGTTGGAAACGGGGACCTACAAAAAAAGCGTTAGTACTTCGACACTCAAGTCAGTAAGTAGTTGTGGTAAGAAACTTGAATGTAACACGAAAATAGTAATAAGTCGAGAGCAATGAGCATCAAGTGTGCTAGCTCTAATTCAGAGAGAAATTCGAGAGGTTAGAGTCTATAAAAAACATTACTCAATCAGCCAGCGAGGCTGGTATTTATAGGGGAGGTTCCTTGAGGAGGGGAATTCTTGAAGGGCTGGACTCTAGAAAGGTCAGTGGGCGTCCCTCCTAGAGTCCTACGGAACACGGCCTCCTAAAATCTAGAGGTGGTTGAGAGAATCCTGCCTGGATGAGGATAAAGTTGGATAACTTTTACCACTTCTTCTCAACCGGGCCGGATCTCCTTCTGTGGGACTTCCTTCTAGGGTCCTGGCTGGGTTCCCTATACCTTACTTAGGTGTCTCTCACTCATTTTTTGGGAGGCTTGGCCTACTCCTTCCTGTGGGCTGGCTTGAGATCTCCTTGGGCCACCGTTTTGGGCCTTACGCTTGGGGCAGTTCTTTTATGCTATATCATCCACAATATCCACACACTACAATATAAATATAGTTTTAGTGGCCAATTATTTGGGGAACTTTTAAAATTGGCCTGCAAAAAATAAATTAAGTTGGTTGTTTTTATTAAACAACCTTTATAGAGTTTAGCCCAATTTTTAGAGACACATATTTAGAGGCCCATCTGTAAAGTGAAGGACAAGCGGATCCGCCCGGGAGCGCGAGCGGAAGGGAGAAAGCTTAAAAAGTACGTAAATTTAAACAATTTAAATAAACGTGATCCCAAGGGGTGTACCCTTGGGTGCTCAACCGGGCGTTCGATGTAGAATGTATTAATAAAGAAGCATATAATACATAGGGCATAGAGAAAATGTAAATCTACCAAAGCGTTAAAAAACCGTTACCTTTGTTGATTTCACGTATGCGCGGCTACTTGCGTTGTTCCTTCTCCGGAATGTTCACAAAATCCAAACGTATGGATTCTCCAAAGGTGATCCACACCACACCGGAAGTAAAACACACGTTCTCCTTGCTAGAAGAAAATGGGTTTGTGAAGGAATTGGTTTTAAGAAGATGAACACTATGAATTAGTGTTCTTCTTAAAGCTTCTTTGTTCTTCCCTTTTGATCCAAGATCAAATGAAGAACAAATGTGAAAAAGGGAGAGAGTGGCCGAGAGTTAGAAGGCGAGAGGAGACCGAATTTTGATCTCTTTTCCTTGAAAAGATGAATTATGATTCTAGAAAACACAAGGTGTTGTATATACTCATATATATACATAATTAATGTGATTATTGGAATGTGTCTAGGTTCATCCAAGGATGTCTAGATACATCCTAATCAATCATCATTAATTCTCCTACCAACTTTTAAGGTATGATCAAATCATACCAAAAGGGAAGAGCTTGACTGGAGTTGATTTGTCTCTTTCCAAAAGAGACAAGTCAACTGCCACCTTGCATGGAACATGGCTAAATTTTGCTTCCTCCAAGGGAGCGTTTTCGACCATGCTCAATATGGGAAGAAGTCCAACTTTTTCCTATTCCAAAATATGAATTAATTCTCCTCTCAGGTCAAAATTTAACGGACCGAGTTTTATTGTAATCCAATTACGACGAACCCAAAATTAAATCCAATTTAATGTCCACTTAAATTATTCCCGTTGGTCTTTTAATCTAATCAAAAGATCCAACATCTCGACTTTTCATATTCAATTGATAAATCCAATTTATCGATTAAAAACGAGGGCCCGATACAATATCGGCCTATCCATCCAATGGACTATTCCTTAAGTAATCAAATTACTTATTTATCTTTCGAGATTGACTCCAAGTCAATCTCTCAACCTCTCGGTGATTTGTGTGTGACCCTTTAGGTTCACCCTTAGCTAGACTTGGGCCCGTGTCCCACAAGGGCCCGTTACCATGGGTGGCCGTCTAGCAATGGTCCATGGCATTAGAGACTAGGTGAACGTTGGCGTAAACATTTAGGCGCCGATTCCATACGGGTACGGTCCTTCCGTGTACCGTCTCCCGGCCTTAGTCTAGGGTATGGAATTGGGTGTCGGTTCCCATCCTTGACTGGGCATCTATGATTAATGCTCGAGACTACGCATGCTTCATTGCGTCGACATAGGAAACCATTCCCTGTTCGACCAACCACTATGGCCACAGCTTTAAACAGCATGAACGTGTCTCCGAGTGGATAGGAGATACCTCTGTCACATACTGACAGGGGACGGATCCTCTTCTTGGAACGCACCGTCCTCGCTACACATTCCGACTGCACTGGACAAGGCTTATAATGATCATCTTACAGAATGATCACCTCTCGCTAGATCCAAGATATAGCCGCCCTGTGTATGTGACTGCCATGCTTCCTCAAGTTTGAGGACTACTCCCGTATTATCGGAACCGGGGAAATCCAATCATACCGACCAAGCCTCCAAGGCTTCCATATGATGACCCCCGCGAGTCAGTGCAGTCGGCTCGACCCCAGTCGACCAACCCATCAAGATCGTGTAGGCGTCCCACGCCTGTCGCCGATGAAACACGACACTCATCCAATAAACACGACTCTTGATGCAAGTCTCGATAGGACTCTCGATACCCTGTCTCGAGGTCCTCGACTTGGAACGTTTTAGACCCAACTCTCAATCAGTTGATTTCATGACCACCATCCAATGCGTGGTCCAACTGCATGAGTTGTTAATCGTGGTCTGTGGGCTTTGTTACGATATAAGTAAAACACCGTTTTAACATATGTAAAATGAGCGCAACAAAGTAGGTACCAATAGTGACGAACACTCACTTTATTTATTACATAATAATATTACATTTACATCAGGTTGTCGAATAAGTTACAAATTGCCAAACTTATTGGCTTTCTAGTCACCTATTCTAACATAAAGAGCCAACAAAAGAAAACTTTTCAGCCCAATTTCATTTTTCAATTAAAAATGAATAACCAAAAAATAAAAATACAAACAAATGAACGATCTTTCTCAAACCAAAACACACACTACAGTGCTACAACACTTTTCTTCTTTTCTTCTCAGCTAAATCCATCGATGTTTTAGCTAAAATGTCTTTCTTTTTTTTTCATTCATCTTTCTATTCTACAAGAGCTCCATCTTCCACAATATCTGGTTTCTTGGTGTTGGTGCGGTGCTCGGCAATTTGAGTTCGATCTCTCACAATCATTAATTTCTTTATAATGGTAAGGTTGCTTGCAGTTTAAGAGAAATTTTTCACAACCGCCCATTAGATCTTGCTGATTTGTAGTTGTATTATTCTCTTTTTATTTTGCAGAATTGGGGATTTTACTAACTATTCAAACTTAGGGATTTTTCTCTAGCTAGAATGAGTAAATTCAGGTAATCTGCAAGACATTATTTGATGATTTTGTTACAAATTTGAAATGTAAATTTCCTTTTGCATGTTGATTTCTCAGAAAACTTTGTTTCCTAGTGAGTGTTTTAGTTATTTTTTTTTTTTTTTTGTAAATAGAGGTTCTAATTTTCATGTCTTACTGCTATGAAACGGAATTTTATATTATTGGAATTAAATTCTGCTCAGCAGCTGACAATTAAGTGTGAATTTCAGCTGCAAAATTTCTGCTGCTGAAAGTATCCTGTTGCAGAATTTTCAGCAGCAGAAAATTCTATGTGAAATTCTGCTGCTAGATTTTCTGCAGCAGAATTTCACACAAATTCTGAAGCAGACTGCCGAAAACTTTAAGCAGGAAAAAATTCTGCTGAAAGTATTCTGCTACAGAAATTTCAGCAGAAGAAAATTTTGCTGCTGAAAGTTTTGAGCAGCAGAAAAATATCTTTTGACTCTGTTCGGATCTCAAGCCCAAATTTTTTTATCAAGTTTTTCTTGATGCTTATTTGGCATCATGTGAGTCTTAGACTTTTACTTGTGTGCATACTGTGTAGATATTAATAGGCTATGGTTTGATGTATATGCAGGAATATTGTGTCAACAGTCAATTTGGACTGCAAATTGGAACTCAAACCTATAGCCCTGCAAGCTCGTAATGCTGAATAATATCCAAGGTACCCTACTCCCATGATTTGTCCGCTTCAAATGGTACTCTGATGTTTTAGACTCCCTGTAATCCTCAAGGTGCCATTTAATAATGATAGAATGCATTTGAGCTCCTCAGCTTTCAATGTAAATTTTGTTTGCTTCGGTGAGTTAAGTTGTAATTAGGGATAAATGCAATTTATCCCCATGTGATATAAAAAATGAGCAAATCCCCCTATGAGAAAATAATTAACAAATTATTTCCCTGTGTTTTAAGAAATGAAGCAAATTACCCCCTATCAATGGAAAACACAGGAGGTTAGTTTGCTTTATTTTAAGATCATAGGGAATAATTTGCTAATTATTTTTTTACAGGGGCTTTTTTTGCTCATTTCTTATACCATTGATGGTAAATTGCATTTATCCCGTTGTAATTATGATCTACTTCATGACTTCTTGTTCTAGGCCCTTTTTTCCTTCCTTGCTGTTGAATTTTTTTTTTTTTTTCCCTTTTTGTTATTGAATTAGATGCATAGGTCAACCAGAATGGAATTTGCGCCTTTGTAATTCTCAATAGAAAATGCATCAGCACATGTTGGAAGTTGATTGTGGAAAAAGGCTAGTTCTGTTATAGTGTCGGTTTGTACTTTTTGTGGTTTCTATTTTGTTTCCTTTGGAATTTGAAAGTAAAAGATCTACCGAATTTATGTTTATCTTGGGACATGACTGGTATATAGGAATAAAATTGAATGAGAATGAAATAAAATTGAGAATGGAATAAAAATAGGAATGGAATGATTTTGGTATGTCATTCATATGTTTGGTATACCAAAGGAATGAAAAAGAGATTGAATCAAAACTTTTCAAATTACTCATTTATATGTTTTCTAAATAATGAAACTTAAAAATTAAAATAAAAAACAACTAAGCTATGTCTCATTAATGACAAAAGAAATATTATTTTGAAATATTAAATTAATATAAGTTTATAATATATATATATATATTGTTGGACGTTATCATATATTTAAATTTTTTTAATAAATACTTATTGTTTGGTAAATGCTTATACTTATAGTAATATTTGATAAAATGCCTATAAAGATATTAATAATTTTATATTTTATTTAATAAAATATTTAAGAATTTATTTTTTTATATTATATATTTTATATTTTAGTAACACATATTTAAATATTTTATATTGATATTTATTTTATTTAATGTACTCAAAATAATATATAATTTTGTGGTTATAAATCTTGCAACTATAATTTTTTTTTTGAAGTTAAAGCGATGAATATTATTAATTGAAATAAATCGAATACAATCAATCTTGTCGACTATTACAATAATCACAACTTGATCAACAATATCACATAAACTAAATCTAAACAACATCTTACGATTACAGTAAACATAATCCTACTATACAGTAGACCATCCCCCCACGCATTGGAGGGGTTCGAACCCATGACCTCTAAAGTCATGGGACCTCAACCTTAACCAATAGGTCAAGATGCAACTATAATTTTATTAAGAGTTATTTTAGCAACATATAAAAAAAAATCTATTCTCAATCTATTGGGAATAGCTAAAACCATGGGTGAGTGACGGAATGCCTAATCCCATATTTATGAGAATGAGCATTCCCAAAAGAATGGCTATTGCTATTCCTAAATTATACCAAACATGTGTTTAAAATAAGATTAGAAATGTACTTTCCATTTCTAATCCATTCCATCGTACCAATCATATCCTTAAAGTGTATTTTATGCGATGTATATTGGATATTTACCCTTTAATAATGTGATTTGAGGGTTTTGCTGCTATGATTATGCGGATTAGAGAACCAAAAACAACCTTAGCTAGATTCTAGTGGTATTGTTGACGCAATTTTTAGAATTTGGGCTTTAGATATTTGTTTATTATTTACTGTTTATATTTGGTGATGTTGAGTGTTTGTACATCTTTCCGTTCTTCCTTAGTTTTTCCATCTCTGGAGATGCAAATGGGTGTTCAATGAGAGTTCATTTAAGATAACTTTCTTGTAAATTACTGTTCTCGTTGCTGCTTCAGATTTGCACAGGAGCCAAGAGCGAACAACAGTCAAAATTCGCTGCTCGGCAACCAATGAGAAATCTTTTTCTGCACAGCTGAAATTTTTGAGTAGCTGGATTTTCTGCAGCTGCTGAAGATTATTCCTTTTCCATTATAAATGGAATTGGTTTTTTCTTCTTGGTTATATACTGAAAATTTATATGTGATCGTAGAATATGATCTTTGCATTTTTTCTTGGTTTTGTCTTAGAGATATTCAAAGAGGCATAAAATGCAATTTTCCCCCTGTGATATAAGAAATAAGCAAAAAATCCCTTGTGAAAAAATAATTGAGAAATTAGCCCCTGTGATCTTATAATGAAGCAAATTATCCCTATGTATTTTCCCTTGATAGGGGGTAATTTGCTTCATTTTTCAAAATACAGAGAAATAATTTACTAAATATTTTTTCATAGGAGGTTTTTGCGCATTCTTATATCACAGGGGCGTAAATTCCATTTATCCCTATTCAAAGAATTAAAATTTGAGCTAGAAGAATTATATATGATGATAAGAGTTGGATCTATCTATCAAGGTAATTTCCTCATTTCTTCTTTTACACTTCCATCAATGTGGTTTGGCACTGAGCTATATGAAATATATATCACTCCACTTGTCCTTGTTGGAAGGCTCCAATTCTTAGAAAAGATTCAGGGGTTTGTTTTCTTTAAGAACCCAAATAGTTTCTCATCCTGTCATAGGAAGAAAATGGGAGCCTTCAGACAAGCTCAGTCAATCACAGTATGAAGTGTAACAAAGGCTCTGTTTGAAGTTTGTGGTTGCTTAATTCCAAGGTTAGTAGTTGGTGAAGTTCAGTAACACCTGATTTCAAAGTTTTTTCTCCTTAGAAAGCTTTTAATTATGCCTGTGTTGCTTCATTTGAGATTAATATGGGATTTTCATTTTCTCAAGATATTTCAATTAAATTTATGAAGGCTTAATTCTATTCAAATAAGCTTCTTTACCATATCGGCTCATCAGAAACTTATTTCTAAGGCATTCTTCCAATTTCGTAGTTTGCATTCTAGGTTGTGTTTGTGCCTATATGTGAAAGAATCGGGTACGGCCACCGAACGCAATGGAAGCGTAAAAACGTGAATTTAAAGCATAATTAAAATGGGTTCAAAGGGGTGTTCCTTCGAAGTTCCCGGGCGTTGGGTGTTTTTCACAGCATAAATAAAAGGAGGAGAAGATGTTGGACAAGTGGCTAAAGGAAGAAAACAAAAAGATACATAAAAATGTAAAGAAAACCAACCTTTTGTTTACTACACGTATAACTGGTACATGCATTGTTTCCTCTCCGTTTCTGCTTCCGTTCACTTGAGAATTCAACGTAGAACTCCTCTAAGTATTGTCTACACCACACCATAGAAGAGTGTATTCCTAAATCTATTGCTAGATAGAAGTAGAAAAGAAGAAGAAGAAACAGTCCAAAACAATACTATTGTTTAATGCCTTTTGGAATGTTTTTTAAGTTCAACCTTTCCAAAAGGTATGAATACAAAAAGGAGAATATTTTCAGAAATTCTGGAGAGTATTTTGATGGAAAAATTCGTGCAAGCAAGACCATACAAGTTATGTGAATGGTTTTGTGTATGTAGAGTTGTTGAATTCAAAATTCAACTTCTCTTGTCAATTTTCAAAGCAACCTACATACACACACCACTATCTACATAACCATGCACCATTATAGCAAATAAAACCACCCACCAAACCATATAAAGTCTGGTCACATGTGCCTCACATGTGGAAGATTTTAATTCTTCCTTCACTTGCTATAAATTGAATTTTTCCATGGACTAGGACTACTAGTCTTGGACTTTTATTTAATGTAATTAAATTAAGTCCAAACAAAGTCCATTGGGCATTAATTAATCCAATTAATCTCAATCCAATTGAAGCCCATAAGTTTATTTAATCCAATTAAATAAACATAAGTCCAAACTCTAATTAATTGATCCAATCAATTAATTAATCCAAACTCAATAAATTAATCCAATTATTTTAAAGGTTCTAAGTCCAAAAATTAACTAATCCAATTAATTAATTCTTGGACCATCCATCAAATGAATTCCCAATAAATGATCCAATCATTTATTTTTCTCCTTGAATTAATTTAATCCAATTAAATTAATTCGCTTCTTCTAGAATTAATGCCAAATTAATTCTACCAATTCCATAGTGATTTATGTGTGACTCTTTAGGTTTACCCTCATCTAAACTTGGGCTTGTGTCCAACACAATTGGTCAATTAAATCCAATTTAATTAACTATTTTTCAATTAACCATTAATCGGAAAACGCCCGTCACCATGGGTGGCTGTCTAGCAATGGTCCATGGCACTAGAGACTAAGTGAATGTTGGCATGAACGTTTAGGCTCCCGAGTTCCATACGAGTACGGTCCTTCCATCATCTGTCTCCCGGTCTAAGTCTAGGGTATGGAATTGGGCGTCGGTTCCCATTCTAGACTAGACAACTATGCTCAATAACTCGAGGCACGTTTGCTCTATTGATCGACGTAGGAAACCATTCCCTACTCGACCAATCGCTGTGGCCACAGACTTAAAGAGCTTATACCGTCTTAGAGCGCATAAGAGACTCGATTGTCATATTCTGATAGGTGACGGATCCTATCTTGGAATCTACAGTCCTCAATAAATATTCCGACTGCACTGGATAAGGCTTATAATGAACGTGTCTCAGATACGGACATCTCTTGCCAGATCCTAGATACAGCCATCATATACATGCGACTGCCATGATTCCTCAAGTTCGAGGACTAATCTCGTACTATCGGAGCCGGAAATTCCCGTCATACCGATCAAGCCTCCAATACTTCCATATGACGATTCCCGCGAGTCAGTTCAGTCAGCTGGCACCCTTGTCAACTAACCCACTAATATTGCATAGACGTCCAACGTCTGTTGCCGATGAAACACGGCACTCATCCAATGAATGCATTCCTTAGTGAAAGTCTCTATAGGACCCTCGATGCCCTGTCTCGATGTCCTCGACTTGGAGCGTTTCAGACCAACCCTCAGAAGTTGGTTTCATAGCTGCCATCGAATGCGCAGCCCAACTACATGGGTTATTCAATTGATCTGTGGACATTTGTTGTGACGTTAAAACGTCGTTAACGTAATCAGTAAGCATAACAAACACATAGTTCCAAGGATGGATACTTCTTATATTCATCAAGTTAATATTACTTTAATAAAGATTGCTAAATAGTATGCAAAACCGTCAATTCAATTGACTTTCTAGTCACCTATTTTAACAATCTCCCACTTGACCTAAAGCCAATCACCCATGTCGCTTAGACTTATCTGAGCATAAGTAATTTGCGATATTCGGCTCAATCTCACGGGTCTACCTTATTTCTGTCAAGATGATGCGGTCCAACCGCATGCCACATCTTCATACCATTGCTCCAAGCAGATACTGTCTACGAATTTTCCTGGATTCGTGATGAGATCTTGGTCCTGTAGCTTGAGCTACAGCCATGTTGTTATCCTCCAAGGTAACTACTGGCTCGACCGTGCTAGGCACCACACCCAACCATTGGATGTAGTTTTTCATCCAAACCACTTTACAGAGCAACTTCTAAACTTGCCATACATTCAACTTTCATGGTCCGTCGTGGTATCCCGCTTGAAACCTTTCCATGCCACCACCTTACCATTAAGCCTGAACATATGTTCATACTGAGACTTGATATTATTCACATGATCCTGGAAGGTAGTATCGCTATAGCTTTCCAAAATCAACTCTCCATAGAACGTGCATTAAGAACACTTCTTTAATCCTTATTTAGGTATTAAAGACTGTTCTCAACAGCAGTCTACTGCCTCCTCGATAAACACCCGATTTATGTCGTTATGCCCAAAGCATACACAACATCAGGTCCAATGCACTATACAACATACCCATGTTGCATACGGCAAAGACGTAGGGGATGTCAAACATCTAAGTTCCTCATCAGTCAACCCTGACTGAGTCTTGGATAGCTTAATCCTATATATAGGAATCAATTCATTTCATGGAGAATTGCGTGAACAACGTTCGTGTTTCAGTATTTTCTAACATCTTAATCATTCCAAATGAATAAGACGTTACACACTTTAAACACTAGGAACACAACTAAACTCCCACTAACCCTCAAGCTTGTTACTGATCGAGTCATACCCCGTATGAACTCATCAAAACTAATATTCCAATTACATGGAGTTCCAAACCTAGTTTGAATTCCACATCGAATCACACGGCTCCAAGCCATTGATTCGATCTAATGTCCAACATTGCTTCTCCTTACGTCTTTTGGATTATAATCCAATTGACTGGACTGACCCAAAAACCTATATCTCTCAGGTATCTAAGATATTCTTGTTATCTTTAGAAGAACTGGAATATAGTCAGTGAGCAAACTTGATTTCAAATGACGTTTGTAATATTGTACTGAGGTGTCGCTCTACTTGATTCCTCAAGGAGCTACTCCTCACACTAGTTATCCTCTGAAATCCAATTTCCCTTAGGACAACACATAAACCTGTGCAAACCTAGTTTGCCTCCCACTAGTCCTTTGACGTATGAAGACCATCCCACATACTCAAGTACTTTGTAGGATACAGGCTTGCCATGCCATATCCAATATGGCGTCTGGGCCACGATCTTTAGAAAGTGCCATATTTTACAACTTGGTTAATGTCTTAAAAAACATGCCCAGATAGGCCAAGGTAGTTCCGTGAAACACCGATCGAACCATGTCCAACAAGATTCGATTCCTCCCTTATTAGAGACACTGTTCAATTGTGGCGCTTCAGGGATAATTCCACTGAGTGAGAATTCCATTTTCATTTAGATACATCAAGAGCTCCCACTAAATACACACCACTCGATCCAATCGAAGGTTAATTTTGCAACCAGTTTGGTTCCCACTTCAAATCTAATTCCCTTAGCCTTCCAAAGGCCTTAGACTTGTGAACCCTCTACTGGTCTTGTGTATTCAGTGACCCATAGATGTCTGACTAGATCTAATCCAACAGACTATTAGCAAGCATACTTTGTCCTACAAAGAGCTTCTTGACCATCTTCCTGCTCAGGAAGGACTTGTAAGATAGCAGGCTCAAATTATTTATTTCTAGACTCCTTGAATCTACTAACTTCCTTAACTTATCTAGAGGAATGTGACCTACCTTTGCATGCCAAATCTGTGAGTTTTTCTTGATTATCCATTTCATCATTTGTTTTGAGCAGTCTTAATCTAATTATGGGATAGTATTAAAACAATTATGCAAACAACCTAGCAGACAAGAATAACCATTCTTTGTCAAATAAAAGAAACTTTCATTGATAAAAAAAGATGTAATTCTCATTGTCCAACAATAGAAAAACATAAGTTTGATCATGCTAGGTTACATAATTGTGACCTAACAACTCTATCCTAACATGATCACTGGCTAAGCCTAGTTGGTCCTATAGCTTTTGCAGCAACAGCCCAGCCATTGCCTAGCTTGAGAACCATTTCCGTCTTAGCCTTCTACTCCTTCCCATTTCCTGCAAACCATTTGCAGATATGAGCTCTACAACTAGTGTCCAATAACCAAGAAGCAGAATAGTAATCATGTTAAAGCTCAAATCAAATTTTCTTGGTTGGAGAGGAGTTGAGGATACTCCGTCTTCCAATGCCCCTTTTCACGGCAATATATGCAAACATCTTTTGCAATCCTTGACTGCCGAACCACCTTCCTCTTTCCATTGTCAATGCCCAACATGGCAATCGGAGCGCTCTGAGTGCTTGCAGCGGCTGATTCTGTCTTATGCTTCTTCCTCCTCCAGCATCCTGCCCCTTTGCCTTTCACTTTTGAGGTCGAAGCCTCCCCCACCAATACTGACGGCTCAGACTTTTCAATTGTTGCCACATACTGGACCAACACGTTTATCAAGTCATGAAGGTCTTTTTCAAGCCCATTCATGTTATAGTTAATGATAAACGGGTCAAAAGAGGGAGGAAGAGACTGAAGGATCACGTCGATGTACGTCTCTTTTTCAAGATCAGCTCGGAGGTCTTTGAGCTTCTCCACTAGGGATAGCATCATCACTCCATACTGGTGTACAGACAACCCTTCTGTCATCTTAGCTTCGAAAAATGCCTTCGTCGCAGCATATCTAATATGCCGGTCCGGTACCGCATAAACATCTTTCATATGGAGCATTATCGAGCTGACATCATCCAACCGATCATATTGCTTCTGGATCTCATTAGTCATGGATGCCAGTATGATGCTGCGGACCTTGCGGTTGTCCTCCTGCCATTCATTGAACGTCAAACACTCTTCTGACGAGGACCCCTCCGGCAAGATCCGAGGAAGAGGCTTATCCAAAACGTAAGCCTGGTCTTAGAAATCGAGGACAATCCTTAGATTTCGCAGCCAATCATTATATTTTGTTCCGTCAAATTTATTAGTCTCAAGAATTAGAACGAGTGGATTCTTAGACATCTATATTCAAAGTGTAAAGCAGAAATTTAGTAGATTATTATAATATTGAATTCAAGTTAAGACTTGGTCTTTAGTCATTAACCCCTCCCACTATTTCTTCAAAACGCCCATCACTCTCAAGTGGGGTTTTCGGGAAATAATTTCCTAGTGGGCTTGAAGTCCACAAACGCAATTCTCCATGCCCCGCTTTTACGATTCACATGGGAAAGGCTTTGTGGGAGGTATCCAATACCATTCTCATCCAATGAGATCCCCAAGATATTTTACCTCGCTTCTTCACATGATCCCGATGACTCCAAGCGAATCATGTTACTTAGCGTTAGGCCCGACCCATCAACCAAATGAATATCTCAACTATCGCCCCCCACAACTCGTGAGACAAGGAAATAGGAGCATATTCCATTCGTTCACAACAACAGTGCAGCTTTCTTCCATGCCAAACGTGCCACGACTCGTGAGACCACGAATGGGTGAAAGTAGCTTCCTCACTATATTGCTATGGATGGAAGGCTTGGAATAATCAAACCATTTGATTTTAATTCCATTTTGGGCCTAATATTTACTTGGACCGTCCAAGTGAGAGTTATAGTTTATTAAGACCGAGATCTCATCATTATTAGTATTTTGCATGCTCAAGTTTTAAACATTCAATGTAAATAGATGCATTCCAAACACATCATACATCAAAGCATTAAAACATTAAACACATGCAAAACAAGCCTAGCACGCCCCTGTAGGATGATCACAAGCCCGTTCCTAAGTGATCCACTGAGCTCGTAGTGGTTCAATGGTCAAACTAGGGTAGGCCTACACTATTACAATTTTTACATCCCATTATCATTCTAATGGGGCCTTGTAAATCCTTCTTTGTTCTTCTTGGGCCTTCCTTCGTGGGCTCCGTCCAACGGATATATTTTGGGCCTTCATCTCCATGGAAGCTTACATTTATTAAACTAAAACCTCACAACTAATCTACTCTCATTACAACTTAAAAAGAAACCCCAATCAGAAGTTGGGGGGAGTACATTTAAACAGAGAAAACAAGCCTTATTGTTCCAAGGCTAAAAACGATAGAAGGAATAAAAACAAAGAGGAATGCATGTCTCACCCAACATAAAATAAACCATACATAGGTCAATGGGCTAGTGATCATCCTTATCAAATAAACAACAATAAAACACATTTATATCAAATATAAACATGCCAAGCATATAAATACATCCCATGCATTTATAAATAGATATCCAATATCTAAAACAATAAACATAATAAAATGCAGAAAATAACATATTAATAATGCAATTAAAAAAATAGATATCAACTATACATCCAACGTACAAACAATTTTTTTTTTTTTTTGTTTGGAAACCATCCCCCAAAATAATCCAAGACATAAAATAATTTTTAAAAAATCCAATTTAACTAAAAATTAAAATATGCCAAAATTAATAATTTCATAAAACTAGCAGAAATCAGGAAAATCCAATTTTCTGGAAAAATGGGAAAAAACTGTTGCCCCTGCCGGGCAGCCGGCACCGTTTTTCACAACTCTTTCTTTTTTTTTTTTTTTTTTTAATTTTTGCTATAAAACTGAAAGATAAGCATGCACTTAAAAGAAAATCCAATTCTAAAAAATGCATGGATATCCATAATTTCAAAAGCAAAATTAACACATATTTTCTACACATATTATCATGCTTTAAAACATAAATCATTCTTTCCAAAAGCAATTTAAACATATTTTTCATGCTTAACACATAATAACATGTAATTCCTATAGCCACAACACTGAATTGGACTCTGATACCATTGAAAGAATCGAGTACGGCCCGGGAATACAACGGAAGCGTAAAAATGTGAATTTAAAGCATAATTAAAACGGGTTCAAAGGGGTGTTCCCTTTGAAGTTTCCGGGCGTTTGGTGTTTTTCACAGCATAAATAAAAGGAGGAGAAGATGCTGGACAAGTGGCTAAAGGAAGAAAACAAAAAGATACATGAAAATGTAAAAAAAACCAACCTTTTGTTTACTACACGTATAACCGGTACATGCGTTGTTTCTGAAGGACAAGCGGATCCGCCGGGGAGCGCGAGCGGAAGCGAGAAAAGTGCGTAAATTAAATCAAATTTAATAAACGAATCCCAAGGGGTGTACCCTTGGGTGCTCAACCGGGCGTTCGATGTAGGATGTGTAAATATTGGAAACAAATATTAAACACATAGGCCATAGATAAATATATATAATCAATCAAAGCGTAATAAACCGTTACCTTTGATTGTTTAGCGTATGCTTTCCGGCTACTTGCGTTGTTCCTTCTCCGGAATGCTCACGAAATCCAAACGTATGGATTCTCCAAAGGTGATCCACACCACACCGAAAGAAACACATGTTCTTCTTGCTAGAAAAGAACGGGTTTAAGAAGGAATCGATTTAAGAGAAGAACACTATGAATTAGTGCTCTCTTAAACTTACTTTGTTCTTCTTCTTGATTCAAAATCAAGTGAAGAACACAAGTATGAGAGAGGGAGAGAGGCCGGGAGTTGAGAGAGAGGAGAGGGGATTCGAAAATTGTCTTCTCTTTTTCCTAGAAAAAGATGAATAATGAATCACTTATGCTTGGTGTTGTATATTCTAATATATATATATATATATATAATTAATGTGATTATTGGAATGTGTCTAGGTTCATCCAAAGATGTCTAGATTCATTCCAATCAATCACCATCAATTCTTCAATCAAGCCTACCAAAATTTATGGTATGATCAAATCATACCAAAAGGGAAGAGCTTGATTGGAGTTGATTTGTCTCTTTCCAAAAGAGATAAGTCAACATACCACCTAGCATGAAACATGGCTGATTTTGCTTCCTCCAAGGGAGCATGTCGGCCATGTTTAAATAAGGGAAGAAGTCCAACTTCTTCCTATTCCAAAATAGGAATTATTTCTCCTCTCGAGTAAATTTAACGGATCGGGTTTTATCGTAATCCAATTACGACGAACTCAACATTAAATCCAATTTAATGTCCATTTAAATTATTCTCGTTGATCTTTTAATCAAATTAAAAGATCCAACGTCTCAACGTCTCAACTTTTCATATTTAATCAAAAATCCAATTTACCGATTAAATGAAAGCCCGATACAATATCGGCCCGTCCATCCAATGGACTTTCCTTAAGTAATCCAATTACTTACTTATCCTTTGAGATTGACTCCAAGTCAATCTCTCAACCTCCTCGGTGATTTGTGTATGACCCTTTAGGTTCACCCTCAGCTAGACATGGGCCCGTGTCCCACAAGGGCCCGTTACCATGGGTGGCCGTCTAGCAACGGTCCATGGCACTAGAGACTAGGTGAATTGGCGTGAACATTTAGGCGCCGATTCCGTATGGGTACGATCCTTCCGTCTACCGTCTCTCGGCCTTAGTCTAGGGTATGGAATTGGGTGTTGGTTCCCATCCTTGACTAGGCATCTATGCTTAATACTCGAGACCACGTATGCTTCATTGCGTTGACACAGGAAACCATTCCTTGTCCGACCAACCACTGTGGCCACAGCTTCAAACAGCATGAACATGTCTCCGAGTGCATAGGAGATACCTCTATCACATACTGACAGGGGATGGATCCTCTTCTTGGAATCCACCGTACTCGCTACACATTCCGACTGCACTGGAAAAGGCTTATGATAATCATATTACAGAATGATTACCTCTCGCCAGATCCAAGATACAGCCGTCATGTGCACGCGACTCCCATAATCCCTCAAGTCTGAGGATTACTCCCGTACTATCGAAACCTGGGAAAACCAATCATACCGACCAAGCCTCCAAGGCTTCCATATGATGATCCCCGCGAGTCAGTCCAGTCGGCTCGACCCCCAGTCGACCAACCCATCAAGATCGTGCAGGCATCCCACGTCTGTCGCCGATGAAACACGGCACTCATCCAATGAATACGACTCTTGACGCAAGTCTTAATAGGACTCTCGATGCCCTAGCTCGAGGTCCTCGACTTGGAACGTTTCAGACCCAACTCTTAATCAGTTGGTTTCATGACCACCATCCAATGCGTGGCCCAACTGCACGAGTTGTTATCCATGGTCTGTGGGCTTTGTTGCGATATAAGTTAAACGCCGTTTTAACAAATGTAAGATGAGCGCAACAAAGAAGGTACCATTGGTGACGAACACTCATCTTATTCATGACATAATAATATTACATCTACATCAAGTTGTCGAATAGGTTACAAATTGTCAAACCTATTGGTTTTTTGGTCACCTATTCTAACAGTTTCCTCTCCGTTTATCCTTCTGTTCACTTGAGAATTCTAACGTAGAACTCCTCTAAGTATTGTCCACACCACACCATAGAAGAGTGTATCCCCAAATCTATTGCTAGAGAGAAATAGAGAAAAAGAAGAAGAAACAATCCAAAACAACACTATTGTTTAGTGCCTTTTGGAATGTTTTTTAAGTTCAACATTTCCAAAAGGTATGAATACAAAACGGAGAATATTTTCAAAGAGTTTGGAGAGTATTTTGATGGAAAAATTCGTGCAAGACAAGACCATACAAGTTATGTGAATGGTTTTGTGTATGTAGAGTTGTTGAATTCAAAATTCAACTTCTCTTGTCAACTTCCAAAGCAACCTACATACACACACCACTATCTACATAACCATGCAACATTATAGCAAATAAAACCACCCACCAAATCATATAAAGTCTGGTCACATGTGCCTCACATGTGGAAGATTTTAATTCTTCCTTCACTTGCTATAAATTGAATTTTTCCATGGACTAGGACTACTAGTCTTGGACTTTTATTTAATGTAATTAAATTAAGTCCAAACAAAGTCCATTGGGCATTAATTAATCCAATTAATCTCAATTCAATTGAAGCCCATAAGTTTATTTAATCGAATTAAATAAACATAAGTCCAAACTCTAATTAATTGATCCAAGCAATTAATGAATCCAAACCCGATAAATTAATCCAATTAATTTAAAGGTTCTAAGTTCAAAAATCAACCAATCTAATTAATTAATTCTTGGACCATCCATCAAATGGATTCCCAATAAATGATCCAATCATTTATTTTTCTCCTTGAATTAATTTAATCCAATTAAATTAATTTGCTTCTTCTAGAATTAATTCCAAATTAATTCTACCAATTTCATAATGATTTGTGGGTGACTCTTTAGGTTCACCCTCAGCTAGACTTGGGCTTGTGTCTAACAGAATTGGTCAATCAAATCCAATTTAATTAACTATTTTTCAATTAATAATTAATCGAAAAACGCCCGTCACCATGAGTGGTCGTCTAGCAACGTTCCATGGAACTAGAGACTAGGTGAATATTGGCGTGAACGTTTAGGCTCCCGAGTTCCATACGATTACGGTCTTTCCATCATCCGTCTCCCGGTCTAAGTTCAGGGCATGGAATTAGGCGTGGGTTCTCATCCTGGACTAGAAAACTATGCTCAATAACTCGAGACACGTTTGCTCTATTGATCGACGTAGGAAACCATTCCCTACTCGACCAATCATTGTGGCCACATAATTAAAGAGCTTAAACCGTCTCAGAGCGCATAGGAGACTCGACTGTCATATTCTGACAGGTGACGGATCCCATCTTGGAATCTACCGTCCTCAATATATATTCCGACTGCACTGGATAAGGCTTAGATGAATTTATCCTAGATACAGACATCTCTTGCCATATCCTAGATACAGCCATCATATGCATGCGACTGCCATGATTCCTCAAGTCCGAGGACTAATCTCGTACTATTAGAGCTGGGAATTTCAGTCATACCGACCAAGCCTCCAAGGCTTCCATATGACGATTCCTGGAAGTCAGTTCAGTCAGCTAGCACCCTTGTCAACTAACCCACTAATATTGCATAGACGTCCAACGTCTGTTGCCGATGAAACACGGCACTCATCCAATGAATGCAATCCTTAGTGTAAGTCTCTATAGGATCCTTGATGCCCTGTCTCGAGGTCCTCGACTTGGAATGTTTCAGACCAACCCTCAGAAGTTGGTTTCATAGCTTGCGTAGCCCAACTACATGGGTTATCCAATTGATCTGTGGGCATTTGTTGTGACGTTAAAACATCGTTTAACGTAATCAGTAAGCACAATAACCACATAGTTTCAAGGATGAATACTTACTATATTCATCAAGTCAATATTTCTTTAATATAGATTGCTAAATAGTACCTAAAGCCGCCAATTCAATTGGCTTTCTGGTCACCAATTCTAACAATATGTTGTCAATAGATGTAAGAAGAATATACTTGTTCACTTTATAATGCAATGAAAAGGTACAAAATACTTGTGGATAAATCAAATATGAGTAAAATGCAAGAATTTTTTCATGTTCCCGAGAGTATCTACGCACCATAATAGCAGAGCTTTTTGAGCAAATGTTCTTGAATTCCAACACTCTTTCGGTTCCAAGAAGTTTGTTATTGTCTAAAGTCCATAAGGGAAGAAGGAATGAAAATAAGAAACTATCTTGTCAAAGTTTTTCTCTCATATTGAGTTCGTTTATGTTTTGTTTTATTTTTTCTCAAGAGATTGTGTTTGACGCAGCTTTTGATAGTTGTTTTCTTTTATCTTAAAATCTCGATGTTTCTTATTTGATATGCCAATAGAATTACTATATCTATGTTGAAATTCACGATGACTTTCTCACTTGACCTTTATGGATATGTTACTTTTGTAACAATAAATATATGACCTTTGTTTTATTACATGTCTTTGGTTAGATGTCCTTTGAAGGGTTTTAGTCGATTCCTTGATTCCGTTGACATTTTATGGAGGATGTCTATGTTCATCTCAAAGATGACCATGAAGTTGCTTCCCTACTTTTTGCAAATGATTGCTATTTAAATGATGATTGTTGTACCTGGTTATGAAAAGTTTTGTGTATCAAATTTAGTCATAAGTTTTTTGTTTAGTTAGGATATCTTGACTGAGTTTGGAGCTGATTACATTTTTGTTCAAGTAGTAATGATGACTGTTGTATCTGGATGTGGGGCACTTTTGTGAATTAGGCTTTACTGTAAAGTTTTTGGTTTGTTTATGATATTTTGATTGTGTTCGAAGTTGATTGCATATCGCGTTCAGGTAGTAATGAGAATATTGTATCTGGTTGTGAAGCATAACTGTGAATTGGGCCTTACCATGAAGCTTTTGGTTTATCAAGATATTTCAGCTGAGCTTGGAGCTGATTGCATTTTTCTTTTAGGTTGTAATGATGAGGTATAAAATTGCTATGGAAGCACTTATCAAGTAGGTGCCTCTTTTGAGATGTTATATAGCAACTCATTTTTATTTTGAGCCTCCAAAGATAAGGTATGGAGGCGATCAAAGAGCCTTTATAAAGTAGAAAAATGCCCCCATAACCTCTTTGTAAAGGCATTTTTTTAGAGTGCCTCTAGATTTTTTGCGACCGTAGCTATGGAGGTTTTTTTACTCTATTGCCTGTTTATGTATTAAAGGGCAATTTCCATAGATGTAGAGGCAATAAAATAGCCTAAAAAATCCATATTTTACTATTGACAATATTCACAAAAACCACAATATCCATAATAATACTAACATTTAAGGGTGGGGGAGGGGGGGAAGGAGTTTCAAATGTACACGGAGGTGGAGCAGGCAAGCGGAGTAGGTGGGAGCAAGCAGTGGCGGAGGTGGGAACAAGGGGAATCTAAGAGAGAGAGGAACGAGGGGGACAGTGGAAACGGCGGGAGTAGGCAGGAGCAAGCAGTGGCGGAGGTGGGAACAAGGGGGAATCTAAGAGAGAGAGGAACGAGGGGGACAATGGAAACGGTGGGAGTAGGCGGTGGATGTGGGAACATCGGAGAGAGAGAGAGAGAGAGAGAGAGAGAGAGAGAGAGAGAGAGAGAGAGAGAGAGTGAGCAAAAATCTGCTAAGTACCACTTTTATATTAACTTTTTGACACGGTTATTTTTTACCCGATCATTCCTATAACCGTTCCAAAGCAACAAAACGACACCATTTTTACAGAAAAAAGATGACATTTTGCTTCGTTTGGAACGGTCATATTATTAACTTTTGAAATGGTCATTGATTAGTGGAATCGTTCCCACGACCGTTCCAAACCTAATAAAACGACATCATTTTATCATAAAAACGACGACATAAAAATCCATATTACAAAACTATTTATATTTGTTAAAACCCGTTCCTATTTGAGTTCCAAGTAATTATTCATTTTAAAGAATAAATAAATAAAAATTAAGAAAAATTCATACCGGACACGTTAATGAATGGAGAAAAATATATAATGTGTGGATTAAGACAATTGAAAATACAAAATATTTCTCATGAGATTGATATATGTTCATTATATGAAGTATATTTGTATATTTAAATTTGTTAGTATTACACAGATGTAACTAGCATCTTACATTGTTATACTACATCGCCTAATACCCGTTAAAATTGTGATCAAACCGTTAGATATAATTAAATAGATAAAAGACTACATTTGATGAAGTTTTGAACATTTTGGTACACGGATATTGAGATATCGTATCTGGTTCATAGTAAGCAAGATTCAAAATGGTGCAATCGTCAATCAGGCCATATGATTTTAAATCAGACCATTAGATATATTCAAATAGACAGAATCTTATACGTGTTTAAATTTAGAATTAATCAAGCTCGTGGATGTTGAGATATCATAACCGAAACGTACACTAGACATTGTTTTACACATTTTGGAACAATTTTGCGTAACATTTGGAATGGTTCTTTAGAATTAGGAACAGTTATTTAAGTATATAACTAGGAACAAGTTTTGTAACATATAACCGTTCCAAGTTTTAATTTTTCCATCTATTTTTCAGAAGACGCAAAATAAAACTGTGTTGGAACTCTTTTTGGAACGGTCATTTTAACATAAAATTTAGCCGTTGTAACGTACTTGGAACAGGTATTGTAATACAATATTTTCTACCTGTTAAAGCCATGTCAATTTATAACTCACTTGGAACGGTGCTTGAAACGCATACTATTTTCCACAAATACAATATTTAGGAACGAGTATTGTAATACAAGTATTTCTAAGTACTTAAACCGTCTCAAATGGTACCTTGTTTTGGAACGATCTTTTCAACCATCCATATTTCAACAGATGTTAGACTGCATTTTGGAACGGTATGCATCTACCATTGCCGGGTTGTTCCAATTGTTACAAAAGCGTTTCAAACTGTTTTGCAATATTTTACCCGTTCTGCTTTTGGCACGATCGTAGGAACCCAACTTGTAACACAAGAATTGAAACGCTTTTGGGAACGATCTGGCCGGTCCAAAAACAAATAATGGAATATAAGAGGAGTATGACATCAACGGCGTGGATCCATTCCTCAATAGTTCCAATTATCATTCCTAATAGGAACGGCATTGAAACGGTCATAAAATCTGCCCCAAATCCCGATATTTTTATATTGGTATTCCTAGAAGAGTTGGAAGATGCGTTATTGTTACATTCAAATTTATATAAATAGTGTTGCGAAAATCCTCCGAATTCATGCAAAACAAAATAAAGGCTTAAACCATTCCAAATAGTAAAAATGTGTTCCAAATACAGAAATTATATTTTGACATAGACAAACGTAATTAGGAACGGTATTTGGTAGGTGAGTCAACTGTCGTGCTAATTAGGGACGGTTGCTTGCCAACCGTTCCTAAACATTAGAAATATCGTTAATTAGAACAGAAAGTGTCCCATTCCAAAGGCCGGTCCAATTTTGTCCAGCGAGTATATATTTTCGCATTCCAATTTTTAAAAAAAAAAAAGCATTTTGAAACCCGCGCTAATTCCTTCATTTTTTTTGTAGTGAAAATTCAAAAGTATAAGTTATAGATGAAAAATATGTTTTTCAACTTATTTTAACATAAATTGATAAATACTTAAACAGATTCTCACAAACACACTTCTATATTATAATACCAGTTATTGTGGCACGCAATACCTAGCGCATGCATATAGTTAGATTTACAAAAAAAAATATATTTTTTAAAAACAAAAACAAATAAATGATTAAAAGTGGAGCAAGTGATAAACATGAGTGAAAGTGTGGAATGAACATGATAGTAGATTAGCAGTCAAAAAGATGATTGGACCATTTTGAAATAAAAATGTAATTAATTAGATTATTGTGGATATTTAAGATATAATTGGTATTTCAAAATTTAGTATTGCGGTGTCACAAACTGTCATTTGTGAATGATAAGTGATTTTGTTTTCTTCATACACGTAGCCATTGTGACACGCCGTACTTACACGTATATAATCAGATAGATACAACACGAAGTTTAAAAATAAAAATCAATATACGATTAAAAAGGAATCATGTGACTAATATGTGTAAAAGTGGGGGATAAATATAATAGGGTATTGGTGATTAAAAAATAACGTAGACCATTTGAAATAAAGAAGTGATTATATTGGTAAAAATATTTAAGACTATAGTTGACATTTTAAAAAATTAGTATTGAGTGTTATAAATCACCAATTGACCCTCTGGGAAGTCCTCGTGTTGCACCCCTTTTAAAAAAACAGTGTAAGAAAGAAAAACTGTTGAGGTTCTCGTTGAGAATGGATTTTCCTCTCCATCCTCCACCGCCCGCCAATTCCCGATGTGCAAAGGCACCACTCCGGCCACCAGAGAGTTTACCCACCACTGTATCTTCACCATCTTCCTCTAACCAAACCTTGAACCCTTCTAACAGAAAGGAACCTGAACAACCAGCTGAAACTTCCTCATCTCAACCAGTATCTGCACCCCCCAATCAGTCATTCGAACAACGTCTTCTAGCATCTTCTCAACATGTTTGTTTTCCTACTTGGCTCAATGAATGGGAACCCCAAATCCCTATACATCCCACGGCGCCTCAAATTAGTCATACAAATTTGCCGACAATCAGTTTTCCCCAGACAGACATGCAACGAATTCACATATAGTGGAGGAAAACATTGATTATTCAAACGACTGGAATTACTAGATTCATACCTGATTTAGAGAGCCGTCTGATGCGAATCTGGAAATTGAAACATAGTATACAGAGCATTTTTTTGGGAAAAGGAAATTATAACATTAGATTCACAAATTCAGAAGATTACTTTGTTGTTTTGGCTGGGGGACCTTGGTTTCTTTTTAATTCTTACCTGCACATTCAACAACGGCACCCTTTTTTCATCCCCAGTATTGAACCCCCTTCTTCTATGTTCATTTGGCTCTAACTGACAAATTTACCTTTAGAATATTTGGATTTCCAAGCTTTGTTTGCTATTGCCAAATGTATTGGGAGACCTATCAAAAGAGACTCCCATACACAGCCTATCCAAGGGAAAATTTGCTCGAATTTGTGTGGAAGTAGATTCCTCCAAACCCCTTCCTCCAGCTATCATCCTTGATAACCATATACTAGCTATTGCTTATGAACTCAATACTGCCTTCTGCCATAAGTGTGGTACCATAGGACATTTTCAATCATTTTTCTTACAAAACCCAAACAACATAACACAACCCCTGCGACCAAACACAAACAACCCAACACGATCAGCGGAGGTAACTCATGGTGAACCGGAATGGATCATTGTAAATCGGAGAAGAGGACGGCGTGATGGCGGATCTTATCCCCCTACACACCTTCTATGTCACCATAATCCTAGGACCACTACCTCACCTTCCTTGTCTACACCAAATTTACAGACCCACAACAAACAGTGGGTCCAAAAATCTTCCTCCACAAATGTTTCTTCCACCACTTATAAGGAAAACCCATCACAGGAGAACCAACAAATCCCTCTTAAATCTTGTTTTAATTGACGAACAATTGCTTTAAATATGCAGGAACACAAAGAGCCACCAGCTCAGACGAAGACTAGTAAATTGGATGATATAAACACAAGGTATATATAGGTCCAAGGGGGATTTCAGAACAACAGCTACCGGATACTTAACCGACGACGACAATCGGAAACCAAACGATGAGAAATCTCCCCACGGACAAGCCACGTGAGCATAATTCCACATCAGCACCAAGTGAACCTACACCAACCAACCACGTCCGGACACCTGTGAGCTCACCAATTAACACGTTTCAACCCATGGTTTGTGATGAATCAACTACCCTAATGCTTAGATGAAGACACTGGAACCCCTGGTTTTTATGAAACCACCACAAATGAAAGACCCATGTGCCGAATCACGTGAGTACATCATGAGCCTACTCCCACATGGGTCCACAGAATCCACTTGGCCAAATAAGGATGATTTGTTGGTTCCAAATCAGCAACCTCATAGTTGCATTCATGATCTGACAGAACATAGCCACCCAAGCACGCTTACTTCCTTTTCTCCTTTTCAAATAATAGACGTTCCCACTTCCCAAAACACTTCTGCACAAATCTTAACCAAAAATGGCGCTTCCTCCAAACCACAGCGAAAATCTCCATGCATAGCCACCCCAGACTGTGTTTTCCCAGAATCCGCCATTCTCTCCGCCACCACCTCGCAGAATCCAACTACGTATACCCATGGCCATGAGGAATCAACCTTCGAGTTCAAATCCACCACCAGCCCAACCCCCTCTTCCAGACCTCGTACCTATGCCCGCCATACCAAATCCAATACCAACAACAAGAATTTGCAACCAAATGATTCCATTGGATCAAATGAATTTCTGTTCCAGCCTTTCCACTCAACGCCGCATCTTTTTCTCAGCCCTTGCACACCTCAAAACTCGATCATAGAGATATCACAAGAAAGAGAGGTCTTCGCCAGAGAGAGGGAAGCCCAGTTGAGAATGTACATCCATCCTCTTGAAAGAGACCTTCAGGCTTTCCTGAGATCCAGCCAGTACTCAAATGGCCCCGTGATGACGTCGGCACCCAACCAGCCGGGAGGATTACGCCAGAATTTACTCAACTTACCACCCTCCATAAATATACTAAGCTAGAACTGTAGAGGCGCTGGACGCCAGGAGTTCATCACGGCAGCCCGCGATCTCATTCATACTGCAGCCCCACAAATCTTTATCATTATGGACACTCGCATACATGTTGACCGAGCCCCTCCGATTATCCAACGACTGCCATTTACTGACTTTGTTATACTTTCTTCCATAGGGTATGTTGGAGGAGTATGGATCCTATGGAATGCGAATGAAACGAGGGTCCGACAATCCTAACTGGGTAGTCGCATGGTGCATGCTGAGGTGGACCATGGTCCGGGGGATAATCCTTTCCTCCTTTCAGCGGTTTATAACTATCCGCAACCTTCCATGCAGCACCTGGTACGGACTAACCTATGCGAAGTTTCTGATACTTTATATAATAGAGAATGGTTATCGGTTGGGGATTTCAATTGCGTTCTGAGTTGTGATGAAAAAATAGAGGGGCGGTTTCTACCTTCTAGGATTTTCAAATTTAAGGAATGCATGCAATACTGTAATTTGCTAGATCTGGGGTTTGTGGGGCATAAATATACATGGTCTAATAGGCAGTTTGGAAAAAAACTTATTTGCGAATGGTTTGATCGTGCTTTGGCTAATCTTGAGTGGTGTAATAGATTTCCTAATACCATTGTTAAACATCTGTCTACTAGTGCTTCTGACCACTCCCCTATCCTTATTGATACAAATCCTTATAGCTGCAGTAAGAAATATATATTTAGGTACGAATCTGTATGGGCTTCTTATACTGATTTTCATAAAATAGTGGTTGATTCTTGGGGGTACAATATAGTTTCACAACAGGACTATGGATTTAGGTGCAAATATTTTGATTTTATTAAAAAGGCGTGCATATGGAAACGTAGGTCCATAGGGAACATTGATCAACAGATTAGGGACTTAAAGAAGGATTTGGATGATATTAATAATAGGATTAGTTTGGGTCCAAATGATGCTCTCCTACAACAGGAGCATGATATTCGGTTTGCTCTTAACCGATTTTTTCTTTACAAAGAACAGTATTGGAAACAAAGATTAGCCCTTAATTGGAACCAATATGGTGATCTAAACTCTTCTTTCTTTCATAAGTACGCTAGTAGTAAGAAACATAATAACATGATCCTTGGTCTTAAAAAACCTGATAACTCATGGATTACTAATCCAAAAGAAATCATGACTCTTCGAAAAGATTACTTGCAGGCTCATTCAAATGTATCTAATAAGCCTACGGATTTCTCATTTTTTTCTGATTTATGGCCCTCCCTAGATGCTAATCAACAAGCTTCTTTAAACTTAAACATTTTGGATGAAGACATTTGGGCTGTGGTCAATAAAATTGGGTCTTTAAAGGCAGCTAGCCCTGATGGCCTACATGCACATTTTTATAAATCCTTTTGGCCAGAAATCAAGAATACTATTACCCCTATTGTTAAAAATTTCTTTGAAAATGGTTTTCTCCCTAATTTCATTAATGAAACTTCTATCATTCTAATACCCAAGAGACAGAACCCTATTGAGGCATCTCATTTTTGTCCTATCAGTTTGTGCAACGTCATATACAAGATTATTTCTAATATTCTTGTTGCTCGTATTCAACCGATTCTTAACAGTCTTATATCACCGTATCAAAATGCTTTTGTGCCTAATTGTCATATTTCGAACAACCTTTTCCTGGCTCACGAAATGATTCATATACTTAGAAGAAACTCCACTATATGGCCCTACAACTTGATCTAATGAAAGCTTACGATAGGTTAGAATGGGATTACATAAAATTTGTCATTTAAAAATTTAAATTCCCTCTGGAATTTGTGGATAGGATTATGGTTTGTGTTACTACAGTTTCTTTCACCCTGAATGTTAACAAAGATGTATCTCAATCATGGCGGGCCCTTAGAGGACTGAGGCAGGGTGATCCTCTGTCACCCTATATTTTTATTTTATATCTTGAACCTCTTATTTATAAATTATTTACAGAGAATAGGGATAAAAGAATTGATGTAATGTATTTTTCTAAGAATGAACATCCTTTGCCTATTCTTACTTTTGCTGATGACTGCCTTCTTTTTCTCAAACTGAATGAAAAAACTATCTCGAGACTATTAATACTTCTTAATAATTTCTCTGATATAACGGGTCAAGCTATTAGTTGGGATAAATCTAGTTTTTTGTTTTCTAACTATACGCCTTATAATATTTGAACAAGAATAGCTAAGGCCCTTAATCTCCCACCTAGTCCTACAAAGAATAAATACCTTGGTTTGCCTTTCACGACCAATCGTATCACCAAGGAGATGTTCTACGATATTATTGAAAAAATCGAGAATAAAATCCACTTATGGTATAAAAAACCACTATCTTATGCGGGAAGAGTTGTTCTGCTACGTAGTAGTCTTGTGTCTAGAGCCAATCACTACATGTCTTTGTTTAAATTACCGGCTGCAATCCACCATAAAATTACTTCTCTACAAAAACATTTCTTATGGAATGGTAAGCCTTCGGATAAGAAAATAAGCCTTGTTAACTGGAAAACAGTAACACTTCCAAAAAGGGAGGGAGGATTAGGCTTGAGAGACTCACGCACCCTTAATACAACTTATTTACTAAAGCTGGCTTGGATACTTCATATAGGTGATGATTCTCTTTTCTGTAAGTTGTTCAAGAAAACTTTTTTCCCTCATCAACCTTTCACAGAAGCTATATATAAAACTAACCATAGTTGGGTTTGAAAAAATTTACATGAACAAATTAAATTGGTTAACAAATCCACCCAATGGTTTGTAGGAAATGGTCAACAAATTCGGTTATGGGAAAACAAATGGATACAAAATTTTAGCCTTATGGAAATGGTTTATGATATTCACAGATTCCGTTTATCATCCCCCTTATGTCCATTATGTCAAGAGGATTGGGATTCAAGTGCACATTCTTATGCAAAATGTAAGTATTTCCTCCCTCTCATTCAAATTGCTATTCCTGAATTGCTCTCTCTAGCTACACATAATTTTATCAATCTGTTGCATTCTTGGAGGAAAAGACCTAAAAAACAAATGTTTATAGCTATTGCTTGCTGGTACATTTGGAAGGTACGTAATCTTGCTATTTTTGATAACAAACCCATAAACCTGGAACATATCTGGAGAATCATTAAACAAATCACACCTACTTGTTCTGCTACAAGCATTAGAGAAAAATATACTATCTGGATTGGTTGGGAGAAACCTTGGCCAAACTGGGTAAAACTTAACATAGATGGTTCTGCTATAAGCAACCCGGGATGGTCAAGAAGTGGGGGGATTTTTCGAAATCAGGATGGTAACTTCATTCTAGCTTTTTCTCATTCCACAGGTATAAACTCCAACTCCACGGTGGAAATCTGAGCGTGTAAAATGGGACACACTATTGCAAGATCTTATGGTTTTACACATTTAATTATTGAAAGAGATTCTCAACTGCTTTTTAATACTCTTTGCAGGCAAGCAGTTCCACCCAAGCACCTCGTGCAGATGCTGGGGGATTGCCGAAACATATTGACTGAATTTGAAGAAATTAGAATCACATTTTGTCTAAGTGAACCGGGTAGCTGACGCATTGGCCAAATATGCTGCAGCACATCACTTTGAAAGTTTTGTTTTTCAAGAGTGTCCGGTTTTTTTAAGAGAATTTTGCATCAGGATTTATCAAAATTGTATGCTAGATCATGTAAAAAATCCTGTAGTAGACTTCCCCAGCTGCAGTAGTAAATAAATAAAGCATACTTTTGTTCAAAAAAAAAATATATATCACCAATTAAAAAAATAATTCTTTTCTTTAGAAACATATAACTGAAATAGTGGATGAACGAGTAAATGATGAGTTAGCAATGAAACTATGGAACGCAATTTCTTGAAAAGTAAAATGACGAGAAACGTCAATGCCCGACTTCTTTTAGTGGACTCCTGAGTTATTTAATACTCAGAAATTGAAACTACGTCCGCATGCAGTGCACAACTTCTTTTCGAGGAACGTGACTCTTTCAAATCTCAGAAATGGTGTAGTCCAAATGCTGTTGGAATTGTGATTAATGAAGTTGGAATTTTATGGATTTTGTGGATTAATTAAGCCAGAAAAATTAATGCTCCTAGCCCTTTTCTTAATTATAAAATAGATTAAATTTTGTGTTTCTTTTATTCTACTACGTCCTACATATTTGGATTTGGCCGGACGTAAATTCAAGTATGTATAAACTTATGATGACCATTAACTCATGCAAGGATTTGTGGTTAACGTGCAATCATATAATTTAAGAAATCTATAAATGTCAGTTATCTATGCTCGAGTACAAAGTTTTGCTCTCTTTTATTTTCGTACCACCTTCAACATCTTTACTTCATGACCTTGTTGACTTGGTCATTGAAAGTCTATATAACTTGCACCTTTCCAATATAGTTCTAGAAATATTGTTACGCAGATCAGGTCTTGAATCAAACAAATTACATGATAGGTAAATCATGGGGTAAATGTTTTTTTGGTCCTGTAAGAGTAGGGTATTATTTGTTTTGGTACCACAACTTAGGTAAGTGACTGTTTTAGTCCCATAAAACACATTTTTCAGTTTTTTTTTTTTTTTTTTGTCTCAATTTCAGTTTTTTGGGTCCCAAAAATATCATGCTATTTTGGAACCAAAAAACTGAAAAACATGTTTTATGGGACCAAAAAAATTGAAAAATGTATTTTGTGGGACTAAAACAGCCACCTAATCTTACGGGAGTAAAAAAACTAATGCCCTAATCTTACGGGAGCAAAAAAACATTTTGCTCGGTAAATCATACTTTTCATGTGATTGGTCATCTTCCTTAACTGTACACTAATCTTACAGCAAGTATATTACATTTATCATATAATTTGTTCAAATCAAGTCAAACCCGACCGAAGTTAAAATTTCCCAATAATTCTATTGATTTTGGCTTTACAAGTCACTTTTTGGAGATTAATCTTATCTAATCGTATTTGGATCTTTCAAATTTTGAATGATGACTTCAATGGACTTTCTAAATTAGCCAAACATAAAATAAGATAGGTGCAATACTTCCTAACTTACAAGTGTCGAATACATGAATTAAAAATGAATGCTTCGAGTCCTCCAAACTGTAGAACAACATGCTCCTTGAATTTAATTAGCTATATCAGTTTTCCACATAGTTTGAGTCCCAAAAGATGGCTGCCATTTCATTCCTCACTCTCACAACCCTATTTGCCTTGGTAAGCTCCCAAGAAATGCAGTTTCATGATTGTTATCCCAATTACAGAAGTGACAGCTTATACAGGGTTAATTATCTCGACACCCTCCTCCCTTCTCTCTCCTCAAACATCGGCGACGACGGATTCTACGCGGCCTCCGACGGTCTAGCCAACGCAATTGTGCTATGCAGAGGTGATCTTCAGCTGGAAGAGTGTCGTAGTTGCGTCAGCATCATCGCAAATGAGATCGTGCAGCTTTGCGGCAATCAGATGCGGGCTATTAGATGGCACATGAACTGCACGCTCCGGTACTCGGACGAGCCTATGCTAGGAACCATGTCAACTATTCCTAATACAACTGTGTGGAGTGAGTTTAACGTCACGAGCCCCGACAAATTCAAGGAGGAGCTGGGTGTGCTGATGGATGATCTCCGGGCCGAGGCAGCTTACGGGGGCTCTAGGCTTAAGGCTGCGGCCGGCAATAGGAGTGGGCCTGATGGTCAGACTATTTATGGAATGTCGCAGTGCACGCCGGATTTGTCTAATAGGAGTTGTGATAGTTGCTTGAGTCAGGCTGCACAGCTTACTCCGGCCTGGTATCCGATAGGGGCTCGAGTTTACACGCCCAGTTGCATTATTCGTTATGAGATATCACCCTTTTACAATATAACTAGGCTTCAAGAACCTCGAGATCAACCACGGAAACCGTCGTCTTCAGGTAATCATACTCTAATTTTTACAGATAATTGCACCGCCCTTCTCTTAAGTTTGACGTAATTATGTGCAGATCATATATAGTTTAAAAAATTATAGCTAGTATCCTGAATTTGTTTTCGTCTAACAAGGGGGTCCTCCCACTAGTCAAATTGATCGAAATTGTTGATATTAACAAAAAGAAAAAAATAGAATAAAAATCGATATTGACTCTTGATTGATTTATTACTAACTTATTGCAGGTCAAACAAATATTTTTTGACTAAACTACCCTTATAATGGTGAAAATATACCTTCTCAAATCCATTAACGTGTGACAATGTATAAGGGTAGTTTGATCTTTAAAAAATCTATTTGGTCTGTAATAAGTAAGTTTAAAGTCAATTGGGGGTGTAAATATGGATTTTCACCCAATTTTTTTTTTGTTAATATCAACAAATTCGATGAATTTTTGGTTAACGGAGAATGGTGTAATTATTCTTAATTTCAAATGTGAATAGTGTTAGATTGTGTCGATATTTAAATGCGGCATTGATTATAATGGCATAAACAAGAAATTAAACTAATTTGGGTACGTAGAAAATTGAAGTGATCTTGATATTATATCCAACGAAAAAAAAAGTGTCATCTGCTTGTTCATTTGATGTCAACTGATGATGTATGTATGTTACTCCATCCTTTCCATTTAACGGGTGTTGGTTTGTCCGACCTATTTTCATATGCTAATCATTGCTCTTAAAACATTAAGGGAGTTTTGAAAATTTTTGCTTAGGAAAAGTGATTTTTTGTTAAGAAAATTGTAAGTTGAAGATGAATCAAAAGTGTATGGTGTTTGTTAAAAAGGTAAAAAATAGATAAAAAATTAAATTGAAGAGTGTTTGAATTTTTTTTTTTCTAAAATAAATTAATTGATCAAAGACCGTTTCATTTTCATACATTACAAATTTACTATTTTTGCTTAATATTAGTATTTTGTCTTTTGTCAATAAGAACTATTTTTCCTCAATAAATAATAAAATTTATTTTAAGTAGTATATATATATGTCATATTTAATTTTTACAAGCATTTTTCATATATATATGATTATAGTATATATTGAAACTAATTAAAAATTGAATTTTGAACTTAATAATGCTCTCACTAAGTAACATAATCGTTCATTCATACATAATAAAAAAACTTGCATGATTGTCAATTTTTTTTGATTAATCATAAAAATTTAATTTGTATTTTTATATGATATAGGAATAATACTAGATAATATAGCAAATAAAATATAAAAAATTCTAAACTATTAAATATGTGAAAGTGTGAATTTTATTAGTGTTAAATTATTCAAATTATTTGAAAACTCTGATATCAACTTTTGATGTGCAATTTCAAAAATAAATTAAAAAAAATAAATTTGAATTAAGAATATTATAATACGAGTAAAGTAATCCAAAATAAAGTTGAATTTATTTATAAAAGAATCAAAGTAGTTAGAAGCAACCTTTACTAAAATTTTGGGTTTAAAAATGCTCTTTTAATAATTTCAAAGTAAAAATTGACATTCAAAACATCTCAAAAATATTTTATTTTTAAAATTCAAAAATTGAAAAGTATTTTTTCAAAGCTCTGTCAAACATTCTCCAAAGAGAGTCACGAGTACCATCTCATTATACATTGCAAGTATGATGGCCAATTGATCACTAGGTGTTTCAAACACTACAAGTAATGAATTTTTAATTTTTTTTTTTGTGAAAATTTAAGAATTTATTGACCATTATTACGACGGTCAGGTGAAAGTCTAAAAAACTGTTGAATATTTGCCATGGAAATCAATGTCCGTCGCAATATTTTGTGACGGGTACAAGAATCCATTGCCAAACGTCATTATCTCAAGAGAGGTGAAGTGGACTTTGCTAGCATATTTGAGCACCGAGCATAGTTGCAATATTGATGGAAATACTTTGCAATGAATTTTGTGACAAACATTTATGGAAAAAAGGAAAAAAGATCGTAAAAATCTTGCGACGAAAAATACCATCTCTAATTTTGGGACGAGAAATTTGTGGTGGATATTCTTTTGACAATGAATAAGAAATTATTAATACAAAATGCAATAGTATTTTGGTCCTGTATCCTTTTAATTGTTGTGATTTCAGTTATTTTTTAGCCGGAGTTTACTCTTCCATTAAAATAAAATAAAATAAATAAAATGTATGTGCATCTCACATGACCTTTTAGAATTATGGTTATTGTTCCTATTCTTCATTTTTGTTAGCATTTTTGTCATTCGACTTTTACAATAACATTTTAGTCCTATAACTTGTTAATTTTGTAAATTTAGCATTCTTCTTCATTGGAGTTCACCTCCAGTAGCGAGAAAAGTGAACTACGACGAAAAACAGAACTGAAATGATGAAAATTAGAAAAATACAGGACTAAAATACTAACTTTTGAGAAAACATTAAGCTTAATTGAACAACTCATTTTCTCGATTTTTCAGGGAAGAAGAAAGATGGTAATAAAACTCGAAACATCATCATTATTGCAGTTGTTTCATGTCTAGTACTGGTTGTTTGCATCGGCATCTTCGCTAGAAAGATCATAAGAAAGCAGAAGCCAAAACAAAATCCTGAGAGTAAGTTCGTTCTGCTTTTCCCCCCTCCTCGTTCACTCATCATTTTTGGATATATTTGGAGTTTAATGCAATTTACCTCACTGTAATATTGCAAACTAATAAATTACCCCTCTATAAAAAAGGGGTAAATGCTTTTTTGGTCCTGTAAAACTAGGACATTATTTGTTTTGGTACCACAACTTAGGTAGGTGGCTGTTTTAGTCTCACAAAATACGTTTTTCAGCTTTTTTGGTCCCAAAATATCACGTTTTTCAGTTTTTTTGGTCCCAATTTCAGTTTTTTTAGTCCCAAAATATCATGTTATTTTTGGAACCAAAAAAACTGAAAAGGTATTTTATGGGACTAAAAAACACTTAAAAACGTGTTTTATGGGACTAAAATAGCCACATACCTAATTTGCAGTACCAAAACGAATAATGCCTTAATCTTACGGGACCAAAAAAATATTTTGTCCCTATAAAAAAGTAGCATTTTACCTCCCTGTGTAATTTACTCATTTACAATATAACAAGAGAATTGATTGCATTTTCTGATATATTTGTAGTTTCCAGATGTTCTCAATTGGCTTTTACCAAATTTTATAGTTGATGTTGTCTCTAATTTTACTTTATGAAGCTGCAGATGATACTAGCAGTATTGATTCCATACAATATGATTTTGAGAAAATCAGAGCTGCTACTAATGATTTCTCCGATGCTAACAAGCTGGGGCAAGGTGGATTTGGAGCTGTTTATTGGGTACACTACAAAAATATAATTTTTCGTTACAGTTAATTATTATGATCAAAAGAAAAAAAATCATGGTGAATACAAATTAACCACTAGGTTATTAGTCGTTGTTTCTGTAAGTGTGGCCAAAACATTAGCTATGGCCAAAACCATGGCAAAATTTTTGGCTATGACTAAAAATTCATGGCAAATATTGACTAATTGTAGTCAAATTTTAAGTTTTACATTGGATTTGTTCAACCATGGTTAATAGTATTGATTCACCATGGTTTTTGACCCGTGATTATTTATAGTATAGCGAAATTTTTTATTTTTTATTTTTTTTTTGTATCCGTAATTCAACAGACATGGATGACTATCGTATTTTAAAAATCAAAAAACTTGTAAGGGTATTATGATTTGATCTCAGGGAAAACTTGTAAATGGCGAAGAAATAGCAGTGAAAAGACTATCCAGAAATTCAAGTCAAGGTGATGTTGAATTCAAGAATGAAGTGTTGTTATTGGTGAAGCTTCAACATAAGAATTTGGTTAGGCTCTTGGGTTTCTCCACACAAGGACCGGAGAGGCTTCTTGTATATCAGTTCGTGCCAAATGGTAGCCTAGACAACTTCATATTTGGTAATATTTTGCTCCTATTTTCTTCAATTTTTGGCATTATGGTAATTTAACTATAATCGTTATATAACGCTCACTTAATTTGACATTTAGATCCAGTCAGAGCTTCGACTATGGATTGGGACAAGCGTTATAAAATCATAAAGGGTATTGCAAGGGGACTTCTTTACTTGCATGAAGATTCTATGCTCCGGATTATTCATCGTGATCTCAAAGCTAGTAATGTCCTTCTTGATGAGAAGATGAATCCTAAAATTTCCGACTTTGGCATGGCAAGATTACTCTTGCTAGATCAAACTCAAGACAGAACCAACAGGATTGTTGGAACCTAGTAAGTATCGTCTTGTACGAGCTTTGTCTAAGTTGAGGAATTCACTCCACTCTTGCACACATACATACAGTTATAGTCACATCGATCAACACAATATCTATGATTCTCATAACCATTGCAAGTAGTATTGCTTCCGAAAAATACTTGTCCAAATTAATTGATCTATATAAATTCAATTATATAAGGCTTAAATATATTTTTGGTCTTGTAATTACGACACTTTGATATTTTTATTATTTATCTTTCTAGATTTGCGAAATAGTTTTGTAATTTTTTGAAATTTCAAGATTTTGGTCCTTTCGGTGCCCGATTCTGCATAATTTGCCGAAATAAATCATGTGACCCTAGCGATTTTGATATTTTGCAATTTTGGTCCTTTCGGTGCCGAATTTTACAAAAGTTGCCAGAATAAATCATGTGCCACGCCATCTTTTTTTTAAATATTCATCCATGTTGGCAAAAGTGAAACAATTAGAACAAAAGCTCCAATTTAAATGAAATGCGTGAGGCGCACATGATCTATTCCAAATATTTTTGCAAAATCCAGCGTCGAAAGGATCAAAACTGCAAAATGTCAAAAGGTTATAGGAGTACTTTTTTGCAATTCTAGAAAGATAAATAATAAAAATACTAAAGCGTGAAAACTACGTGACAAAAAATATATATAAGCCATTATATAATAAATGTTAATGTACCTGGGATATGATTGGTCAACTCTCGATTGGACACCAATCATCATGCCCCCTCTTTATTTCATTCGTTGTACGTACTTAACTTGGATGTTACAGTGGATATATGGCACCAGAATACGCAATTCATGGCCAATTTTCTGTCAAGTCAGATGTATTTAGCTTCGGTGTGCTGGTCCTGGAATTAGTAAGCGGCAAGGAAAAGATATTCCTTCTAAGTGATGACAATCCGGAATACCTTCTAAGTTATGTAAGTGTAAATCATGTAAACAAAAGTATTGGGAAAAATATTCTTTTAGTCCCGTTAAATAGGGTCAGACTCATTTTTGAAACCATTATTTATTCAGGTGTAGGTTTTGGTCCCATTAAACCCAAATTCAGGCTTATTTGATCCCAATAAGTAATTTGTCATGCTCTGCACATGACTTATTGGGACCAAATATGCCTGAATTTGGGTTTATCTGCTCCCAATAATTCTGAAATTTCTAACGGACATAAACGGAGTCAATAAGTCATTTGCTCTGCACATGACTTATTGGAACCAAATAAGCCTAAATTTGGGTTTAATGGGACCAAAACCTATATTTTGATAAATAATGATACCAAAAACGAGTCTGACGTTGTTTAACGGGACTAAAAAAATATTTTGCCCCAAAAGTATTATATGCATGAAATGAATTAGGGTCTAAAGAGAGCTACAATTTATACAGGCTTGGAGAAATTGGCACGAGGGAACAACAGAAAATGTGATAGATCCTGTTCTGAGGGCTACTTCTAGTTCCCAACTTGACATGTTGAGATGCGTCCACATCGCTTTGCTCTGTGTTCAAGAAAATGCAGCCGACAGGCCAACAATGTCTTCAGTTGTTCTAATGCTCAATAGCTCGTCCCTAACGTTGTCTATCCCTTCTCAGCCTGCATTTTATCTGTCCAATTCAAGAACCTGGGAGTTAAGGACATCATCAAGGAGGAGGTTAGGGCAACCTGCTTCGAACAATGAAGTCTCTATCTCTGAGTTTGGTCCACGATAGCTTGGGGTAAATGAGTAGTTATTAGTAGAATAAGATCTCTATTTATGAATCTATGCACTTTGAGAACACTTTTGTCTTTCTTGTTTCTGTGCGTGTTACCGACATATCATGGTTCAAATGATTCAGAGTTGTGGTGTACATAGAGATTGAAATAATGAAAGTTTGTGTTTGATTTTGATATGTTATTGTACATACAGTACAATCTATCTATGGTTATATTATAGAAGTGTGATTAGCTTGGAATATTTTATGTTTCTTAATATTTTTTGCAATGCCTAATATAATTAACTCTTTCCTAAAATATAAATTAATGAGTTTTGTGTATTACTAAATAATTCAAAATTAATATTTTATTAGATGTTAGCCAGATACAGAGTTGAATGGTGATAGGATTGTAATGAAAATTGGTAAGATTAATCTATCTATCTATATATATATATATAATAGAAAGTATGACGTGCGATGCACGTGCATTAAAAAAAAAGCGGGAATTGAAACGGTAACAGGAACGGTTTTTTTAATTTTTGGAACCGTAAATATTTCACTTGAATCTTTTGGACTGCAATTAGGAACGGTTGAGGAACGAAAGGCTATCCGTGGCAATAAGAGGCAATCTTAATTATTAGGAACGATAACAAAGATACCGTTCCTACTTAGGAACGGTTTTTGGCATATTTTCGTACTACCGTTCCTAATTACCTTTGTACGTATAAATTTATATTTTTTGCATTTGGAACACCTAATAAACTTTAGGAACGGTAGCATCGAAATTAAATCGGGCAAATAGGAACGGTAGTTAGAACACATTTTGGAATTGTCACACTATGTTATGGATACAATTTAGCATGGTATCTGGAATACATGTAGGAACGACAGGTTGTATACATTAGGATTGGTAACTGGAATACATTTTGTTGCGTGATTTAGGAACGATTTTTGCACCCTAACTTTGGAATACCATTTTGGACCGATTTTTGGTATTTTCTTTAGAACGAAAGCCTAACCACAAAAGAATTGATTTTGGAATATATGTAGGCACGGTAAGTCCCGTCTTTAGGAACGGTTGGCTTCTATTTTTGGAATGGTTTTTTCATCGTTATTGAGAACGGTATATATTTTTAAACAGTCAAATATAGGAACGGTATTTGGAGCTGCAATTGCCATCTAAAGTACCGTTCCTAACAGATGAATTATTAATTTTTTTTAGTAATAATTATTATCATTTCAATATAAATTTAATTATTAATAATATTTCGATTATATAATTAATATTTAAATATGAAAAAATGCATAATTTAGAAATAAATATTATATTAAATACGAATATTATCCGATTTAATTACAACATATCAAAATAAAAAAATACATAATCTACTCCTGGTCTGCATGTCCTTCATCATGCCCATCAGGTCCGCCATCATCTCCTCGAGGCGGACCAACCGACCCTCCATGTTTGACGAAGGCGCTGGCTCTGGCGGTGGCGGTGGCAGTGGTAGTGGCAGTGGTGATGGCGAGGTAACGGTCTGGCTGAGACCTAGGGCCTCAGAACCAAGACCAAATACTCGGCCCTTGTTCTTGCCCCCGACGCAAGTGAGCCACATTTGCTGCTCGATCTGTGCCACCGAGCCCTCTGATTCGGAAGCAGGATCCTCAGGATCGCACGGGGCCTGAGACTGATGATCCTCCATCATCTTCTGGAACATCTCCTGCAAAAATAATTACAATAAATTAGAAAATTTTCAAACATTTTAAAAAATAAAGTAGAATGTATTAATTACAACTTACCGCCACCTCCGCTGCCCTCGACCCGCTCCAGCCGTCGTCGGCCTTCTTCTTGTAGCATCTAGATAATAACTCCATTTGCTTCACTGGTCCTCCTATAAAAAGAAATGGGAAACAGTTATTGCAATTTTAATTTAATAGTAATAAATAATTGAAATAACATTAGATATCTTACCAATTTCTGTTTGTGCATACCGATGGAGACAGATCCCCCGCGGTACACAGTAGCGGATGCGGCTGGGTTGGCTTTTCGATTCACCTTGTTCTTCTCGCACTCCTGCTTGAACTCTGGGGACTCCCAGTACAGGAGGAGCTGCCGCCACACCTCGTTCGCCAGCCATAGCGGCTTCTACAGGGACTGTCTGGCGAGGACGAACTTCTTCTTGAGGAACTTCCTCACCCAAACGTGGAAGATCTTGAACATCGACTCGTCGCGGCGTCCCACCAGTACGCCATCTGTATTAAAAAAAAATATACATATATCATTATAGTAGATTGTTAAAATATTTAAAAACAAAAAATAATTGTCGTTACCTTCAAACTCTCAAACCAGAAAAATTGGTGCTCTGGCGGCACCTTGCGCAAACTGCCCTAAGGATGGGGATAATGTCCTCGCACGACCGCGTACATGCACTCGTGGATCTTCCGATCAGAACTGAAATTATAAAATAATTAGTATGACATTAAAATATTAATTTAAATTATAAAAAAAAAATTAAAAATATAAATATACCTCACATCGGCGAGTGTGATGTACTGGCGCGCGGATGGTGGTGGGAGTGGTGGGGGTGGTGAAGGACAAGCGGATCTGCCCGGGAGCGCGAGCAGAAGCGAGAAAGCGAGAAATGGTGCGTACATTTAAATCTAATTTAAATAAACGAATCCCAAGGGGTGTACCCTTGGGTGCTCAACCGGGCGTTCGATGTAGGATGTGTAAATATTGAAAACGTATATTTAAACACATAGGGCATAGATAAATATTAAATCAACCAAAGCGTAATAAAACCGTTACTTTTGATTGTTTAACGCATGCTCCCAGCTACTTGCGTTGTTCCTTCTCCGAAATGCTCACGAAATCCAAACGTATGGATTCTCCAAAGGTGATCCACACCACACCAGAAGAAACGCACATTCTCCTTGCTAGAAGAAAACGGGTTTACGAAGGAATCGGTTTAAGAGAAGAACACTATGAATCAGTGTTCTCTTAAACCTACTTTGTTCTTCCTCTTGATTCAAAATCAAGTGAAGAACACAAGTGAAAAGGGGGAGAGAAAACCGAGAGTTAGAGGGAGAGGAGAGCCGATTTTTCTTCATCTTTTTCCTAGAAAAAGATGAATAATGAATCACTTATGCTTGGTGTAGTATATTCTAATATATATACATAATTAATGTGATTATTGGAATGTGTCTAGGTTCATCCAAGGATGTCTAGATTCATTCCAATCAATCACCATCAATTCTTCAATCAAGCCTACCAAAATTTATGGTATGATCAAATCATACCAAAAGGGAAAAGCTTGACTGGAGTTGATTTGCCTCTTTCCAAAAGTGATAAGTCAACATACCACCTAGCATGAAACATGGCTGATTTTGCTTCCTCCAAGGGTGCATCTCGACCATGTTTAATTAAGGAAAGAAGTCCAACTTCTTCCTATTCCAAAATAGGAACTATTTCTCCTCTCGGGTAAAATTTAACGGACCAGGTTTTATCGTAATCCAATTACGACGAACCCAATATTAAATCCAATTTAATGTCCATTTAAATTATTCCCGTTGATCTTTTAATCCAATTAAAAGATCCAACGTCTCAACGTCTCAACTTTCCATATTTAATCGAAAATCCAATTTACCGATTAAACGAAGGCCCGATACAATATCGGCCCGTCCATCCAATGGACTTTCCCTTAAGTAATCTAATTACTTATTTATCCTTCGAGATTAACTCCAAGTCAATCTCTTAACCTCCTCGGTGATTTGTGTGTGACCCTTTAGGTTCACCCTCAGCTAGACTTGGGCTCGTGTCCCACAAGGGCCCGTTACCATGGGTGGCCGTCTAGAAACGGTCCATGACACTAGAGACTAGGTGAATTGGCCGTCTAGCAACGATTCCGTACGGGTACGATCCTTCCATCTACCGTCTCCCGGCATCAGTCTAGGGTATGAAATTGGGCGTCAGTTCCCATCCTTGACTAGGCATCTATGCTTAATACTCGAGACCAGGTATGCTTCATTGCGTCGACACAGGAAACAATTCCCTGTTCGACCAACCACTGTGGCCACAGCTTGAAACAGCATGAACGTGTCTCCGAGTGCATAGGAGATACCTCTGTCACATACTGACAGAGACTTCTTGGAATCCACCGTCCTCGCTACACATTCCGACTGCACTGGACAAGGCTTATGATGGTCATCTTACAGAATGATCACCTCTCGCCAGATCCAAGATACAGCCGTCCTGTGCACGCAACTGCCATGATTCCTCAAGTCTGAGGATTACTCCCGTACTATCGAAATCGAGGAAAACCAATCATACCGACCAAGCCTCCAAGGTTTCCATATGATGATTCCCACGAGTCAGTCCAGTCGACTCGACCCCAGTCGACCAACCTATCAAGATCGTGTAGGCGTCCCACGCCTGTCGCCGATGAAACACGGCACTCATTCAATGAAGACGACTCTTGACGCAAGTCTCAATAGGACTCTCGATGCCCTGTCTCGAGGTCCTCGACTTGGAACGTTTCAAACCCAACTCTTAATCAGTTGGTTTCATGACCACCATCCAATGCGTGGCCCAACTGCACGAGTTGTTATCCATAATCTGTGGGCTTTGTTGCGATATAAATTAAACACCATTTTAACAAATGTGAAATGAGCGCAACAAAGTAAGCACAAGAAGTGACGAATACTCATTTTATTCATCACATAATAATATTACATTTACATCGAGTTGTATAATAGGTTACAAATCGCCAAACATATTGGCTTTCTGTTCATCTATTCTAACAATCTCTCAATTGACCTAAAGCCAATCACCCATTGACCTCAAACCCATCTTATCCGAATGCTGAGTATGGGCAACTTCTGACATGGGCTTCGTAAGTGAATCTGCTATGTTTTCTGCGGAGCTGACTCGGTCCATCCGAAAGTCACCCCTGCTAACCATCTCTCGGAACAGATGGTAGCGTCTAAGAATATGCTTGGATCGTGATGAGATCTCGGTTCCTTTGCTAGCGCTATTACCCCGTTGTTATCATGAAAGATAATTACAGGCTTAGCAATGTTAGGTGCTACATCCAACCCTCGGATGTAGCTCATCAACCAAACAACTCCTTAGCAGCTTCCAAAGCCGCTATGTATTCAAAACTCTATGGTGGAGTCCGCTGTGGTAGCCTGCTTGGAACTCTTCCAAGTAACCACGCCACCATTTAGTCTAAATACAAAACCATACTGAGACTTGGCATCATCGTCATCCGACTGGAAGCTAGTATCGCCATAGCATTCCAGCGTCAACTCTCCACCACCGTAGATCAAGAACATGTCCTTAGTCCTTTTCAGGTACTTCAGGATAGTCTTGACTGCACTCCAGTGTGCCTCCCCGGCACACGACTGACATCTACTTGTTACGCTCAAAGCGAAAGTCACATCAGATCTAGTGCACTGAACAACATATTATATGCTGCCTACGGTTGAAGCATAGGGGATGTCCAACATCCGTTTAAACTCCTCATCAATCTTAAGAGACTGCTTCTTGGAGTACCATGATTAAAGATATCTATCCTATTAAAGCATCTCCTATCCACACTAGTTTAACCCTTTTGAGTACCATTTTTATAGATAACCATTTATTACATAAAACTATTCTTTTTGCTAATTTCTTATATCACATGAAGTAAATTACATTTATTCCTATAATTGAATGTTCACTTCTTGCCTGTAACTGGCCTTACTAAAACATTTGATAGCAATCATCTATGTGAAATTCAGTTCATTTACTTTCAAATAATTATCAAAATTTGGTGGTTTTTGGAAAATTTGAAACTGATGCAGTTTCCATGCCTTCAGTATTGACAGGTTGTTTGGGTGAAGCATGATTTTTTTAAGTCGGAAGCGATAAATTTCTATTAATTGAAATAAAGTGATTACAATCAGTCCTGTCAATATTAATATTGGACAGACACAAATACAACAATCATATCGACACTATCACATAAACTAACATCTTGTTATTACAGCAGCAAATAAACCTACTATACAGTAGAAACAATATCATCCCACGCAGAGAATTCGAACCCATGACCTTTAGAATCATAAGGTCTCAACTTCGCCAACTGAGTTAGGCCTCATTGGCGGGGTGAAGCATGGTTACTAACTCACTGATCTTTGGGATGAAGCGTGGTTACTAACTCATTAATCTTTGGATTAATCCAGCTGTTGTGGCTATTTATGATTATATATTCCTGTGGGATGAAGATTTGTGGGTGCAGAATTTCCATTCTTGAAGGTACTATCGCATCACTATATGATATTGTATCTCTCTGCATGACTATTTTTTTTATTATTATTATTATTATTCTTAATCTATACTATTATAAAGAGAAGGGGTTTTATAGATACAAAGTGGTAGTTTTTTATACCACTACATCAAATTATTATAATACCAAAAATACCTTCAACTTCCCAACTCATGTAATTGAAATAACTACTCAATTAAGTCCTTTTAGAAAAATAATTCCATGCAATTACATGATTCAAAAAATAAATTTACTCCCATTTTGTTTAAGTTTATTGTTAATTGAAATAGCGATTACATATTAATTAGTATTTGTGTTGCATATATATATATATATATATATAATAATTACTATCAATATACCATATACTGTACAAAGTTTTAATTGTTAAATTAATTTGAGTAAAATATATATTGATAATTAATACATTAGAAAAAGTTATCATAGAGTTTTAGTATATGAGGTTGTAAAGAAATGATAAATTTTAATATACAGGAATAAATTATGAGTTTCAATAAAATAAAAAGCATTACTGAAAATTATGCGCGCAGGTACTGCATGATACAGTTTCTAGTGTTATTAGATGCAAAGATAGTTGTGCCGATTATTCTCCTTACAAGATTTTTTAACATTTTTCTTTTCTGAAAGAAATTTGTCATTTTGAAATTAATCGGAAGAAGCGTGATAAAGGAAGAACAGCTGGAGAGTTCAAAGGATTATCCTCGTGGTGTCATCCAAAGCTTAACAATCTTTTCTCAACACAAGAAACCTTCTAAGAAAGTTTTTATATTTATGTATCAATTTCGTCCAGATACTTATCCTTAATGAGCAAACAAAATTTTCTTGTGTATCATTTTTGTACCCATTTTGGTATTTATTTGGACAATATACAAATTTCTTACATTGTTCTCTTTATGCTTGAATGTGTGCAATATGGATTTAAAGCATTGTATTTGGGTTCCTGAGGTGTTCAATAGGGTCTTCCAATAAAGCTTCGTTATCGATCTACTATCTTTGTTAAAAACAGAAAAAAATAGAGATTGAATTGAAGATGGATTTAGAGACGGGATCACGTTTTCGTTATGGTAATGCAATACAAGAGGTCGAAAATCAGGTTGTTTTTTATGATGAAAATAACTTTTATGAAACAGAAATTGAGATGGAAATAAAGTAAATTTAATAATATTAACGACGGTTTGGAGATGGGACTAGAGATGGTCTCTGTTGGGGAGCTCATGAATATAGAGACGAATTAACAATGATTACAGATGGATTCAAGACGGATCTTGTCTAAGTTTGTTTGAAAACAGAGACGGTATTTAAGATGGATACAAACTATCTATATATATATATATATTTATACTATATATAAAAGTACGAATATACAAAGTATTTGTTCCCTATTGTGAAAGGGCAACTATGCCCTTACTTAAGTACTTCATTTAATAATAAATAAAAATAAAAAATTAGTTATAAAAGGATAAAATTCTAGAAAAAAAAAAAAAGTATTTAGTAGTTCTAATTGCTCTAAACTACTTAGAGAATGAATAATATATATATATATATATATCCAACTAAAAAAATAAATACGCAAATAGTATTAAAACTTTCTGTGGCACATTAACATTTAAATAAATCTAAACTGAAATCTATCTATATAGAAATATATATATATATAATAATAATGAATAAATATCAAAATTTAATTGCAGCTAACATTTATCAATCTGATTAAATTGAAAGTGTTGTTGAAAATTTTAAAAAGAGTGACTCTTACTAATTGATTTTTTTTTAATATTAATAGGTAAAAAACCCCATCCCCCAAACCCAAGAATTGTGATTAAAAAAGAGTGTAAACAATAATAGTAAATAACTAAAATTTAAAATCTTATTAATTATAGGTGTCATAAGACAAATAAAAGTATTTTGATGCCTTAAAAGGGTTTAGTCAATTTTGAGACAAGTTTTATCAAAAACAACTGACAATAAAAATAACATCAGGTATCATTTTTAAAAAAAAAAATTAGAAATAAAAAATATTGATAAAAAGTAGCAAAAAGAAAAATATAGTGTTGCATAATATATTACATAAAATATGCAATACGTTGATGAATTAGTGAACAAATATTAAAAAATAAATTTTTAAATGTAAAATTTGAAAAGAAAATAGCACATTAACAGATTACAAAAAGTAGTACACAATACATTGATTAATTAGCGAATTAAAAAATAATAAAAAATAATATTTCAAAGTACAATTCCAAAAAAGTAGCACATTAACATGTTAGTTGCAGACTGAATTTTAATTGTATAATTATATTCTTCACAAATAAAGCTTTTCAATCATTATAATAGATTGAAATTTTTATAAAACTCTATGATATATTTATAGATATATCCATAGAATTTTTTTAATTCTTTTACTTTATAGAAATTTCCTTATATTTTTAATTTGACTATTATAATAAATAAATAGCACCATAATGTATGAATTTTCTAAAGTATTATCTAATGAATCTAATTGTATATCAAGATCGAATTCACATATATGAATTAGATATGATGTTTTATTCTAAGTGGAACTAAAGAATAGAGCATACTTTAATAAAGTACTTTCGCCTATACGATGAAAGTATAAATTACTTTGTTTATCTCTTCACAATATCATAAATTTAAAATAATAATAATAAAAACGATTGAAATGGGTAGAGGTAAAGTATTTGATACTAAGGGTTTATTCAATTTGAATTAATTTTTTTCTTAAATATAACTAACAATTAACTAACTATAATATTTACCTCTAAAAATATATTTTTACACGCACATTGCAAGTCATACTTCCTAGTCTATCTTAAAAGCCCAAAGACGAATTTAACTACAAAATCAGCCATTGGACTTTCAGCTACAAATTTTTTAATGGAAAGTTTTCGTCTCTATTTTAATTAGATATGGAAACACAGGCTTCAAATATGGTAAAATTCGTCACTGAAACCCTGTTTTCTTGTAGTGAACCAAGGACAACAATGTGCTTCAACCCATTAATGAGAACTTCCTCCTCCCTCATTGTTCAAGTTCTTTGTTTATAGCCTTTTTCTTTACTTGCACGACGCCTCGTTTAGTGCTGGTACCTTCATCATCACCGAAATGGCTATGAATTACAATAAGACAACCAAAATCATAATTTTTAACACCAGGAATCTACTATTTATTCCCATTTGTGGAAACGATAAAATGTGTTGAAACAAACAACTAATTGATATAACACAATATGAAAAGCCATAAATGCAATTTAGCCATATGATATACGAAATGAGCAAAAAATCCCCTGTAAAAAACTAAATAGCAAATTATCTTCCTGTTTTGAGAATGAGCAAATTACCCCCTATCAAGGGAAAACATAGGGGGGTAATTTGCTTCATTTTAAGATCAGATGGAGTAATTTGCTAATTATTTTTTCATAGGAAGGTGTTTGCTCATTTCTTATATCACAAGGGGTAAATTACATTTATCCCAATATGAAAATCATTAACAAATACATTCAATAATTAAAAAAGGACAAGTATTGCTCTAACATTGAACAGATCTATAACAACTCCTCATGGATACATCAACAATAACATTAACTGTAAGGCAAAACTGCATTTTACGTCTCATAACTTACATTGTTTTTAATTTTAGTCCCATTAATTTTTGACGTAGCAATTTTAGTCCCATAAGTCCACATACGTTGCAATTTTAGTCTCATTGACGAAATCCGTTAAAATTTTAACGGAAGGAGCACGTCCATGGGACTAAAATTGCAACGTTTGTGGACTTATAAAACTAAAATTACAACATTTGTGGACTTATGGAACTAAAATTGCAACGTTTCATTATATGTGACTTATAGACTTAACGGAGCACATGCCATGCACGTGCTCATTCCGTTAAAATTTTAACGAATTTTGTCAATTGGACTAAAATTGCAACGTTTGTGGACTTATGGGACCAAAATTGCTACGCCAAAAATTAATAAGATCAAAATCACAAATAGTATAAGTTATAGAACGTAAAATACAATTTTCCCTTAATTGTAACAATAAAACTGAAAAGTACTCTTTATATTCTATGCCCTCCCCACTCATTGTACATCCAAGAAGCAGCTCATCTCTCCAATTGGACCACATAGAATGCTTGAAGAAATTCGGGATGGCACATTCAAATGGGTCCTTCCGCATCTCAGTACGAATATAATTGTGGAGTAGACGAGAAGCCATTATAACCCTCTATATAGGCTATATTGGACTTTGATAGGATAGTATGACGGGCTCTTCAACACAGGCTTATTTATTTATTTAATATTAAGAAAATTTAAAATAACAAAAATAAATATAATATAATAATATATATATAACATGTATGGTAAAAGTCGAACTCAGAGAGTTCGACTTTACCAATATTTTTTTTTTTTTTTGCAAATCCCAAAGTCGAACTCAAAGAGTTTGACTTCCATATATATTTTTATTATTATTATTATTATTATTATTATTATTATTATTTTTAAAAAAAAATGAGTCACGGGCTGCCAGCCCGTGACCTATGCTGCAGCCAAGCTCGTGACTGATGCAGCCTTGCTGCAGCATGCACCTTGCTGCAGCAAGGCTGCGCAGGCCTTGATCAGCAAGGCTGCTGCAGCAGCCTTGCTGCTTTGGGTCACGGGTTAAAAACCCGTGACCCTCTTCAATGTGGCTATATAAAGGTGAGGATCTCTTCAATGTGTAACATGCTTTTATACCAAACGTTATCTCCTATATTTCTTCCAAGAGTTTGAATTTACACTGAAGTTTATTGTAATTTTTCAAACTTTTTCACTCTACACCAAACGTTAGCTATTGTAAAATATGGACAGAAGACAAGTGTATGGTCCACGCGATGAAACCGTGTTGTCATCACAAAGGCAACACAGGTCTGATGAGGTGATTGATGGCGATTTAGATGAACCTTTAAAAGCACGACGTGCGGATGGTGCATTTTGGACACACTTCCAAAAGCATGCCCCACATCACAGGGTGTTGGCAGTACTACACGAAATGGAGTTTTATGGTGTGTACCGATGCGGCAGAATTGTGTATGATGCGCATCTTATCACAGCACTGGTTGAGAGGTGGCGCCTCGAAACACACACAAACTTCACCGTAGGGGAAGCGAATAACCCTATAAGACGTCCAAATAATTTGGGGACTCCCAATAGACGGACTTTCCGTCACCGAAGTGGATCGGGAGAGATCTACTACCGAATGGCAGGAATATTGTGCTCTTTATTTGGGCTTTCAGCCATACGAAGAGGAACTTAGGGGTTCGCGGGTGTCCATAAACGCAATTTTGCGTCACATTACACCAATCAGAATTGATGATAATACACCGTTCCCCAATGTCGTACAATACGCACGTTGTATGGCATTAATTTTTTTCGGTGGGGTGATGTTCCCTGACTCATCCGGGCATTTGGTATCATTACTATATGTCCAGAAATTAGAGGATATCGGCACCACCCGAAACTATAGCTGGGGCAGTGCTTTTCTCGCATTCTTGTACCGCGAATTATGCAATGCCAGCACCAAAGGCAAAGCCCAAATTGGTGGCCCGTTGCAGTTACTGCAGGTAACATTAAATATTTTATATTTGTCATTAACTAACTTATTGTAGTATTTTATTTTTGAAACAAGCTTATTATTTTACAGATTTGGGCTTGGTCACGTATCACACCAATAACACCCGGTCTTGGTGATGAACGTGTAACGATGGGGCCAATACAAACTTATAATAATCAGCTCTTTCCAATACCACCGTACGGTGCAACGTGGAACAAAAAACATAACTTCACCCGCACTGTACGGTGGACTGTCCGGGTATTTAGAGATATGCTAGATAGCATGACGGCTGATCAGGTAAACAAGACTCATCGTTATGCATATTTATTAATGAATATTAATTACCCACTAATTTAACATATTTGCTTTTATTTCAGTTTCTATGGCAGCCGTACGACATGAATTTGGAGAACATTCTAGCCCACTCAGATGAGTTCAACCCCCAGTATGTCCCCTAATCTTTTATGCCATTGTGGAAATGCATCATCCCGAACGGGTACTTCGTCAATTCGGAATGAGGCAAGACATTCCACAAGGTACAGACAGTCGGGAAATGAGCCTCCATAACATTTCCCGTAGAGCACGTGGGGGCACAGACTGGGAGACTCATCACGCGATATACATTAGTAGATGGGGTAGACGAGATAAAACGATTGTGCGCCGACCACCCATTTCCAACGGAAGAGATACAAAAAATGGATATTGGAATTGGTACGGTAGAATAATCGATTCGTCTCATCATCTACTGATAGACGTGTAAAGAGTGGCTATCAACCTGGGCATGCACCAACAATACAACATGTGGTATGTTGTGCAATAAAACTTGATTCATGTTACACTCATTTTCTCTTAGATTTAAATTCATTATTTTAAAATTGGTGCAGGAGCAATATGCAGAGGCCCTTTATCTAAGTGTTCAACCTCCACCAACCAATTTCGAAGAGGCTTTGCAAATGCATCAGCGGTTTATTATCGGAATGATTGAACTTCGTGAAATGCTTTCTCGTTTTCCGAGGGATAATCAGCCCGAACAACAAGCAGCGCCACATGATAATGCTCCATCTACGTCCCACAGACAAAGGAGAAGCAGTAGCGGAATGTCTACAAGTTCACTTAGAGGTGATGATACTATTGGGGCAGATATAGCTGGTCCATCCACAGTTCATACACCTCTAAATGTATATCAAGATTGCTACGTGCCTCCACCGCCCCAACAAAGTGATTGGTTTGATTCAGCTCCATACATGCCAAGCCAACAACCTTATTATGGACAGGTTGATCTTGACCTTGGCATTGGCACGAGTCAAACATATGCACCAGAATATAACATCTCACTAATTCCATTTCCAGCATTTAGTGCATATCGTGATTATGGAGAGTCTAGTTCTGCAACATCATCAAGTCAGTTGCATATGAATGCAGATAATGATGATAATGTTGAAGATGAACCAATACAAAATATGGGTGAAGAAATAAGAAGTCCTCGGCGCCAACAGCACCGACGCACTTGTGGGACGGGAGGTCATTTTTAAGAATTATAATTATTATAATTAATTTTTTAATTTTATTTTTTGATTTAAATATAATTTTTTTGATGTAATTATATTTTTTGTGTTATATATACTTTTTGTTGTACGTTTAAATATAAATTATACGTAGTAGTAGTAGTAGTAATAATAATAGTAATAATAATAATAATAATAATAATAATAATAATAATAATAATAATAATAATAAAATATATATATGGAAGTCGAACTCTTTGAGTTCGACTTCGGGATTTATAAAACAAAAAAACAAATTATTGATAAAGTCGAACTCTCTGAGTTCGACTTTTACCATACATGTTATATGTATTATATTATATTTAATTTTGTTATTTTAAATTTTCTTAATATTACATAAATAAATAAGCCCTTCAACACACCCCGATGCATTTCAATTAGACAAAGGTATGCTCAATGACATTACTTGTAGATGAGCGCCTTAAATTGAAAATTCCTCCATGATTTTTTGGGCCTGGAAGCTCCATTGTCCCGTTTGTTAACGTGATACCTAACATCTATATACACTACAAGAAATATAATATTTGGTTATGGTTAATTGTCATAGTTAATACTAAATAGTCGTAGTAAATATACTATAAGAAAAACATCCAATAGCAACAAAAAAAAAATCAGTGTTGAGCTAATTAACAAGTAAAATTTTCGTTGCTAATACAATATTTAATACAAGAAATTTACTTGCTAATAAATTTAGTAACAAAAATTTACTTGCCAACAAATTTAATAACAAATTATTTAAATTACATATTAAGTAGTGCATATTAGCAACGAGTATTTTACTTGCTAATTAGTTCGACGCTGATTTCAGCAACAAATTTTTCGCTGCTATTAAGCTATTTTTCTTGTAGTGATAGACATTGATCACGGCCACACAACGGTTGTCGACCGTGGTTTTTGCGAGAGTTGCTAAAACGTTTGTCATGGCTAAAAGCCATGGCGAATATTTTTACCACGGCTCTTAGCTGTGGAAAATAAATTTTTCATGGTGGAAAAGCTAATTTTTGCATCGATTTTTATTTAACCGTGGTTAATAATAGTTATTTACCACGACTTTTAGACATAGTCATAAAAAATGTAGTCAATAGTAAATTATTTTCTAGTGATATAGGGTAAAAAAGCCACTCCATCAGTGTATCCACGATCATATAAATCGTAATTATATGTACAATACAACAAGAAAGACGATAATCAATGTCTTTTTTAGGTCTAGATAGGGGGTAAAATGAAGCAAATTACCCTCTTGTGTTTTTCCTTGATAGGGGGTAATTTGTTTCATTTATACAGGGAGATAATTTGCTAATTATTTTTTTATATGGGATTTTTGCTCATTTCTTATATCATAAGGGGGTAAATTGCATTTATCCCAATGAATTTAATATCTTTATTGCATACCTCTAACATATTAACTATAATTTTATTCTTTATGTGTTAGGTAATGACCCATATTTTTATTTTGAGATAAATAGGTTCTTTTATTCATAGGAGAATGCATGTCATCATACATAAGAGAACACGCATATGAGGGAACATCATGAGAGCCCTCTTAAGAACCTAAAGCAGCACGAGCAAGTGCATGAGCAACTTTGTTCGTCGATCTACGAACAAGAGAAAACGAAACGGAAACTAAGTAATGAGCATAGGATTTAATATCAGAAGTAATAGGTCCTGTAGGTGAGAGGTCCAACACTGCACTTCGTAGTTTTTGGACTAGGTTCGCACAATTTCCTACAAGGATTATCTTGCTCCAACCTTTGCGAATGCCAAGTAAAATGGCCTCCCGGCCGGCTAGTGTTTCGATAGCTTCCGGTGTGGTTTGGAGTCTAAGCCGTTGAGCCATCCAACCTACACAAGAACCAGTTGCAATCACTCCAAATCCGACCTCTGCAGCATCCTTAAAGAGAGCCCCATCATAGTTGATCTTAACCACTTCCGTCTTCGGCGGGGACCAGTAAGACGGAGATATAGCAATTTGAGAACTGTCTACGCTATGAGAATGAGTCAGGTATCTTTCACTACAAGAATTCGATAATTACAACGAGCGTAGGCACGGTTTTTTTTTCATTTGGAACGGGCAAAAGCTCATTGGATAAACCTGGACCGACTTTTGGAACGGTCGTGGAACGGTACATGTTCCCCTGAAACTGACGGCGTTCCGAACATTTAGGAACGGGTACAAGTAGATCATTCCTATTTTGGAACTCTTTTTGACACACAAGCTAAAAACCGTTCATAATTAGCTTTGTGTCTATGAATATATAATTTGTGTATTTGGAAAAGTCAATTAATATTTGGAACGATCACATGTTATGTGATTGACATAATTTGGAATGGTCATTGCAACTCTATTTGTATCAAACTTAAGATATGGGAGATGCTTTTTTCCACTGAATCTGGAATACACATTAGAACGATTTACTCTTATTCTGGGTTATAGAATTTGGAACGGTTTGTGAAACTCTCCTTGAACCTGACTTTGTACTGAACTTAAGAACAGTTATGATTTTTATTTGGAATACACAATTGACTCGGTATGGGGAATTCGATTTGGAACACCAACGATGATATATATAGTCATTGCGTTTGGGCTAAATTTAGAAACGGTTGGTCCCTTATTTGGAATGGTTTTTTTGTACAGTTCTAGGAACGGTTGGCATATTACACCGACCCTTTTTTTTAATGGTTACTTGGATATTTTTAGAATTCCATGATCGAGCAAAAGACCATTCCTAAACTATGTATTAATTATTTTTTAGTTTACATAATAATAATAATTCATATTTATATAATAAAAATAAAATTATTAATAATTTTTTTTAATTTGGTTAAATAATGAAATACGTAACGATGTTATCCAATTCCCAAAAATGCATAATTACGAAAAAAATATATTAACAAAAATATTATCCAATTTAATTATAAATATTTTAAAAAAAATCCTAAATCTATACCTCATCCCCCTCGTTATGGCCCATGTCTGCATCGTTTGGAGCAGGGGGGTTTGTCGGAGGCTGTGACAGGTCGGCAGCGGAGTTTTTGATCTGCATGGACTTCATCATGCTCATAATGTCGACCATCATCATCTCGAGTCGGACCAGGCGATCCTCCATGTCCGATGGTGGCGGTGGCGGTGGCGGTGGTGATGGCGATGTAAAGGTCTGGCTAAGCCCGTGGGCCTCAGAACCAAGACCAAATACCCGACCCTTGTTCTTGCCGTCGACCGCTACCAGCCACGGATCTTGCTTGGTCATCACCACCGAGCCCTTCGATTTGGCCGAAATATCCCAAGGATCTGCCGTGGCCTGAGGCTGGTGATCCTCCAGCAACTTTTGGAACGTCTCCTGCAAATCAAAGAAAATTATTATTATTATTGTCAAAAATTAAAAGAAAAATAAAGTATAATTAAATACTTCCCGCCACCTCCGTTGCCCTCGACCGGCTCTAGCCGTCCTCTGCCTTCTTCTTAAAGGATCTGGAGAATAACTCCATCTGCTTGACTGATCGATCGAGTTGCATCTTCTGTGCAAAAAAGGAACAGTTATTCAAGTTTTTATTTAATATTGATGAATGCTTTAAAAAAAATTACTTACCATCTTCATCTTGTGCATGCCGATGGAGGAAGAACCCTCATAGTTGACAGTAGAGGATGTCGTGGGGTTGGCCAACCGGTTGGCCTTATTCTTGATGGCCTCGGTCTTGAACTCCTCGTTGTCCCAGTACAGTTGGAGCTGCCGCCAGACCTCATTCACCAGCCACAGTGGCTTCACTAGAGACTGTCTGACGAGAGTGACGTACTTGCGGATGAACTTCCCCACAAACATATAGAAGACACGGAACATGGACTTATCGTCACAGTCCACCAGTATCTTATCTGCAAAAGAAACAAATTGTTAAAATATGTAAAAAAAATAAAATTTAAACCAGTAAATTGAAATTAAAATAAATTACCTTCAAACTCTCAAACCAAAATGTTAGTGCTCTGGCGGCACCTGGCGCAAACATCCCCAAGGGTGGGGATAATCTCATCGCACCACCACGTACATGCACTCGTGTATCAAAGTATGCCTACACCTTCTCTTCACCATGCGAAGTCCAATTATTTCCGATTAACCAATAACCGGAAATAGCTCGTTACCATGGGTGGCCGTCTAGCAACGATCCATGTCACTAGAGACTGGGTGAATAATGGCGTGAACATTTAGGCTCCAAGTTCCATATGGGTACGGTCCTATTATCGACCGTCTCCCGGCCTTAGTTTAGGGTATGAAATTGGGCGTCGGTTCCCATCCTTGACTAGGCAACTATGCTTCATACCCGAGATGCGTTTACTCCATTGATCGACATAGGAAATTCTTTCCTACTCAATCAATTGCTATGGCCATAGACTTTCAGAGTCTAAACCATCTCAGAGCGCATAGTAGACATCACCGTCATATACTGACAGGGGATAGATCCTATCTTGGAATCCACCGTCCTCGCTACATACTCCAACTGCACTGGACAAGGCTTATAATGACCATGTTACAGAATGATCACCTCTCGCCAGATCCAAGATACAATCTTCGTATGCACGGGACTGCCATGATTCCTCAAGTCCGAGGATTAATCCCGTACTATCAGAACCGGGAACTCCAGTCATACCGATCAAGCCTCCAAAGCTTCCATATGACAATTCCCGCAAGTTAGTTCAGTCAGTCGACCACATTGTCAACTAACCCACTAAAATTGCATAGACGACCTCCGTCTGTCGCCGATGAAACTAGACACTCACCCAATGGATGCAATACTTAGTGCAAGTCTCAATAGGACACTCGATGCCCAGTCTCGAGGTTCTCGACTTGGAACGTTTTAGACCAACCCTCAAAAGTTGGTTTCATAGCCGTCATCTAATGCGTAACCCAACTACATGGGTTATCGAATTGGTCTGTGGGCATTTGTTATGACGTTGAAACATCGTTTAACGTTATTAGTAAGCACAATAAACACAATGCCAGTGATGAATACTTACTCTTTTCATTAAGATAATATTGTATTAATAAAGATTGACGAATAATTTCTAAAATCATCAATTCAATTGACTTTCTGATCACTTATTCTAACATTGTCTGTATAAAGTCATACGGATATTTCTTATGATGCAAAAGTACACTGAGAAAAATAACGACATGTTTTTAACCCTAACATGCATCTTGTCAACAAGACCACCTGATTGTTTTAACATATATAGCACAACCTATCAAAATCATTTCGACTTATGCAATTGGTATCACTAATTTCAATCAATGTTCGATATACTTAACTCGATCAGGTATTCTACCTTGTTTATAATAGTGATATGCACACTCCCCATGCCCAGTGGAATTATATTGTATCAGGACTTGTAGACATAGTATACTATAAAATATAATACTATAAATAATATTTATTAAATATATGGTAAGCGAAAGATTGAATAGGTAAAATAAGATGAAAATATAAATAAAGAAAAAAAGTGGAGAGAAAGAAAATTAAATCGTAAATAAGGAAAATGTGAGGAAAAGAAAAAAAATTAATAAAAACAATCAGTTATCAAATCATTTGAAATAGGGTTAAATTTGTCAATATATTAAATAACATAACAGAATCGTTTTTGTAAGGGTCTCCTTCTTTATAAACAATTACCGGTAGAAGCACATTTGATGCATATGCATATTTTAAATTTTGTTATAATCTATACTATTATATAAAAGAAGTTATTTTTTATTTATAAATGGCGATTAATGATGCCATCGTATTGCTTTTTCGCAATGTCAAAAATAACCCTCAACTGATAAGATAACTACTTTATTCAACTTTTCAAATTTTATATTAATTGATAAATTAGTTTTTTCTTTCTTTTTTTTCTTTTTTTAATATGTTGTGTTAGTTTATGTATTATACTCTTATTTATAATATATTTTAAAGTGTAAATTATTTTTATTATATGCACGCAAGAACGGCGTGCCACAACGGCTAGTTAATATAAAAAGAAAAGGCCTTTCACACTCACAAATGGTAGTTTATGACACCGTGACACCAATTTTTTGGTATGCTAATAATACCCCTAAGTTAGTTTTCCTTCCTTTTCGTTCTTTCTTCCTTTTTTTGACATGTAATGTGTTGGTTTATATATATATATATATTCTTATTTACAGTAACTTTAAAATATATAATTCTTATTTTATATGCACGCAGGGATGGCGTAACACATATTTAAATATTTTATATTGATATTCATTTTATTTAATGTATTCAAAATAATATATAATTTTGTGGCTATAAATCTTGCAACTATTATTTTATTAAAAGTTATTTTACCACTATATATAAAAAATCTATTCCCAATCTATTGGGAATAGTTAAAACCATGGGTGAGTGGGGGAATGCCTAATGCCATACTTATGGGAATGGACATTCCCAAAGGAATGGCTATTGCTATTCCTAAATTATACAAAACATGTGTTTGGAATAAGATTAGGAATGTTCATTCCATTCCTAACCCATTCCCTCATACCAATCATACCCTAAGGCCCCGTTTACTTTGAATTATTAGCCTGTATAAGAAAATTAGTATAGGACAATATGTTGTTTACTTTCATGTATGGGGGCCCTGTACAAATTCAGGGCCCGGTACTAATCACTGTTACACTTACATAACTTATACCACCAAAAGTGGTGGTATAAGTTATGTAAGATTTTATACAACCATTAATGCATGTGGGTAAAGTCCATTTTGCCCTCTAATAAGACAAAATATTTGCTCACCTAACACTCAACACTTCTTTGCCTTTTGACCACATTTCTTCATTTCTCCTTCATCAGCAAACGAGAGCAGCAGCAGTGAAGAAGAAGGTGAGTTCTTCTTCATCTTCTCCCATTCTTCTTCTTCATTTTCATTTTTCAAAATTAGCAGGCGAAATTTGAAAGCTATAAAAACTGAAACTGAAATAAAATTAATTTCTTTTAATTTTGCGGACAAATTCGTAAAAATTAAGCACCAAAATGAAACTTTATTTTTCCAAATTAAACACCATTTAAATCTGTAATTTGCAGGCGAAATTTTTCAGAATTAGCAGGCGTATTTCAAAGCAATAAAAACTGAAACTGAAAGAAAATTAATTTCTTTTAATTTTGCTGACAAATTCGTAATAAAAACTGAAACTGAAAAAAATAAGATGAACAATTGAAAGTTCTCAAAGAAATGTTCTTACAAGAGTAATTGAATGTTCTTAAAAAATTAATTTTCAAAATTAGAGAAATTACGAAAATCACAACAATTACATAAACAACTATAAAATATTTTTAAGATATTCATGTTCTTACCGATGATACTTGGAGGAGGTGAGAGTACTTCAAAGAAATTGAAATGAATGATGATCAATTAAACTCTTCTTGCAAAGAGGTGGGTGAAATGATTTTAGGCCCTTTTATTTAATTATTGAAGGGCAAATGAGTATTTTTCCATAAAAAAACAAATTAATACAACAAATTAAACACTACACAGATTTTATCACAATTTTTTAATATATGTAAGTAAACACATTACAATTAATACGGGGCTTTTTTATCATTCATTGAATTCAAGATAATCCTATCACTCATATAATTCTGTCCTCAAAGTAAACGTGGCCTAAGGGATTTCCGCCTTATTAAATAACTAGCAATCGGGCACACTCAAATGTGTGTAAAATATTAAACAAGCAGCGTTTATGTGTTTGATTATAATTATACATTTATAAACAAAAAGGAATTAATTAAACTTACATACATTTTGAATTAAATGTTGGATTTATAATTTTGTACATTAATGACTATATACTATAAAATGGAGTCATAATAAGTTCAGGAAACATGAGATACTTTTAGAAAAATAAAAATTATCAAGAATTGTGGTTTTCAAGATTGATAGTTATCAAATTATGTAGTGCGTAATCGACAGAAGCAGTGGGATATTGAAAACATATCAACAGGGGACTAGTACGTATTGTCTGACCTAGAGAGTATTTGCAACAGTTAAAAATGAAGTGTTTATTATAAAAAATAAACTAAAAAGATTATTTCTTTTTTTATTTATAAGGCTCGATTTGGAATTAATTAAATCAAATTGATCTAAACCTAAAATTATAAACTTCTGCAATTTACCTCTAAAATTATAATTATTTTATTGTTGTTTTAACTTTCTTTTTTTACTTTTTAATTTAATTTCAAACACTCTAAACTTCAATTACAATTAAACTTACAAATTTGTTTTACAATTTATTTCTACTGCAAAAAGAAATAAAAAAATATATTACAAATATGCCTAAGACCTTGTTTACTTTGTAATATGAGTTATCTAGGTGATATGATAAAAAATATATATATTATATTAATTATACCCTGTTTACTTAAACTGTTTGGGTTGGATAATTCAAGCTATTCAACTCAAAAAGTAACTTGTACCATTCTCTTAAACTATAAATAAGCCTTCATAATGCAAAATAAATACCTTATTTGGGTTTATTAAGTTTCTTATACGACCTACTAATGAAAATTATAAACGGGTCGAAGAGTATAAATAAACTATAAATTAGATATAGATATATAAATTAGGGTAAATTACATTAACACTCCTTCAAGTTAGACTAAAATAGATAAACACCCCTTATCTTTTATAAAATTATAGCTATACCCTTTGAGGTTATAGTTGTAATTACAACTGCACCCCCTATTAAGAGGTAAATAATGCACACACACACGGAAAAACATTACACTAACACTCCTCGGGGGTTATAGCTATAATTTTACAAAAACCAAGGAGTATTTGTTAATTTAACATAATTTTAGGGGGTGTCAATGTAATTTACCCTATAAATTAAGCTTGATACAAATAGTAGTTTCAATTAAGGGATAATTATATTTAGGGTTAAATACAGTTACCACCCTTGAAGTATTCAACCCACATCAATTACCCCCCTAAAGTATTAAAACCTTCAAAAACCCCCCTAACCTTCTAACTCCTTTTATTTTTAAGTTCAAAAAGTCCATTTTACCCTTACTAAAAATTGTCCTTTGAAAAAAAATTAAAGGAATTTTTAAAATACCAAAATCACGCTTTTTTAAAACTTTATCTAATTCTAATTTCACTTGTTCATCGAGCTCTTTTTATTTTCGTAATCCTAAAATACTTGGAGTTCATCTTATTTTAGTTTTCCTTGTTTATCAAACTAAATTAAAAATAAATTTATACCTGCATATATATATATATATTTACTTAAAAAAAATATACAATTAATAAAACCGAAAGAGTTTATCATGAGCTAATAAGAAAATATACAATAATATATATTTATATATATGGTAATTATATAAATGTGGTAATTATATGAAAGTATAAATTTATTTTTAACTTGATTTGACGAATAAGTGAAACTAAAATAAAATGAGCTCCAAATACTTTTAGAATTATAAAATAAAAGGAGTTCGATGAACAAGTAAAAATAAAATTAGATAAAATTTAAAAAAAGAGTGATTTTGGCATTTTAAAAATCCCTTCAATTTTTTTCATAAATCAATTCTTAGTAGGGGTAAAATAGACTTATTGAACTTCAAAATTAAAAGGTGTTAGAAGGTCAGGGGGGTTTTTGAAGGTTTTAATACTTTAGGGGGTAATTGATGTAGGGTGAATACTTTAGGGGTGGTAATTGTATTTAACCCTTATATTTATACCCCTAATTTATGATCTATTTACACAAATCACCCCTGCCTTTTGAATGATTACACATACATTCATCAGATAGGTAATATCATTTACACAAACCACCCCTACTTTTTAAAAAATTATGCATACACCTCAAAAAATATTAACATCATTATACAAACTACCCCTATCTTTTGACTGTTAGAGGTGGTTTCTATAATCTATCTATTAATATTAATATATATATTTGAAGGCGGTCTTTTGACCAAATCCTTCAATTTTGACCAAAATTCTAATTTTCTAGAATTTTGATTTTTTTTTATTATACAAAATATTCCTAGAGGTTAGGGGTTCGAACCCCTACATGTGTACAAAACACTATATATATATATATATATATATTAATAGATTCAACAGATTTTGGATAATTATTATTATAATAACTAGCATTTTTCCCGTGCGTTACACAGTGACAAATTTTTTGCATAAAATTTATTTCAGTCATATTTATTATTTTTATTTATATTATTAGAAAAGAAAATTTTCTTTATTTTTTCTGAAAAACCTATCAAATAAAAAATTAATCTCTCATTCACCTTATATCCAGAAAACAAATTTAAAAGACATTGTAAACGCCAACTTGATTTTCAAGTGATATATGTTTTTCTCTTCTAATATCTTTATAAAAATCTGAACCCATCAAAATTATTCAAAATTACTTTGGTATCGTTAATTGTTACAATAATGATTTGTCACCCATAAAATTTCATAACAAAAATATTAAATTATAAATAAAAAAATCATGATAGAAATATATATTTAGTTGGCAAAAGTTACGCGCACAACGAATTAAATAATTCAGGATAAATCAAAAAAATATAATTGTCATCCACACAATTGTAAATATAGAATATCAATAAAATAATAAAAAAGTATACCGAGATACATTTTCAAAATCAATTGTATAATTATGACCGCATAATAATTTTTCTATCATAATCGTATGTCATCTTTACAAGCAGGATTAATGACAAATGAACTCAAGATCCAAATTATAGAATTTTGTTATTTAATCATTGATATAAAATGCTATTTAAAGGTAGTTTAAAAAAAAAAGACCAATTGCCTATTCAAAATTATGTGAGTCATAGACTTATTTAATAAGTTAATATAAAATTAAATAAAATTAATAAAATTAATATTAAACTAAATAGGATAATAATTTTAGTTCCAGTCGAACTCCAGTTCGACTTCAGCCTTTTAAGGGGTGGGGGGAGTGAAAGGGGGGAGGGTGGGGGAGGAAGATATTAGCCTAGGACCTACCTGTTGGAGAGAGAGAGAGAGAGAGAGAGAGAAAGAGAGAGGGGGAGGGGAGGGGAGGGAGGGAGGACTATCAGCTTTTATGAGGTGGGTGTGGGGGCAAGGGTGGGTGGAGGAAGGGGGGGGGGGCGTGAACTATATTTTTAAAAATTGTGGTGAGTAATATTTATTAAAAAAACTTTTAATATATGGAAGTTAGAATATATATTTATTCATTATTTATCAATTCTATTTTTTTATTATAAATTGATACTATATTTATATTTATATATATATTATTAATACTAATCGTCGTGACACGTTGTTCCTACGTACATATAATAAATAATTTTTTATGTTTTAAAATATAGTATAAATAAGAGTAAAATATATAAATTAATATATCATATTAAAAAAAGGAAGACAAGAAAGAAAAAACTAATTTATCAATTAATATAAAATTTGAAAAATTGAATAAAGTAGTTATCATATCAGTTGAGGGTTATTTTTGACATTACAAAAAAGTGGTGCGACGGTAACATTAACCGCCATTTGTGAGTAAAAAATGAGTTTTTTTTATATAATAACTAGCCGTCGTGGCACGCCGTTCCTGCGTGCATATGAAATATATATATATATATATATAAATCAACAAATTACATTTAAAAAAAAAAAGAAAGAAAAGAAAACTAACTTTTAAGGGTATTATCGGCAAAATCAGAAAATCGGTGTAGCGGTGTCATAAACTGCCATTTGTGAGTGATAAAGGCCTTTCCTTTATATATTAGTATAGATATAAATTTTTTTAATATAAAAATTAAATAAATTTTATGTATATTTATATGTATAAAATATAATACGTGATGAACACCAATTTGTGATTAAAAATCTGCACCTAAGATGAATGGACAAGGACACAATATGACATAAAATATTTATAAAAATTAGGGTACAACATGGCACTGACATTACTATATATAATATATTTTACTCAAAGATTACATGTAATTTACTCCTATTTTATTTAAGCTTATTGTTAATTAAAATAAAAATAACATATTAGTATTTGTGATGCATGAATATATAATCGTTCTTATCAATATAACAAATATTCTACAAAATTTTAATTTTTAATTAATTTGAGTAAAAAATTATAATGATAATTATAATTAATCCATTGTGATTTATTATTTTTTTATTTATTGCTAACATTAATTTTTTATTTTTTTACTATAGAATTATTTGGTATATCAAACATTTAATTTTGATTTTAAAGTGATAATTTGAAAAATTATTTTATAACCACCAATAATAATTCAATTTGAAAATAACTTTAAAAAGATCGAAATCGCACCGTGATCACCCCTAATATTAATTGCATTTTTAATATATTTTTATTTTTATTTTATGCATCACAAACCACACCGTACCGAAAAATTATTCATGCATGTAGGTACTAGGCTAACATCTCCCCTCCCCCGCCCCCCCCCCCCCCTTCTCTCTCTCTCTCTCCAACATGTAGGTACTAGGCTAACATCTCCCCCCCACTTCCCCACTCCCCCCACCTCTTGAAAAGCTAAAGTCGAACTCCTTAAGTTCGACTTCAGAATAAAATATTCTGAAGTCGAACTTAAGGAGTTCGACTGGAACTAAAATTATTATTTTATTTAATTTAATATTATTTTTATTATTTTTATTTAATTTTATATTTTTTTATTTAATAAGCCGTGAGTCATACTACATGTTCATTTGTCAATTTAATATATAGTTTCAGTAAAAATTTGATATGATAAATTTGTATAAGTATGTAAATGACTTTATATAGCATTGCATAAATAGTAAAATTCTTAAATTGTTTTCATGTTATATATAGCCTTATATTAATACGACACATATAAGTATTTTCTATTCATATTCATTATATATATAAAAAAATATTTAATATTCATTATATATACAAATTAAATAAACATATAGATATATTTGAGGACATACATATTGATATTTATGTTCTTATTAATCACCTTTGATCGATATCCCATTGTATATATTTCTTATGATTGTAAATTTTTACAATTTTTATAACACAAAATTTCTATAATGCACTATAATTGAAAATGAAAAATAATTTTATTTAAAAATATTTATTATTTAACATTCACTTAATTTAAAAAATCTTATAAAATATAATTTTTCTAGAATTAAATTAAACCCGTGCATAGCACGGGTCACACACTAGTACTAATATATAAAGAAAACACCATTTTCACTCGTAAAATGAGTTATTTACACCGCGATATTAATTTTTGTTATGCTAATAATACCCCTAAGTTAGTTTCTTTTCTTTCTTTATTTTTCTCTCTTTTTTTTTTTGAAGTGTATTATAATATATTTTAAAACATGAAATATTATTTATTATATGTATGCTGGGACAACATACCAAGCCAATTAATTATATAAAAGACATGAGTGATTGGTGTAGTCCGATCATATCATATGTCATGAATGTAAAATGTAATTATTCTGTCAATTAACTTTTGGTTTTGAAAAGGTAGAAAAATAGAGGCGACAAGCAATGCAAGTGGCAGTTAGCAAGGCAGGGCCAGGGCAGGTCTTTGGACGCGCCGCATCCGCAGCAATAGCTTCCGAATTCCAGCTTAAAACTATCCTAAATCCCCTCCCTTCCTCTCATTTCAAAACCACTCCCCCTTCCTCTCAATCACACTCACACCCCCTCGCTTTCCATTTATTCCTCCGAAACCCGCACGCACATCCCACATTCCCCCCCGCCTCCCGCATTCCCGAGAACCCAGATCGACAATTCTATCATGGCCCCGCGTGAGGAGAACGTGTACATGGCGAAGCTGGCCGAGCAGGCGGAGCGCTACGAGGAAATGGTGGAGTACATGGAGAAAGTGTCTGCGTCGCTACCGGAGAAAGAGGAGATGACGGTAGAGGAGCGGAATCTGCTCTCGGTGGCCTACAAGAACGTGATCGGCGCCCGGAGGGCGTCGTGGCGGATTATTTCCTCGATAGAGCAGAAGGAGGAGTCCAGGGGGAATGAGGACCACGTGAACACCATCAAGGAGTACAGATCAAAGATTGAGACCGAGCTCTCCAAGATCTGCGATGGAATTCTCAAGCTGCTTGACGACCGGCTCATTCCCTCTGCTGCGGGTGGAGATTCAAAAGTGTTCTATCTCAAGATGAAGGGTGATTATCATAGGTACTTGGCCGAGTTCAAGACTGGCGCTGAAAGAAAAGAGGCTGCTGAGAGCACCCTCACAGCATACAAGGCTGCTCAGGTTTGTTCTTCTTTGCCCTATCTTCTTTTTGTTCCCAGAGTTTTGTATATGTTAGCCCAGATCAGATTCAATTGCATCACTTGTTCTTCGTTTTATTTATCTTAATAAATATGTTTACATCTGAACGCTATTTCATTATTTTATGTGTGTACGTATAGATTCATCAATTTATATGAAAGTCACTCCGAGAAGCATGTATACCATTCTCATTTTAGTTGCCTTTAATATCCAACCCAATAAATGGGAAAGTAAAAGTTACTGTATGGGCTTGGGGATTAGTTTCCCAATATTCAGTTTGGAACTTAAAACTGACAGTGTGGAATTAGTGATTCGGAAAATGATTACCTGGTCTATAGTTATGAATTTCAATCCATGAAACTATAACATGTTTGTCTTCATTGCAGTTGCGGTGGAGCTTCCCCTTTTTCACACATTATAAACTGGAAAATGTACTCACAGTTTAGAATTATTACATGGAACCTTCCAATATAACTTTTCTTTAGTGCCACCAAACTGCCCCTCCTCTACTTAGGTAATGCATCATCGAAGTCGCAATCTCAGCCCATGCACTTGCATTATGACTTACTTGGGTACTTGAAAAGATTTCAAATCATTTTTGGGCAGACTCTTTACCTGGACTGCCTGGACACAATGATCAATAGAACAAATTGCCTGAAAGTGTTGGTATTCGTCGCAGAATAAGTCCAAGATTTCCAAAGTTTTAACCTTCCAATATTGGATATTTGTTGCTCAAAACATACATTAGTTGATAGACTGAAGAAATAACTACACATCTCATGGTTGTCCTCTCAGAGTTTAGGGCCACTGCCTGTTGGCAACACTATGATCACCTATCCTGATTACGGCATTTTGAAACCACATCCTCATTTTGGTCCATCTGATGTGCTCTATATGCAACTAGTGCAGTTGGAATCTTTATTTGCATGATCAAGTGGATAATGTGACAATGTATTAAATCTTCTACATTACTGGGTTAATTTTCTGAAGTTCTCATTTGATGTGTACTTCTTGTTTAGACATCACTACTCGATCTTTGAAAATCAATCATTTATTCTGGAATATTTTTCAAAGTACATAGCATCATCGTTGGTAACAATTGGGTTTTAAAGAATAGTTGGGGCTACTGCCCTTAAGGTGCATTGTATTTATTGATAGGCACAGAGGTATTTGCAACATGTCGTGGCAGATTTTTGGCCATCATTGTATAAAGATACAAAAAGTTTCACAGAAACTTAGTGAAGAACTGTGAAGATAATTGCTTAAAATCAGAAATTTGCATTTATGTCATAATACCGTGTTCATACTTTTAAAGCCCTCCAGTTAATGGCGAAACTTCATAATACAAAAAGTATAGGCAGTACTGTTAAAAGGTCCAGTTTTGTTTCTCAACATCCCAAAATTGAAAACTATATGTTTTAGAAAAGACTCTGAAAATCAAATTGTGTGCAAGCTTATGGCATATTTTTCCATCCCACATCCTGAGCTTGTGCGTGGAATATCAACTAAAAACTTCTGGCCTGTAACCTTTTTGGCATTGATTTTGTTACTCTTTTACTAATAGAAAAAATGACTTGGGGAAAAACACATCTGTTGATGGTAATTTGGACAGACAGGATATTGAAGGTTATGACTCTCCTTTCTTTTGTGCTGACTATTGTCATCAGTCTCACATTTGATTGGGATGGTTACCTTGAATCATCTACACTAGCATTTCATTTTAAAATCTTTTAAGAGATGTATTTTTGTTTTCATCGAGTTCATCTAGTGGAGATATCAGAACTTACGTTATATATTCTGTCTTACAAAAGAATTTATGCCTCTTGTCATGACATGCTTGTGCAGGACATAGCTAATGCAGACCTTGCCCCAACACACCCAATTAGACTCGGACTGGCTCTCAACTTCTCTGTTTTCTACTATGAGATTTTGAACTCTCCTGACCGTGCTTGTAATCTTGCAAAACAGGTATTTTTGAACATATTTGAGCTCAATTTTATGTTGTACGTCTCAGCACAGCGTTCCCCAGATTTGCATTACCTTGACAATTCTTCCCGTGTTCAGAAGTAAAAGATTGTTACTATAGGATAATCTTTGCCCTTATGAACTTAACAAGGACTAATTGTAAGATGCTCCTCTATTCAATACCTTGACCAGGCATTTGATGAGGCAATTGCTGAGTTGGATACACTAGGCGAGGAGTCCTACAAAGATAGCACCTTAATAATGCAACTTCTTCGGGACAATCTTACTTTATGGACCTCTGACATGCAGGTATTGCTCCTCTAAGCTTTGTCATCAAAGTTTTGTTACACTTTGTTTGGTTCAAGCATTCTGGATAGGAAATGAACATGGTAGGACCAAAGGAAAACAAACAACTATCTATAAAAATTAAAAAAAAAGCAACTTAAGGGATGAGTTAGGAATGATCATTTCTTCAGACTTTTCTCACTTCTGAAGAAATGAATTCTACCCACTTATAAATATTTTCTTAAGTGTATTGTTTTCTCTAAAAAGTTCCATAACAACCAAACCATTTACCTTAACATTATCTTTTCTTTTCCTCACCAAAATCTTATACCACATGGGGTGTTACTTGTCAAACCTGAAAAACCTTTTCATGCAATGTTTGTTTCCTTTTATGGGCCGTTTCCAGGACAGTACAAGACAGACCTAGATGTTTGGTTGCTCAAGTTTTGGATGATATCTCAACCGTCAGGCTTTTGGCCTATTCAAGAATTAACTAAAAAACACTTGGCCGTGGAGGCATGATTTGATATTTATAGTTATTCTAATAAACTATTTAAAACCACAAAAAACTGAAAACCATCTTCCCAAATCACCCAAAACCTCCGGAGAAACAACTCCAAAACATCGAATGTACTTCTATGCTTTTCTCTGAGCTTCAATATGTTTTACAAACACTAATTTTTCTCATTTGTCTCAATCACTTTAAAACTGCAATTTCTTCACCACCACCAATTTTCACTTATATTTGGGGTTTCTGGTGCAGGATGATGGAGCTGATGATATCAAAGAAGCTCCCAAACCTGAAGAGGCACAACAGTGAGGGTACTCAACCGAGTTCTCACTTCTCCCTCTATGTTTTTTTCCTTACTTTTATATCTCTTAAGTTTCCTTTACCTGGTAACTTTGGTTTTCTTCTAGTTCACTTTATTGCTACTGAATTTTGCTCCGATTTAATTCGCAGTTTTAATTTTACTATACTTTCCTTTTAAGTTTGATATCTAGATGTCTCAGTTGCCATCATATTCTCTGAGTGAACCTCAGCTCCTCAACTATCTGTTCGTATTTTCATCCCTTTTTCTTTATATTTCAATCATATTTTCGTCGGTTGAACAAAGATACTGTAATTGTTCTCCTACATTTCCAGATTTATTGCAGTTTCTTTAGTTGTACAGCTTTGATTAATTTGGTTACAGCGCCCAGACTCTACAGTTAAAGTTGTGGTTAATAATGGTTTGGAAAATAATGTCAGATGGTAGAGGGACTTGCAAGAGTATAAAAGGCAGCCATAGAAACAGTATTTTCTACCTATTGCCTGAACTGAAGGATTTGGAATTTGTAATCGATCGACTTGGCTTGTGTAATTTCAAATTGTAGTGGAATTTGTTATTCTTATCTTTGTGTTTGGATTATATTTTTCAATCATTATGATCTATCTTAAATACTAGCCACCAAAGCATACATTATATTTATTTCATTAAATATTGATAAAAATAAATGAAATAAACAACTGAAAATTAATAAATTAGATTAAACTTAATTTTACACAATTAAAAATATTGATATAACTAATTAATTTAAGAAATGGTTATTTATGAAAAAAAATAAATATGAGTAAAGTTATTTTAGTGAATTTACATTTTGTCTGCCAAAAGTGACTTTTCTAAAGCCTTGAGCTACGCTCCATACATGGTATAGATAAAATATCTATATTTATATATACTAAAAAGAATTACGTATGATGCATGTGTAGAAATATATTTTTAGAAGTAATTTTATTATTTATGTTAAGCTCATGATATTATTCATATTTTTTTTCAATTGAAACATTAGTATTATACAATTATATTTTCAAACAAATTGATAACAATTATTTAAATTGATAAGCAAATTATTTAATTCTATTATTTGTAATTCAGTTTTTAAATTTAATTGGTACTATTGAATAAAAAGATATTTTCCAAAATTAAAATTTTTTATTTTGTATATTCACTAATGATTATTTCATTATTATGTATCAAACCAATTAATATGAATATATAAAATAATGATATTCAAAAAACTAATATTAAAATAAAAATAATTAGTCAAAGCTACTTATCTTGGATAGAAGAAATTCCAATTTAATAAAATAAACTGATCAATTTTATGTGTAGGTTTTATTATGCCTATTTTCTGTTGTTTAATTTGTTCTATTTTTTGTTATATTTTGTATGTGTGTATGTTTTCTTGTACTACTATATTTGAATGTCATTTATTTTTAATTTTATTGGTACTATTACAAATTAATATTCATTGACTATTGTTACAAAACTATAATCAAATTGGACCACAGTACCAATATTTGTATTGTAAGATCCTATAATGTATGTTAATCATATTTCACCTTTATAAACGAAACAATAGATGTAAAAGTAAAACATTCAAAATTATCTAATATTAAAAAAATCAAGTGCTAAGAGATTCACTTAATAGTTGAATTTTCATAAGTAATTTCAATTTAATAATATTCTATTCATATACCGATTTTTATTCGCTTTAGTACTCATGCTTTTTAAGCTTTTAAGTTATTTATATATTACTGAAAAAATATATTAATCTCATTGGCTTATTTATTTATCATCTTTTCTTTTAATTTCAATATAATCATTTACTCAGTTTTTATTTATTATTTATTGTACTAAGTTTATTCTCAAAATTTAATAATTTTCTTAATATGAAAATGTAATTGTACTAATGTGTTAATGTATAATTATTTTAAAATTTTATACTTTTAATTATTATTGTGTTAATGTTTACTCACCTTTTTTTTTCATAAGGGGAAATAACATTTTTCAGTCTGTAACTTAGGTACTTTCCATTTTAATTTGATACATTGATTTTGGGATTCTCACTTTCGGTCCCGTAAATATTAAAAAGTAGCAATTTTTGCTCCATAACACTTTTTCCTCTGGATATTCAAAAGAAAATGCCATGTGGGCGTTAAGTTTATAATAATACAAGTGGACCAAATGTCATAACTTTTATTCACCTTTTAAAGCATAAAATTAGTTATATATGTCTGTTAGGACCTACAATTATGTTAGTTAATTTACTACTCAATAAGATAAGGTTTTAAATTAAATTATTTATTATATTACTATTTATACTTTTTTTCAATGTCAATGTCTCGAGGGTGCAGGGGGGGGGGATATGGTGTTTTTTAACCTATTAATATAGAAATAAAATCAATAAGTTAGCTCTTTTTTAAATTTTCAATAGCACTTATAATTTAATCGGATTAATAATTTTATTTATAACTAAATTTTGATACTTATTTGTTATTCCATTTTAATACAATTTCTCAATTTTTATTCGTAGGTTTTATTGTGTGTTTTTGCTATTTTTTAATTTTGCTATATTATATTTGTGTATGTAGTATGTTTTCTTTTACTGTATTTTGAATGTCGTTGATTTTTAATTGATTGACACTAAATGATTACAAACTAATTATTTATTGATTATTATTATAAAAATATGATTTAATTGGACAATATTACCAATATTTTGTATTATGAGATCCTAATGTTAAACTTTGTATTGTGGATCCTAATGTTAAACAACCTACGAACAATTAATATATAATAATGAGAATCTCTTGAGTGTTTATTCCTATTGTGATAAAACAATTTTATCCTTACTGTGGTACTCTTTTAATAATAAACTATTAGAGGGATAATTACATTTACACCCTCTAATTTATTGTTCGTTTACACAAACCACCCTTGGCTTTGCATAATTGCATAAATCACCCATAACAACCAAAGAATAGGGGTAGTTGCATAATGATGTTGACGTTTTGGGTGTATGTGTAATTTTTCAAAAAGCAAGGTTGACTTGTGTAAATAATTTTGACATTTCTACTAATTTTAAATTTAGAAGGTAATAAAGCATGTAAATAATACAATTATACAATTATATTTTCAAACAAATTGATAACAATTATTTAAATTGATAAGAAAACTATTTAATTCTATTATTTGTAATTCAGTTTCTAAATTTAATTGGTACTATTGAATAAAAAGATATTCCCCAAAATTAAAATTTTTTATTTCGTATATTCACTAAGATTATTTCATTATTATGCATCAAACCAATTAATATGAATATATAAAATAATGATATTCAAAAAATTAATATTAAAATAAAAATAATTAGTCAAAGCTCCTTATCTTGGATATAAGAAATTCCAATTTAATAAAATAAATTGATCAATTTTATGTGTAGGTTTTATTATGCCTATTTTATGTTGTTTAATTTAATTTTATTTTTTTGGTTATATTTTGTATGTGTGTATTGTATCTTTTCTTGTACTACTATATTTGAATGTCATTTATTTTTAATTTTATTGGTACTATTACAAACTAATATTTATTGACTATTGTTACAAAACTATAATCAAATTGGACCACAGTACCAATATTTGTATTGTAAGATCCTATAATGTATGTTAATTATATTTCTCCTTTATAAACAAAACAATAGATGTAAAAGTAAAACATTCAAAATTATCTAATATTAAAAAAATCAAGTGCTAAGAGATTCACTTAATAGTTGAATTTTCATAAGTAATTTCAATTTAATAATATTCTATTCATATATCGATTTTTATTCGCTTTAGTACTCATGCTTTTTAAGCTTTTAAGTTATTTATATATTACTGAAAAAATATATTAATCTCATTGGCTTATTTATTTATCATCTTTTCTTTTAATTTCAACATAATCATTTACTCAGTTTTTATTTATTATTTATTGTACTAAATTTATTCTCAAAATTTAATAATTTTCTTAATATGAAAATGTAATTGTACTAATGTGTTAATGTATAATTATTTTAAAATTTTATACTTTTAATTGTTATTGTGTTAATATTTACTCACATTTTTTTTTGATAAGGGGAAATAGCATTTTTCAGTCAGTAACTTAGGTACTTTCCATTTTAATTTGATCCATTGATTTTGGGATTCTCACTTTCGGTCCCGTAAATATTAAAAAGTAGCAATTTTTGCTCCATAACACTTTTCCCTCTGGATATTCAAAAGAAAATGTCATGTGGGCGTTAAGTGTATAATAATACAAGTGGACCAAATGTCATAACTTTTATCCACCTTTTAAAGCATAAAAATAGTTATATATGTTTCGTTAGGACCTACAATTATGTTAGTTAATTTACTATTCAATAAGATAAGGTTTTAAATTAAATTATTTATTATATTACTATTTATACTCTTTTTCAATGTCAATGTCTCGAGGGTGCAGGGGAGGGGGATATGGTGTTTTTAGGCTATTAATATAGAAATAAAATCAATAAGTTAGCTCTTTTTTAAATTTTCAATAGCACTTCTAATTTAATCGGGTTGATAATTTTATTTATAATTAAATTTTGATACTTATTCGTTATTCCATTTTATAAGAAATTTCATTTTAATAAAATTGATCAATTTTTATTCGTAGGTTTTATTGTGTCTTTTTGCTATTTTTTGATTTTGCTATATTATGTTTGTGTATGTAGTATGTTTTCTTCACTGTATTTTGAATGTCGTTGATTTTTAATTTATTGATACTAAATGATTACAAACTAATTATTTATTGACTATTATTAGAAAAATATAATTTAATTGGACAATATTATCAATATTTTGTATTGTGAGATCCTAATGTTAATTATATTTCAGTATCAACTTTTAAATATTGTCAAAGTATTGTTTACATGCTTATTACCTTCTAAATTTTGAAATATTATTGTATAAAATTTTATTTTTTTGCCTTTATATTGTAAATTTTAATTCTATATGTTTTAGTTTAACTTCTAATCTTATTTTCATATGCACCAATTGGTATAATCTATTTCTTATTCAACAATATATTATGTTGCAACTTAATTTTTTATGTCACATTTGTTGTTGTAATACTTTTATTCTATTAATTAATATAAAAAAATCAATAGATGTAAAAGTAAAGCATTTAGAATTATCTAATACTGAAAAAATCAAGTACTAAGAGATTCACTGAATAGTTGAATTTTCACAAGTAATTTCAATTTAATAATACCATATCCATATATTAATTTGAATTTATAATTAAATTTTAATATTTATTCGGTATTATATATAAATATATAAGTTTAGATTAGTATTTTATATATTATTCATGTGTAGTTTATTTTAAATTTCAATGTGTCATGGTAGATTAAAACTTTTTTAATATAATTAAGATTTCTTCTAGCAAAGTAAATATGTTGAAACATTGTTTGGCATATTAATTTTTTTTCGTTGAATATGTTATTCATTCTCTAAGTAGTTTAGAGCAATTAAGACTCTTAATATTTTTCTTATAGAAATTTATTTTTTTCACAACTAATTTTATAATATAATTTTTTGTGAATGTTATTAAAATTTAACGCGTGACAAGCCTATGTAATTAAGTTCATCCATGATTCACGATTAGAGAAGCAGATTATTAAAATTCTCTATAATTGAATTCATTTATGATTCACGATTTGGGTTTTTTATCCTATATTTATATGGATGAGGTTTAGAATATTTAGAATTCTAAATTGTTAAAAATTCCAGAATCTGTAATATAATAATTAATAATATTTAAATGAGGGTATATTTGTCTTTTCATAATGGGGAACAAACAACTTGAGTATTCACATATTTATATAGAGTATAGATATATAGATATAGATATCTATTTTGAGATTAATGTAAAATTTAAACTTCGAATTTGTTTTGTAATCAATTTCCTCTTTTGAAGTGCAACTTTTAAGATTTTGCAAATGAACACCTCAATGTAATATGCATGTAGTAAATATTTTCATAGGTAAACTTAATTAGCACCAAGGACAAAGTTAAGACACATAACGAAAAATTGCTAAAACTCTTGAAAATAAATTTAATTATCCAAAATATTCCATAAATGTGATGGATGGATTTGTTTTATGAAGAATTTTTGTTTTAGGTTTGCTCAATTTATTTTGTTATTTTGTATCACATTTTATTTAAATGCCATGCATTTTTCAATGTTAGAGATTTCGATACAACAAGGTTTAAGAATTGGAATATGTGCACCAGTATAAACCACTTAAAAAATGATAAAGTTCTACAAACACATACTTTGCATTCTATATGGAACATTTGGCTAGCTAGGAATGACATGGTTTTTAATTCTGCTAATATTGATGCATATACTATACAGAAAAGAATAAAATAGCTAGACAATGCATTCATGCATTATAAAATTAATACTAATTATAATACTTATAATATTAAATGGGAGTTACCCCCAAAAAATAGTTTTAAACTCAATATTGATGGAGCATCGAAAAGAAATCCTGATTTTGCAGGAGCAGGAGGAGTGATAAGAGATTTGAATGGGGACTTTGTGGTTGTATTCTCACATTATATTGGAAGCTCTTCAAATAACAAAGCAGAAATGTGGGCCTTATATAAAGGACTTCATCTAGCAAAGACATTGGATATCAAAGAAATAATTATTCATACTGACTCAATGTATATTATGCACGCATTTGACAGGCCTCAACATCAAATACACCGATCCATGATAACACTGCTTCAGGACTGCCGAATGATCTTGACTAGCTTCCAATCGGCCTCAATGGAATTCTGCTACAGGGAGCTAAATGGACCAGCAAATTTTCTTGCACAACTTGCGGCTAGTAGTAAACTATGTAATGACTATGATACATATCCATAAGCTTTATGTAAATTGTTGTACTCGGTTAGGCTTAGTATAGTTACTAGAAAAATTACTAGGTTTTATATTAAATATATTTCCCTCATATAATATATGATGCCTACTATTATATATAAAAAAAAAGGGTAATGCCATTGAAAAATAAGTTAAAGTTCTGAAATGAATATTGGTGGAAATGATTTATTGGGCCAAGTATACTTAATGTCGCAAATCACATAATGTTCAAAACGTATCATAAAGGCCCAACTAATTAACTCAAAGATAAAAACACTTATAGTAGATTTTCTTTTTCTTTCAAATTTAATTGTAGGCTTATTTTAAATTTATTAGTTTTTATTTGTAAAAAAAATATTTGTCAACGACGCTCCTATGAAATGGAAAAATTGTTAAAAATCTACCTGTGTTTTGAAAATAACTAAAAATCCCAATATAATCTGAAACTTTGCAAGAAATCATTTATATATATATATATATATATAAATGAAGAGTTGCTAGAATTGCGAATGTAATAACATTTCAACCATTGACCTATTTGAATGGACAGAATAGGCCCTATCCTATGCGATTATCCCGCTTCTTTATTTATTTTGGTTATTTCTTTACCTTTTTTATTTTCTACAGAATGAAAGTATGATAAATATTAAAAAAATAATATTCATTAAAAAATATTAGTACACCAATTAATTATACATATTTTATGTATGAAAATAACAAATTTTTAAGAATATTTTAATATTATTCATAAGGTTTTAAAATCAAAATACATAATTTTATTTCTAAATATTATTAGTCAATTTGAATTTTATAATTTTGTGTTGAATATATTTTAAATTGTATTATGTATATAAATTATAGTAAATAAGTTTTAATTTTTTTTATATAATTATATTTAAACATAAAAAATAAATGATTAAATTAATTCATCATATTAGAATTTTCAAAATTATAGAACATACAAATAATAAAATAAATAGATAAATATCATCTTCCTCCCCCTCGCCACCCCCTCCGCGGATTCCTCGCACCGCCTCCCCTTCTTCATCCCTCTTCGCACCGCCTCCCCTTCGCCCCTGTCGCCTCCCTTTCTCTTGCCTCTCCACGCTAGCGACTTCCCATTCGCTATTTGAGGTTGTTGATGGATCTGGGAGGCGACACCATGCCTAGATTTGGGCGGTTACGGGCATCGTCACCCACCCAGAATTGGGCATGGTATTGCCGCTGAGGGCGACGACGCCCGTTGCAAACCCGGATCTGGGCGACGACGTCGTTGTCGCCTAGATAGGTGATGACGGGTGGAGGGAAGTGGCCGCCTTCCACCGACAACTATATATACGATATATAGCATACATCTTATACTTTTATATAAATATTATGTATTTATGATAAAATATTTTTTGTTTTATATAGATTTTATATACATATAAACGTAAAATATATTTTTAAATACTTAAAATTTGGACTGTTCATCTTTAACTAGTAAAGATCAATGACTACTAAAATTATATTAGATCCTACAAGTTTGATGTGCTCAAAGAAGAATCAACGACCATCGTAATACAAATATTTTATAATATATACGGGTATAATGGGTAATCACAAAAAATTAACATTGTAAATTAAAACAAATGGAAAAGGAAGTGTGTGCTAGATTTGGAAAAACACAGAGGTTTTTACCTGTATTTTTGACACAGGGCGTCGCACCCCCTAGGGCACTACGCTTTATTATATCTAATTATTATAAATTTTCCTTAATTATAACTCGTCTTATAAGAAATCTTTAGTTCAAAATGAATATGACAAATTTTATTTTCATAAATATCATATGTGTCTTAATTAATGGTAAACGTTGTTAAATAACTTGAAATACAAATTCAGTTAAAAACTAGTATCTTTTTAATTATATAACAAGAACTCCCAACTCAAGAGTCACTGTTAACCCACCTAATAAGACTGGCAACACGACTTATGATCCAATTCGACTAATCAATGTGCTTATTTCCTAAAAGATATGTGGCAAGGGATGAGCTCCCTACTTAATAAGTATAGTTAATTAACTTATATATATACACACACATACGTAGTGAAACGAAGTCAATGTAATGACATCAACCAACAAATATTCATTATGCAAGCACCACGATTCATGGAATAACTCATACCAACATATCATAGATCAATCCACAACATCTACACCCGAGATTATAGTTTCTTTTCTTAGGGCTTTGCTTATTGCCAACTATCATCATATCTCTCTCTCTCTCCCCCCTCTCTCTCGCTTTTTGCAATATCACACAACACACGTCTTGTAAGATATCTCATCATCAATGATATCGTACAACACGCAGCTCGTATGATACCCTATGATCAATGATACCACATAACACACAACTCATATGATATCGCGTCATCTTCGTTTACCGATTGACAACATTCAAACCGTCATTAATCATATCATCATAAGTCATTGAAATATGCCCTCCAATAGCCCATCTCTTTATCTCAATTTACAATGTCTCATCAATAACTTCATGGTTCAATTCCAATTCACAATAAAATAGTATAGCAACGTGCAATCATTCATCCATCTTCCTTACACTATAACGCGGATAAACATATAGAGACACCTTCACAGAACAAAAAGGTAATCTAGACAAATAACCAACAATTCACGATAAAGTATACAACACAAGTATATATATATATGTATATATATATATATAAATTCAATTAACTACACTTGCCTCAATATCAAAACAATTATGTTAGTAGAATGAGTTGTTTAACACTCTACTTTATCCTCGTATCCTATAATAAAGTCTAATATGTATAATAAATATATCGAATCTAAATAAATATTAAATAATATTCATACATTTTTCACCAATCATCTAATGTTTTATTTCTATCAAAATTCAAATTAATTTTTAGTTCGTTTCGCTTTAAATAATTAGACATCCTAAACTTCCCAAGTATATGTATATATAATACAATTTGTTCCTTAACTCATAAGGATTTATTATATCAAACCCCTCATGTTCTTAATTTATTATAAGTGTCAAAGACATTTAATCAGATGAATATTTATTAGTATGACTAATATTCATTTTTCTTATATAGCATACTTACATACCATTACAAACCGAAACTTTCTCACAAGTCAGAGCCTTCGGGCGCATTGAGAAAGTAGTGCAAAAACTTGAACCAAATGCTAATATAGTTGCACTGTTGCACTAGCTCTTTCTGAGGTGCATTTCTCAAGTACTCTATTAACTTGGAGTTATTATTATTTTTTAAATATTGCAAGAAATATTAGCCTATATTAACTAGTTCAATAATAATAGCTTGTTAGCTAAATATTATCAAATTTCTAGAGAATAATTTTGCATGTAACTTAATCACTATGACATCATTTTTCTTAACCAAATATATCTTTATTAGAGGAAATATTTTCGAGAGACCATATATGATTTTGCTGATTCAACCGTCATATATTCAAAGAAGAAAAAAATTGATTCACGTATTATATAAAATTATTGTTATTATATATTATCGTTATTGACTATGTAATTTAAGTTATATCAATTAATATAAACTGTTACCAACAACATTGCATCGGAATAATGGCTTTGTTGATCATGTCCTCGTGAACACTTGATTTAATATCATATTTGTGTTAGTTGATAAACTTGATTAATAATTAATGTAGGAAGGCAAATTTTTTAAGTTGATTATTGATTTGAATAATAAAAATAGTTTCAACTTATTTTGTTTCTCATGATTCTCGATTGTCTCTAATATTCCGAAATATTTTCGAAGCACATTCGAAACACTTCCAAAACTTTTTCAATATTTTACAGCTCGAAATTGATCTATAAAACGAAATTTTAATCCATGATGCAATGTACGTATCTTCGCACAGTATCCTTGCATACATCGTTTCCCTCAAACAGCCTCCCTCACTGCTCCACCCCTACCAGCCCACTTTATCTACCATTGTAGCTGCTCCAACTCCGTGACATAACTAGCATCGATATTCTTTCTTCCTTAATACAAATCTAAGCACGTCCCAACTAAAAATTTCCGTATCTGGTTCCTTTCTCTTGCCATAATATCTCCAAATTAATCAAAAGAGAAAATTATTGAATTGATGAAGATGAAGAAATGGGACTCCAATAATTTTTTTCGGGCTGAAATTCAATTTACCCCCTATGAAAAAAAAAAGCAAAATATTCCTTATCCAAATCATTGATAGGGGATAACTCACTTCGTTTTCCAAAATACAGGAGTAATTTGCTATTATTTTTTTGCTCATTTTTCATAACAGAGCATAAATTGCATTTAACCCACTTTATTTGCAACATAAGGATCATCATTTATTTATTTGAAATTAAAGGCAAGCTCATGTCCTACCACTAGAAGAAAATTCACTATTGGCTACAAATTTATTGGCTGCGGATTAAAACCATGGTAAATAATAATTATTATTAACCATGGTTAAATAAAAACCGTTGCAAAAATTTAGATTATCCACTACGAAAATTCTTTTTGCCATGGTTATGAGCAATGACAAAAAATAGCAAATGTTTTTATCATGACTTTTAATCATGACAAATATTTAACCACACTCGCAAATACCATGGTCAATAACCGTTGTATGACCGTGATGACTGATTGTTCACCACGATTATTTGTTTTTAACCATGGCAATTAGCCATAGTTAAATGTTAATTTTTTTCTAGTGTACATAATATCTAAAATTATAATGTATATATATTCCAAAAAGTCACCATAGCTAATGTCCTGGCAAAAATAAGAGCCATCAACAAAGTTAGTGAGAGCGGGTTGTTGTCTTTCTCTAGTGTACATTGGTAGACTAGTTCACTTGCTAGGGGAAGAGATCAACATGCTGTAAATTCCTTTGTTCTTTAAGCATGATAGGGAGAGAGCGTGGTGAATGTTTTTCATTAAGGCCATGATTGGTATGAGGGAATGGGTTGAGAATGGAATTGATATTCCCAAGTTCATTCCTATACATATGATTGGTATAAGAAAGGAAAGGAATTGGTCATTCCATAGGAATTCTTATTCCCTTAGGGAAGGGATTAGTGATTCCATCCCCACACCATGGTATTACCTATTCCTATTATGTTGGGAATGGAAAAAAATATTTTCTTGACAAAATTATTCTTATTAACCAAAACAAAACCTATTTCTATCATCATATTCTTATTAAACGTCTTCTTCAAATATATAACTATCAAAATTACCAAGTAAATTTTATTGGCACTCACTTTTTTAATATCTTCTTCTTGTATGATTACTTATTATTATTCATGTGGGAATATTACTGCTGAAGGAAAATCATATAACTATGAAAAAACCACGTAAAATAACATATAAAAACAACAAAAGTCATATGATAAACCGACCAATATCATTTCATCTCATTAGTCGGTCTCAACGTCCACCATGCTTGTTCAAAATTCATCCCCTCCTGACCAACTTCCTTACTTTTATTATGCAATTTTTTGTTAGTATATACCACACATATTTTTTAAAAATTATTTTATATTATTATTAAAAATTAATCCTCATAGAAGACGGCTCATTTTTTTATTGAATATTCAGACAAAGTAGTAGATGCATTGTGATTAAATTAGATTAATTATTGGTTGTTCAAATTAATACAATATCTTTTGCAGAAAAAATATTATCTATGTGTTCTAAGTAAATAAATTTTCTCATAGATTGTTTTTACTCATATATGAGATTTTTAAATAAATTTCTTATAACATTCTATAAGTAATTTTTTAAAATACAACTATTATAAAATGCATTCAATGTTCCCAAAATAAAAATATATTAAAGGGCACATTTGTCGTAAAAGTAATTTTATTCCATTACTAACCATCTCTTTTTGATTATCAATTATGTGAATGGAATCAATTAAGAAATGATAGTTCCATTGCCTTCTAATTCTTGTGTATACCAATCATAGGAATGGTATCCAAATATGATTCCATTCCCATCTTCATTCCATTCTCAACTTCATTCCATTCCCACTCAATTCCATTCCTACATACCAATCATGCCCTAAGTGTATATCATTGTAACTTTACGGAACAAAGGAATGGAATCAGAATTTTCTCATCATATCAAACAACAGATGACCGGTTCATGTACGTTCATACTTATTTGATCTCATTAGGCACATGAAAGTAATTAATGCGGTTTACAACTCAATCGGTGCCCGTTGCGTGAAGTATCATTCGTTCTGATTTCATAGGAGTCTCATCTTGAAAAGAAACCTCGCTAGAGAGAGGAGGCCTTGGAACTTCGATTTGTTCTTACAAACCATGCTAGTTCAAGATCCGTGCATACTTATTTGATCTCATTAAGCACATGAAAGTAACTAATGCGGCTTACAACTCAATCGGTACCGTTGCGTGAAGTATCATTCGCTCTAATTTTATATGAGCCTCATCTTCAAAAGAAATCTCGCTAGGGGGAGGAGGCCTTGGAACTTCGATTTCTTCTTACAAACCATGCTAGTTCAAGATCCGTGCATACTTATTTGACCTCAATAGGCATATGAAAGTAACTGATGCGGCTTACAACTAAATCGGTGCCTGTTGCGTGAAGTATCAGTCGCTTTGATTTCATATGAGTCTCATCTTGAAAAGAAACCTCACTAGGGAAAGGAGGCCTTGGAACTTATAAGCCGCTCAAGCTCCTCGTTTGCAACCCGTGTGTGACGCTTTGCCTAAATCATTAATCATTGAGAGAATCCTAAAAATTGTAATTCGCCTAAACCTTGTACAACAAACCACACACTTCCACTCTCCTCACCTTGAATGATATGTTTGTGTAGGGTACATTACCTCTCATTTGCAGGTTGAGAACCAGAGTGAACATCAAACATAATGTGAACTCCTCAGGTGCCTTTTCTCTCTCTATAAATAGGATGAGGATGATAGATTTTCCAACTTCACATAAACAGATATGACTATCACCAAGAAGAAACAGCTACCCCTAACTTGGCACCACACCATGATTTCAGTTCAAGCATGATCAACAGAACATTTGGATGGAAGTATTTGAAATAACCATCCATATTCAATGAATTTGAAATTCATTCCAATGCCTCAAAATATAATTCAAAACAAAAATTCAATGATTTGAAATCTTTTGCGGCATGAATTTATTTAAACAAATTTGATGGATTTGAAGTCCTTGGATCCAAATCCGTAGATACAAACACAACGATAATAACAAGCCTAATAATGCGAATTAACATTCCATTCATAACACTTGAAACTTCAATTTGTAGATGAAATGTGATTACAGAAAAGTTCCGTTGTTGTAAAGGGTAAAAGATCAACGAAGACATAGTGTGAAATATAACGAAAAATTTTAAAACAGATCGGGTCTTAACAAATGCAATTAACTTATCATATATTTGGTATACAATTTAGAAAAAAAAATGACCAATCACATGATAAATATATCACACTTGCTCAGTGATTTATTTGGTTTGGCCAAATCTAATTCGATTAAGAATTTTCTGAAATATAACTTATGAAAAATATGACTCCTGCTATTTTCCACCATCACAATATGCCTCTGGTATTGGATGGACTTTATCATCTAATTTAAGTAAATACAAACTAAAAATGGGTATGGGTAGAGGGAAAATTCTAGCCAGAACTTGGTTTGGTCAAACCTGAATCAATCATATGGCAAGTATAATACACTTGTCGTGTGATTAGTGTACAGTTGAGGGAAAGTAACCAATCACATGACAAATATATAATAATTGCTTTATGATCGATTTGGTTCGATTCGGGTAAAAGATTCAAAATTGAAAAATTAAAGCATCAAGCGAAAAAGTCCATAACAAATGGAGTAAACATATAATTCAGAAACTGTGACTGTCCACAAATCCAATAGATTCATACACATAAACTAGCAAAGAAGCAACTTCACGTCTTCCTTCACATTCATGTAAAGAACCTTAACTAATCGAACAGCTGACCTGCAGTTTTCTATTTTTTACTATAATCTCCCAAAACCATGTACATGAGCACATTACAGTTTCACCGCTATAAAAATTTCTAAGTAACTTACCTTTCTTTGTGCTTTGGTGAAATACGTCACATGCCCGTCCACCTTGGGCTTGGCACCGGCAGAGTTGGCGATAGAGGCAGCGGCGGTAAGCCCAATTGGCCCGTCGGTGAAAACAGCGTGCCGTAAGGAGACCTCGGCGAAGGAATGCATCCGAATGGCAGAGGTGACAGCGGTAGCGACGGGAAAGGCGATGGAAAAGAAGCAGAAGGTGGGTCAGGCGGGTGCTCCTGTGGCGGGAGAAGCGGAGGAGGTCCAACGCCGCTGCACCGCGGTGAAGCAGTAGCTAAAGAGTAGGAGTTCTGGAGGAAACGCATGTAAGCTGAGCCAGGGGATTCGACCGGAAGCAGTGGCGAGAAGGGCTGCGGCTGGGCCGCCCGGTGACTTACGTCATTTGGGGGCAGCAGAGAATCCAGCGGAGAGACTCCATTCAACAAAGGCGAAGGTGCACGGGAAGCTGAGGAGCTCTGGAGGAATCGCATATAGGCAGAGATTGGTGACTCAGCCGCCGGGTGAACAGAGGGGAAAGGCGGCAGCGGCGTGAAGGGCTGCACCGCCGCCCGTTGACCGGCTTCAGGAACTATCTGAGTCAGCTGAGGAGGGCGGTTGCTAATCTGGGCAAGTGGAGGGGGCCGAATCCTCTGCAGACGCGAACTGGGCGGTCTCGACTGAGTGGCCGGCGGGGGTGGTGTCGGATTGCGCTCGTGCGCTGGAGAGCCCGTGAGCTTCTGAACGACATCGCGGAAGTCGTTCTTGTTGATGTTGTACACCGGCGGCTGCTGCGACTGGGGCTGAGCCTGGCCAGAAAGCTGTGGATTGGGATCAAGAATTGGGATTGCAGAAGAGGAAGACGATGAAGCAGCGGCGGGAAGAGGGAGAGGCTTCCGAATGGGCTTAGAAATCTTCTGGGAGCTTCGGTTCACATGTTTCAGGTACATATCTCTACTGCTGCTGCTGCTGCTGCTGCTATACGATATAGAAGAAGTAGAGTCATCGCCACCAAATCCATTATCCATCTCCAGACATACGCAACTGACACACACACTCTCGCTCTAGATCTCTCCTTTTCTCTCTCTATATATATGAAATTTGTGGCTCTCACTCTTATCCCCCTCTCTCTCTATATAACATATATATCTAAAACAAAAGCCAAATAAGAAATAATTGCTAAAAGGAAAAAAGCTGTACCAAAAAAAGAAAAAGGAAAAGCGCCTTGAGAAGGTACAATGCTCCGGGTACGAGCGTTCATTTTGGGAACGGGCGTTTCTGCAGTGTGGATTGTACCGCTTGCTTTGAGAGAGGTACCTCTACTTTACCCCCATGAGTATACGGGGTCCATAAGCAATAACGTTCATTTCTTTGACTGAACTTTGCTTTAATGGCAGAATCCACCTCCCTCAATTTTTCCAAAAAAGTCATATTTATTTATAGTAATTAATTTTGTTGTACAAAACAATTAATTGATTATTTGCATCTACTCTCTTCAAACTTATAATTATTAAATAAAATCAAGGTAAAATTTTAAGGGATAATTACACTCTCCTTTCTTAAGATTTTGTGTAATTAACATAAATCTCATGTGGTTTGAAAAATTACGCCTAGTACCATTGTTTAAAAAGTATGTCAAGACTCCTAACAAAAGTGCTCAATTTATCTTTCTACCCATAAAATGTGGCTAAAAAGAACTAAAAAAGAATATGAAATTTTGAAAGACTACAAAGATAAAATTGATGTCCTATATGTATAGAAATGAACATACGCTTTAGATTAAGAAGACAAAATTGTTGGAAATATATTTTGCTATTATTAAAATATCACAAAGAATGTAAATACTATATTTATGTTATCATAGTGATATATTTTTACCATTTAATTATCAGGATATATATCTTCTAAATATTTTGTTAAATTACATAATATAGTGTATATATATAGTTTTCTAGTGTATAAATATAATCAAATAAAAAAAAACTGTAGATATAGATTAAGAGCTAAATTTATTTTGACCGATCTAATTCATTTATTAATTTAAAATTATATATAATAATAATTTAAATATATTAAATATATTACACAAATTACTCTTATTGTTTAATTTAATTATAAGAACAAGCTCACATGCATAAGTGTGTGAACTGTATAAGGGTAATTTGAGCAAATATATATATATTACTTGCAATAAGTCAATCAAGGGGAAAAAATGGATTTTCATTCAATTTTTTGGCTGATGTCAGCAAATTTTGTCAATTTTATTAATTGGAGAATTTATTTGTTAGATGAAAATAAAAATAAGGGTACAAAGTGTAATTTCTCAAACCACAGGGGGTCTACGTGTAGTTACACCAAACTTCATGGGAGGAAAGTGTAATTATCCCAAAATTTAATTAATCCACCATAAAAACTATATGTATTAACCAAACTCGCAAAAACCATGTACAATCAACTACCATTGCGTGGCTATGGTCATTGACTTATTACTACAACTATTTATTTTTAACCACGATAACTAGCCATGATTAAATGTTATATTTCTTCTAGTGATATTGCCATATACATATATATATACATACATACATATCTTAGGTATTTTTTTTTATCGTTGCTACATTGATGCCGTTGTTGTTGGTTGAACTTGAAAAATGTATTATCAATATATAAACAGTAATTGGTTGAATGATATGTGGTTGATGACTGATTTTTACATGAAATGGGTGGAAAAAAAAATTGGTTGATTGCTATTGAATACATGCAAATTTCTTGCTGATTTTTCTTGCTTTTATCAAATTTGATATATGTATTTAATTCTAATTTCACCATATATGTCCAAGAAAGTATGTTTGGCAAAGAGCCAAATTCCGCTTATTAATAGTGGCCTTCAAACGATCGAATTTCCACAATCATAAATTTCTAACGGTTATAATTTATAAAGGACTAAATTGAAATGGATTTAGAAAATAGGGGGATCATTTTTCAATTGTTTATATTTTACTAAAATTTTTAGGGGCATTTCTAACAAATATCATTTCTTGACTGAAAAATTTATCGAAATTTCACTGGAAGGATGAAATTGAAAAAATAATAATAAAAAAAATAATTTTAAAAATTAATTAAAAATACAGGGAGTAATAATAAAAAAAAACCCTGATTCTTCATATCCATTTCTGTTGAAGTTCTGATATTTGTTGATAATTTGGTTATATGCAATTTACCCGTGTATAAAATATAAATGGGGCAAGAAACTCAGTGGAAAAAAAAGGCCACGTAGCCCTTTAAACTTTTAGAGTGCATTTGGATTGATTAATTTAGATTAATCAAGATTTGAGGGAAGGATTTCGATTTTTTTTTTAAATGACTTCATTTAAAAATAATTTAAAATCCATCAATATTCAACTAAATATACTTCAAATTTAAAATTAAAAATTTGAAATTCGTTAAATTTAAAATTATCCAAATAAATTCAAAATATTGGTTATTAAAGATTTAAATTCATAATTTCAAATCATATAATCCAAACACAATATTAAAGACAATGTATTTAACATCCCTATGCATGATATAATTTGTATTATGTTTTTATACACGCTTATGCCCCTTTTCATGCATTAGCTTCTTTTCTTAGCTTAGGAAGGAATGGATTAACGCAACCACGCCTCTACTAGGCAGCGTGTGGAATGGCCGAGAGCGGGCCATTTTGGATCGAGAATGCCTGCGATTCTACTAAGATAAGCTATTTCTTTCTGGCGGTGTAGCAGTCTTGGTGGGAACTGTTCAACCAGTAGTACTACTTACTCGCTCCAATAGTTTCATTAGCACCTGTTTGAGGTGCCTCATAGGCCCTCTTTATTGGATAAAAACCTGAGTGACGGGCCCCAATTTCAATTAGCGTTTGGTTTTTTATATTCATCTTATACCGTTGAGGCATTCCTAAACCTAGAATGGCACGCTATGCGCCTAAGCGTGAAAATACAGCGCAAGCTTTTTTTTATAAGTAATTAAATCTTGATCAATAGTGGTCAAAATTTATTAATATAAATCAATAGTTAATCTTTAAAGCAATCAACACAGGATATTTTCTTAAACTTAAATCTACGATTATATACATACTTATAGAATTAAATATATAAAGTAAAAATAATTTTCGAAAAATTCTAATTTTTTACATTTTTTTTCTCTTCCACCCCGCCCTGGCCCACCCTCGCCTCAGCCTCAGCCTCAGGCCCTCAGTCACAGCCTCGCCATCCCTAGACCCACTCCCGCGCGAAAACAGTTGCTTCCCTCGCCCTTTCCACTAAAAAGCCACTTCCACCTCCACCTCCACCTCCACAATACTAATCTAATATACTTGTATATCTATATCTATCTATATATATTATTTTATTTTATTTTAATTTTATATTATAAAAGTGTTAATTATTTGCCATTTTTTATGTTTCTTTTTTTTTGATGCCAATTATATCCTTTTTATATAATAGTAGATTATAAATTTATATGTACAAATAAGTAATTTGGTAATTAATTTTATAATAATACTTGTTATTTACTTACATAGTTGAATTGGGATAGATTTCTAATGAAAATAAATTACAATACAGAGTTTTATTCATAAATAATAACTAAAAAAATAAAATTGGTTAAAAATCTTAATACTAACTAGGAACGTATATAGGCTATATAATTAGGAGGACATACGGTTTAGGAACTTGAAGAAACATCTCTTTAAAAGAAAGGGAAGCAATTCATGGGGCAATTTACCATGAACGAATTTAAGTTAAATTTTATAATAAGTATTATAAAAACATGAGTAGCTTGAGATGTATTTTTTTTCTATGATGATTAAAAATATTAAAATGTCATAGAAAATATAATTTTATATGTTAATAGATAATATTTTGGGGTATCTAATTAAATAGTATAATAGCACAAGTTCAATGAAAATAAAATTCAATTAGAAACAAAGACTTTAAATAAGTTTATGTTAAAAATGAATTGTTTATATATGGAAAACAAACTTAGAATAAGATTAATTACTTCATAAGTGGTTTCATAATTAATTAATCATAATAATATTATTCAAAAATTATTTTATGAATTAAACAAGTCTATGATTTGTGGGATGTTTGATGCACTTATAATAACTTGGTTTATAAGATTTCTATTGCATCATTTTCAATAATAAGTAATTTAATTTTTGTACATTTATATGTTTAATTCAACTCTAACTTAATAGGATTAGTCAGTGATTTTTATGTTTATTCCATTCAATTCATTCCATGAAATATTAGTTGCAAATTTAGACTATTTTCCACCAACATGATGAATAAAATATAAATTGAAGAGAATATTATAAGAAAATCATAATATAAACAGCTTTGGTGATAGTTAGTATGAGTTAAAAAGGAAAAATAAAATTCATAATTTTTTTTCCTGATTTGCACAACTAGCAATAAAACTAAAATCTTATTTCATTAGTGACGCAAATTTAAAATGTAGACTAATTTAAATGAATATATTTTTATTACAAATATAGGGATGTAAAGAGTAAACTAATTAATTAATATAATCTTTTGGTTGTATATATTATGCAAGTAGCACTACAAAAAAACGGCTAAACCGATTTAAAAATCGTTCCAAATAACATGTATAACAAAAGCAGTAACAAAAGTTTAGGCAATCGCAATTTATAACGACTTTTGCAATTCCTCATAAATTTTGGAACGATTTAATTTTTTCGACAAGTGAACCGTTCCAAAGGATGTACCAATAGCCGTTCCAAATATATAAATGAAAAAAACGTTACAAATGACATTCCAAAAAAACATCGGTCTTTACTAATTTCATATAGTTTTTGGCACGACTTTGTTATTTCATTCAGGCCGTCGCACTTTGTAACGGCTTTTGCAATTCCTCGTGAATTTTGAAATGGTTCAATTTTTCCGACAAGTGAACTGTTCCAAAGAATGTACGAAAAGCCGTTTCAAATATTTAAATGAAAAAAAAGTTACAAATGGCATTCCAAAAAATATCGGTCGTTACCAATTTCACATGGTTTTTGGCACAACCTTGTTATTTTATAACGGTTTTTTAAAGTAAGAAAAGTCGTTACAAGGGCCGCATCAAATACCGATACAAAATTTTGGTGGGAAATTTAAAATTTTTGAGAGGATCCCTTTTAATTAATTGATCGTCCCAAAAGCTATACCAAAATCCGTCCAAGAATTTAATATTTAAAAACCATGAAAAAAACCGTTATAAAAGCGGTCATTTTGAAAAACTTATATTTTCAAGTACGATATCTTAAAATTCGGGAACCCGATTTATACCAAATTTAAGTATATATAAGAATATATCAATTAGATCAAATCCGATGGTATGGTTAAAATCAGATGGCTTGATTGAACGATACACCATCTTTAATGATTATGCTTATGTTACGGGTTCGATATCTCAGCATCCGTGTACCCAATAAGTCTAAAACCTTACGAAATATAATTTTCTGTCTATTACATCATATCTAACGATTTGATCTGAATTTTGAAGGCCCGATTAACCCATGCAGTTCAACAATGTAAGATGACAGTTACATCAATGTAATACTAACATTTATGAATATACAAATTTATTGCATGTTGTGAACATATATCATTGTCATCTATGAAATATTTTTATGTATATCAATTACATTATTTCACATAATGGATACTTTTCTATAAAATTTAATTGTTAAGTACGGATTTTTTTTATTTAATGAATATTTTAATAAAAATAAAAATTTAATATTTAAAAACCGTGGAAAAAGCCGTTACAAAATTTATATTTTCAAGTAAGATATCTTAAAATTTGGGCACCCGATTTATACCAAATTTAAGTATACATAAGAATATGTCAGTTAGATCAAATTCGATGGTATGATTTAAGATCAGATGGCCTGATTGAACGATACACCATCTTCACTGATTATGCTTATGTTCCGGGTTCGATATCTCGATCCGTGTATCCAATAAGTTTAAAACTTTATGAAATGTAAGTTTTTGTCTATTACATCACATCTAACGGTCTGATTTGAATTTTGATGGCCCGATTAACCCATGCAGTTCAACAATGTAAGATGATAGTTACATCAATGTAATACTAAAATTTATGATACATATTTATCGCATGTTGTGAACATATATCATTGTCATCTATGAATATATTTTTATGTATTTCAATTGTATTATTCCAAATAATGGATACTTTTCTATAAAATATAATTGTTAAGTACGGATTTTTTTGATTTGATGGATATTTTAATAAAAAAATAAAATTTAATATTTAAAAACTGTGGAAAAAGCTGTTACAAAATTTGCAAAAAACTTATATTTTCAAGTACGATATCTTAAAATCCGGGAGCCCAATTTATACCAAATTTAAGTATATATAAGAATATGTCAATTAGATAAAATCCGATGGTTTGATTTAAAATCAGATGGTCTGATTGAACGATACACCATCTTCAATGATTATGCTTATGTTCTGGGTTTGATATCTCGACATCCGTGTACCCAATAAGGTTAAAACTTTACGAAATGTAATTTTCTATCTATTACATCATATCTAACGATTTGATCTGAATTTTGACGGCCCGATTAACCCATGCAGTTCAACAATGTAAGATGACAGTTACATCAATGTAATACTAACATTTATGAATATACAAATTTGTCACATGTTGTGAACATATATCATTGTCATTTATGAAATATTTTTATATATTTCTATTGCATTGTTCCACAATGGATACTTTTCTACAAAATTTAATTGTTAAGTACGGATTTTTTTGATTTAATGAATAATTTAATGAAAAATAATTAAATATTTGGAATACTTTTACGGACGACTTTATCAAATATCATAGTTTGTCATTCAATTTGTAACACCTTTAGTATTATTTTTTGTAATACCTTTAGGCATGACTTTTCACTCTTTGTAACACACTTTGCAGCGGTTTTAGGAACAACTTGGACTTAGTATATAAGTGTCACTTAGTTTTTTTTTTTTTCTCCCATTTTTTCCTCTCCCCTCTACCCTCTTGCCCTAGCCGCCACCCCCGCCCCCTTTTGCCCCCCCCCCCTCGCCGCCACTCCGTCATCGCCTGCCTCCGCCGCGCCACTCCCGCCTCACCTCTCTTCCCTCTCTTAAGGCGTAAGTAATTTTCTGAAAATTTTTATGTTTTTATTAGGTATATTTGTTGGGTATTTATTGGGTATATTTATTGGGTATATTTGTTGGAATGTTGAAGTATTGGGCATATTTGTTGGAATGTTGAAGTATTGAGTATATTTATTGGGTATATTTGTTGGAATGTTGAAGTATTGGGTATATTTGTTGGGTATATTTCTTGGATATTTATTGGGTATATTTGTTGGAATGTTAAAGTATTGAGTATATTTGTTGGGTATATTTGTTGAAATATTGAAGTATTGGGTGTATTTATTGAGTATATTTGCTGGGTATATTTATTGAAATATTGAAGTATTGGGTATATTTGTTGGGTAGCGAAACCGGCCGCACTAACTACTGTCTACCGCGGGGGGTCGTCATCCATTGGGTTCCACAAGTGTAAGATGGTAAGTATTTTAACCTGTAGTATTAATTTAATTTTGGTATGTACTAATCATTTCTTTAAATTATTTTTGAACAACAGGCACAACTCAGACGTCCCGTCAAGTAGATGGAGTTGTTCGAGAAGTGCTATAAAAAGAAGGACGACGACGAATGGAGCGGCCCGAGGGCAGCATAGGTCGGGGTAAGTATGTCATCATTATAATTTTTGATTTTAAATTATTATTTTTTAAATAATAATCAATTAATCTATTTGAAGGAGCTGTTTATGAGGATGCTGTAGGAACGCAAGCCAAACAGTAATCAAGATCCTCCAATATCCTCTCTGAAGGACAAGCGGATCCGCCCGGGAGCGCGAGCGGAAGCGAGAAAGCGAGAAATGTGCGTAAATTTAAATTCAATTTAAATAAACATATCCCAAGGGGTGTGCCCTTGGGTGCTCAACCGGGCGTTCGATGTAGGATGTGTAAATGTCAAATGCGTACATAAATCACATAGGGCATAGATAGATTGTAAATCAACCAAAGCGTAATAAAACCGTTACCTTTGATGATCTACATGCACGTGGCTACTTGCGTTGTTCCTTCTCCAGATTGCTCACGAAATCCAAACGTATGGAATCTCCAAAGGCGATCCACACCACACCGGAAGAAACACATGTTCTCCTTGCTAGAAGAAAACAGGTTTAATGAAGGAATCGGTTAAGAGAAGAACACTATGAATTAGTGTTCTCTTAAACCTACTTTGTTCTTCCTCTTGATTCAAAACCAAGTGAAGAACACAAGTAGAAAATGGGAGAGATGGCCGAGAGTTGAGAGAGATGAGAGGACTGAAAATTGTTCTTCTTTTTCCTAGAAAAAGATGAATTATGATTCACATATACTAGGTGTTGTATATACTCATATATACATAATTAATGTGATTATTGGAATGTGTCTAGGTTCATCCAAGGATGTCTAGATACATTCCAATCAATCACCATCAATTCTTCAATCAAGCCTACCAAAATATATGGTATGCTCAAATCATACGAAAAGGGAAGGGCTTGATTGGAGTTGATTTGTCTCTTTCCAAAAGAGACATGTCAACATACCACCTTGCATGAAACATGGCTGATTTTGCTTCCTCCATGGGAGCATTTCGGCCATGTCCAATTATGAGAAGAAGTCCAACTTCTTCCTATTCCAAAATAAGAATTATTTCTCCTCTTGGGTCAAATTTAACGGACCGGGTTTCATCGTAATCCAATTACGACGAACCTAACATTAAAATCCAATTTAATGTCCACTTAAATTATTCCCGTTGATCTTTTAATCCAATTAAAAGATCCAACGTCTCAACATCTAAACTTTCCATATTTAATCGAAAATCCAATTTACCGATTAAACGAAGGCCCGATACAATATCGGTCTGTCCATCCAATAGACTTTCCCTTAAGTAATCCAATTACTTATTTATCCTTCGAGATTGACTCCAAGTCAATCTCTCAACCTCCTCGGTAATTTGTGTGTGACCCTTTAGGTTCACCCTCACCTAGACTTGGGCCAGTTTCCCACAAGGGCCCGTTACCATGGGTGGCCGTCTAGCAATGGTCCATGACACTAGAGACTAGGTGAATTGGCGTGAACATTTAGGCGCCGATTCCGTACGGGTACGATCCTTCTGTCTACCGTCTCCCGGCCTTAGTCTAGGCTATAGAATTGGGCGTCGGTTCCCATCCTTGACTAGGCATCTATGATTAATACTCTAGACTACGCATGCTTCATTGCATCGACACGGGAAACAATTCCCTGTTCGACCAACCACTGTGGCCACAGCTTTAAACAGCATGAACGTGTCTCCGAGTGCATAGGAGATACCTCTGTCACATATTGACTGGGGACGGATCCTCTTCTTGGAATCCACCGTCCTCGCTACACATTCCGACTGCACTGGACAAAGCTTATGATAATCATCTTACAGAATGATCACCTCTCGCCAGATCCAAGATACAACCGTCCTGTGCACGCGACTGCCTTGATCCCTCAAGTCTGAGGATTACTCTTGTACTATCGGAACCGGGGAAATCCAATCATACCGACCAAGCTTCTAAGGCTTCAATATGATGATCCCTGCGAGTCAGGTCAGTCGGCTCGATCCCAGTCGACCAACCCATCAAGATCGTGCAGGTGTCCCACGCCTGTCGCCGATGAAATACGACACTCATCCAATGAACACAACTCTTGATGCAAGTCTCAATAGGACTCTCAATGCCCTGTCTCGAGGTTCTTAACTTGGAACGTTTCAGACCCAACTCTAAATCAGTTGGTTTCATGATCACCATCCAATGCGTGGCCTAACTGCATGAGTTGTTAACCGTGGTCTGTGGGCTTTGTTGCGATATAAGTAAAACGCCGTTTTAACAAATGTGAAATGAGTGCAACAAAGAGAGTACCAGAAAGTGACGAGTACTCATTTTATTCATCACGTAATAATATTACATTTTTATCGAGTTGTATAATAGGTTACAAATCGCCAAACCTATTGGCTTTCTGGTTACCTATTCTAACAATCTCCCACTTAACTTAAAGCCTATCACCCATTGACCTCGAGCCTCTTATCCAGATGGTGGGTAGGGGAAACTTGCGACATGGGCTTAGCAAGTGGATCTGCTATGTTTTCTGCGGAGCTGACTCGGTCCAACCGAACGTCACTCCTGCTATCCATCTCTCTAAGCAGATGGTAGCGTCTAAAAATATACTTGGATCGTGATGAAATCTCAGTTCCTTTGCTAGCGCTATCGCCCGTTGTTATCATAAAAGATAATTACAGGCTTAGCAATGCTAGGTACTACATCCAACCCTTGGATGTAGCTCATCAACCAAACCACTCCTTAGCAGCTTCCAAAGCCGCTATGTATTCAAAAACTTTATGGTGGAGTCTGTCGTGGTAGCCTGCTTGGAACCCTTCCAAGTAACCACGCCACCATTTAGTCTAATACAAAACCAAACTGAGACTTGGCATCGTCGTCATCTGACTGGAAGCTAGTGCCGCTATAGCCTTCCAGTATCAACTCTCCCCGCCGTAGATCAAGAACATGTCCTTAGTCCTTTTCAGGTACTTCAGGATAGTCTTGACTGCACTCCAGTGTGCCTCCCTGGCACACGACTGATATCGGCTAGTTACGCTCAAAGCGAAAGCCACATCAGGCCTAGTGCACTGAACAACATACTGTATGCTGCCTACGGCTGAAACATAGGGGATGTCCAACATCCGTTTAAGCTCCTCATCAGTTTTAGGAGACTACTTCTTGGATAACTTAATTCTATGCCTCATAGGATGGAATCCTCGTTTTGAGTTCTCCATCTTGAATCTCTTCAAGACTTTCTCAATATACGAGGACTGGGCCATTCCTAACATCCTTCTAGATCTATCCTTGTAGATCTTGATGCCAAGGATGTAGGATGCCTCGCCCATATCCTTCATGGAGAATTGTGTTGACAACCAAGCTTTAATGGTTCTCAACATCTTAGCATCATTCCCAATGAGCAAGATGTCATCCACATAAAGCACTGGAAACGCAACTGAGCTCCCAGTGATCTTCTTGTATATACAAGGATCAGACTCGTTCTTGATGAAATCATATCCTCGTATGACTTCATCAAAATGTATGTTCCAGCTTCGGGAAGCTTGTTTGAGGCCATAGATGGACCTTCGGAGACGGCAGACCTTATGCTCTTCTCCAACAGTTGTGAAACCTTCCGGCTGATCCATATAGATCTCTTCCTCTACGAAACCGTTGAGGAAGGCCGTTTTCACGTCCATCTGCCATATTTCATAGTCTTACCATGCTGTTATGGCAAGCAATATCCGAATGGACTTGACCATTGCTACAGGCGAGTAGGTTTCCTCAAAATTGACCCCGGATCGTTGAGTGTAACCTTTCGCCATAAGCTTGGCTTTGAAGGTTGTAACCTCCCCGTCAGCTCCAAGCTTACGTTTGTAGACCCATTTACACCTTACGGGTTTTACCCCTTTGGGTGGATCTACTGGGGGTGCAAACCTGGTTTGTACCCATCGAGTCCATCTCGGATTTCATGGCATCAAGCCACTTATCCGAATCGATGTCCGACATCGCTTCTCCGTACGTCTTTGGATCATAATCTAACTGACCAGTCAGGCCCAGAAATCCATACCTATCAGGTGCATGGGATACTCTGGCTAACCTACGGAGGACTGGAACATTATCAGTGGGAACTATTGGCTCAGATGTCACTGCTGCCTCATTGGGTACCTCACTTGATTCCTCAAGGAGTATCTCATCGCGTCGATTATCCGATGGAAAACGCTTTTCCAAGAACACTGTGTTTCACGAGACAAAAACCTTTTGCTCGGAGGGATCATAGAAATAATACCCCGCAGTTTCTTTTGGATAGCCAATGAACCTGCATAAACTAGACCTCGGGTCCAGTTTATCTCCTACTAATCTCTTGACATATGCGGGGCAACCCCACACTTTCAAGTATTTGTAGGAGGCAGGCTTGCCATGCCATATCTCATAGGCGTCTGGGATATCTTCTTAGATGGCGCCAAGTTCAAAACTTTGGCCACCGTCTCAAGAGTGTATCCCCAGAAGGAAAGGGGAAGTTCGGTAAAACTCATCATGGATCAGACCATTTCCAACAAGGTCCGATTCCTCCTTTCAGACACACCATTAAGCCGTGGTGCTCTAGGAGGGGTCCACTGAGAGAGAATCCCATTCTCTTTTAGATAATCAGTAAATTCACCACTCAAATACTCTCCATCTCGGTCCGACCGAAGGGCTTTGATCTTTCAACCGGTTTGATTCTCTACTTCAAGTCTGTATTCCTTAAACCTTCCAAAGGCTTCAGACTTGTACCTCATCAGGTAAACATAACCATACCGTGAGTGATCATCGGTAAAGGTTATGAAGTACGAGTACCCACCTCTGGCCTGAGTATTTAGTGGGCCACAGACATCCGTATGGATCAAATCCAACAGACCACTGGCTAGCGTGCTTTGTCCAACAAAGGGTTTCTTGGTCATCTTTCCCTTCAGACAGGATTCGAAGGTCAGTAGGTTGTCCAAATCGATTATTTCTAGATTATTTGAGTCCACCAACCTTCTTATCCTATCTTTAGAGATATTACCTAACCTCGCATGCCATATCAGTGCGTTATTATGATCATCACATTTTCGTTTGTGTTCTGCAGTCATAATCCAATTAGACTGTTGAAGTATGTACAGATCGTTGACCAATGTACCAAGCAGATGAAAATACCATCTTTAATAATGAAAAAACCATTTTTATTGATGGTAAATTCAAATCCCTCCTTATCAAGGACCGGGATGGAAACAATGTTTTTAATCATGCTAGGTACATAGAAATAGTCATTCAGTACAATCCTAACATGACTACTAATGGCTAACTCTAGTGACCCTACGACTTCTGCAGCGACGGCCTTGCCATCGCCTAGCCTCAGGATCATCTCATCCTTGGTTAGCCTTCTGCTTCTTTGCAGTGTCTGCAACTCATTGCAGATGTGAGCACCACACCCGGTATCCAATACCCATGAAGTAGAATTAGTAATCATATTTACTTCAACCACAAACATACCTGGGTTGGAGAGGAGTTGTGGGCACTCCCTCTTCCAATGCCCTTTCCCTTGGAAATGCATGCATACATCATTTGCCTTGGACCGCTGAGAACCACGGGCCTTCCCTTTCCCTTTGCTCAGTCCTACCGGAGCAACAGGGACGCCCAGAGCGCGAGCAGGGGCCGCAACCGTCTTCCCTTTTCCCTTCTTCCTCTTCCAGCGTCCGGCCCTCTTGCCATTCGCCTTGGAGGTCGAAGCCTCTCCTATCAATACCGCTGACGCCGACTTGTGGGTCGTCTCCTCGTATTGGACCAGCATGTTGATCAACTCATGAATAGACTTCTCAAGTCCGTTCATGTTGTAGTTTACAACAAACGGGTCATAGGACAGAGGAAGCCACTGGAGGATCACGTCAATGTACATGTCATTGTTAAGCCTAGCTTTAAGGTCCTCGAGTTTCTCCACTAGGGAGAGCATCTTGACCCCATGACTTTGTACAAATGCTCCTTTAGCAAGCTTGGTGCCAAAGAATGCTTTTATGGCGGCATATCTAATATGCCTATCTGGAACCGCATAAACCTCGTTAATGCGGAGCATTATGGCGGAGACGTTGTCCAGCGTCTCATACTGCTTCTGGATGTCATTAGACATCAAAGCCAATATGATACTGTGTACTTTTCGGTTGTCTTCATGCCATTTCTCGAACGTCAAACGTTCTTCTGGCATGGACCCCTCTGGTAAGTTGCTCGGCGGCGGTTCGTCCAAGACGTAGCCTTGGTTCTCGAAACCGAGGACAATCCTCAGGTTTCTCAGCCAGTTCGAGTAGTTGGTTCCGTTGAATTTATTAGTCTCAAGTACCATGGTTAATGGATTCTTAGACATATCTACATTAATAAAAATGTAAAGCAGAATTTAGCAGATGATGGTAATATTATGGTTCAAGTTGAAGACTTGGTCTTTTAGTCTTTAACCCTCCCACTATTTGTATGAAAGCCCGTCACTCTCAAGCGGAGTTTTGGGAAACCATTTCCTAGTGGGCTCGGGATCCACAAGCGTAATCTCCATGCCTCGCTTTTACGATTCACATGAAGAAGACCTCGTGGGAGATATCCAATATCATTCTCATCCAATGAGATTCCCAAGTTATTTTGCCTCACCTATTCACATGGTTTCGAGGACTCCAAGCAAACCATGCTACTAAGTGTTGGGCCCGACCCATCAACCAAATCATGCCTCAAACTGTCGCCCCCCATGATTCGTGAGACAGGGAAACAGTGAGCGCAGTCTTTTTGTTCACAACAATGGTGCAGCTTTTCCCTAGTCCAAGTGTGCCACGACTCGTGAGACCACACTTGGGTAGTGGTAGCTTCCTCACCACATTGCTGTGGATGGAAGGCTCGGACAGATCAAAATACCATTTTGATCCAAGTCCGCTCTGGGCCTAATATTTTAATTTGGTCCAACCAAATGAGAGTTTGTGTACGACCGAGACCTCGTCACATTATGGTGTTTTAGCATGCATAAATATCCAATATTTAAAGCGATAAATAAATACGCCGCATGCAGAAAACATAGCATACCCCTGTTAGGATGATCACAAGCCCAACCTATGCGACCCACTGAGCCTGCAGTGAGTCTATGGTCTGTCTAGGGTGGTCCTAAATTATTACAATAATAATATACCCATTGTCATTCCAATGGGCCTTGTAGTGCTTCTTGTTTCACGCCTTGATGCTCCTCCTTGGGGTCTCTGACTCCAAATGCTTGTTAAAATTAAAACCTTACCAATCCTATCTACTCTCATTACAACTGAAAGTAATACATTGGTAATAATAAAAACAAGCCTTAACATCATGAGGCTGAAAATACGGGAGATGATAGTCCCAAAACAAGAGGCACGCAGGCCCCACCCAACAGAAATTAAATGATCATACATTCATCCATACACAAGGTCTAGGGCTCTTGTGATCATCCCATGTTGATTCCATCAACACACATAACACAATTATTCCAAATAATCATGCATAAAACCAATGGATATTCCAATATCCAAGTGATGTCCAACATCACAAAAGCATAAATATATAAATAATATGCAAAATTCAAATTTTAAATTTAATGGACATTATAAACAATGCATCAAATGCATGTATTAATCCCAAATTAATTAAGCAAATTTAATCAAAGGAATAATCCAATTATTCCAAAATCAAATGTGCAAAATTAGTACATTTTCAAAATATTGTGCAGAATATACAGAAAATTAAATTTTCTAGAAAATATCGAAAAACGGCACAAAACGGCCCAGCCGTTGTGCCTGCCGGCCAGCCCCACGCGCGGGCACAGGCAGCAAGCCTGCGCGCGTGCGCCCTCGGCCGGCAGCGGCCGCCTACGCACAGCGCGCACGCTGGCCGAAGCCCAGCGCGCGTAGGCACCCGCCTGCGCGCGGCCGCCCCTGCCAGCACGCACGTTGGCAGGCATGTCGGCCAGGCCTGCGCGCAAGCGGATCCGTCGGAGAGCGTGATCGGAACCGAGAAAGCGAGAAATGTGCGTAAATTTAATTCCAATTTAAATAAACATATCCCAAGGGGTGTGCCCTTGGGTGCTCAACCGGGCGTTCGATGTAGGATGTGTAAATGTCAAATGCGTACATAAATCACATAGGGGATAGATAGATTGTAAATCAACCAAAGCGTAATAAAACCGTTACCTTTGATGATCTACGTGCACGCGGCTACTTGCGTTGTTCCTTTTCCGGAATGCTCATGAAATCCAAACGTATGGATTCTCCAAAGGTGATCCACACCACACCGAAAGAAACACACGTTCTCCTTGCTAGAAGAAAATGGGTTTAATGAAGGAATCGATTTAAGAGAAGAACACTATGAATTAGTGTTCTTTTAAACCTACTTTGTTCTTCCTCTTGATTCAAAACCAAGTGAAGAACACAAGTAGAAAATGGGAGAGATGGCCTAGAGTTGAGAGAGAGGAGAGGACCGAAAATTGTTCTTCTTTTTCCTAGAAAAAGATAAAAATGATTCACATATGCTAGGTGTTGTATATACTCATAAATACATAATTAATGTGATTATTGGAATGTGTCTAGGTTCATTCAAGGATGTCTAGATACATTCCAATCAATCACCATCAATTCTTCAATCAAGCCTACCAAAATATATGGTATGATCAAATCATACGAAAAGGGAAGGGCTTGATTGGAGTTGATTTGTCTCTTTCCAAAAGAGACATGTCAACATACCACCTTGCATGAAACATGGCTGATTTTGCTTCCTCCATAGGAGCATTTTGGCCATGTCCAATTATGGGAAGAAGTCCAACTTCTTCAACTTCTAAAATAGGAATTATTTCTCCTCTCGGGTTAAATTTAATGGATCGGGTTTCATCGTAATCCAATTACGACGAACCTAACATTAAAATCCAATTTAATGTCCACTTAAATTGTTCCCGTTGATCTTTTAATCCAATTAAAAGATCCAACGTCTCAATGTCTAAACTTTCCATATTTAATCGAAAATCCAATTTACCTATTAAACGAAGGCCCGATACAATATCGGCCCGTCCATCCAATGGACTTTCCCTTAAGTAATCCAATTACTTATTTATCCTTCGAGATTGACTCCAAGTCAATCTCTCAACCTCCTCGGTGATATGTGTGTGACCCTTTAGGTTCACCTTCAGCTAGACTTGGGCCCGTGTCCCACAAGGGCCCATTACCATGGGTGGCCGTCTAGCAATGGTCCATGGCACTAGAGACTAGGTGAATTGGCGTGAACATTTAGGTGCCGATTTCATACGGACTTACTCTAGGGTATGGAATTGGGCGTCGGTTCCTATCCTTAACTAGGAATCTATGCTAAATACTCGAGACTACGCATGCTTCATTGCGTCGATACAGAAAACCATTCCCTGTTCGACCAACCACTGTGGCCACAGCTTTAAACAACATGAACGTGTCTCCGAGTGCGTAGGAGATACCTCTAGATCCCAAGCCCTCTAGGAATCTGTTTCCCGAAAACAACGTCTGAGAGTGGCGTATTTTCATAGAAATAGTGGGAGAGGTTAAAGACGAAAGATCGAGTTTTAACTTAAATTTAATATTACTTCATTCTGATTACTATTTTTTGCAATATATTGAGTTGTTTCGTTTTATTCGTGGCAAACAATTTTGCTTTTAAAGATAACTCCCCATGAGGATTTGCTTTAGTTACTTAACAATTGAAGCTCGGGATTACAAATTCTTTTTTTCTTTTTTCTTTTTATCAATAGACATTGAGTTCTTGCTAAGTTTCATAGTTGTGTTGAGGTCTTGCTATGTGACGCCCCCGAGTTTCATACATAGAATTATCGTTTATTAGCACAAGGAAAATGGATATATGTTGTGATGATGCATATAATATTTGTGGTTAATGGAATAATTATAAAGATGAGATAATTATCGTAGAATGTTTGTATAATAGAAATGTGGGAGTTAAAATAAATACTTGTAAAGATGAGCGGGAAATAAATAAAGTCTTAATATAATATGTAAATATTAACACTATACAATATATATATATATATCTATATATGTGTGTATATGAACTACACAACATAAGAAATATATTACTACACTAGAAAATAAAATAATTAACCTTATGAACATATGTCTTTAATATTATATTTCATATATATATATAGATATATATACATACACCTACATACATAGACACATATATAGACACTTATATATATATAGATAAATATCAGTTATAGAAATATGTAGAAGGGTGTACAATCATCAAAAGGTAAAAAGACAAAGGGAGAGGTGTGAGGCGGTGGAGAGAAGAAGAGAGAAAGAGGTGAGGAATTATAGCTTCTTCCATTTACCATCTTCAAACTTAGATGTATCTAGAGCCTCCTATATTGATTTGGTAAGTACCTTTATCTCTAAGTTTCTTAAATTCGAATTTGAGCTAGGATGAAGGCTGAAATCTAAGAAAGGAATTAATTAAGTTTGTTGCATGGTAACAAAGTAACCTCTGTCGAACAGTTTCTATTTTTCCAGAACATATCGAGTTTTATCAGTTCAAAATTAGTGATTTTTGTTTCTATGAAAACCTTAGGATGTCCTCTATAACTTTCTAGTTTTGAGCAGAAGCTAAATCCTTCATTTTAATCGGTAAATATAGGAAACCATTCTGTTGCCCTGTTATTGCGGGAAATCAGACAAGGTGTATGAAAAACCTTTTAACTTCAAATATAAAGGTTCAAATTGTGTTATTCTTACTTATAATCAAACTAGACAAATAGGATATCATATTGGGAGAATATCATGACTTTTGAACGGCTACGTGAATTTTTTTATAGAATTTTGAAGTAGTAAAAACGAATCTGTATCAGTGAGAACAAAGCTGTCGTAAATCCTAATTAACTTATTATATAGAAATCCAATTCGCATGATTCTTATTGGATATGAAACTAGAGACAAAGGAGAATATTTGGAGAAAAAAATAACACTTATATCATCTATATTTTTGTCTCTAGAAAACTTGTAAGTTAGGACAGAGGCGCTATCAAACTTGTTTAGAAGAGATTGATTGACATGGTATATAAGTATTCATCTTTTAATCTTCATTGCTGAAACTATTTATATTAAATAAATATATTTGGAATATTGTTAGGAGTTGGATCCATTGGGAAAAACGCAGACCACGAACTATGACCATCGGCGATCGGCGAATTTAGTAAGTGAATAATTTGCGATGCCTATGTATGTCCCTTTCCCTCTGGATATTACTCTTATGTAAGAAAGTGACTAGAATAGTCTAGATATGCTCCTTCATCTTGACAATACCTTTATGTAAGTCTATGATTATGCCGCTAATCACCTATGAGGAGATTATAGTTGATGGATGGTTTGAGTTGAATGCTTAAATTGTGAAATCAAGGTAAGTGAATGATATCACAATCTATATGTGTTGTTTGTATTCATACCATTTTGTTGTATGAAGTCTATGATTCATGAGTTGTGGAAGCACGATGAGAAAGTTTATGCATGTACCATGAGTTATATGACATTGTGGCTATATACTTGTGATTGAAGATATGTGTTGCTATGTGGTCTTACTTGACTAGTTGCTTATAAGAATAGTGATATATGGAAATGATGGAATTAAGAAAACTGGATGAATTAGTATGTGAAATCCCTTGGTTGGTCTCGGTAGCTCTTCGTGGAAAAAAATATTAACGGTCCCGAGGACTCTTTGTGGATAAATTGGCCTTGATGTCTCTTCGTGGATAAACTGGCCTCGGTGCTCTTCGTTGATAAATTGGTCATGGTAGCTCTTTGTGAAAAAAAATAAACGGCCTCGATGACTCTCGTGGATAAAATGGTACCGGCGGCTCTTCGTGGCTTACAAAGAGCTAATGATGGCAAATGGTTTCTTAGTTGAGGATGTTTTATACATACCGAAACACATTCGCGCGCATTTATTATATTTATGTAATTGAATAATAAAAATCAAATGAGTACCTATTCGAAATTAATAAATTAGTTATTTATACAGAAGTAAGTATATTAAAGGCATTTCAAGCCATTCATATTTTACCAATCATGATGGTTATTTTAAGATCTCCCTCTTAATAAATACTATGTATATATATATATATAACAAATTAATAATTTTTCTTTATATGTGTTTGGATTTAAGGAAATTCATTTAAATATAATATGATGAATATTGAGGATGAGTTGGTGGATAAAAACACTATATCAACATCTTGTGAGCATACTAGGAAACGAATAATTTGATTGATTGTCTTGTTGTGAGATGATTACATTGTTAATAAAATGACATATGTTGGAATGTAAATTGATGACTTATTCCATTAAATTCATTTGGTGTATGTATATTTTCAATGCATGTTATATCTGTGTATTTATTCCATTATATTAATTTTGCATATGTATATTAATTTTTTCCCTCATTTTTTATTTCATTTTGCAAACAGGAATGGGTGATAAGGTGTATGCTTTGGCCATAGATTATGGGTGCAAGTGCAAAAAGTTGAAAAATCTTGACCTAGACAAGTATAGTTGCATAGATTTTCGGGAAAATTGCAAGTAACCCCCCTGTGATACTGCAAATGAGAAAATTATCCCCCTATGAAAAATAAAATAGCAATTTACCTCCCTGTCTTTTTTAAAATGAATCAGTTTACCTTCCTGTATTTTTTAAAATGGAGCAATTTACCTCCCTGTCTTTTTTTAAAATGAATCAGTTTAACTTCTTGTATTTTTTAAAATGGAGCAATTTGCCCCCCTGTCTTGGAAGGTAAATTGCTCCATTCTAAAGAACACATAGAGATAAATTGCTAACTTTTTTTCCATATGGGGGTAATTTGTCCATTTCCAATATCACAGGGAGGTAAGTTGTATTAACACCATAGATTTTCAAGCAGATACGAAGGGACTGCATGTTGTTGATCAATCTGTGCTTAAGATTACATGTAATGTAGATGATACTGATATAACTATGAACATTTTGTAATGATTTGGATGGTTAAGCATGTTTAGTAGAAATAAAGGCTAAATTTGATATTTTTGTTGAAGTTGTTGAGTTTGTTGAGCAGGGACAGGGTTATGTGAATGTGAAGGGAGACAGTAATAGAGAGGGGGCTGATTGTGGTGATGAAAATGGAGGATACTAATGGAGGGGATAGTGCGGATGAGTCTTGTGATGAAAATGCTTGGGGGTGTGATAGTAAGGACGAGTCCAGTGATGAAAATACTGGTGGTGGGATAATGAGGATGAGTCTGCTAGAGCGGATAATGGGAATGAATCTGGTGATAAAAATTTGGAGGATAGCGGGGATGAGCGTTTTTATTACAAGTTTGATGATTACAGTGAGCCGAAGAACTTTAGTGATACAGACTTTGAGAATGATCTACTGCATGGAAGTTTAAACAGGGGTGCATATATGTTTCTTTGTGAAACTGGACAAAAAGTCAAGTTAGAAAAAGGGTATCGTCTTTATTGATATCAATGAATTTAGACGAGTTTTGAAAGAGTTTGTACTTCAGGAAGGTTTCAAAATGATGAGGATGAGAAATAACGAAAAAAAAAGAGTGACAACCTATTGTAGTGTGATGGACTACCCTTGGATAATCCATGCTTCTCCATTGACAGATGGTGCCAGCTTCCAGGTAAAGACATATGTAAAGGATGAGTCTAGAAAGTGTCACCTTTTAGTGGCTGGTTGAATAAGTTTGAAGTGCAAGATTAGAATATTAACTTCATTGTAAACTTCAGGGATAAAAGTATGTAATTACATGGTTTGGGATATATTTGGCGTTCCACGTAGGCATGCAGCACTACAAATATCTCACAGAAGAGAGGATTTAGATAGTTACTGTGACAATAGATTTTCAAAGGAAATCTACATGAAAGCCTACAAATATTACATACATCCAATACTAGATCATACATTGTGCCCTCATGAAGTGGATGTTACTCCCACTATTTTGCCTCTAGTTATTAAGAGAATGCTAGACAGACACAAGAAATTAGAAGAAAGGAACATGGTGAAGTAAAGTGTAAGGTTTGCAATGAGTTAGGGCATAACATGAAGGACAAGCGGATCCGTCAGGGAGCGCGAGCGGAAGCGAGAGATGCGGAATTTAATGATATTTAAATTCATATCATAATAAAATGTCCCAAGGGGTGTTCCCTTGAATGCTCAACCGGGATTTTGATGTAGAATATGATAACGTAAAGCAAGTATATCATATAGGGCACATAGACTATCATAAAAGGAACTACATATAAAAAAACAGGGTTTACCTTTGTAGTTATCTTCCGTGAACTGCTACTAGCGTTGTTCCCTCTAAAATGGATGGAAAATATTCCCCAAGATTCAAACATATGAATCCTCTAACGTAGTCCACACCATACAGGGAGAAGTCACGTTTTTCTTGCTAGAGAAAAACAGAACTAAGAAGATGAGATCAAGACAAGGATTACACTATAGTGTATCCTTCTTAATCTAGCTTTGTTCTTCAATTGATCCTAGATCAATGAAGCAAAAAAGTGAGAGGGATAGAGATCAAGAGAGGGGTCGAAAATGTGTGTGTGTGTGTGTGTGTGTGTGTGTGTGAGAGAGAGAGAGAGAGAGAGAGAGAGAGAGAGGTCTTTTCTTTTTCCTAGAAAAAGTTGAATAATGATTAATCCTCTTGTTGGTGATTGTATATATACTCATATATATATATAATTAATTTGATTATTGGAATGTGTCTAGGTTCATCCAAAGATGTCTAGATACATTTCAATAAATCTCCATTAATCTTCAATCAAGCCTACCACTTTGCAAGGTATGATTAAATCATACCAAGTAAAGGAGGCTTGATTGGAGTTGATTTGTTCCTTTCCAAAAAGGAACAAGTCAACTACACCAATCAAGATGATCCATTTTGGGAGAAGTCCAACTTCTCCTAATTCCAAAAGTGAAATTAATATATCTCTTGGGCCAAGATTTAATGGACCGGGTTTTATTGTAATCCAATGACAAAAAGCCTCTGAAATAAATCTAATTTAATTCAAGGTCCAATTAGAAAATCCAAACCCTTAATTCAAGGTCCAATTAGGAAATCCAAACCCTTAATCTCTACTTAATTGAAAAATCTCATCTATCAATTAATTGAGGGTCGATACAATATCGTCCCATCTATCCAAGGGACTATCCCATAAATAATCCAACTATTTATCATCTTCCGAAATTGACTCCAAGTCAATTCCTTCACGTCCTCGGTGATTTGTGTGTGACCCTTTAAATTCACCCTCAAACTTGGGCTCGTGTTGAACAGAAGCCCGTTACTATGTGTGGTCGGCTAGCAATGATCCATGGCACTAGAGACTAGATGAATGTTAGTGTGGACATTTAGGCACTTATTTCGTACGGGTACCGTCTCCCGGCCTTAGTTTAGGGAATGGAATTGGGCGTCGGTTCCCATCCTTGACTAGGCAATTATGCTTAATACTCGAGACTACGCATGCCTCATTGCATCGACGCAGGGAACCATGTTAGAATAGGCGACCATGTACCCAATCTTGGCAGGCAAAATGTAACCAATGTCTAGACAATTTCAGGGATTTGATAAATTATTAATGAATAAAGAAGTGAAATTCATTTGGCATTACTTTGTTCGTGTTCACTTTATCTGCATTACGTATCTGTTCACTACACAAACAAAGCCCACAGACTGAAAACGTATTTCAGGGACTGGGACTACGCTTGGAGGTAGGTCTATGAAATCAGTCCCGCCGAATCAGTTCGGAAATCTTCAAGTCAAGGAATCTCGAAAATGGGTACCGAGATTCCGCTTGAGACTTGCACTAAGCATCTGCTGTCGTATTTCATCGACGGGTGACGAAGGTCGTCTAAGCAGTGTTAGTGGGTTAGCCTGCTAGGGAGCAGCTGACTGAGGTGACTCGCGGGAACCGTCTTACGGAGGACCTTGAGTAGGGTCGGCTAGGTATGACGTGTGTTCCCGGTTCCAACAGTACGGGTCAAGTCCTTTGACTTGAGGAACTGCTGAGTTTACCTGTATGTCAGGGCTGTATCATAGATATGGTGAGAGATTGCCAAGAAACACTTGAGTAGTCATAAGCCATGTCTAGTGTAGCTCCGGTGTACAGAGTGACAGTAGTTTCCAAGAAAGGATCTGTCTCCTGTCAAACGACATTGACTATTGAGTCTCACATATGCTCTGTGTCCTGTCCCTAAAATCTATGGCCACAGTAACTGAACAGAAGGGAAGGTTTCCCTCGCGGCGTTTAGTAAGGACAGACCGACACTTAGGTCCAAAATGGGTACCTGCATTTTCCGTGCCCTAGACCCTAAGTGGTGAGACCGAAGATAGAAGGACAAGTGTACTGTTAGAGACTAAATGTTCATCCCCGAATATTCACCTAGTCTCTAGTGCCATGGACCGTTGCTAGATGGCCACCCATGGTAACGGGCAGATTTCTAGGAATTCGACCAAGTCTAGCTGAAAGGTGAACCTAAAGAGTCACACACAATCCGCACACACATTAAGTATTTAATTTAGAATTAAATATTGGAGAAATGGAATGATTAAATTGGATTTAATCAGGTCCTTAATTTTCTTCGAGAGAATTAATTCCTTTTATTAGATAAAAGGGATTAATCTAATAAATTAAATTTCTTAGATATAATTTAATGGGCCTAGAATAAATATTTATATTTATTATATTTATTTATTGCCCTTGGGAATATTTAAATAGATTTTAAATATTCCATTAAATTAAATTAAGGTTGAGATTAAAAGAAGAGATGGATGGCTAGGATTAATTTGATTAGGTCAAATTACTACTTTGACTAGGACTTTGACTAGGTCAAAATCCTAGTCACATTAGTCTTCTATAGTTGGAGTTTGAAGAGGATTAAACTCCTCCTCTATATATAGTCCTAGCTCCTCACCATAAGAGGGATGTATGAAACTCCAACACACACAACACACACACTCTCTCGGCTATCCCTCTCACGTCCGCCTCTCTCACTCTCTCTCTCTCTCTCTCTCTCTCTCTCTCTCTCTCTCTCTCTCTCCAAGTTTGTTCTTTTGTGTTAACAATTGAACAAAAGGAGGATTAATCCCATTAATTAATAACGTGTGATTGATCCGTCCTCTCCTATATACTTGTTCATTCGCTAGCACGACGTGCAAGATACGTGGGCTGATTGCGTGTCACAATTTGGAGAATCTCACATACGAGATTTGGTGCAAATCGGGGAACAACGCGAGTACCGGTTAGAAGACGAAAACGACAAATCGGTAATTCCCTTTTATGTTTTCGTCTCTTCTTTTCCTATGGCCTCCATGATTGTAAATCCTAGAAGACGAAAACGATAAATCGGTAATCCATTTTCAATATCACAGGCGAGCGAGACGCGCGCAGCCAGAGGAGCCTGTGCGCGGCCGCCTGTGCCAGGCGCGCAGCAGTCAGCCTGCCGGGTGGCGCAGCCGGGCGACAGGCAGGCGGCTGGCCGAGCGCGTGCGCAGGGATGCCTGCGTGCCCGGACACGCGGCCAGAGAGGCCGCACGCGAGAGCGCGCACGTGGCGGCGCCTCCAGGCGCGCGCGACTACGTGCTGAAGGGCCGCGCCCCCGCGCACGAGGCGATGCCACCAGGCGCGCGCGCACGCACGTAGACGATGGTGTCTGCGCGCGCGCGCCTGCGCAGGGCAGGCGCATGACTGGCGGCTGGCAGATTGGCGTGCGCGGGCAAGGGAGCCTGTCGGCACGCGCGGCCGTGCAGCTTGCTGCCGACCAGGTGCGCGCGCACGCAGGTAGGGGCCTGCGCGCGCGCGCCCGTTTAGGCAGCGCCTGCGCGCGCCGGTTGGCTGCTGTCGGTGGCGGCAGCCGGCTGCCGTTGTTAAGTTTTCTCTTTATTTTTTAGTTTTAATTTTTAGTTAATTCTGAAAATTTCGTTTTGTTTTATTTTTTTCTATCTTCTAAGACATTATTTTGGGAGGTTGAATTATGTTAGATTCGGAATCCCGGGGATTATTTACCTAGAAATAATGAGTAAGGGTCTTCCTAAAACGGGAAAAATATTATTGCCAACGGTTGTGCCATATTTTTCATAAGTTACGCATTTATTTTATCTTGGTTAATTGTGATTGGTAATCATGTGATGTTAGCATGTATTTTATGTGATTGGATCATGTGATTATGTGCGGTGGATGGAAATGGATGATCACGAGCCCTAAACCGGATGTATGGTTTAATTTTATGTTGGGCCTGTGTGCCTCTTTTTCTGCTTTCTCCTTCTCCCATTTTTAGTTGCCTTGGAATAATAAGGCATTCTTTCTCCCTCCTTATGTACTCCCCCGGGTTTTAACTGGGGTTTCTATTTTTACATACGTAATGAGAGTAGAATAGGAGTGAGGTTTTAATTTTATGTATTTGATGGAGAAGAAGGAAGGTCCACATGGAGAGCCCAGACTGGAGGTTCTAAGGCGTTTCCATGAAGAGAAGAAAGAGAAAAGAGACCAAGGCCCATCAGAATGATGATTGGGTTATTATTAATGTAATAGTGTAGGACCAACCCTAGATTGACCATAGATCCACTGCGGGCTCAGTGGATCGCATAGGATTCGGGCTCGTGATCATCCAACAGGGGCGTGCTAGGCTTTAATTTTGCATGTGGTTATTATGATGGATGAATGGCGTTTTATTTATCATATAATTGCTATGGATGCAATTTATTTATTTTTGCATTATGGATGAATGTGTTAATATTACTATATGTGTCTATCGTACTTAGAAGAAGCTGCACTATGTCATGAACGAAAAGTAGACCACTGTTACCTGTCTCACGAGTCGTGGAGGTAACAGTAGGTCTATGGCTCGGTTGATTGGATCGGGTCTAACACCCGATTAGCATGATTCGCTTGGAGTCCTCGGGATCATGCGAAAGGGTGAGGCAATAATCTTGGGAATCTCGTGGAACGAGAATGGTATGGTATACCTCGCACAGGATTTTTTCCATGCGAATCGTAAAAGCGGGGTATCGGAAAATTCGTTGTGGATCCCAAGCCCACTAGGAAAAGGTTTCCCGAAAACAACGTTTGAGAGTACCGTGTTTTCGTATAAATAGTGGGAGCATTAAATGACTAAAGACCAAACATTTAATTATTTACCAAACCACCGTCTTTTATATTCTGCTGATCGCGAACTCTGTTTTTTTTAAATATAGATTTAAAATGTATAAGAACCCTTTATCGACCATTCTTGAGACCAACAAATTTAATGGAACCAATTACAACGACTGGTTGTGCAATCTCAGGATAGTCCTGGATTACGAGAACCAAGGCTACGTCATGGACGAGCCTCTCCCTAGGACCTTACCGGAAGGATCCACGCCGGAAGAACGTGAGACGTTCGAGACTTGGCATAAGGATAACCGGAAGGTCTGTAGCGTCATACTTGCTTCAATGACGAATGAGATTCAGAAGCAATATGAAAGGCTAGACGATGTCCCTTCCATTATGGCTCGCCTTAAGGATTGCTATGCAGTCCCGGACCGGCATACTAGGTATGTCGCGACCAAGGCGTTCTTTGGAACTAAAATGACAGAAGGATCCTCTGAACAAGAGCACGGGGTTAAGATGCTTACCCTGGTGGAAAAGCTCGAGGACCTAAAGGCAGGCCTCGATAATGAGATGTACATAGATGTTATCCTTCAGTCTCTCCCACCCTCCTTCGACCAATTTCTTGTCAACTACAACATGAACGCACTTGAGAAGGGCATTCATGAGTTGATTAATATGTTGGTAAAATACGAGGCAACGACCAAAAAGTCCACGCCTTCGGTATTGTTTGGAGGTGCTTCAACTTCTAAAACGAAAGGCAAGGGTGCTGGATGTTGGGAAAGGAACAAGGGGAAGGAAAAAGCCGTCAAAGCAGCTACGAACACTAAGTAATGGGCTCTAGTAGTTAGTGATAATATTAGCATAGAATTAGAACAATTTTATTATGTACCTAGTATGATTAAAAACATCATTTCCATTCCATTGTTAGACAATAGTGGTTATGAGTTATGATCAATAAAAATTGCTTTTATTGATGAGGTGTGGAATTGCTCATCTACTTGGTACACTTAGTAATGCGCTCTATATCTTGCAATGAACGAACTTCGTTCTTAACGCTCAACACAAACGTAGAAGAGATAATAACGGGAACACACGACTGTGGCACGCTAGGATAGGTCACATATCCCAAGACAGGATGAAAAGATTGGTTGACTCAAAGAACCTAGAGGTAGGGGACTTGAGTGAGCTACCAACTCTTGAATCCTATCTAAGAGGGAAAATGACCAAGAAGCCCTTTCTAGGACAAAGTAGGCTTGCCACAGGTCTGTTGGATTTGGTCCATACGGACGTATGTGGACTACTAAGGATGCAGGCCCGAGGTGGGTTCTCCTACTTCATAACCTTTACTGATGATCATTCATGGTACGGTTATGTTTACCTGATGAGGTACAAGTCTGAAGCTCTTGAGAGGTTTAAAGAATTCAGACTTGAAGTGGTGAACCAAACCAACTGCAAAATTAAAGTCCTACGGTCAGACCGAGGTGGAGAATACCTTAGTACCGAGTTCCTTAATTATCTAAAAGAAAATGGTATAATATCTGAATGGACACCTCCCGGGACACCATAATTGAATGGTGTCTCTGAAAGGAGGAATCGAACCCTGTTGGACATGGTTCAATCCATGATGAGTTTTACCAAATTGCCCCTGTCCTTTTGGGGCTATGCATTGGAAACAACGGCCAAGTTGTTAAATTTGGCGCCAACCAGTGTATTGACCCAAACGCCATATGAGATATGGCACGGCAAGCCTGCATCCTACAACTACTTGAAAGTGTGGGGTAGCCCCGCATACGTCATGAGGTTAGTGGGAGATAAGCTAGAATCCAGGTCTAGCTTATGCAGGTTCGTTGGATACCCTAAAGAAACTGCAGGTTATTACTTTTATGACCCCTTGGAACAAAAGGTATTTGTTTCAAGGAACGCAGTATTCTTGGAACAGGGCTTCCCAGAGGATATTCAACCTGATGAACTGATCCTTGAGGAATCAAGTGATGGAAACCAGTCATCAGAGGTAGCCACGAATTCCTCACTTAGAGGATTCAGGATAGATACCCGAAGGACTGACCGACCTCGAGAAGTCCAGCATGCTAGGCATGTAGGACAGCCTCAGAAACAGCCAGCCCCGGTACCTGAACCGCCAGCTCCTATACAGTCAGCACCCACAGTCACCACTGACGATCCCGTTCTCCGTAGGTCTACTAGAGAGTCCAGACCTCCAGTGAGATATGGCTTTCTAAGTACAACCAATCTGCTGGATAACGATCCTAAGACATACGGAGAAGCGATGTCTGACATCGACTCCGGGAAATGGCTTGAGGCCATGAAAACCGAAATTGACTCCATGAGCGAGAACCAAGTCTGGAGACTTGTAGATCCACCGAAAGGTGTTGAGCCAGTTGGCTGTAAGTGGGTCTACAAGCACAAACTTGGCATTGATGGAGAAGTTACGACTTTTAAGGCTAGGCTAGTAGCTAAGGGGTACACTCAACGACCCAGGGTCGATTTTGAGGACACCTATTCGCCGATAGCCATGGCTAAATCCATTCGGATCCTGCTAGCCATAGCAGCATGGTATGACTATGAGATATGGCAGATGGACATGAAAACTTCCTTCCTCAATAGTTTCATTGAGGAAGAGATCTATATGGATTAGCCGGAGGGTTTCACAGTCACTGGAGAAAAACAGAAGGTCTGTCGTCTCCATAAGTCCATCTATGGCCTCAAACAAGCATCCTGAAGTTGGAACATTCGCTTTGATGAAGTGATACGGGGCTATGACTTCATCAAAAACGAATCCGACCCTTGTGTATACAAGAAGGTCAGTGGGAGCTCTATAGTGTTCCTAGTGCTTTTATGTGGATGACATTCTACTCATAGGTAATGATGTTAGAATGTTGGGTGACACAAAAGCATGGTTATCAACCCAGTTTTCCATGAAGGACTTGGATGAAGTCTCCTACATCCTAGGCATCCAGATTGTTAGGGACAGATCTAAAAGGATGTTAGGGCTCACCCAAAACTCGTATATGGAGAAAGTCCTAAAGAGATATCGGATGGACAACTCCAAACGAGGATTCCTTCCCATCAAGCATCGGATCAAGTTATCCAAGAAACAGTCCCCGCAGACTGATGAGGAACTTGAAAGGATGAAAGTCATCCCCTATGCTTCTGTCGTAGGTAGCATCCAATATGCGGTCCACTGCACCAGGCCTGACATTGCTTACGCTTTGAGCGTAACAAGCAGATATCAGTCTTGTGCAGGAGAGGCATATTGGAATGCTGTTAAGGGCATCCTTAAGTACCTAAGGAGGACTAAGGAAATATTCTTAGTCTATGGCAATGGAGAACTGATCCTGGAAGGCTTTAGCGACGCTAGCTTCCAGTCTGATGACAATGATGCCAAGTCTTAATTGGTTGGTTATGTATTCAAGCTCAATGGAGGAGTAGTGGCTTGAAAAAGTTCCAAACAAGCAACCACTGTTGATTCCACCATTAAGGCCGAATACATAGCAGCTTCAGAAGCTTCCAAGGAAGCGGTTTGGATGAGAATCTACATCCAAGAGTTGGGTGTGGTGCCTAGCATCGACGAGCCCGTTGTCATCTTTTGTGATAACAACAGAGCAATAGCGCAAGCAAAGGAACCGAGATCTCATCACCGTTCCAAACACATTCTTAGACGCTACCATCTTCTAAGAGAAATGGTAGGAAGAGGTGACGTTCGGATGGACCGAGTCAACTCAGCAGACAACACAGCAGATCCGCTGACAAAACCTATGTCACAGAGCGCTCATACGCAACATCTTGAGAAGATGGGGATTAGACATATGGGCGATTGGCTTTAAGGTCAAGTGGGAGATTGTTAGAATAGGTGATCATGTAGCCAATCTTGGCAGGCAAAATGTAACCAATGTCTAGACAATTTCAGGGATTTGATAAATTATTAATGAATAAAGAAGTGAAATTCATTTGGCATTACTTTGTTTGTGTTCACTTTATCTGCATTACGTATCTGTTCACTACGCAAACAAAGCCCACGGACTGAAAACGTATTTCGGGGACTGGGACTACGCTTGGAGGTAGGTCTATGAAATCAGTCCCGCCGAATCAGTCCGGAAATCTCTAAGTCAAGGAATCTCGAAATGGGTACCGAGATTCCCCTTGAGACTTGCAGTAAGCATCTGCTGTCGTATTTCATCGACGGGTGACGAAGGTCGTCTAAGCAGTGTTAATGGGTTAGCCTGCTAGGGAGCAGCTAATTGAGGTGACTCGCGGGAACCATCTTACGGAGGACCTTGAGTAGGGTCGGCTAGGTATGACGTGTGTTCCCAGTTCCAACAGTACGGGTCAAGTCCTTTAATTTGAGGAACTGCTGAGTTTACCTGTACTTTAGGGCCGTATCTTCGATATGGTGAGAGATTGCCAAGAAATACTTGAGTAGTCATAAGCCATGTCTAGTGCAGCTCCGGTGTACAGAGTGACAGTAGTTTCCAAGAAAGGATCTATCTCCTGTCAAAAGGCATTGACAGTTGAGTCTCACATATGCTCTGTGTCCTGTCCCTAAAATCTGTGGCCACAGTAACCGACCAGAAGGGAAGGTTTCCCTTGCAGCGTTTAGTAAGGACAGACGGACACTTAGGTCCAAAATGGGTATCTGCATTTTTCGTGCCCTAGACCCTAAGTGGTGAGACCGAAGATAGAAGGACAAGTGTACTGTTAGAGCCTAAATGTTCATCCCAGAATATTCACCTAGTCTCTAGTGCCATGGACCATTGCTAGATGGCCACCCATGGTAACTGGCGGATTCTAAGAATCTGACCAAGTCTAGCTGAAAGGTGAACCTAAAGAGTGACACACAATTCGCACACACATTAAGTATTTAATTTAGAATTAAATATTGAAGAAATGGAATGATTAAATTGGATTTAGTCGGGTCCTTAATTTTCTTGGAGAGAATTAATTCCTTTTATTAGATAAAAGGGATTAATCTAATAAATTAAATCTATTAAAAAATTAATTTAATGGGCCTAGAATAAATATTTATATTTATTATATTTATTTATTGCCCTTTAGAATATTTAAATAGGTTTTAAATATTCCATTAAATTAAATTAATGGTTGAGATTTAAAAGGAGAGATGGATGACTAGGATTAATTTGACTAGGTCAAATTACTACTTTGACTAAGTCAAAATCCTAGTCAAATTATCTTATAGAGTTGGAGTTTGAAGAGGATTAAACTCCTCCTCTACATATAGTCCTAGCCCCTCACCATAAGAGGGATGATGAAACTCCAACACACACAACACACACTCTCTCTCGGCTCTCCCTCTCTCGTCCGCCTCTCTCTCTCTCTCTCTCTCTCCAAGTTTGTTCTTTTGTGTTAACAATTGAACAAAAGGAGGATTAATCCTGTTAATTAATAACGTGTGATTGATCCGTCCTCTCCTATATACTTGTTCGTTCGCTAGCACGACGTGCAAGATACGTGGGCGGATTGCGTGTCACAATTTGGAGAATCTCACATACGAGATGTGCAAATCGGGGAACAACACGAGTACCCGTTAGAAGACGAAAACGACAAATTGGTAATTCCCTTTTACGTTTTCGTCTCTTATTTTATTTTAAATCCTATGGCCTCCATGATTGTTTATGTGCTTTTAATTAATGAGATACACCAAGGGAACTTCAAGGGTACACCCCTTGAACGTGTTCATTATTTTATGTGTAAGCATGTTTAAATTTTATTATTTAATTTTATACCGCACTTCCGCATTCGCACTATTTCCGGGACGATCCACAATCTTTCAAACCATTCCCTGCTCGATCAACCACTGTGGCCACAGTTTTAAGTAGCATCAATGTGTCTCCGAGTGCATACGAGATATCTCTGTCACATACTGACAAGGGACGGATCTTCTTCTTGAAACCCACCGTCCTCGCTACACATTCTGACTGCACTGGACAAGGCTTATAATGACCATCTTACAGAATGATCACCTCTCGCCAGATCTAAGATACAGTCTTCATATGCATGTGACTGCTGTGATTCCTCAAATCCGAGGACTAATCCCATAGTATCGGAACCGGGGAACTCCAATCATACCAACCAAGCCTCCAAGGCTTCCATACGATGATCCCTGTGAGTCAGTTCAGTCAGCTTGACCCCAGTCAACCAACCCACTAAGATCTTATAGGCATCCCACGCCTGCCGCCGATGAAACACGACACTCGTCCAATGAATACAACTCTTAGTGCAAGAATCCATAGGACTCTCGATGTCCAGCCTCGAGGTCCTCGACTTGGAACATTTCAGACCCAACCCTCATCAGTTGGTTTCATAGTCGCAATGTAATACGCGGCCAACTGCATGAGTTATCCAATTGGTCTGTGGGCATTTGTTGTGACGTTAAAGCATCTCATTGACATAATTGGTAAGCACAACAAACACATGTGCCAATGAAGAACACTTACCATGTTCATCAATACAAAGTCACTTTTAATAAAGACTGTTGAATAGTTCCCAAAATCGCCAATCCAAATGGCTTTCTGGTCACCTATTCCAACATAGCAGAAGAACATGCCCAAACATTCAGGTATCCTACAATGCATCCAATACTTTACAATGTATTTTACATTGTTTTAGCTTTGACATTCTCTATATTTCCTGGTTATTTTAGGTTTAAGACAATGGAAGAGACTTAGATCTTCATGTTCCTTTATCACAACTAGCAAGAAAAAGAAAAACACCTCCTTTAGTTGGTAGGAAAAGAAAAGCTGCAGTTATTTCATCATCCCAGCCACCAGCCTAACACTAACACAAGTTTTATCCTCGCAGCCTTTGCCTAGCACAAATCCTGCCATTCCTTCAATGCATATTGGTTTATCCTCACAGCCACATCCACAACCACCTTTGTATCTTGGAGCAACATATTAACCACACAATAAAATATGCTTATATTGAAACATAAATACACGCTCAATGGGTGTTCCCTTAAACCTCCCGGGTGTTCGGTGTATCTCATGATCAAAGAAAACATGCAAAAATACCATGGTGGCCATAGGGTGGAAATGAAAACTAAATATAAAGACCTACCCGGTTGTAGTTTTGTCTCCGTACCGTTACACACATTGTTCCATGTTTTACCATCAAGATTCCAAAATAGGAACCCTCTAAATCGTCCACGCAACACCGGTTCTTGATCCCCGTGCTAGCAAGAAATCAAGAGAATATATAGGAAGGACGAATCGACCAAGTGGTATTAATTAACGTGATCAATCCGTCTAGTGTCCACTTGTATTAAAAAAGAAACTAGGCTTTTGTTGGAGAAAAAGGAGAGAGGGGACGAGATAGAGAGAGTAGTCGGTGGTATGTGTGTGCTCACAAGATCATCATCATGTGTGTGTGTGCTTTTATGAGTATTTATAGAAGAAGAATAATCCTATTCCTCCTCAAACTCTAATTAAGAGGCACACTTTGGTTAGGATTTTGACCTAGTCAAATTAGGCTTTAGACTTAGTCAAACTAATCTTGGCCTTTCATCTCTCTACTTCAATCTCGTTCGTCCATCACCATGATGGATTATTTTATGAAATATTTAAATCTTATTTAAATAATCCATAGGGCTTTAAATAAATAATATTTTAAGCTCATTTTCTCATCTCTAATAAATCTTATTTATTAGTTAATCCCTTTTAATCTAATTAAAGGAATCAACAATCCAAGAAAAAGGTAAACCAATTAATCTAAGTAAATTGTTTCATCTCCCGTGATTAATTCTAAATTAGTTCCTTTGTTACCGGCGGATTGTGTGTGACTTTTTAAGTTCACCCTCAGCTAGACTTGGCCAAATCTCCAATCATTTTATGAAGGGAATTCGTCCGTCACCATGGGTGGCTGTCTAGCAATGGTCCATGGCACTAGAGACTAGGTGAATATTATAGCCTGAACATTTAGGCTCTTCAATACATTTATCCTTCCATCTACTATCTCACAGCTATAGTATAGGGTATGGACCTTTAGGACGTTGGTACCCATTCTTGACTTAAGCCTTGGCTCGTCCACACTAAACGTCATAGGGATCCTATCGCATTGTTCAGTCACTGTGGCCACAGATTTATGGAGGATAAGTCTCAGAGTAAAAGTGAGATATTACTGTCAATCCTTTTGCTAGGAGACAGATCCTCTCTTAGGACCTACTGTTCACACTACACATCTTGACTGCACTAGATAGGGCTTATGACAACCAAGTCTTTGGACTTGGTAGCTTTTTGCCAAACCTAAGATACAAGCACGGTGTGTATGTGATCCCAGTAGTCCCTCCAGTCTGAGGATCAAACCTGTACTGCTAGAACCGGGAATACAAGTCATACCGACCGACCCTACTCAAGGTCTTTCATATGACGATTCCCACGAGTCACCTCAGTCAGCTAGCACCTAGCTGGCTGACCCACTAACACTGCATGGACAACCCTCATCGCTTTTTGATGAAACGCGACTCCAATCGCTTAGTGCAAGTCTCAAACGGACTCTCGATACCCTATCTCGAGATCCCTTGATTTGGAGTGTTTCAGACCAATCTACAGAAACTGATTTCATGACTTGCCATCTTATGCGCAGTCCAATTTCTTGGATTGACGTTTCGGTCTGTGGGCTTTGTTCGTGCATTGAACAGTTAATAATATAAATAAGTAAGTGAACACAAAGAAAGTATTTAAGCCATATGAATATCACTTTCTTATTCATGATATTTACTAAATCACCGAAACTGTCAGACATAGGTTACATAAGCCCAATCAAATTGGCTTCACGGTCACCTATTCTAACATTAAAAGGATCATGATAGAAGCACAAGTTTTCAGATAGTTGGATATCTTTGAAGGAAAAATGGCGTAATAGGAAAGAATCTATTTCTCTATTAAAGGTGATGACTCAGTACAATCTGTTCCCAACAAATTTGAGTATATTTAATTTATTTTCTTAATACTATATTATATTAGTAGCTCAGTCCATGACATATTCCTTGAAGTGGGCTTGTTTCTTAATTCTTCTAGGCTTAGCTGCAATTTGTTGGGGCACTTTCTTCTTTGGCATGTGTTGCCCCAATTGCATTTCTGTTGGGCCCAACATAGCCTAGGTCCCCAAAGAGGCCTTGTCCTCAAGGCCGAAAGAAGGGAAGCGGGTTCGAAGGTCCTTAACCCGTTCCCAAGTGGCCGCAGCAGGCAGTTCCCTAGACCAATGGACTAAGGCTTCCTCAATCTCTTCGTCTTCAGTTGCGCAAAGTCGGCAACCTAAGATCTGTAACGACTAATAATTGGGAGGGTCAACCATGTCAGGTAATGGGCAAATCTGGGTGTGGGGGGTGCGAACATGATGAATCCTGGAGGAAGGTGGTAGTTCAAGTTCATATGCCACTAGGCCGACATGACGGAGTATACGGAACGGCCAGTGTTAGCGCTTGGCCAATTTCTGTGAGGAGCGAGAAGCAACAATTGAATGACGGTAAGATTGTAGTTTGAGAAACACCTATGTTCGATCCAAAGGAATCAATACAAGTTTGGGACGTAAATAAAGCCACGAAAACGGTAATTAAAGCATAAAAGGGTGAAATCCCATGTCAACCAGGCTATTCGTGCACTTGCACACCAACTAGTTGATGCAAGTCAAAAGATAAATACATCTTTGAGAAGAGTGGAGTGTCCTAACTTCAAAATCTCTCCTCCATGAATGGTTTCTTTCTTTATTTACATAAGAACAAAATAATGCTCCCTAATAAGTCCAAACAAAACACCAACTTGTGTCTGTATAAGTCTTACTAGGAATTCAAACGAGTAGTGCTAGAATAACACTTTTATGAAGTAGAAAGTGTTCTAGGTAAACTCAAGAAAAAGGGTTGAATATATTTCAAGTTCTTGAGCTCCGAATGGACAAAGAGAGACAGGAAGATACAAAATAAAGAGGAAGAGGGCTAAAGGGAGTAGTTGGCTTTCAAGTCAATGGCTTAGCTAAGCATCCATCATGCCTTAGTTAAGCCCTAGTCAAATGTCCTCATTGCATAGTAGAACCTTGTGGTCCCTTGAGGCTTGACCACAATCTGGAGTAAATATACTTTGACTTTGGATTAGTAATTAATTGTTCAATCAACTAATTTCAAGTTCACATTAAATCCTTATTTAATTCTTCATTGTAAGATTAATTAATCATAAACCCAAGTATTTAATTAATTCAATTAGTTAACACTTTGGTCCACCCTCAGCTAATCTTAGGCCTGTATCACATATACAGAGTTCAATTTGGCAACTAACTTGTTCTAGATTAATTAATCCCTCTTTAACACATCAATCCAAGAGTATATGTTGTTATGGGTAGTCACTAGCAATGATCCATGTCACTAGAGAACAGGTGAAACTGGTGTAAACCTTAAATTGCGCATTCATGGTCCTTCCATCAAGCTATCTCCTAATCAAAATTTAGGACACAAAACTCTAAATCGTTTCCCATACTTGACTTCGACAACTATGTTTCCACTTTGGACTATGTTTCTCATTAATCAACATAGGAAACTGCTTTTCTATTTAATCGACAGTTGTTACCACTAACTTCTATAAATCGACACAGCTTAGAGGATATTCACCATCATCTCATGATGGCCGATAGATTCCGTCTTAGAAGCACTAACCTCCATGCATGTTCTAAATGTACTAGTGTAATACTTTTGGCGACCACACAATACCATAGTCACATCAGCCAGGACTAAGATACAACCAACCCACACACAAGGCTACTATGGCTCCTCAAGTTGGATGATTAATTTTCATACTATCACAACTAATGAGTTCCAGCCATACCAACCATGCTACACGGGCTTGCATATGACAAACTCCTGAAAGTCAATTCAGTTACCTTGACAACACACTTGTCATGCACCCATTAAAGTGCATATCGTCATGCATTTGCCATTGATTAAACTTGATACTCATCATAGGAATGCACCAGTTAGCACAAGTCCCTACAGAACTCTTCAATGCCCATTCTTTAGGGTTGTCGACTTGGAATGTTTCAGACCAACTCTTAGAAGTTGGTTCCATAGTCTCCATGCGCGACCTTCATTGATTTATTTGGTCTGTGGACTATGTCCATGAAGTACAGTAATAATGTATAAACATAAAACGACATAGATGGTCAGAGAATAAATTATATTAATAATATGTAATATTCATAATAGTCAAGGGGTGTTTCAATGTATTAAAGGCCTGATTGGCCTCATTAGTCCAATGAAATGCATCAATTTTTAGAAGATCAGCGAGTGAACCAGCTTTAGAGGCATAATGAATCATAAACCTTTTATATAAACCATTTAGGCCCAAGAAGGCCCGTAGGTCAGTAATTGACTTAGGATTAGGCTGCAAGCGACAGGGGATCGGACCGGGAGTGGCACGACGGAAGCGCAGGGGTGAGAGAAGGCATGCATATATAGAATTTAAAACAAAATTTTAAAACCGGATCAAGGGGTGTTCCCTTGATTCTCCCGGGCATTCAGTGTATCTCATGACTAAAAGAAAACAAATAAGATTCATGGAGGTCATAGGGTGAAAAGAAGCAGTTTTGGAGGTGGAGATTAGGGAGGGAGGCCGAGAGTAGGAGAGGGGTCGGTTGGGAGGGAGTGCTAGGAGAGATGTGTTGAGAATTGTATGTGTTGTGTGTGTTTTGAGTATATATATACATGGGATTAGCATTCCTAATCCTACTCAACCTCTTCCAAAGAGACACACTTTAGTTAACTTAGGACTTTGACCTAGTCAAATTCTAGTCAACTAAGGGTTTGACAAAGTCAAACATCATCCTAGCCATCCATCTCAATATGCCCTTGATCGAATCTCGTCCATCCATTCTTGATGTGCTTTATGGAGTAGACCTTATTAAATCTAATTTAAATGGTCCAAAGTCCTGATGAGCTTTATGTATAAATCTAATTAATACTTAAGCTCAATAATAATTTCTACCCTTTTAAATCTAACTAAAAAGGAAAAACCCATTCTCTAATCTCACAAATCTAATTTATGATGAATCAAGCCCAGCCAATCCAAATAATCTACAAAGGCTTGATACTCCAAAAGGGGATCAATTTAATCCAACTAAATTATTTCATCTCCTAGAATTAATTTCAAATTAACTCCTTCACTTTCAGTGAATTGTTTGTGACTCTTTATGTTCACCTTCAGCTAGACTTGGGCAAATCACCGGTCGTGCCATAATCGGGATTTGCCCGTCACCATGGCTGGCCGTCTAACAACGGTCCATGGCACTAGAGACTATGTGAAATCATGGTGTGAATATTTTAGCTCACGACTGTATACAAGTACAGTCCTTCCATCTACCATCTCACAACTATAGTTAGGGTATGGAATTTGGACGTCGGTCTCCATCCTTGACTTAACCAGTTACTCGTTCACCCATTGAAACGTCACTGGATGCCATCCCACTGAAACGTCACTGTGGCCACAGATTTATAGGGAACGAGTCTCTGAGTAAACGTGAGACACTACTATCAAACTTTGACAGGAAACAGATTCTATCTTGGAACCCACCATCCTCATTGCAGATTTTGGCTCTACTAGATAAGGCTTATAGCAACCAAATCTTTCGACCAGGTAGCACTTCACCAAACCTAAGATACAAGCATAATGTGGATGTGACTGTCGTGGTTCCTCAAGTTCGAGGACTAATCTCGTACTATCTGAGCCGAGAATGCAAGTCATTCCGACCAGCCCCTTAAGGCTTTCATATGACGATTCCCGTGAGTCACCTCAGTTAGCCGACGCTGAGCCAAATAACCCACTAATATTACATGGATGACCTTCCTCAGTTGCCGATGAAACACGACGGAAATCCTTAGTGCAAGTCTCGCTTGGACCCTTGATACCCAATCTCGAGGTCCTTGACTTAAAGGGTTTCAGAACGATCCACAAAGGCTGGATTCATGAATGCCAGCCTATGCGCAGTCCAGCCTCCTGGATTAACATACTCGGTCTGTGGGCTTTGTTTGTGCATTGAACAGTAATATAAGTGAACACAACAAAGTATAACATGCTAAGAACTGAACATCACTTTTATTTAGAATATCTTATTTATACCATTACCGTAAAATACAGGTTACATAAGCCCAGTGAGATTGGCTTCATGGTCACCTATTCTAACATGGGCCAAGAGAGAATGACCAGAATCTTCTCTGTCTGGGTCGATCCCAGCTGTTGTAACAATGTGTCCCAAGTTATGCACCATTTTCACACCAAATTAGCAGTTTGATAACTTGGTTAAAAACTGTTGAGAACGTAATAGTTGTAAAGTTTGTCATAAGTGTAGCAAATGATCTGACCAAGTGGCATTATACACCAAAATATCATCAAAGGAAACAAAAACAAACCACCGCAAATATGGTCGCAAGAGGTGATTCATTGCCGAATTTGATGGTAACCCGATTTCAAATCAATTTTAATTCATCAATAGTGGGAATTGGAAATTTATATTTGATAGTAATAGCATTTAAGGCTCGATAATCTAGGAAAAATAATGTCAAGTGTCATCCTTCTTTTTCACCAAGATAACGGGTGAAGAAAAAGAACTAGTGCTTGGTCTAATAGGGCCATCCTTCAACACATTTAAAATAATCTTAGCCACAACCTTTTTTAGCAGTGGAGATAACAGTATGGTCGAACATTAACTGGGATGGCGTTAGGTAAAAGTCGAATCTGATGGTCATGTTGGCGCGGTGAAGGGAGAGAGTGGGATAGAGAAGATAGTAGCAAAGTTAGTCAACCATGTTCTAAGGTTTTTGGGGAATATCCGGCAATGAGTGGATGTTCTTAAGAAGTCGAGTTCCGGAGTTTAGTGGAGTAGGAAAGGTAGATAAGGGCTGAACAAAGATTGCATGGAATGAGGCTATGGAGTTCGTGCAAATAAAATGGCAAAGCTGGTCATATGAGGCAAGCATAGCCATGTGGCAAAAGTGCCTCGAAGTGTCACGTCCCATTGTCATAGAAATGCACGGATGGAACCGTGAAATCTGAAAAGAACGGACCCAAATTTTGTAGCCACTAGACCCCCAAAATGAAATCAGCACCTTGAATAGGGAGTAAGTAAAAAGAAAGTTGAAAAGCATGGCCCTGTAAGGGAATCGGTAATTCTGAACAAAGCCCCGTACACGACAAAGAGGCCCCATTCTCCACCATGACAGAAAAAGAAGTAACGGAGTGCACCAAGAGCTGAAGAAAGGAGGTAATTCAGGGTTGCATAATATTATGGGAGCTTCCCGAACCTACTTGAACCAAGAAAGGATTTTCATCAATAAAGGCCTGCATTCGCAGCATATGAGGCGATATCGGGGGTTGAAATAAGCCTCAATTGATAGGGGAAAGTGCTTCAAAAGGATGTGGATCAAGAAGAGACGTCGGTATTAGATGATAGCTCTCCGAAGATGGAAGAGACGGTAAGGATGTGTCTTGTAGGATCAAACCATTAAGGGGTTTGTCATTACCGAGCAAGAGAAGGAAATGTTTCGGTTTACATGGATGGCCGAGGTGGAATTGTTCATCACAATTGAAGCATAGACCTTTGGTTCGACGAGCTCAACATAACCATTCTCTCAAACCTTGAAAAGAGATTGATGATGGTTTTTATATGTGAAGGGACCGAATAGGAGCTCCAACTCGGGTAAGAACGCCTCCCTAGTGGACAAGAGCTCATTAGAATGCATCTGACGAAACCATCCGAGTTTATCACAAGTCAAATAAAAGGAAATTCTCTTCAGGCATTGATTGGCCGAAACTGAATAATAGTGAAAAAATTGATTTGCTTGAAAAAACCCACTCCAAGGGGTTGGAGCCATAAAGCTTTGAAGTATCAACTTAGGGGGTTTAGTTAGGGGCTCTTTGAAGGTGGGGGTTTCTCTGTGTGAAGTGGGGGGAAGTGTAGGTGGGGAATTTACAATTGGATGCAGAGCAAAGTGATCTTGCAAATCCGGAATAGCAGCTACCGTGGACGCATGACGAGAATCCATGGTAACTCTTAAATCTAGCACCGGGGTAGAACGGGTTCACGATATTTCACTATAAAAACAAACACCGCTCTCCAAAATTTTCACCAACCCAAATTTGACCAAATCCATGACTTCGCAAATGAAAATTTTGGCGACAGACAAGAGCTGCTCAAGCGCAAGCCACGCCATCCACCTAGACATGCACCAACACCAACACCAACACCAAAGCCTATTTCACCACATTGACAAGTACCGGACAATGCTGCTGAATTAGATGAGGAAATTAGTGAAATAAGAACTCAAGCACAAGCAACGTCATCCACATAAACATGCACCAACACCAGCACCAAAGGCCAAAGCACCACATTCGAAAGTATCGGACGATGTAGAGGAATTTAATCAAATAAAGCGAAAACACAAGTTGTCTCATCTGCCTTCAAGTGCACCAGCACCATCACCAAAGCATAAGAAGCAACCCCCTTCAAGATCCAATTTATTTGGATTGTTTTAGATTAATTACCAAAAAAAAAAAATTGTTGTTGAATAAAAATGTTTCAAGAATTCAGCTACTTATTTGTCATTCTTCTGCAACTGCCACAAAACTTTAATGTGTGTAAAGTATTCATATCATGAATTATCTTATAATATAGTATTGAACAAAAGTTATGTGAATTTATGTTATGCTTTGCTCATATAGAACTAATGCATATATCCCATATGAATAGAAGAGTTACTTCATAACTACAAAATTACCTACTTTCATCTAGTCGATGTTTTATTTTCTTAATTATTTTGTGAAAAGATTCAGGTAATCCTTTTAGCTTGTTCAATTATTTAACTACTAAGTTTTTCAAATAATTAATATTAACGTATTCCAGAGTATATAATTGGTATTATTTTACAATATAAGTGCACGTCAAAGTTGTTGTTCTTTGTAGGAAAAGTCTGAATGACGATGTTTTTATGAATCATTTGTAAATCAATCGAGAAAAAAAGAACTATGTCGCAAAAATCCATCTCTAATTATTTACTTCATTATTTTTAAAATATAGAACACCCAAATTATATGTTTAGGCCATAGAATTTTTCATAACTATGAAATAAATATGTATTACAATGCTATTGAATGACACATAAAAAATAAGTATATTTTCTTGTATACGTTTCCAAAAAGTCATCTACTATTTCACTGCATCATCCAATCGAAACATCCAATTTTAAATCCAACTATTAGATAAGGTCACACGTATGGTCGAGATATCATATTTTGAAAATTTGGGTAGTTTTGCTGATAAAGTTTTCAACGAAATTTTCATCAGTTTTGAAGTTATTTTAAAATCCATTGAAAATACCATCGAAAAAATTTTAACTTTTAGAAATTTCCTCCAAAATTAGGGTTTCAATTGGATTTTTTAGCTATTTTGTCGACGGATTTTTTGAATATCGATTCGCACCATTTTTTTGGTTCTCATGCCGAATTCAATTTCTTATTGATAGCCTTATCGAGAGATTTTTAAATATTTTTTTAAAATTTATGAATTATTACCTTTTGGATTATTTTCAACTTAAATACCAACAGATTTTTGAACGAAGAAATATACAACTTTTCGACAGCCTTCTTTCATCGAAAAATCCATTCCAAAACCTTAGAAACCAACACCCACAAATAAAATATCGGCAATCCATTGGAAATTCCAATTGAGTGTATAGTGACTTTCCGACGGTGTTGCACGTCAGGCCTGACCGTCGGATAAACAAATTAAGTCGTCGAAAACTTCATCTGAATTTTCCTATGAATGTTTTCCGTTGGAGAACCCATTTTCCTACTAATAAAGTATATAACCGAATTCATTTTCTTAAACAGATTCTATTGTGTCCTTTAATACATATTATATATATACAAAATGTCGGAACAAATTTTCTTTTTTCGATAAAATAGATTACATATTCCTTATATGCGTGGCTTATATATGTATATGCATTAAACTAATTAAGATTAATTTACAATAAAAAATATCAATCCACTGTACACTTAGTGAATTGGTTGCCCTCAATCTAAAAATTACATGTAATAAAATTTACAATAAAAATCCAATCTACTATAAAACTCATGCATTGATTGAAAATGGTGTATAGATTGAACATACAATCTATTATTCAATTGGTGAAATTATTGAAAACACTGCACCTTAAATGTAATAAATTTATATTTAAAAGTCAATCCAATATACAACTAGGGCATTGATTGAAAATAATGTATACGACACGTGTACAAAGAGGCAGGAGGGCTTCATACATGCGTTTATAACTGAATGAATTTATACTCCATATACTAGTATGGTGACATTAATTTGTTCAAGGGAGAGGGAGTTCACGATATTTCACTATAAAAACAAACACCTCTCTCCAAGATTTTCACCAACCCAAAATTTGACCAAACATCGCAATCATTTCAAGAGCATATTTCTTAGTCCTTTTGTAGGTTGTGCTTTTCGCAATCCCTGCCTTTGCAAATGAAAATTTTGGCAACGGCAAGAGCTGCTCAAGCGCAAGCCACGCCATCCACCTAGACATGCACCAGCACCAACACCAAAGCCTATTTCACCACATTCATAAGTATCGGACAATGATGTTGAATTAGACGAGGAAATTAGTGAGATAGAACTCAAGCACAAGCGACGTTGTTAAAACCCCATAAGACACTGCTCCAAACAAAACATGTCTTTGTTGTAAATGTTGTAAATTAAATCACGTTTGTATCACTGAAGGCGTGTTTCATTTGTTAGAGACACAGTAGTTAGGTTGTTAGGCCTTCGACAGTTATATTGTTGGGATAGTTAAATAATTTGTTAGTCTGTAATAGGAGGTGGTTAGCAGGGTTTATGCCTTAGCATTCTTTATTCAAACTAAGGCCCAATAAGTGTATTTACACAATTTTTGTATGCTCAAGTAAATTCTTTTTCTCTTCTTCTTGCCTGCGTTCTTGTTCTTCGACCACCATGAAAGCAACTTCGCACATCTTGAACTCTGAACAAACGTCATCCACATAAACATGCACTAGCACCAGCACCAAAGGCCAAAGAACCACATTCGAAAGTATCATGATGTAGAGGAATTTAATCAAATCAAGCGCTAACACAAGCCGTCTCATCCGCCTTCAAGTGCACCAGCACCTTCACCAAAGCACAAGAAGCAAACCCTTCAGGATCCAACTTATTTGGATTGTTTTAGATTAATTACCAAAAAATAAAAACATTTGCTGTTGAATAAAACATTTTCAAGAATGCTACTTATTTGTCATTCAACTGCAACTTGAAGGACAAGCGGATCCGCCCGGGAGCGCGAGCGGAAGCGAGGAAGCGAGAAATTGCGTAAATTTAAATCAAATTCAAAATACGCGAATCCCAAAGGGTGTACCCTTGGGTGCTCAACCGGGCGTTCGATGTAGGATGTGTAAATATTAAAACATATATTTAAACACATAGGGCATAGATATATAAATGAAATCAATCAAAGCGTAATAAACCGTTACCTTTGATTGTTTAGCGTATGCTCCCAGCTACTAGCGTTGTTCCTTCTCCGGAATGCTCACGAAATTCAAACGTATGGATTCTCCAAAGGTGATCCACACCACACTGGAAGAAACACACGTTCTTCTTGCTAGAAAAGAACGGGTTTAGAAGGAATCGGTTCAAGAGAAGGACACTATGAATTAATGTTCTCTTAAACTTACTTTGTTCTTCTTCTTGATTGAAAAATCAAGTGAAGAACACAAGTGTAAGAGAAGGAGGGAGCACGAAAATTGAGAGAGAGGAGAGGATTTTTATCTTCTCTTTTTCCTAGAAAAAGATGAATAATGAATCACTTATGCTTGGTGTTGTATATTCTAATATATATACATAATTAATGTGATTATTGGAATGTGTCTAGGTTCATCCAAGGATGTCTAGATTCATTCCAATCAATCACCATCAATTCTTCAATCAAGCCTACCAAAATTTATGGTATGATCAAATCATACAAAAAGGGAAGAGCTTGATTGGAGTTGATTTGTCTCTTTCCAAAAGAGATAAGTCAACATACCACCTAGCATGAAACATGGCTGATTTTGCTTCCTCCAAGGGAGCGTGTCGGCCATGTTTGATTAAGGAAACAAGTCCAACTTCTTCCCATTCCAAATTAGGAATTATTTCTCCTCTCGGGTATAATTTAACGGACCGGGTTATATCGTAATCCAATTGCGACGAACCCAATATTAAATCCAATTTAATGGCCACTTAAATTATTCCTGTTAATCTTTTAATCTAATTAAAAGATCCAACATCTCATCATCTCAACTTTCCATATTTAATCGAAAATCCAATTTACCGATTAAATGAAAGCCCGATACAATATCGGCCCGTCCATCCAATGGACTTTCCCTTAAGTAATCCAATTACTTATTTTATCCTTTGAGATTGACTCCAAGTCGATCTCTCAACCTCCTCGGTGATTTGTGTGTGACCCTTTAGGTTCACCCTCAACTAGACTTGGGCCCGTGTCCCACAAGGGCCGTTACCATGGGTGGCCGTCTAGCAATGGTCCATGGCACTAGAGACTAGGTGAATTGGCGTGAACATTTAGGCGCCGATTCCGTACGGGTACGATCCTTCCGTCTACCGTCTCCCGGCCTTAGTCTAGGGTACGGAATTGGGCGTCGGTGTTGCACGTTAGGCGTGACCGTCTGATAAACAAATTAAGTTATCGAAAACATCGTTTGAATTTGCCTAAATATGAGTACCCAATTCCTACTAATACAATATATAACCGAATTGATTTCTTAAAACATATTCTATTGTGTCCTTTATTATATATTATATATATACAAAATGTCAATACAAATTTTTTTCCTTCGATAAAATATATTACATATTCCTTATATGCATGGCTTATATATATATATATATTAAACTAATTAAGATTAATTTAAAATAAAAAATATTAAATCCACTGTACACTTAGTGAATTGATTGCCCTCAATGTAAATATTACATATAATAAAATTTACAATAAAAATCCGATCTACTATATAATTGATGCATTGATTGAAATAAGTGTATAGATTGAATATACAATCTATTATACAATTGGTTCAATTATTAAAAACGCTGCACCTTAAATGTAATAAATTTATAATTAAAAATCCAATCCAATATACAACTAGGGCATTGATTGAAAATAATCTATACGACACGTGTATGAAGATGCAGGAGGGCTTCATACATGCTTTTATAACTGAATGAATTTACATTCCATATACTATTATGGTGACATTAATTTGTTCAGGGGAGAGGGGGTTCACAATATTTCACTATAAAAACAAACGCCTCTCTTCAAGATTTTCACCAACCCAAAATTTGACCAAACATCGCAATCATGTCAAGAGCATATTTCTTAGTCCTTTTGCTGGCTGTGCTTTTCGCAATCCCTGCCTTTGCAACTGAAAATTTTGGCGACGGGCAAGAACTGCTGAAGCGCAAGCCACGTCATCCACCTAGACATGCACCAGCACAACCACCAAAGCCTATTTCACCACATTCACAAGTATCGGACGATGATGCTGAATTAGACGAGGAAATTATTGAGATAGAACTCAAGCACAAGCGACGTCATCCACATAAACATGCACCAACACCAGCACCAAAGGCCAAAGCACACCATTCGAAAGTATCGGAGGATGTAGACGAATTCAATCAAATCAAGCGCAAAGGCAAGCCGTCTCATCCGCCTTCAAGTGCACCAGCACCTTCACCAGATAGCATCATGCTTCCTGAGTGTACGTGGCAACCCTACAACAAAATCCATAGTAATCTTTTCCCACTTCCATTCTGGTATGGAAAAAGGTTGAAGTTTACCTGCTGGTGCCTGATGTTCTGCTTTTACCTGTTGACATGTTATACATTTGGCCACAAACTCTGCCACATCCTTCTTCATTGTTTGCCACCAGTAGTACGGTCTTAAATTTCGATACATCTTTGTAGTACCAGGATGCATGGAATATGGTGCATTATGAGCTTCTCGCAAGATCTCCCTTCGTAACCCATCTACGTCAGGTACACAAATTCGCTCCCCATTCACTATCATTCCATCAGCTCTTATCAAAAAATTTGACTTCTTACCGTGTTTCATTTTATCCAGCATCTGTAATATGAAAAGATCCCGAGTCTGTGCTTCTTTGATTTGATCCACAAAGTCTGGCTTAAGTTGCAAGGCTACCAACAATCCCGCCATCTGATCAACTTCTAATTTCGCATTCATAGATCTTATTTCCAACAACAATGTCAGATCGTGACTCCCCAGACTGGCTAATGTACTTGAGCTCTTTCTACTCAAAGTATCTACTACCACGTTTGCCTTCCCTGGATGATAATCAATAGTGCAGTCTTAATCCTTCAACAGTTCTATCTATCTCCGTTGTCTCAAATTTAGTTCCTTGTGCGTCAAAATATACTTCAAACTCTTGTGATCAGTGAAACTCTAAAATTTTTCTCCATACAAATAATTTCTCCATATATTTAATGCATGCAGAATCGCGGCCAACTCTAAATCATGTGTGGGATAATTCAACTCATGAGTCATCAGCTGACGAGATGCATAGGCAATTACCTTTTTGTTCTGCATTAATACACAACTTAAACCCTGCTTTGAAGCATCTGTTACACTACATATCCACCACTACCAGACGGAAAAACCAAAATCGTAGTTGAGGTCAGTCTTTTCTTCAACTCATCAAAGCTTCGTTGGCACTGTTCAGTCCACTGAAATACTACTCCCTTCCTCTGTAACTTTGTCAAAGGACCGGCAATTATGGAGAAGTCCTCGACGAATCTCCTATAATACCCTGCTAACCCCAAGAAACTTCAAACTTCAGTCGCATTCTTCGGTACTCTCCCTTCCATAATAGCTTTCACTTTTGAAGGGTCGGGCATAACCCCATCACCCGATATCACATGCCCGAGGAATACCACCTGATTTATCCAGAATTCACATTTTCTTAGTTTAGCATACAAATCTTTCTCCTTCAAGATCTGTAACACTATCCTCAGATGTTGTTCATGCTCCTCCCGGCTCCTCGAGTACACCAAAATATCATCTATAAAAACAATAACAAACTGATCCAGGTACTTGTGGAAAGTACAATTCATCAATGCCATAAACATGGCTGGTGCATTTGTTAACCCAAATGGTATTATCAAGAACTCACAATGACCATAACGTGTGCGAAAAGCTATTTTTGGTATGTCATTTTCTGCTATCCTTAACTGCCAATACCCAGACCTCAAGTCGATCTTTAAAAATGTTGTAGCCCCCTTCAATTGGTCCAGTAAGTCATCAATCCTCGGCAAAGGATATTTATTCTTCACTGTCACCCTATTCAACTGACGGTAGTCGAAACACAATCTCATACTACCATCTTTCTTCTTCACAAATAGCACTGGTGCCCCCCACGGTGAAGTACTCGGTCTGATAAATCCTTTATCCAACAATTCCTCTATTTGTTTCTTAAGTTCTTGCAATTCCACTGGGGCCATTCTATATGGTGCAATAGAAATCGGTGCAACTCCTGGAAGAGTTTCTATCGTAAAGTCCACTTCCCTATGTGGTGGCAAACCTGGTAAGTCATCAGGGAACACTTCAGGAAAATTTCTCACTACAGGAATTTCCTCCAACATGAGATTAACCTTCTCTGCATCTATCACATGAGCTAGATATGCCTCACATCCTTCTAGCATTAATCGTTTTGCCTCCATGGTTGATATTACACAAACTGACACTACCTGTTGCTCCCCCACGAATACTACTTTTGGCTGACCGGAAGATTCAATTGTCGCTTCCTTTTTATAACAATAAACCACTGCCTTATGTTGTGCTAGCCAATCCATCCCCAAAATTACATCAAACTCCTTCAAGTTCATCACTATGAGATCCACAAGCAAATTTACATCTCCAATCCTCACCAAACTCCCCTTTCTGACACTATTCACTACTACACCCCCTCCCACAGGGTAGATAAACCATGAAATTATATCACAAAGGACTATTCTCACCTGGTATTTTTGATGCAAATTATGATGCTATATATGAATGCGTAGAGCCAGGATCAATCAAAATATAAGCCTCAACATCAAATAACAAGATCGTACCTGATATCATGTCATTCAAAGTTGAAGGTTCCTCTCTGGTCATGTTGTATATTCTTGCTTGGGTCTGTCTCTGAGTAACTTGTGCTCCGGACCCCCTCGCACCCCCATCAACAGTGTGGTCACCATCTCTGTTATCAGTGCCTCTACCCCTACCTCTGCCTCTGCCTCTCTCAACTCCTCGGTCACTACTCCCAATACTGCTTTCACTTTGGGTCCCTCTGGATGCACTTCCACCTAAACTCGTGGTCTGACTGGGATAATCCCTAGATATGTGTGCTCTACCTCTGCAGTTATAACAAATCCTGGGTTTAGCATCTGGTCCCCAACATTGTCCTGAATGTCGCCTCCCACAAGTAGAACAACTAGAAGTGAAAGTTGACCCCCTACTGTAACTCTGTCCAGCTCCCCTACCTGATCCAATAGAAGGCATAGTAAATGAACTGCGCTCGATCGAACCTCTATTGAAACCCATTGGTCCACTGAACCTCGGTCCACTACTTACCCGAAAAGCAGGTACACCACGCGAAAAGTTCCCTCGTCCTGCAGAAAATGAACGACTTGTTCCCCTCTTGGTCAACTTACTTGACTCCCCCACTGCATATGTTGATTTTCTCTTTTCTGCCATGTTCTTCTTCTCCTTGGTTACAACCTCTTCCATTCGAACCGCTGGCTTAACAAGAGTTTTGAAATTTTTAATTCTAACTGCCAGACCCTTTTTATCTCCGGTTGTAGCCCCTGCTCAAAACAGTAACAACAGTCCTCCTTTGTTGCTATTGCTTCTGGTGCATACTTGGCTAATGCAGCAAAACGGAGTTCATATTCTGCTACTGTTTGATCATCCCCTTACACTAAGTTTAGAAATTCCATCATCTTCTTATCTCGGTACATCTTGGGTTTGTATTTATCATCGAACTCGCTCTGAAACTCAGCCCAAGTTATCTCTCTTGGCTCATATGACCATTTTACGGACCTCAACCAAATCAAGGCATTCCCCACGAACAAAGAAACAACATACTTAAGTCGATTCTCCGAAGTACAGTTCACTAAGTTCAGCACGTCTTCGACCTTTTCCCACCATCTCTCAGCAATCTCAGGATCTAAGGTACCCTCAAATTCAGCAGCTCCCATCTTTCTGATTCTTTCATAATTACGATCAATTGTAGCAACTGCTAGTGCTGGCGCTGGAGCGGGTGCATGTGCCTGTGCAAGAAATTGAGCCTAGGCTTGTGCTTGGACCTGGAGGGCCATTTGAAAATTTTGTGCAAATTCTTGTGGTAACCCTACCGCTGGAGCACTACTGGGAGGAATAGGAGCATCACCACCAACACCCTCTCGACCTATCTCCACCCACCTGCACTCGCAGGTGCAATCGAGCCCTCTTCGGACTCCCCTGACGCTTCCCTACTAGCTACTTGGTCAGCACGTACACCTTGAGAAGCCATCCTACATTAGACAATTCAGTCATTAGACACATCTCATAGCCAACCAATCACTCTAGAAACGTAAACCTGCTCTGATACCACCTAATGTAACACCCCCTACTGTACTACACCTCGTTACCACTAATTAATCTTCCATCTCATTTCAACTCATTCTATAACGTAATATAAATTATATATTACCAATATAACCAATATATATATATATATATACGACCTGAGATAATCAACATCGCCAAAATCTTATATATATACTTCCCACGAATGTACATAACTTAACAAAAAGTTAACCAACGTCCAATTGTCCATAATTTTAAAACAAACTCTACAACCCTAGGATGTTTAAGTTATATAACCCAAAAACTTCCACCTCTGATGTCAAGGTTGACCCACCTATTCAGTGTCACGGCACGGCTCAAGATCCAATGGTATTAATCCATGCGACCTATCTCCTGAAATGTGTATGACAAGGAATGAGTTGCCTACTCAATATGTATAGCCTTTCGGTATATATATAAGTATACACACAACCAATCAAGTATAAAGCAAGTATACCAACACAATCGAACATGCGACATGCATTACAGCAGATAAGAAATCACATAGCTACAATAAGATATTAACCAAATACATAATAAAGGCATTTTCGTTGTTTCCTTAGGGTCCTGCTTATCTAACCTGGAGTGCATCACTCAATGAGCTTAGCCGGCTATCACCATCGTCATCATCATCTCAATCACAATACTCTTTTTTTTCCACTCTCTTTTCTTTTCTGATATCACATAGCACACAGCTCGTGTGTATCTCATCATCACTGATACCACACATCACACAGCTCGTGTGTATACCATCCTCACTGATATCACACATCACACAGCATGTGTGTATCCCATCATCTCCATTGATCAATAACAGCACACAGCTCGTCATTGATCACATCATCCTAAGCCATTGAGTATGCTCCACAGTCAGGTAAGCCATCGTTTCATTTAATAATCATTCACTCGTCAATACCATTCCTATTCGATTTCATATCACAATCAATTATACAACCCCGCAATCATTCAGCCAACATCCGTGCAGCACAATCACACTTTAGCACATAATAGCAATTCCACATATATAAAGATAATCTTAATAACAATCGACATCCATGATCGAGTATATAAATAATCCATATTTATATCCATATAAATATATCTATATATATATCCAATATTCAACATAAATACTCACATAAGCATATAAGTATTTATATATATAAATCCAACAAATAATATTTATATTCATATAAATATATATATATATAACAATTAGCTATACTTACCTCAACTCTCAAAATGGTCTATCAACACGAAGAGCTGCTCAACCCTCCACTCTATCGTCACGTCCTATAGTAAATTATAATTTATACGATCAATACCTCATAAATATCGTAAATTCTAATTAAGATATTATATAATATTCGCATCGTTCTATTTATATAGAAATTCAACCCCCCATTCTATTTTATTTTAAATAACTTAACTTTCTACACTTCTCAGGTATACTTTTAATTATCAACTAACTCATACAAATTCTATTTTATAAAACCCTTATATCATTATAACTACCGGTGTCAATAATATTTCTAATTTAAATTATTATAAAAATCTTATATTTTCTTAAATAACTTTTCAATAATATTTCTATTAATTCCTATCAATTCCTCGCTGTTATATAATATGATTAAAACATCAATATATATATATATAATTAAGTATTTAGTCAATACACCCGATGAAATTGAATACATTAACTACAGTAGTGATTAAATCTAGCAAATATAGTAATTTAGTTACCGAATTATAGCAATCTTAAATCAAACATGATATTTAATATAACACTAGTTTAACAAGTCAAACTCATAAAATTTTCCGATTAAATAGTAAATCGGTCAATATAAACTACATTTAGTAAATGGACTAATCACATATTATAATTATATAAATTAATAAAAATTAAAAACTAAAAATTTCAATACCTGTTTTCGTCTTTCAGATAAAAACTGACATTGAGAAATGTTGAAGAAATATTATGTTTGTAAAATGTTTTCCTTTTTGTGTGTTTGACACAAACACACACATATATTTACAATTGCTGAGGTCGTGGTGGGGTGACTCCCACCCCACCTTCTCTCTCTCTCTCTCTCTCTCTCTCTATATATATATATATATATATTATTGTACATATTTTATTATTATTATAATTCACTCCCAAATATTATAATGGGTTCCAATTTACTTCGTTCAAATTTTATCATATTCCAGTATCAACTGATAATTTATTTATAATGAATCAAATTTTCTTAATAATTACTAATTAATCTCTCAATTATTTATAAAATTCTACGAACGTCGCATAATCCCTGCCTTCGCAAATGAAAATTTTGGCAACGGGCAAGAGCTCGTCAAGCGCAAGCCATGCCATCCACCTACACATGCACCAGCACCAAAACCAAAACCTATTTCACCACATTCACAAGTATGGGACGATGATGCTGAATTAGACGAGGAAATTAGTGAGATAGAACTCAAGCACAAGCGACGCCATCCACATAAACATGCACCAGCACCAACACCAAAGGCCAAAGCACCACATTTGAAAGTATCGGACGATGTAGAGGAATTTAATCAACTCAAGCGAAAACGCAAGCCGTCTCATCCAGATGTCGAGATATCATATTTTAAAATTTTGGGTAGTTTTGCTGCTAAAATTCTCGACGAGATTTTCATCAGTTTTGAAGTTATTTTGAAATCCATTGAAAATACCATTGGAAAAATTTTAACTTTTGGATATTTCCTCCAAAATTAGGGTTTCAATTGGATTTTTTAGCAATTTTGTCGATGGATCTTTCGAATATCGATTCACACCATTATTTTGATTCTCATGCCGAATTCAATTTCTTATCAACAGCCTTATCGATAGATTTTTAAATTTTTTTGAGAATTTATGAATTATTACCCTTTGGATTATATCCAACTAAAATAGCAACAGATTTTATAACGAAGAAATATACAACTTTTCAAAACCCTTCTTTCATTGAAAAATCCATTTCAAAACCTTAGAAACCAACACCCGCAAACGAAATGTCAACAATCCATTGGAAATTCCAATTGATTTTACGATGACTTTCGGACGCTGTTGCACGTCAGGCCTGACCATCAGATAAACAAATTAAGTCGTCGAAAACTTCGTCTGAATTTGCCTATGAATCTTTTCCATTGGAGAAACCAATTTAAATCTGAGTACTCAATTTCTACAAATACAGTATATAACCGAATTCATTTTCTTAAAATAGATTCTATTGTGTCCTTTAACACATATTATATATATACAAAAACATCAGTACAAATTTTCTTTCCTCGATAAAATAGATTACATATTCCGTATATGCGTGGCTTATATATATATATGTATGTAGCTAATTAAGATTAATTTACAATAAAAATATATCAAATCCACAGAGCACTTAGTGAATTGGTTGCCCTCTATGTAAATATTACATGTAATAAAATTTATAATAAAAATCCAATCTACTATAAAACTCATGCATTGATTGAAAATAGTGTATAGATTGAATAAACAATATGTTATACAACTGGTGCAATTATTAAAAACACTGCACCTTAAATATAATAAATTTATATTTAAAAATCCAATCCAATATACAACTAGAGCATTGATTGAAAATAATCTATACGACACATTTATAAAGACGCAGGAGGGCCTTCATACATGCTTTTATAACTGAATGAATTTACATTCCATATTAGTATGGTGACATTAATTTGTTGAGGGGAGAAGGGGTTCACGATATTTCACTATAAAAACGAGCACCTCTCTCCAAGATTTTCACCAACCTAAAATTTGACCAAACATCGCAATCATGTCAAGAACATATTTCTTAGTCCTTTCGCTAGTTGTGCTTTTCGCAATCCCTGCCTTCGCAAATGAAAACTTTGGCGACGGGAAAGAGCTTGTCAAGCGCAAGCCATGCCATCCACCTAGACATGCACCAGCACCAACCCAAAGCCTATTTCACCACATTCACAAGTATCGGACGATGATGCTGAATTAGACGAGGAAAGTAGTGAGATAGAACTCAAGCACAAGCAACGTCATCCACATAAACATGCACCAGCACCAACACCAAAGGCCAAAGCACCACATTCGAAAGTATCGGACGATGTAGAAGAATTTAATCAACTCAAGCGAAAACGCAAGCCGTCTCATCCACCTTCAAGTGCACCAGCACCTTCACCAAAGAACAAGAAGCAACCCCCTTCAGGATCCAACTTATTTGGATTGTTTTAGATTAATTACCATAAAATAAAAAAAGTTGCTGCTGAATAAAAATGTTTCAAGAATTCAGCTACGTATTTGTCATTCAACAGCAACTGCCACAAAACTTGAATGTGTGTAAAGTATTCATATCATGAATTATCTTATAATATAGTATTGAACAAAAGTTATGTGGATTTATGTTCCGCTTTGCTGACATTAGAACTAATACATATATCTCATATGAATAGAAGAGTTACTTCATAGCTACAAAATTACCTACTTTCTTCTAGTCGATGTTTTATTTCTGAATTATTTTGTTATAAGATTCAGGTAATCCTTTTTAGCTTGTTCAATTAATTAAAATACTACTAAGTTTTTCAAATAATTAAAATTAACGTATTCAAGACTATATAATTGTTATTGTTTTACAATATAAGTACACGTCAAAGTTGTTGTTCTTTGTGTACGTGCTTTTCAAATAATTAAGAGAATATACATATATATATATATCACTCTATGCCGAAAAAAAAAAACCCTTAACAATGATGGACTTTGAGGGTGCGAAGGGGATTTGCAGAGGGGAATTGCGGGGGAAGAGGAAGAAGACCAAAAGAGAAAAATCTATTTAGTCCTGCTTTCATTTATTTATTTAGTGGAGCCAAAAAATCTATCGGAAAGATTGACAAAAACTAATTAACAGAAAGGGTTTCGTTTGTTTGCTTTCACAACTCTGTCGTTAATTAGTATAACAATTCGTCGAAAAATTTGTAGGAACAGTCTGAATGACGATGTTTTATGAATCGTTTCTAAATCAATCAAAACAAAAAAAACTAACTTCATCGACAAAATTCATCTCTAATTATTTACTTCATTATTTTTAAAAAATAGAAAAGCCCCAATTATATGTTAGGCCACTGAATTGTTTATAACTATGAAAGAAAATGTATTACAATGTAATTGAATGACACATACAAAATAAGTATATTTTCTTATATACGTTTAAAAAAATCATCTACCGTTACACTGCATCATCCTATCGAACCATCCAATTTTAAATCCAACTATTAGATAAGGTCACACGGACACCATATATATTACATGCCTTTAGGGTTTAGACAAATCTGGTTAACAGATGTCGAGATATCATATTTTAAAATTTTGGGTAGTTTTGCTGATAAAATTCTCGACGAGATTTTCATCAGTTCTGAAGTTATTTTGAAATCCATTGAAAATACCATCGGAAAAATTTTAACTTTTGCAAATTTCCTCCAAAATTAGGGTTTCAACCGGATTCTTTTAGCTATTTTGTCGATGGATCTTTTGAATATCGATTCGCACCATTATTTTGGTTCTCATGCCGAATTCAATTTCTTATCAACAGCCTTATCGATAGATTTTTAAATTTTTTTTAAGAATTTATGAATTATTACCCTTTGGATTATATCCAACTAAAATAGCAACATATTTTATAACGAAGAAATATACAACTTTCCGACACCCTTCTTTCGTCAAAAAATCCATTCCAAAACCTTAGAAACCAACACCCGCAAACAAAATGTCAGCAATCCATTGGAAATTCCAATTGATTTTACAATGACTTTCCGACGTTTTTGCACATCAAGCCTGATCGTCAGATAAACAAATTAAATCGTCGAAAACGTCGTCTGAATTTGCCTATGAATCTTTTTCGTTGGAGAAACCAATTTAAATTTGAGTACTCAATTTCTACAAATACAATATATAACAGAATTCATTTTCTTAAAATAGATTTTATTGTGTCCTTTAATACATATTATATATATATATACAAAACATCAGTACAAATTTTCTTTCCTCGATAAAATAGATTACATATTCTGTATATGTGTGGCTTATATATATATATATATATGTATTAAACTAATTAAGATTAATTTACAATAAAAAATATCAAATTCACTGTGCACTTAGTGAATTGGTTGCCCTCTATGTAAATATTACATGTAATAATATTTACAATAAAATCCAATCTACCATAAAACTCATGCATTGATTGAATATAGTGTATAGATTGAATATGCAATCTATTATACAACTGGTGCAATTATTAAAAACACTGCACCTTAAATGTGATAAATTTATATTTAAAAATCCAATCCAATATACAACTAGGGCATTGACTGAAAATAATCTATACGACACGTGTACGAAGACACAGGTGGGCTTTCATACAAGCTTTTACAACTGAATGAATTTACATTCCATGTACTAGTATGGTGACATTAATCTATTCAGGGGGGAGGGGGTTCACGATATTTCACTATAAAAACGAACACCTCTCTCCAAGATTTTTCCCAACCCAAAATTTGACCAAGCATCGCAATCATGTCAAGAGCATATTTCTTAGTCCTTTTGCTGGTTGTGCTTTATGCAGTCCCTACCTTCGCAAGTGAAAATTTTGGCGACGGGCAAGAGCTGGTCAAGCGCAAGCCACGCTATTCACCTAGACATGCACCAGCACCAACACCAAAGTCTATTTCACCACATTCACAAGTATCGGACAATGATGCTGAATTAGAGGAGAAAATTAGTGAGATAGAACTCAAGTACAAGCGACGTCATCCACATAAACATGCACCAGCACCAAAGGCTAAAGCACCACATTCGAAAGTATCGGACGATGTAGAGGAATTTAATCAAATCAAGCGCAAACGCAAGCCGTCTCATCCGCCTTCAAGTGCACCAGCACCTTCACCAAAGCACATGAAGCAACCCCCTTCAGGGTCCAACTTATTTGGATTGTTTTAGATTAATTACAAAAATAAAAATAAAAAAGTTACTGGTAAATGAAAATATTTCAAGAATTCAGCTACTTATTTGTCATTCCACTACAACTGCCACAAAACTTTAATGTGTGTAAAGTATTCATATCATGAATTATCTTATAATATAGTATTGAACAAATGTTATGTGAATTTATGTTCTGCTTTGCGAACATGAGAACTAATCCATATATCCCATATGAATAGAAGAGTTACCTCAGAGCTACAAAATTATCTACTTTCTTCTAGTTGATGTTTTATTTTCTGAATTATTTTGTGATAAGATTCAGGTAATCCTTTTTAGCTTGTTCAATTAATAAAAAATACTACTAAAATTTTCAAATAATTAAAATTGACGTATTCAAGAGTATATAATTGGTATTATTTTACAATGTAAGTACACGTCAAAGTTGTTGTTCTTTGTGCATGTGCTTTCAAATAATTAAGAGAATATACATATATATATATATATATCACTCTATGCGGAAACAAAACACTTAACAATGATGGACTTTGAGGGTGTGAAGGGGATTTGTAGAGGTGAATTGCGGGGGAAGAGGAAGATGACCAAAAGAGGAAAATCTATTTAGTCCTGCTTTCATTTATTTATTTATTTGTGGAGCCAAAAAATCTACCGAAAAGATTGACAAAAACCAATTAACAAAAAGGATTTCGTTTGTGTGCTTTTACAACTTTTTTGTTAATTAATATTACAATTCATCAAAGAATTTGTAGGAAAAGTCTGAATGACGACGTTTTTATGAATCGTTTGTAAATAATCGGAAAAAAAAAACTTCGTCGAAAAAAACCATCTCTAGTTATTTACTTCATTGTTTTTAAAAAATAGAAAAGCCCCAATTAAATGTTTAGGCCACTGAATTGTTCATAACTATCAAAGAAATATGTATTACAATGCAATTAAATGACACATAAAAAGTAAGTATATTTTCTTATATACGTCTACAAAAAATCATCTACTACAATGCATCATCCAATCGAACCACTCAATTTTAAATCCAACTGTTAGATAAGGTCATACGGACACCATATATATTACATACCTTTAGGCTTTAGACGAATCTGGTTAACAGATGTAAAGATATCATATTTTGAAAATTTGGATAGTTTTGCTGATAAAATTTTGACGAGATTTTCATCAGTATTGAAGTTATTTTGAAATCCATTGAAAATACCATCGGAAAAATTTTAACTTTTGGAAATTTCCTCCAAAATTAGGGTTCCAAACAGATTTTTTTAGCTATTTTATTGACTGATTTTTTGAATATCGTTTCGCACCATTTTTTTTGTTTCTCATGCCGAATTCAATTTATTTTTAAAAATTTATGAATTATTTCCCTTTGGATTATTTCCAACTGAAATACCAACAGATTTTGGAACGAAAAAATATACAACTTTTCGACAGCCTTCTTTCGTCGAAAAATTCATTCCAACACCACAAATAAAACATCGGCAATCCATCGAAAATTCCAATTGATTTTACGACGACTTTTGGACGTTGTTGTGCGTCAGGCTTAACCATCAAATTAACAAATTAAGTTGTCGAAAAATTCATCTGAATTTTAGTATGAATATTTTTCATTGGAAAAACCGTTTTAAATATGAGTACTCAATTCCTACTTACACAATATATTAACATAATTCATTTTTTTAAAACAGATTCTATTGTATTCTTTATCTTTAATACATATTATATATACAAATGTCAGTACAAATTTTCTTTCTTCCATAAAATAGATTACATATTCCTTAAATGCATGGCTTATATATATATATATATATATATATTAAACTCATTAAGATTTAAAATAAAAAAAATAAATCCACTGTACACTTAGTGAATTGGTTGACCTCAATGTAAATATTACATGTAATAAAATTTACAATAAAAAAATCCAATCTACTATACAAGTCATGCATTGATTGAAAAAGATGTCGCAAAATACTTTTTTGGTCCCGTAAGACTATGGCATTATTTGTTTTGGTACTAAAACTTAAGTAGGTGGTTGTTTTAGTCCCATAAAATACATTTTTTAGTTTTTTTGGTCCCAAAATATCACGCTTTCCAATTTTTTTGTTCCCAAAATGTCATGTCCCATGTACAAGGCACGTGACATTTTGTAGGACAAAGTATGCTTGTTAGTGGTCTGTTGGATTATATCCAGTCAGACATCTGTGGTCACTAAATACACAAGACCAGTAGAGGGTTCACAAATCTAAGGGCCTTCGGAAGGCTTAGGGAATTAGATTTGAAGTGGGAACCAAACTGGTTGCAAAATTAAACCTTGGAGTGGATCGAGTGGTGTGTATATAGTGGGAGTTATTGATGTATCTAAATCAGAATGGAATTCTCACTCAGTGAAATTCTTCCTGAAGCACCACAATTGTATGACGTCTCTAATAAGGGAGGAACCGAACCTTGTTGGACATGGTTCGATCGGTGTTTCACTGAACTACCGTGGCCCATCTGGGTATGTTCTTAAGATAGTAGCCAAGTTGTAAAATATAGCAGCTATGAAACCAACTTTTGAGGGTTGGTCTGAAGCGTTCCAAGTCAAGGACATCGAGACAGGGCATCGAGGGTCCTAAGAGACTTACATTAAGGATTTCATTCATTGGATGAGTGTCGTGTTTCATCGGCGACAGACATTGGACATCTATGCAATATTAGTGGGTTAGTTGACAAAGGTGTTAGGTGACGGAACTGACTCGTGGGAATCGTCATATGGAAGTCTTGGAGGCTTGGTCGGTATGACTGGAATTCCTGGTTCCGATAGTACGAGATTAGTTTTCGGACTTGAGGAATCATGCCAGTCGCATGCATATGATGGTTGTATCTAGGATCTGGAAAGAGATGTTCCTATCTGGTATACATTCATTATAAGCCTTATCCAGTGCAGTTGGAGTATGTATTGAGGACGGTGGATTCCAGGATAGGATCCGTCACCTGTCAGTATATGACAGTCGAGTCTCCTATGCGCTCAGAGACAGTTTAAGCGCTTTGAGTCTGTGGCCACAACAATTGATCGAGTTGGGAATGGTTTCCTACGTCGATCAATAGAGCAAACGTGTCTCGAGTTATTGAGCATAGTTGTCTAGTCCAGGACGGAAATCGACGCCCAATTTCATGCTTAGACTTAGACCGGGAGACGGATGATGGAAGGACCGTACTCGTATGGAACTCGGGAGCCTAAACGTTCACGCCAACATTCACCTAGTCTCTAGTACCATGGACCGTTGTTAGACGGCCACCCACGGTGACGGGCGTTTTTTTGAATTAATGGTTAATTGGAAAATAGTTGATTAAATTGGATTTAATTGACCAATTGTGTTGGACACAAGCCCAAGTCTAGTTGAGGGTGAACCTAATGAGTCACACACAAATCACTATGGGGTTGGTAGAATTAATTTGGAATTAATTCTAGAAGAAGTGAATTAATTTAATTGGATTATATTAATTTAATGGGAAAATAAATTATTGGATTATTTATTGAGAAATCCATTTGATGTATGGTCCAATAATTAATTAATTGGATTAGTTAATTGTTGGATTAAGAACTTTTAAATTAATTGGATTAATTTATTGGTTTCAGTTTAATTAATTGATTGAATCAATTAATTAGTGTTTGAGCTTATGTTTATTTAATTGGATTAAATAAACTTTTGGATTTTAATAAGGTTTAAAATTAATTAGATTAATTTGAAATTTATGGATCTTGGTTGGTCTTGATTTAATTTGATTAAATCAAAATCAGTCAAAATTGGTCCATGGCTTGAAGTCCAAGCTCTAGAGGTTGGAGCAAGTTGAGGAGGAGTTTCAACTCCTCCACATATGAAGGCCATGATGGTTCATGGAGAGAATAGTGTGCATGTGTGTGTAGAGGTAACCTTGGAGGTAACTTATGTTTTGAATTGTGAATACATGGAAAAACATACAACACACATATACACAAATACTTGCACGATTTTTCCAGCAATATACACTCAAAAATCTCTGCAAATTTTCTCCTTTTTGTGTTCATACTTTTTGGAAAGGATTGAACTAAAAACATTCCCAAAAGCACTAAACAATTGTGGTTTATTGGAAGTGTTTCTTCTTTAGTTTCTCTATTTCTATCTAGCAATAGATTAGAGTATTTCTGCATAGTGTGGTGCGGAGAATACTTAGAGGAGTTCTACGTTGAATTCTCAAGTGAACGGAAGGAGAAACGGAAAGGGAACAGCGCACGTACCGGTTTAACGTGTTATGATCAAAGGTTGGTTTTCTTTACGTTTTCATGTATCTTTGTTCATATCCATCTAGTCACATGTCCAACATCTTCTCTTTCTTTATTAACGTTTTGACAAACCCCGAATGCCCGGGAACTTTAAAGGGAACACCCCTTTGAATCCGATTTAATTATGCCTTCAATTGATGTTTTTACGCTTCCGTTGCGTTCTCGGGCCGTACCCAGTTCTTTCAAAAATTGCATTTTTGGTCGAATATGTTAAGGCATTTTTTAATTTAGTCCCATTTGTTACTATTTTCTCACACTACAATCCCATAAGTTGAAAATTTTCTCAATTTTAATCCCCACATGCATTTCTATCCAATAATTAATGGAGTCGTTAGCAGAAAATACACGTGAGGACTAAAATTGAGAAAATTTTCAACTTATGGGATGCAACCTAAGAAAATCGTAACAAATTAGACTAAGTTGAAAAATGCCCTAATATATGGGACCGAAAATGCAATTTTCCCATAAGCTTATCAGTAGTTTTTTTATTGGTTTTGGCATCAGTATTTTGTATACAACTTTCAGGTGATAATATTAATATAATCTATACAGTTTAATGTTCTTATTTTGATGTTTTTTTATCCAACCGGTTTTGCATTTTTTTCTTTTTCGAATCTTCAATAATCTGATTGCTCTTGTTGTTGAGTAGAATTAGGGCTGGGGAATGGGGGGGAGGGGGGATAGATGGTTAATAAAGTGTGTATTTCGTCTTTCTTTATTTTTTGCCTAGTCAGTGCTTATGTGGCATGGGTTTTTCAACTATGCTCAGTCAGCAATTCCCCCAATTTAAAAAGCCCTAAAAATGTCCATATATGGAAGCAAAATCCGACCACTTTTTGAAATTTGGTGGCCGGAGTCTTGTAATTACTTAAGAAAATTTAATTTCAGGGTATAGATTACCACCCTTTATATAGTGTCCTTATTTTGCCACTACCCCATTTATACGGGGCAGTAAATGAATTAAGCGCTTAATGTACTTTCTTGTAGTTGATGTTTATTTTCTTAATTATTTTGTGAAAAGATTCAGGCCACCCTTTTAAGTCTTTCAATTAATCAAAATACTAAGTAATAAGCTTTTCAATTAATTAAAATTGGCGGATTCAAGGTTATATTTTGGTATTATTTTACATATATTATTATATATATCTATATTTCAAGAGTTTGAAGTTTTCCAAACTTGTGGCTAGGGAGGACTCCTCTTGAGTAAAGAGTTTGTAGTCTCCTATACTTTGTATTGGGATTGGACTCCTCTTGTGCACACCTATAAATAGAGTGCTTCTATGGAACCAAAGTGGAATTCAATTCGATGTATATTCTCCCAAAGCCTTACGCAAACAACTCTCTCTATTCCCTCGTGGAGAATCACCAAAGTCTCCGAGGGTTTAAGGTGTGTGAATAAGTGGCTTACTTTGGTATTAATCCACAAAGGCGAGCAAGGCGTCATCGTCGGTTCCACAATATTTGGAGCAAGATCCGACATGGGGAGATCTTGAAGATGTTCATGGAGACCTTGAAGATGTACGTGGGCTAATCTTCAAGAACAAGAAAGACGATGTGTTCGTGATCCAATCGAGGGCTTGTAGATGAGCCAAATCCGAATACATGGATCGACTTACTTTCCGCTGCTACAGGTTTAATCGATCCACTATTATGTGTTAATGTGAATATTGATCATATAACGTGCACATAGAAATTACATATTCTATGTGAGAATTTTTTTTTTACGTATTAACCATTGTTATTTTTCAACAGTGGTATCAGAGCCACTACAACTTAGTCTCACTTGATTTGCCTGATTAATCGCCAAATTTTTTTTTATGTTTTTTTTTTAATTTCATTTTTACCATGAAAGCATGAGTTTTTTCGTTGATTTTTTCACCATATGTATATCTAATTGTGTGGATCATGTGGTTAAAATTTGGTGAAAATCGGATTAGTGGTTTGTGAGAAAAATCAAACCCTAGTTTCAAGATCTATTTTTTTCAGCAGAAAATGGAACCCAATTATGTGTTTTTATTAAAATATTTTTTATGCTATATGATGGAGCATGAAAAGACGTTCAAAAAAGGTGTTTGAATCATCGGAAATGGATTTGAAATGAATTAGATATGAATTTTTTAAATTTTCGCCGGAAAATACAATATCGCCGGAAATTGGTCGGCGAAGTCGCCGGCGCCGGAGACGTGCTGACTGGTTGCTGATGTTGCGCCAATTGGGTGCGGGTCCCATGATGGCTGACTAGGTGCCAAGTGGGCGTTGATTCGGCGCCAACTAGGCGTTGCCTGGGCACCATCTGAGTGGAGTCTAATGCCTCTTGGATGGCTTGTGAGCCGAGCCGAGCTGAGCCGAGCCTGTTGTTCATGGCTAGCTTATGGGTAGCTCGCGGCTAAGGCTTTGTTTGGCTGCATTTTTTCCCAATTTTTCTTAAAATTCATTTTTTAAGTAAAAATGATTTTTTTTTTTAAAAAAAAATTATATCTTATGGGGCAACCTTTCCGGGTGGTTGAAAATTCTATTTTATTATTTCTAAGTCTAAATATTTTTTATTTTTCACCATTTTGTGTTATAAAATATTGGAGCATGACTTAGAAAATACGTGTCTTCATTATTGCGATATTTGTAATTGCAATTTATGCCATGTTGGTTATTTATAATTGCAACATTTGTGATTGCAATTTATGCTATTTTGATTATTTATTATTGCAATATTATGTGATTGCAATTCCTAAACATGATTATTTTAATTGCAATATTTTTGTGATTGCAATTTATGCCAGCATATATTTGTGATTCAAACATGCTAACGAATGCTCCTATTATGTTAATGCATGCCTAGATAATTGCATAATGATAAATATTTATTCCAATTTTATTGAATATGTGTCATATGATTTTGTGCTATGAATATATGGACATTAACATTTGGGTGCTCATGTATTCTGTGAGTATTTTATTGTTTGTGGAGATAATTTGTGACATGTTGGTAATTAATGCGGTATCCCCAATTTTTTTAGATTGATGTAGTAAGGCTTGAGTTTAATGTAATTATTTTAGAAGGATGTAGTAGGACTTATATCCATGTAATTGTTCTTTTTTAAAGATGTATTCTTTAGGCCAATTTTTGGGAGACCATGTATTATTTTTGGGGATATATTTCGTTGTTTACCACCATAGGGCCAAATTATCTCAACATGATGCACCAATATTACTATAGCCCATGTGGGGCTATTTATTATTTTGTTTTATTTATATTTGCATATGGCATGCACGAAGTATATTGTTTTAAATGGATATAGAGTTATTTTATTCATGATCAGTAAATAGTTTATTATGATTTTTTACTCAGTGGGAGATGATTATTAGCCCTGTTGCGAAATTTTCGATTCCGCTGGTATAAAAAAATAATAAATAATTCACTTGGGTCTAGAATAAAATAAGATCAGTACTATATATATATATCTGCGCACACCTAAAGATCTTAGATTCACTCACCATTTTTTGTAGGTCAATTAAGTGTTAAGATGGATAATTGCCTATTGTCGCAACATAGACACTGACAATCAATGGTGGATCAAGAAAACATTTGCGCTTTTATTGGTTAAGCTGCAAACTAAAGAATCTCATTGGAGAGTTGTCAAGCTATATTCTTGAATATGAGCTCACTCATCCTTAAGTTGCTAATTGAGTTGACTTATGGATATTTATGTGTTCAACTAAAGAAATCGCCAAACTTGAAGTTTGATGTTTTTTTCAGTTGAAACACAAAAGTGATGCACTTGATGCTCATGTTGAACCAACTAAAGTGTTGTTGGCTCAAACAAAGAGTAGCACGATAAGTGCAAGACTGAAAATTTGATCCACGAGGTGATAATCGTATCACTTTTTTCAAAACAAGTGACACCAATAATTGTCATAGTGGTATAACAAATTAGTTACTTCATTCGTAATTGAACTGACAGGAAATTTGGCCACCAACAAAGCAACAGAGTCTTGAAGCAACTGCAAATCAGATTGGGATTGCTGGGCTCTGGTCTACATAATGAGGGAGGAAGGTAGAAGGGATGAAAGCACCAATTATAGAAGCACAAGTTAAGATTGTTGAATATCTTCCAAAAAAAAATGGCGTAATAGGGAAGAAACTATTTCTCTGAAAATATTTCCCATACTCGGTGCATTTCCATCCTTAAAAGGAATGACTTAATACAATAAATTGGGATTGGCATACGTCTGGCAGCAATCTAGCTAGGCCAGTAAAATCGAGAAAAATACAAGCAACCCCCATGTGATATTGTAATTGAGTAAATTATTCTCTTATGAAAAAATAAATAGCAGTTTACTCCTCTGTATTTTTCAAAATGAAGCAATTTAACCCCCCTGTACTTTTCAAAATGACGCAATACAGGGGGGTAAATTGCTTCATTTTGAAAAAACACAGGAGGATAAATTACTATTTTTTTATAGGGGTAATTTACTCATTTGCAATATCACAAAAAAGTAAATTACATTAAACCCCATCAAAATCTGCATACGACTAATTTATTTTCTTAGTACTATATTATATTAGTAGTCTTCAGCTCAGTCCATGGCATACTCCTTAGGTAGGCCGAGTTCATCTTAATTTTTCTGGGTCTAGTAGCAGTTCGTTCGGGCACTTTCTTCTTGGGCCTATGCTGCAACACAGCAATCCATGCTGAACTCTTTATAATGAGATATATATAGGGATGACAATGGGTTCGGGTTTCAATTCTAACCCAAACCCATAACGATTGGGATAGATTTTGATGCTTTAAATGGATTTCGGACGGATTCGAATCTTAGTGATTTAGATCGGAACTCGTCCCAAACCCATTCCGATTACTATTATTTTTTTGTATTATTTATTTATACCTATATAAAATATATTTGTACATAAATAAAAATATGTATAATTTTTTTATATTTATATATAAGAAATAAACTTAATAATTTTATAAATTCAAATAATGATATAAAAAAGTTTATAAACATTGTGATGGTTTCATAAGCAACACATATTTTTAATATTTTTAATATTTCAATGCTAAAACATGTAAATATAAATTTACAAAAAATATATTAATTTTTCTATAATATTATTGTCTCATATTTATAAAATTATGATAGTATTATTTTAAAAAAATAATTTTTTAATATTTGAAAAATACTAACTGCGTCTACCGAGTCCCGAGTCCGAGATGGGTTTGGGCCAAACTTAATTAGTGGGGTGGATCTCGAATTTTGGCGAACCCATACCAGGCCGCCCCATTGTCATCCCTAAATATATATATATATATATATATAGATAATAAAGGAATTGGTTCATCAGGCTTCATGCAATTATTGGTTGGATAGTGTGCAAAATCCTCGTGGCAATAAGGGATTTCGACATAGTTAGAGGGAGGGAGAGTTCTAAATACCAGATTTTCGCGAGAATCGGCTTGATGATTATTTGGACCAAATAGAGATAACGATAGAGTTTTGGCTTTCAAGTAATCAAGTTTATCTCTCTTTAGCTTCTTTAATTGTAATGGGCAACAAAGAAATGGCTTCATCAACACCAAAAGTCATATAATGTAAACACACAGTACTTCAGATGTCACTCTGCAAGAACTATCTGTGATGTTCACTGCATGACTTACCGATAGTAGTTTTACTGCATGACTACAATTTGAGTTTGCTGAAATCAACTTTCTGGACAGGATACGAATATGCCTCGTAATTGATCTGCTGCCCCAAGGAACTCAGTTTCGTCATTGTGGTGATGAGGTCAACCTGAGAAACAACGAGATCCCTTCTGAAATAGACACCTCAAAGAAACAATTGAGACAAGCATACAGATGGGAACCTTTAGAATGTCTAGGCCCAAATTTGCTGTCCATAAACTTCTTCAGCAGAGAGAAAAACAAAAAATAAATAGTTACAGTTACGGATGAAACTTTAGCATGTTCATGTGTGGACTGCCGGTCCGAACTATAAAACCGTACAACCGAATTGTTTTACTGAAAGCAGAGGTCTGACCTGTTCTACCTGACCACTGTATCTCAATTTAATAAAGGGATAATTACACCGTCGTCTCTTAAGTTTTGGTGTAATTATACGTAAATCTATGTAATTTGAAAAATGACATCTAGTATTCCGGAGTTTTGCTTACATCTAACGAATGGGTTCCTTTGTTAGTCAAAATTCTCCAAATTTATTGATATTAAAAAAAAAAACTGAATGAAAATTGTATTTACCCTCGGTCTCGGTTGACTTATTATTGACTTACAGTAGGTTAAACAAATATTTTCTGACTAAATTATCCTTATAAAGGTGAAGATATACCTCCTTACATGCATTAACGTGTGAAGATGTACAAGAATAGTTTAGTGATAAAAATATTTGTTTGACTGCAATAAGTCAATGGGGAAAATATGGATTTTAATTCAGTTTTTTGTAAATATTAACAAATTTGGTAAATTTTAACTAACGGATGATCCTATTTGTTAGACGTAAGCGAACCTCAGAGGTCTAGCTTTAATTTTTTCAAACCACAGGGGGTCTATGTATAATTATATCAAACCTCAGAGAGGGCAGTGTAATTATCCATTTAATAAATCAGTATTATTTTCCCCCTCAAATCAATATTATTTACTATTTCTTCGGCCATATTTCATATTTTTCATGGATTTCAACTATAAGGCACTATACTAGGGGTGGCAGATGAGCCGAGCTGACTTGCGAGCTTCGCGAGCCGACTCGATTTCGAGCTGAGCTCATGATACTCTGCTCGCGATCTTCTTTTTATTTTTTATTTTTTATATATTTTTATATATTTTTTATTTTTAAGATTTTTACATATATAACTCATATTCAATACTATACCAACTTTATATTCAAAATTAACCATATGTTATAATTATTAATCAATATCATATATTATGATTTTAGATAATAATAATACATGTTACTTTAATTTATATATAATCTCTATACAAAAACTAACTTAGTCAACAATTTAGTAAGTTTTAATATTCTTTTGTTGTAAATTATTATTTAATATAATGCATATAAATTTTATGTTATATTCAATATTCATTTGTAATCTCTTATACTTTCTTAAATTTACAAGTCCTAACAATTAACTTATAATTTTTAATATCTATTTGTGTGTATATATTTATACCAAGATACATAGTATGTTATCTAATAATCTATTTTATTACTTATAAACTTCTGTCAAAATTTGGTGATTCTAAATATAACAATAATAATAATGATGGTTGAACAATGTTCATTATTTTTATTTGTTATTTATATATAATGAGATCGATCACTATTTGATACTTTAGTTTAAAAAATTCGTCTTTTCATTTTTGTATAGTTGAATGATACAAAATTTAAATTATCATCAATTTAAATTTTTTATATAATGAGATCAACCACTTTAAAAGATAATTTATATTTAATATTTTTTATAACTAATATAATAATATTTAAAAATAATGATAACAAATTGTTGAAAAATTGAGATTGAGCTCGACTCGAGCTCATTATTTATGGTTCAAGCTCAAGCTCGAACCATAAGAGCTCGTCGAGCTCGAGCTTGAGCTCGAACAAGGCAACTCGAAATCGAGCACTCCTACACTACACTACATTCCAAAGTTGGCCTCCTATTATAACACCTGAAAAAGTTTGTTTCTACGCCAGTTCCCTCACCTTGTTTATAACTTTTGAAAGAAAGAAAGGATAGGTCTACTTAATCATGCTTGAAAGGCGAAGGGTTGTAGTTAATTTCCAGGATCTTAGCCCAAAAGCAGAAATAAAAATGGATTAGGATTGCGGACCTCATAATCAGTTTGTGATACTGTTTCTCGGCTACGTTGGTATTTCTGAATCCATGGTAACACTTCAGGATCGGAGGCAAGTAATGCTTCAGTTGCAGGCTGATCGGGACCCAAGAATGCGGACATGACAGCTAGCTGCAACAGAAAAGGGATGATCTGAATGCTAATGAACATAATATACTCTTTTAAATAAATAATATTTTGATTAGGTACTAAAACGAAACTTAACCATATGCAAAATTTTAACACAAGTTATAAAATAGTCAACGAACTCCAGACCTGAAATTTTTGCAAATATGGTGTACTATTTTTCATTGGAGATAGAAGTGAGAGCATGGAAGAAAAAGAGACAACTTGTGGTATCGGTGGTTGTTTACCTGGCGGGGGCCAAAGCCGATAGCAGAGAACTTATTCTTCATTTCCAGAACACTAGATTTGTCCCACTGAGGGACCCTTCCCTCTGGATCTGGTTGCTCAGCATCTAACCTCCCAAACTGCTTGTCAAACAGCCCCCACTGCATGAAGGAACAAATGACCGTAGAAAACATGCCCAAGAGACAAAAAATTGAATCCCGTATATAACAAATCCATGATGGCCATCCATGCTAATGAATCAATTGTGTATGTGGGAGGCTGATAATAACCTTCCTTGTTATAATAATATAGCAAAAGTATAGTCGAATATCTCAAGCTATATAGCTTCTTCCCAATTGAAGTTGTCTTAAAAGAGTTAGTATTGGCTAACATAAAGTATAGCATGTCAGCATCTCACTTTGGGTGCAGAGCAGCTCAACTGAAAGTGAGAAATAGAAGCCTTAGCTTGTTAAAGGGCCATCAAAAGCTACTAGATAAAACTAAGACGGTTGTCCAAAAGATTTATCATGATAAATCTTAAATATTTGCTCCTTGATTAAATGTCCATAATTTTCTCTCCAACCATCTTTCTCGAACCTGACTAAGCCACTGCCAGTATGCAAATGTACAAAACGAAAATGACGCCTTGCTATACTTAGAAGTTGATGCATAGAGCTGTCTGTATGGTCTCAGCCCAAACCCCCCAGGCTGGACCACAGCCAGCAGAAGCAGGGAGAATATCATCAACCGGATGAATTTCTACACGCTGCAATAGCTTAAGGAACCTCTTCAGTATTGTTTTGAAGATGATATTTCAGAACCATCTTAGCAAACTTAATACAGGAGGAATCTTTGGTGAGGATAAAACATGCTAACCAGAATCTCTCTCTCATATTAAGGGAATTGATTAGAAGAAACGGTTAATATGATTCTGACACTAGTGAAGAGCGTACATTGGTTGAATTTGTTAAGTGGGTTTTGATCAACTCTGGGCCAGAAATTAAAGAAGTGATGATTTAGAAAAACTTACAATATCCAAAAGGGTCTTCACAAAGAGAATTAAGAGGATTTTGACATGTTATTTTGGCAAACATTCACTTTCTCACAATTCTATAACAAACGACAATGTGCTTTTATTCTCATTCTAATTTTCTTTTTACTTAGGTTTCGTTCCTTCTTTCATTTCTCACATTTTTGCTAGGGGAATAGTGGGAATTCATTCATGGAGATAATTGAAAAAGAATACCGAGAGTTTGACAATGAAGTATATTCCAACAATCAAACCATGAATCATCTAACCTGCCCACTTGAACCATATGCAGAGTACAGTAAGGTCCCTTTCTCTTCATTCCCACCACATTTCCTAATGGCTGAAGACAGGAAAGTGGATTTAACTGCAATTTGAGCTGCAGGAAGAGGGGAAGAAAATAATCTTAGTACAATTCAGTTACAGGAATCTCTGCAAAAGAGCAAAAGTCATTATTTGTCAAACAAGGTAAGAACATGTGTTAACTGCCCTGTAATAAAAATTTTATTATTCTAAATGTCACCTAAAGTCCATATAGATTTGATCTCAATGTTATGCTTTGTTGCACTCATTTAACTTTTTATATGAACCATCTTGCCCTCGAATTTTAGAATTGTACTTAAAGAGAGATGCCATGATAGAGATGGCTTTCATATCTCTTATTTCATTTCTCTAAATATTGTGATAATTTACTTTAGGATATTCAGTTAAATGCCTAACCTCCAAAATGGATGAGATCTGCATATGATATAGGTCCCCCTTTGGAATATGAATCTATTTCCTTCTTTGCTTCCTCCAAGAAATTTAAAGCAGCAGCTAGATTTTTATTTTCTGGTCGGCTAATCTCTGAGCTTCAAGAAACAACATATAGCATACACATAAATTATTAATATTAAGCACAATATGCACTGTCACAGAGATATCTACTGAAAAGGACAGAATCAACTGAGAGTTGACTACCAGTAAAAGTTCCTCTTGAACATCAAATGAATAATAAAGGTTCAAGGTTGTATTTCAAACAAAATTTCGCAACTGCAAGTTGTAAAATTGACTCTAGTATCATAGATAAACAGTCTGCTCCTCAAGATTTTTGGCAAATTGTAGAAACCATTTTATACTCGCAAGCAAGTAGTTACTCATGGAACTTCTCCACAAATTTCTGACATTCTACTTCAATGTAAAAAGCCAAATTTTTTTCAAGTTACCTAAACCGAATCGATCCATTGGGGCCTCCAGATTTTGTTGCCTGCAAACTTAATAAGCAAGTATGTAAGTTTTCCTTTATCAAATCTTTAACAAATTAAATATGCAACTTGCAAGATTATATCTGACCTTATCGTAAGTTATAGCATCGTTGAGGGCTAAAGTTAATAAAGATGGGATGAGTTCTGGATTCCCCTGCATGGACAACAAAAATATAATGGTAACACAGATGAACTGTAAATGATAGGTCCAAGTCACTTATTATCCTAATATTTATACCTTCAGTGCTGTAGCGAGGGTCCCCTTAATCTTTGCTGTTAGATAGAAAGAATATTCATTGCAGCAGATAAAAAATGAGGTAGGTCAAATTTTACAATAGAGAACTGAACTTTTCATAAATCTTACACTGAAATTCTGAACGTTGTCTGCGTTGTATCAAGTCAGCAGCACTGGCCACTTCACTTAATGAGCTGGATCTTGCAATCAAGTCCTGCGAACAGTGAAATGACAAACTCATCGCAACATCGCTTGTATCTGTTGATCTAATCAATGTTGGACTATATCCTTCCCAGACAAGAGCAAAAGTATTTCCAATTTCTGCTTAGGTGAGTGTGAACTATTTTTCAGTTCATGATATTGAAGTTTTGGTTCAGGTATTTCCTAGTTTTGTATATGCAAAACATTAATACATCCGGTTCATTTTCCATTCCTAATGGCCCTAACCCCCACAAAGCATGAAGATGTTCTGGAATGATAGGAGCATTCATCAAGGAAAATAACAAAAGTACGTATGACCCTTGTTGAGTCTGTAAGCAAGGTGTATTATTTCAATGCCTGAAGGTTTACATGTTCATACTTCATACTAAATGCACTTTCAAGGGATTATACGGTGAAAACTGACAAGAGAAAGAGAACATAAGGTGCATGTCTCATATTTCACTTCTAGAAACTATATTTGAATTATTCAATTCGAAAGCCCATAAGTAATTATGTAAGCTTACTCAATTCAGCAAAACCTTCATCCGTATTATCTAAAGTAAGCCTCAACCACTTGTATCTAAGCAAATCTAATCCAAACTCTTCTTCCACCTTACTCCAGGATCCTCAACCCAGGTGATGCAACTTCTTACTCTAAGAACTTCATCCTAAATGATTTTAGGGCATGTCACTCTATGACTGACATTCCAATACTAAAATGTTAGGAGTCAGTATTACAAAATCATCACAAAAGTTCACCTAAAATTTATTTCTATAGCACAATCTTGTAACAGCTCACCGACGTGTTCCTTTAGCATTGTAATCCTAGCTATACTTGATTTATATAGTTGATTCTTGACAGCCCAATACACAATCCCATGCTACCAGACCAAAATGTATCATTCCTAAAGGCCAAGGGACTGACATTTCTGGGTTTAATCACAACAGAAATCAAGTTTGATCAACTACACATAGATGGTTTTGATCTTGAGACCTAAGAATTACACCCCCCCAAAAATGGATACCATTAGGAACCACAAAACGTGTACTGGTAACTGACTCACTGTAGACAAACAAATCATCAAATCCACAAAAAACACACACAACAATGGCAAACCATTGAAGACCATCAGACTTACCATGCCAATGGTAGCACCAAAGCAATGTAGAACGTGGCGTCGTGAGAGGCGATCCTCATGATCAAGTTCAGCTTCAATTTTGCAATTTATAGTGCTCTGGGATTTCAATAAGAAACAATTAAGTGAACTGAAACAATTAACTGCAAGTAAATGGAGAAACAGTGCTCCAGGGTAGAACTAAACTAAAATCGTAGACATACAAACAAGTAAACACAACTGCAACATTATAACTGCAAAAATTGGAAAGAAAGAAGAGCATAACAAATAGTTAACCAAACCCATACTTTCTACGAGAGAAGGATTGAAATAGGGGACTGGGAGTAAACTTACAGAATGATGAGAGAAGCATTTAGGGGCAGCCCCAGATGGTGATGGAATCAACGAAACCAGAGAAGGGACGGTTGAAATGAAGGACACCATTCCCATCTCTCTCTCTCTCTCTCTCTCTCTCTCTCTCTCTCTCTGACTGTGTATGTTTCTGCAGGGAACAGAGGAGCGTGATGACAAGAAAGGGTCCTTGTCTTTGTATGTGTATGAGATTTTACGTGGTTCTTTGTGGAATGCGGTAGCGCGTTGGCGATTCTGCGTTATCCTTCTATCCTACATGAGATGGGAAGTACCATTGACATCTTTCCATTTAATTTATTTATTGTATGTCGTACACTCAAATCTCCTAGCATCGGCACAATGTGCAGAACGTTTATACTATTATAAACGAAATTTTTTTGATCGTATCAAATACAATGTGTGCAAAATATTTATACTATTATAAAAGAAAATTTTTTAGCGTATTATTTTTTGAATGTTTAAATTTATCTTTTAATTCTTTTTTTTTTTTTATAAATTTATTGATCAGAAAAGTAATTTTATTGTTTTTTTCTCTCAATCCACTCCACATTTCTCTCACCTCACTCCATATTTTTTTCTTCTTACAAACTTTTATTTTTCTCATTCCTTCAAAAATTTCTTTTGTCTTTTCATCTCATACAATTCTGTTTTATATGTTCGCGAGAACCGCGTGCAACAACAACTAATTTCTTTAAAAAAAGGGATAATTACACTGCCTCCCCTCTGTTCAAGGTTGATGTAAATACATGTAAATTTCTTATAGTTTGAAAAATTATATTTAGTACTCCTAAAGTTTGTTTCTGTCTAATAAATAGGTCTCTCTATTAGTTAAAATCCACCGAATTTGTTGATATAGCAAAAAATATTGAATGAAAATCGATATTTATATCGATTTGACTTGTTACTGGATTATTAGGTCAAACAAATCGTTTTATGAGCAAGCTACATTTATACATCTTTACTGTTAATGCATGTGAGGAGATATATATTCACTAGTATAAGGATACTTTAGTTATATTTGTTTGCCTTGCAATAAGTCAATCGAGGGTAAGTATCAATTTTTATTTAATTTTTTTTTTTATTAATATCAACAAATTCGGTGAATTTTGACTAACGAAAAATTTATTTGTTAGATAGAAGCAAACCTTAGGAGTACTAGATGTAATTTTTTTATATCACAAGAGGTTTACGTGTAATTACACCAAATCTTAAGAGATGAGAGTGTAATTATCCTTTACAAAAAAGTAATATCTATATGTTTGTAGACGAAAGAAAGTATTAAACACAATATTTTGTGATCAGTACTAGAATGGTACATCTGTGCATAAGTTTATAAAGTTATTCAAAATAAAATATTCGTATCTTTATTTTTTTGTAGAGTTAAAACATGCCTAAAAATATATATAAGATAATAAGTTCATATAAATATTTTGATTTAAAAAAATATTGATAAAAAATCAAAAAATGCATGGAAAAAAAAAAAAAGCTTCCAAAAAGTAGTTGCGAAAGACAATGAATGCAGGAGTAAAAGCCGTTAATCAATTTAAGAAATTTAAAAATAAGTTGCAGACCAAAAATAATTTAAACATCAAAAGCCCTCTTCAATAATATATAGTATATATAATAACATAATTCAAAATTTTATTACACTTTTTGTCTAATTAAATAAAAATTTAAGATTAAATAAATAATTTATCAAAATTGATACAATAAAATATTATTAATATGCATGAATATTTATTATCAAGAGAGCTAATTGATTAAAGAAATGAATATTTTGTGAATAAATAAATATATTCAAAGGTATTTTTTCAATAAACATTTTGTCACCCAAATTAGTTACTCTAGTGGTCATATTATTAATACACTATAAAAAATGCAGAAATTGACACGACTATGATGACCGTTCGAAATCCTGGTCCAATTAGGAACGGCCACAGGTACTCTTGTGGAACGGAAACCCATTACTGACATCACATTCGCGTTGTGATCAATTCGAATATATCGAAACGGCTTGACCGTTACTATTACCATGCCAACAGTTGTGTTATAATTATTACTCCAATAATCGTTCCAACAATGGAACAAAAATAATTTGTATCACATTTTGGAACACTTTTTTGATTGTTGGGACGGTCTGTAGATGGAAAATGACAACAGTTCCAAATACTGACCCACCAACCGTTACAAAAAGGGAACGTGGAAAAGACCATTTCAATGATAAGTACAAATTGAGACGGTTTCTGTCATAATAAAATATTGTAATACAATTACTGTTCCTAATTATGCTACTTGTCGAATTTACTTTGTGTTGCAATAACTGTTCCAACGTAACTTACAATTTGCTACGACCTCCGTAGATAGAAAATTTTGTATTAAAATAACCGTTCCAAAAGCAACACAATGGATAGATTACAACAATTATTTTTGTATTCAGTTACCATTCTAATTGACGTTACAATTTGGAACAGTTTATGTAGGTAGGAGATGGTGTATTACAATACTTGTTCCACATACACTACAACGTCTATATTTCCGTTCCAGTTGCCGCTCCTGAGACCGTTCCTAAAACTAGTGCAACGGCTAGATTTTAACAGCTAATTTTGGATTTCCAACTACCATTCCAATGCCCGTCCAAAATTTCTTATATATATGTTGTCTTCATTTTATTTCTTCCCATTCTCTCTCCATTTCATTTCTTCTCACTCTCTGTCTTGCATACATATAAACGAGAATATCATAAATCTTTGTTTAAAGAGGGTATAGATTAGGTTATTTTTTTAATTATTTGTAATTAAATGGATAATTTTTATGTTAATATTATATTTTTTCATAATTATCACTATTTTAATGCTAATTGCATTCCATTATTCAATATTTATTTATTAAATTAAAATAAATAATTAATTTTACTAATTAATTATAATTATAAAATCATTATTTTATAATTAAAATAGGGTTAATTACACTTACACCCCCTCTGAGAATGTATAATTACACTTTCCCCCAAAAAAATTTTGAAATTACACTTACACCCCCTCCGAAAATTCTCTGTTTACACCTGACCCCCATCCGTTAGAGTTTGGACAAAAAATGTTCACGTCAACAAAAATAATTACACAAATTTTCAATTTTTTCCATCATTTAACATTCTCATGTATATTTTTGTACTTATAAAAGGATAAGTGTAACGTATATGTATCGAATGAGGCCAATATTATTATATTTTTTCCTTATAAGTACAAAATTATTGCACGAGAATGTTAAATGAGAGGTAAAATTAAAAATTTATGTAATTATTTTGTTGAAATGAACATTTTCCACCCAAACTTTAACGAATGGAGGTCAGGTGTAAATAAAGAATTTTTAGAGGGGGTGTAAATGTAATTTCAAAACTTCTTTGGGGGAAAGTGTAATTATGCATTTTCAGAAGGAGTCTAAATGTAATTAACCCATTAAAATAAATTAAAAAAATTATGAACGGTCGTCTGAACGGTTCAGAATTGTAGAAACCGTCCCAAACATGAATTCCAGAAAAGGACTGCACCGTTCCAATGTATATTGCAAGGTGAGGTTCAACTACTATTACAAAACATGTTCTAACATATTGCAACGGAGTAAATCGTTCCAAATTAATTATTAAATATCAAGTTTACCATTCCAAAATTAATTACTAAATATCAAGCCTTAACAACACAAGACGTAAAATGGGAGACAATATTCCAAAACAAGAGGCATGCAAGCCCCAGCTAACAGAAATATAAAATTCATACATTCGGTCAAGGGCTCCGTGATCATCTCAATGTTAATCTAATTAACAACAAAACATAATTATTCCAAGTAATCATGCTATCCATGCATAACACATAACATGTATTATATAACCAATGATATCCAATATCATAACACATAATTATATATAGAAAACATAAGTTCAAAATTGCAATTCAAATGGACATTAGAGCCCGTGCATCCAATGCGCAAAAATATATCAAGTTTATTTAAGCAACTTAATTTTAAAAAAAGTCCAATTTAATTCAAAATTAAAATTAGCAAAAATTGAATACTTCAGAAAATATGCAGAAATCCAAACGATCCAATTCTCCAGAAAAAACGACGAAGAAAAGGTCCAAACATTCGGCCGTGCCGGCCGGCCGCGCAACATCATCGTATACGCGCTGCCACCCGCGCGCCCTTTGGCTTGTGCGGTCGGCAAGGCAACAGGCTGTTGTTGCCAATTTTTAAAGAACCCCCTTTTTTTTGTTCTGCATATTAAACTGAAACACAACCATATATTTACAGAAAATCCAATTTTCTAAATATGTCCAAATAATCACAAAATTAAACAAGTTATTCTAAACACATAATCATGTAAAATGAAAGTAATAACACGTGCTTCAAAAGCCAATAAACACATTTCTCATGCCAAGCATATAAAGAACACGTAGATCCATAGCCTATTACATCGAACTGGGCTCTGATACCACTTGAAGGAAGTGGATCTGCCCGCGAGTGCGACAGAAGCGTTAAAAACGAATATGTTATAAAACTTTCAACTCGGTTCAAGGGGTGTTCCCTCGGACTCTCCCGGGTGTTCGATGTAAAATCTGTAGATTTTAAAACATATCTGAAATCACAATCACGCATATAAACCTCATGGATGTACAAAAGGAACAAAGGTGCAAATGTAAATGAAATTGTTGCCTTTGTTGCTTTCTTGATCAGCTACGTGCTTTGTTTCTTTTCCAATTTTGTTCACGTTCTAAATCTCAACGTAGAGATCCTCTAAGGATATCCACACCACACCGGGGGTATGTATAATCCTCTTGCTAGAAAGGATTAAACAAAGGAAGAAAATGATCCAAGGAATCACACATAGATTAATGTATTCCTTGATCTTCTCTTGTTCTTCAAATGATCCTAGATCAAAGAAGAAATAGAGAGTGGGAGAGGAAGAGTGTTGAGAGATAGCAAGTCTTTTCTTTTGCTAGAAAATGAATAATGAGAAACTTAACATGGATGAATTATATATATACATAATTAATGGGACTAATAGAATGTGTCTAGATATATCCTAGATATGTCTAGATACATTCTCAATCAATCATGAATCAAGCACTTGCTCAAAAGGTATGATCAAATCATACCAAGTGAGGAAACCTTGATTGAGATTGATTTATTCCTTTCCAAAAAGGAACAAGTCCTCTTCCAAAAAAAGCTTTTGTCTCACATGGGAAGAGTCCAACTTTTCTCCTTCCAAAAGTGGAAGTCAACTTGCCTCTCAATAAATAAATTTGATTTATTTAATTAGAGCAAGCCCAGTACAATATTGGGTCATCCATACAATGGACTACCCCACGTATAAATAATCCAATTATTTATACTTTTTGGAATCAATTTAATCCAATTATATTAATTCCCATCTTTCAGAATTAATCCTCCACCTCCTCGGTGATTTGTGTGTGACTCTTTAGGTTCACCCTCAGCTAGACTTGGGCTTGTGTCCAACAAAATCCCATCACCATAGGTGGTCGTCTAGCAACATCCATGGCACTGGAGACTAGGTGAATGTTGGCGTGAACATTTAGACTCCGATTTTGCACGGTTACAGTCATTCCGTCTACCGTCTCCCGGCCTTAGTCTAGGGTATGGAATTGGACTCTCCTAACATTTTGTTTTTCTCACTTGGTCGCACGCTTATTCCCTGTATGAAAGAAGGGATGAGAGATGAGAAATTTTCAATTGAGGAGGCTATGTCAAATATGTATGAGTGAGAGATGTTAAATATACATCCATATTTCAAGAGTTAGAAGTATCCCAAACTTATGGTTAGGGAGGACTCCTCTTGAGTAAAGAGTTTGTAGTCTCCTATACTTTGTATTGGGATTGGACTCCTCTTGTGCTTCTATGGAACCAAAGAGGAATTCAATTCGATGTATATTCTCTCAAAGACTCACACAAATAACTCTCTATATTCTCTCTTGGAGAATCACCAAAGTCTCCGATGATTTAAGGTGTGTAAATGAGTGGCTTATTTTGGTAGTATTCCACCAAGGCAAGCAAGGCTTGTTTCGTGGGTTCCACAATATTTGGAGCAGGATCTGACGTGGGGAGATCTTGAAGATGTTCGTGGGGATCTTGAAGATGTATGTGGGGTAATCTTCAATAATGAGAAAGACGATGTGTTCGTGATCCAATCGAGGCATGAGCTAGTAGATGAGCCAGATCCGGACACATGGATCGACATACTTCTGTTGCTACAGGTTTAATCGATCCACGATTATGTGCTAATGTGAATATTGATTATATAACATGCACATAGATTACATATTCTATGCAAGAATATTTTTTATACCCATTGTTATTTTCCAACAGTGTGATTGCTCGTGATCACCATTGTAATTGTCTCGCCTAGAATGCATACAGATTTCATAGATCCATCACTTCGAAGATTGTTGAATCCTTGGCAGCACGAAGTGCACATGAGCTAGTTAAGATGTGGTTAGACTCGTATATTCTGGAAGGTGATTGTGAGGCTTTACACCATCAACTTATGAATAAGAGGTGTGACTCCTGATGATATTATCAGATACAAGCAATATTATCACTGTATTGCTGATAATATCTAATGCTATCAGATATTATTAGCGATATCAAAACATCTCGGATAACATAGGGTATCGGGGTTATTATCGAATTAGCACTGACCGATCCGGTTACGTATCTGCCGATATCATCGAAAATTACCTGGTACTTTGAACCATGGACTTCTCCGCCTTTACTCTGATTATTCTTAACATTAATTGTTTGAGTTCTAGTTTTTTGCTTTGTTCATTTTCCTTAGTTCGTAGGAGTGGCAATGATGTTGCCCATTCTCTAGCTCAACATGCTCATGGTAGGGAGGAGGGCACGAACATTCTTCTATATCCTAGCTGTGACATACGGATTTGTCGATTTAATACATTACTACATATTTTTAATAATATATACTTTTTAATAATAATTATGCACTAGACAAAAAATTAATATTAGCTACATTTTTAATGACCATGGCTGAAAACCGTGGTAAATAACTATTATTAACTATGGTTAAATAAAAATCGATGCAAAAACTAGCTCACCATGAAAACTTATTTGCCACGACTTTTAACCATGGTAAAAACATTCATCATGGCTTTTAGCTATGACAAATATTTTAGCTACCCTCGCAAAAACCACAACCGACAACTGTTGCGTGGTCGTGGTCAATGACTATTCGCTACGGTTATTTAGTATTACCATAGCAATTAGCCATGGTTAAATCTCATATTCTAATAGTTACGTCAGTCCATCATTAGAGTTTTACATTTTTTTATAATAACATCCGTTCAACATCAAATTTTTTTAATACTTTATCAAAAAAAGATTAAAGAATTAAAATTTCAATAAGGGTAAAGTTGACATTTTACCTCACCCTCCAAGCGTATATAATTATGCCTCATGTTAGGGAATATTGATAATTTTTCAAATAACATTGAGATATTTATAATTGTTCAACATATTAATATCACCCTACAGATTAGGTACCAGGTAGCACCTTCTCTCAAGATTTAAAATAACATTCGAATCGATGACAATCTAATCTTTGGACTATCAAAAGTTCTAGATATATCACACTACTTGGAAGCTTTTAAACTAGAAAGTATAAAGGGAGGAAAATACTAAACATTAATGAAGCGTGTTGGCTCTCCTTGAACAAATGTGGCTAAGGAAAAGAAGCTTGCCATATCTGTGAAAGATTTCTATATTTCGTATTCAGAAAACCCTTGAATGTACAAAGCTACAGTGCTGCAATAAATAGAAGAGGAAAGGGAATCTAATCCTAACAACCTATCCCAATAAGTGACAGGTGTTCTTAGCTAAAAGACAATGAATAAAAAAGTGTAAAAGGCATCTATATAAAAGCGTAAAAGGGAAACATGCGACTTTATTAATCTGCTACTGTTGCTGACTGTGTGGCTAAGTGTGAGTCCACATGGTGATGACTAGAATCTGAGGTGAATCTTCAACATCCCCCCCCCCCCCACAAGGTGGACTTGGTTGCAGAGAAAACAAGCCCAACTTGGACATTAAAAACGAGAGTGAAGGCCCTGAAAGAGGTTTGGTGAAGATGTCTGCAAGTTGAAGTTTACTAGGCACATGAGATGGGGCAATGAGGCCAGCTTTGTATTTCTCTCAGACAATATGACAGTTAATTTTCAAGTGCTTCGTTCGTTCGTGGAAAACTGGGTTGTTCACAATGTGGAGGGCTGCCTTATTGTCACAGCGAAAGGGAATTGGAACACAAACTGGAATACCAAGATCTTTGAGTAAATAAGTAATCCAGACCAACTCACATACCGTAGATGCCATGCTCCTATATTCGGCTTCTGCAGTTGATCTTGAAATTGTGTTCGGTTTCTTTGTTCTCCAGGATACAAGTGCAGGCCCCAAGAAGATGCAATATCCAGTTAAAGAACGGCGAGAGAAAGAGCAACTTGCCCAATCAGAGTCACTGTATGCAACTAAATCCAAAGGGTTATGGGCAGGAAAGAACAAACCTTTTGTAGGTGTGCCTTTCAGGTAGCGGACAAGATATAAGGCAACATCCCAATGTTGCTGGTGTTGAAAAAACTGACTAAGCTGTTGACATGCATATGAAACGTCTGGCCTGGTAAAGTTCAGGTAAAGGAGTCTGCCAATTAATCTTCTATAGCTCTCAGGATTAGGCAGCAAGGCTCCTGCATCATCCCCAAATTTAATCCCTGCAGGAAGAGGGGTGAGATACAAAGTCTTCTAGCCAACCAGGTTTGTGTGTAATTATGGTGGATCTTCTAAGAGGAGTAGGCTCCTGGAACGAGTCATGAGAGTCTGTGATGAACATATCATAGGTAGTAGAAGTGGGAAGGGAAGAGGATAGTGAGGGAAGTGGTTGTGAGTTGGTGGTAGTTGGTGAAGTAGGTGAGTCTTCTAAAATGGATATAGGAAGAGGACAATTATATAAACTGTCATTGTTGCCATGATAGGGAAATATGTTTTCATAAAAAACAACATCTCTAGATACAAGGATAGTCTTATTCTCCAAGTTATAAACTTTGTACCCCTTTTGCCCATGCATGTACCCAATGAAAACACATTTGTAAACCCTCTGTTCAAATTTTGATTTGTTTAGATGTACATTGCTAGCAATACACAAGCATCCAAAAACCTTTAGAGAGGTGTAGTCCACTGGTTTGCCATAGAGCATCTCATATGGTGTTTTCTAGTCCAAAATAGGAGTGTGGAGCCTGTTTACAAGAAAAGGTTGTCAAGACAGCCTCAGACCAAAAATGTTTGGAAAGGTGGGATTGAAACATTAAGGCTCGAGCTATTTGGAGTAGATGTTTGTGTTTTCTTTCTACAACACCATTTTGTTGTGGTGTGTAGACACAACTCTTTTGGTGAACAATCCCATGTTTACTAAAAAAGGTTTGACAGTTTTCATTGATAAACTCCATGCCATTATCACTTCTGACAATTTTGATCTTGGCATTGAATTGTGTATGTATCATGTGATAAAAGGATTCTAATAAGTGGACTGTTTGGCTTTTGTGTTTCATTAAAAAGGTCCAAGTGGCCCTGCTATGGTCATCCACTATGGTTAGCATATAGGTGCAATTGGATAATGAATATTGATTGTATGGACCCCATACATCCACATAAACCAAGGCAAAAATTTTGTGAGAGTGTGTTTCACTGGGATTAAAATAGAGCCTCTGTTGTTTGGCTAATGGGCAAATCTCACAAACATTCATTTCTCCTTTAGTCGTTTTAAGCACATGAGTATGTTGTAACACCGGTAAGGATATGTGCCCTAGCCTCCTATGCCACAACTCAACATCATCAACACTCATATTTACCTTGCACCCAGTAGTTTTATTTCTAGACATCATGTCAATAACCCCAAGACTAAAGGAGAAATCATCTATAATATATAACTTTCCAATCATCCTTCCTACTGCAACAATCTTCTTAGTCCTCTAGTCCTGCAATAGGCAGTAAGAGGATGAGAAAAGGAAGACAAAATGAGATGTGGATGTGAGTTTGCTGACAAAAATAAGGTTACATTTAAAACTGGGAACATGAAGGACCTATTTAATGTGTATATATTAGGGAGTATGATTTCCCCAACATGCTGAATGGATTGTTTAGTGCCATCAGGTAGGTGAATATAAGATTTTGGAAAATGTTTGCTAAGGGAATGAAAGAGCTTAGCATCAGCACATATGTGAGCCGTGGCTCCACTATCCACTATCCAAGAGTTAGGAATGAAATCATGATGTGCTGAATGTACAAAGTGAGTACCTGCAAAGTCATCAAACTCATTGAACTTGGCTTTCTCAAACGCAGTAGGCCCTTTTCCTTTGATCCATTTCTGAAATTGAGCTTTGATCATCTCCGAGATCTGTTCATCCACCCTGCCATTCTGTGTCACATTGTAAGTCCTCATAGTGACTCCTTGGTCTTTCTTCTTTTGGTCCATCAGAGCTTTATACCACTCTGGATAACCTTCCAATTTGAAGCAAGTCTCCTTTGTGTGACTAGTTCATCCACAATGTTCACAATGGAGTTGCTTTCTTTCTACAAGACTCTTCTTCAGTCTTGGCTTAAAACTGCCCATCCTTTTAAAATCTGAGCTTCTCACTTGCATGGCTGTGTTGTGCAGATGCCCAGTGATTCCAGCATTCACTTCCCTCTATCTTTCAACCCTCAAAACCATTGAATATGCCTTGCCCACATTTGGCAAAGGGTCCATTAGCAAAATCTGATTTCTAATGGGATCATAGCACTCATTGAGACCCATTAGAAATTGCATCAATTGATTGGAAACGGTTAGTTCGGACATGGTTTTTGCAGCACCACAGTTGCATTTAGGTATTGGGGTTATACAACCAAGCGCGTCCCATAATTTTTTAAGTTTGGTGTAATATGCAGCAATAGAAAGGTCACCTTGTGCAATCGAAGCTATCTCCCTTTGTACATGATAAATTTGTGGGCCATTGCTCTCCCCAAAACGTGCTTCCAGCTCCAACCACAAGTCCCTGGCTGAAGCAGTGTAAAGAAAAGCTTCGACAATTTCTTTTGAAATGGAATTTAAAATCCACGAGGTGACCATACAGTCAACTCGTACCCATTGTTCATATTCATCAGGATTTTCATCAGGTTTAATGTTCTTGCCATTGATGAAACCAAGCTTCATCTTAGCACCCAGTGCAATCCACACAGATCTGCTCCTGCTCAAGTAATTTTCCCCATCCAAAGGAGATGAAACAAGGCTCATTCCTGGATGGTCAGCTGACTGGAGCTTGAAGGCTTCAGACTCTAGCAGCTCTCTGCTCCTTTCTTCTGCCATGGTGATGGTGAAGAACAAACAAGATAAAATTAAATAGAGGTTCAGAGACCATCAAATGATGGCTCTGATACCATGAACAAATGTGGCTAAGGAAAAGAAGCTTGCCATATCTGTGAAAGATTTCTATATTTCGTATTCAGAAAACCCTTGAATGTACAAAGCTACAGTGCTGCCAATAAATAGAAGAGGAAAGGGAATCTAATCCTAACAACCTATCCCAATAAGTGACAGGTGTTCTTAGCTAAAAGACAATGAATAAAAAAGTGTAAAAGGCATCTATATAAACGCGTAAAAAGGAAACATGCGACTTTATTAATCTGCTACTGTTGTGGCTAAGTGTGAGTCCACATGGTGATGATTAGAATCTGAGGTGTAATCTTCAACACTCCTAACTAAGATGAACTTTGAAGATAATTTTAAACTAATATAAAATGAAAAATCACTTTTTTACTAAAAATCGATGATTTCTGACATTATTGTACGAATTTTTTATTGTGTTGATAATGCCCTTAAAATTTATTTATGATACAAGAGTTAAGTATATTAAGATATATTAACTGAATATATGTACCAAACTATTGGCGTACTACTCTTGGCAATGATATAATAGAGAACTATACATTTAATACATCAGCCTCCTACGCTCTCACTCTCCCAGAAAATGTTTGTCCAAATGCAGAACCTCCTTTTTTTCTCCTCAAACTTTAGAATGTCTAATTTTAATTTATTTTATTTATTTTTATTTTGTGAAATTTTAGAAGATATTTTCCTCATACGAAAAAATACACAAATGTGGATTTTTCAATAGCTTTTTGAGGAGTTGATGTGTTGGTCTATATATTTTATTTTTTTATTTATAATAACCTATGTAAATGATTGTTTATTATATGCATATAGAAGGCGTGCCTGATGACTAGTTTAGAAAAGGAAAACCGCCCATAGAAGCTCACTACAAACTGACCAAGTTATTTAAAAACTAATAATTTTTTTTTATGAATTTTGTGGTCAAATTTTTAATAATACCTTTTAGAAATTATATAAAATTTTAAAAAATAATAATATTGATTATCTTTAAAGAAGAAATAGATATTTAAGTGATGGTGGAAAGAACCAACAAAAAAAGATAAAGGTCGACATTTCTGGAAAGTGCTGAAGAACGAAAGAAATCAAAAGAGAAAAGAAAATGTTGGCTTTACAAAAAAGGAAGGTACCAAAAAAAGAAAAAAGTGAAAGAAAAAAGAAAATGTTGACTTACCAAATCAAAGAGAATGTATCGAATTACTGAAATACTCTTGGCTAATTATTCCTATCATGTAATAGGAGTAGGTGAGGGATAAATTAATATTTTACCATTGTCGACATTAATTAGCATAAAAATTATATTATTATAAATACCTCATTCACTATCGAGGAGTGAGGAAAAAAGAAGATATTCTTGTATTATAGTGTAATTGTACTAAATTACCCATGCGACTATTTTTTGTATTATCAATTTGGCGCCGTCTGTGAAAAAAACACCAAATTTTCTCTTGAGTTTGAGAAATATGGTGAAAAATCCCAACAAAAGAAGCGGATTTACATATCCCAGTAATATTCAAGCATATAATTAGTCTCGGTGGAGAGAGGGAGAAGATCTTGGGAACCAATTCAGTCGTTCATCTTCTTCGCGCCTCACAGCTCTACTTCGATAAACTCCAGAATTTCGTCTCTTTCTCTTCTCATTACTACTGTTGCTAATACTATTTATTCTTTTATTTTCAATTTATTACTACTGCCTCTATATTTAGAGCAATCACTAGGCCTGTCAACGGGCCAAAATTATCCAGGCCCCGGCCCAATATAATAGGTCTAGACCTAGGCCTAGGCCCAGACCCACACTTTTAAAACAGGCCTAGACCCAGACCACAGACCCATCAAATTAAAAAAGACTGGGTCTGGGTCGGGTTATATACCCGACCTTACCCATTTAGACCCAATTTTTCATACACCATCTCCTCTCCTCCCTCAATTTCCACTACTCTCTCAACTCTCCGTCCAACCTTTGCCTCCCAAGGCCCCCGTCGTCGCGGTGGCGCCTACCCCAAGCTCCCCGCCGCCACGGCCACCCAAGCCCCCATCACCACGGCGGCTCCCATCCCAAGATCCCGCGGCCTCGCGCTCCCAAAGATCCCACGACCACGGCCGCGCCCACCACCAAGATCCCGCGGCCGTGCGCCCACCGCAGGCCTATGTGAATGCATTTGGTTTTATTTTTTATTTTTGCATTTAGAGATTTGTTTATTTGTTTCATTTTTTGTTTTGGAAGATTTTGATATTTGATTTTGATTTCTTGACTATGGGTATTGAAAAAACTGTAAATGCATTTGGTTTCTTAAAAAGGCTACTTAATTGTAATTTATTTTGTTTTAATTTTCTGTTTTTTGATAGAATGATAGAGTTATGAAAGTTTGAGAAGTTTATTTGGAGATCACATTGTTTTGAGACTTGTTTATTTTAATCAAAATTTAGAGTTGGTTGATTTATTGTCTTAGGGTTGTTTCGTTAATGTTCATCTGACAACAATAATATTGATTCATATTGTATTTTGTTGTTGTTCTTGATAGAGTTCTTTAAACAAGGGACTTTTCAAAAAAAAGACGAAATCGGGTCTGGGTTGGACCCGGCCCAAAAGGTCGGGTCTAATCGGGTCTAGAGACCCATGGGCCTTAAGACCCATAGGTCTCAAGTTGGATTAAATAGGGTCTGGGTAATAATTAATTATTTGGGTCTTGTTTGGGTCTGGGCCTGGGTAGGGTCTTACCCTACCCATTGACAGGCCTAAATCACCCAATTTATGTTCAAAGATTTCTTTGTTTTCAGGTTAAGGAGAAATTTAATAAGTGGGCCTACCAATCCCAAGACTTGACTTTAAGCATGAAGAAAATTTTCTTGAAATCTCACCTCTACTTTGTAAATTCCCTCAGAGTTGAAGGAATTTGTGAAATCCCCTATTTGGGTGGAAGAGAAAACTGTCTGGCTAAGTGACTGCTGGAGAAAAGCAACAACATGCAACACAAAACACAACCTGCTACGACACCATGATCTTCAACAATTTTCTCCGACAAAGATTTGGTCAGAATGATTATGAATGTATTGATGCTGGGGTCATCCCTTTCAAGAAGCAAGTTGCTGTGAATAGATTTAACAAGAATTAAACTGGAAAGTTTGTTTTTCTATTAGGAAAACAAACTTGTTCTTCAATCATTAAACTTTCATCATTGAATATCGTTGTCATATATGATAGCGCATGGAATTCGATTGATTTCGGTGGTGAATATTTGCTGATTTGGCTCTAAAGTTTGGGTATATGTTGCTTTTTCCATGTGTTGGACGAAATAACCCAACGACAGTATTATGGAAATACAACAACGTACTGTGGGGATATCTCGCCGATTGTTTGATGAAGTGCCTGAATAGAGCATTTCTTAAATTTGAATGGTTCTTTCGTCTCCTCCAAGTTTTCTCGCTGCCTTAAATTTTCTCATCTTTGGAAACACATTCAAAGGGCTTGCAAGTTATTTGACAAAAATCCACAAAGTGTATGCGGGTTTCAATAGCGCCGCCCTATTTGCTTCTCGATAGAGCTCCGGTGATAAGTATCCTCACCACCCTCCATCAGCCGTTAATCTATTTTATCTTTAAATACATTTCTCTCTAATTGTAAATTGTGGCTAGAATGTCATCGATATTATTCTTGACATCCATCGTTTGCCGTTGATATGTATTTTTCTGATTTTCTCCTAAATATGGTGTTCGCCCCGTCACTGGAGCAAGTACTTTGTTGGGTTTCTTATCATCTGGGCTTTTTCACTCTTATGTGGTTTGGAAATATTATCTACTCAAAATTCCAAGTCAAAAGGAACTCCCAAGAAGTTCCAAGCGATGGCCAAAAAATGGTAAAAGGAACTCCTACAAAATTCGCGAAGCATTCGACCAAAGGAACTCCTAATAAGTTCCAAGCAATCCATATTCATTTCAAATCTGGCAGGTCGTTGTCAACCATTCAGTCGCCTAATGAAGAAAGATGTGCCTTTCGAATGGGATGAGACTTGTGACAAAGCATTCAGAAGAATAAAATCCTACTTGATGAAACCTCTAGTGTTGGTTGCACCCGTCCCCGGACGCCCTTTAATTCTATACGTCGTTGCTCAAGAGAGCTCCGTGGGAATCTTAATTGCCCAGATGGACTCGATGGGTACAAACAAGGTTTGGACCCTAGCAGATCCACCAAAAGGGGTTAAACCCGAAGCTGGAACATACGTTTTGATGAAGTCATATGGGGATATGATTTCATCAAGAATGAGTCTGATCCTTGTGTATACAAGAAGATCAGTGGGAGCTCAGTTACGTTTCTGGTGCTTTACGTGGATGACATCTTGCTCATTGGGAATGATGCTAAGATGTAGGGTACCACTAAAGCTTGGTTGTCAACGCAATTCTCCATGAAGGATATGGGTGACGCATCCTACATCCTTGGCATCAAGATCTACAGTGATAGATCTAAAAGGATGTTAGGAATGGCCCAGTCCTCGTATATTGAGAAAGTCTTGAAGAGATTCAAAGATGGAGAACTCAAAACGAGGATTCCTTCCTATGAGGCATGGAATTAAGTTATCCAAGAAGCAGTCTCCTAAGACTGATGAGGAGCTTAAAAGGATGTTGGACATCCCCTATGCTTCAGCTGTAGGCAGCATACAGTATGTTGTTCAGTGCACTAGACCTGATGTGACTTTCGCTTTGAGCGTAACTAGCCGATATCAGTCGTGTGTCGGGAGGCACACTCGAGTGCAGTCAAGACTATCCTAATGTACCTGAAAAGGACTAAGGACATGTTCTTGCTCTATGGCGGTGGAGAGTTGATACTGGAAGGCTATAGCGACGCTAGCTTCCAGTCGGATGACGATGATGCCAAGTCTCAGTCTGGTTTTGTATTTAGACTAAATGGTGGCGTGGTTACTTGGAACCCAGGCTACCACGACGGACTCCACCATAGAGTTTTGAATACATAGCGGCTTTGGAAGCTGCTACGGAGTGGTTTGGTTGATGAGCTACATCCAAGGGTTGGATGTAGTACCTAGCATTGCTAAGCCTGTAATTATCTTTCATGATAACAACGGGGCGATAGCGCTAGCAAAGGAACCGAGATCTCATCACGATCCAAGCATATTCTTAGACGCTACCATCTACTTAGAGAGATGGATAGCAAAACTGACGTTCGGTTGGACCGAGTCAGCTCCGCAGAAAACATAGCAGATCCACTTGCTAAGCCCATGTCGCAAGTTGCCCATACTCACCATCTGAATAAGAGGTTCAAGGTCAATGGGTGATTGGCTTTAGGTCAAGTGGGAGATTGTTGGAATAGGTGACCAGAAAGCCAATAGGTTTGGCAATTTGTAACCTATCCGACAACTTGATGTGAATGTAATATTATTATGTGATGAATAAGATAAGTGTTCGTCACCAATGGTACCTTCTTTGTTGCGCTCATCTTACATTTGTTAAAATAGTGTTTAACTTATATCGCAACAAAGCCCACAGACCATGGATAACAACTCGTGCAGTTGGGCCACGCATTGGATGGTGGTCATGAAACCAACTGATTAAGAGTTGGGTCTGAAATGTTCCAAGTCGAGGACCTCGAGACAGGGCATCGAGAGTCCTATTGAGACTTGCGTCAAGAGTCGTGTTCATTGGATGAGTGCCGTGTTTCATCGGCGACAGGCGTGGGACGCCTACACGATCTTGATGGGTTGGTCGACTAGGGTCGAGCCGACTAGATTGACTTGCGGGGATCATCATATGGAAGCCTTGGAGGCTTGGTCGGTATGATTGGATTCCCCGGTTCCGATAGTACGGGAGTAATCCTCAGACTTGAGGAATCATGGCAGTCACGTGCACAGGACGGCTGTATCTTGGATCTGGCGAGAGGTGATCATTTTGTAAGATGATCATTATAAGCCTTGTCCAGTGCAGTTAGAATGTGTAGCGAGGACGGTGGATTCCAAGAAGAGGATCCGTCCCCTGTCAGTATGTGACAGAGGTATCTCCTATGCACTCGGAGACACGTTCATGCTGTTTGAAGCTGTGGCCACAGTGGTTGGTCGAACAGGGAATGGTTTCCTGTATCGATGCAATGAAACATACGTAGTCTCGAGTATTAAGCATAGATGCCTAGTCAAGGATGGGAACCGACACCCAATTCCATACCCTAGACTAAGGCCGGGAGACGGTAGACGGAAGGATCGTACCCGTACGGAATCGGCGCCTAAATGTTCACGCCAATTCACCTAGTCTCTAGTGCCATGGACCGTTCCTAGACGGCCACCCATGGTAACGGGCCCTTGTGGGACACGGGCCCAAGTCTAGCTAAGGGTGAACCTAAAGGGTCACACACAAATCACCGAGGAGGTTGAGAGATCGATTTGGAGTCAATCTCGAAGGATAAAATAAGTAATTGGATTACTTAAGGGAAAGTCCATTGGATGGACGGGCCGATATTGTATCGGGCTTTCATTTAATCGGTAAATTGGATTTTCGATTAAATATGGAAAGTTGAGATGTTGAGACGTTGGATCTTTTAATTGGATTAAAAGATCAACGGGAATAATTTAAGTGGACATTAAATTGGATTTAATATTGGGTTCGTCGTAATTGGATTACGATAAAACCCGGTCCGTTAAATTATACCCGAGAGGAGAAATAATTCCTAATTTGGAATAGGAAGAAGTTGGACTTCTTCCCTTAATTAAACATACACGACATGCTCCCTTGGAGGAAGCAAAATCAGCCATGTTGCATGCTAGGTGGTATGTTGACTTGTCTCTTTTGGAAAGAGACAAATCAACTCCAATCAAGCTCTTCCCTTTTGGTATGATTCGATCATACCATAAATTTTGGTAGGCTTGATTGAAGAATTGATGGTGATTGATTGGAATGAATCTAGACATCCTTGGATGAACCTAGACACATTCCAATAATCACATTAATTATGTATATATATTAGAATATACAACACCTAGCATAAGTGATTCATTATTCATCTTTTTCTAGGAAAAAGAGAAGACAAAAATCCTCTCCTCTCTCTCAAAATTTCGTGCTCCCTCCCTCTCTCACACTTTTGTTCTTCACTTGATTTTGAATCAAGAAGAAGAACAAAGTAAGTTTAAGAGAACACTAATTCATAGTGTTCTTCTCTTAAACCGATTCCTTCTAAACCCGTTCTTTTCTAGCAAGAAGAACGTGTGTTTCTTCTGGTGTGGTGTGGATCACCTTTGGAGAATCCATACGTTTGGATTTCGTGAGCATTCCGGAGAAGGAACAACGCAAGTAGCCGGGAGCATACGCTAAACAATCAAAGGTAACGGTTTATTACGCTTCGATTGATTTCATTTATATATCTATGCCCTATGTGCTTAAATGTTTGTTTTAATATTTACACATCCTACATCGAACGCCCGGTTGAGCACCCAAGGGTACACCCCTTGGGATTCGCGTATTTTTGAATTTGATTTAAATTTACGCACTTTCTCGCCTTTCTCGCTTCCACTCGCGCTCCCGGGTGGATCCGCTTGTCCTTCAAGTGGTATCAGAGCCCGGTTCGATGTAAGGGGCATAGATCTATGTGTTTGGCATGATCTACTTGCTTTTAAATGGCTTTATTGGCATGTTAGATTACATAAATATATGAATAATATGATGATTCAATTGTTTGGATTTAATGGACTTTTGGCATGCTTAATTTTGTTAGATTGGATCTAAAATTGCATGCTTATTTTCAGAAAAATATCATTGTTATTGTGCTGAAACAGTTTTGAAAAACAACAAAAAAAAAAATAAAATTGGTCGAGCCGGTAGTGGCCGCGCGCAGGCGGGCGCCTGCGCGCGCTGAGCTTCGGCCAGCGCGCGCGCGTGCTGTGCGCAGCCGGCCGCTGCTGGCCGAGGGCCAGTGCGCGGCCGGCCGGCCAGCACAACGGCTGGGCCGTTTTGTGCCGTTTTTCGACTTTTTCCGGAAAATTTGATTTTCTGTATTTTCTGCACAATATTCTGAAAATATGTTAATTTTGCATTTTTGATTTTGGGATAATTGGATTATTCCTTGAATTAAATTTGCTTAATTAATTTTGGATTAATACATGCATTGGATGCATTGTTTAAAATATCCATTAAATTTCAAATTTGAATTTTGCATATTATTTGTATATTTATGCTTTTGTGATGTTGGACATCACTTGGGTATTTGGAATATCCATTGGTTATTTATGCATGATTATTTGGAATAATTATGTTATGTGAGTTGATGGAATCAACATGGGATGATCACAAGAGCCCTAGACCTTATGTATGGATGAATGTATGATCATTTATTTTCTGTTGGGTGGGGCCTGCATGCCTCTTGTTTTTGGGACTATCATCTCCCGTATTTTCAGCCTCATGATGTTAAGGCTTGTTTTCTTTATTACCGATGTATTACTTTCAGTTGTAATGAGAGTAGATAGGATTGGTGAGGTTTCAATTTTAACAAGCAATTGGAGTCGGAGACCCCAAGGAGGAGCATCAAGGCGTGAAACAAGAAGCACTTCAAGGCCCATTGGAATGACACTGGGTATATTACTATTGTAATAATTTAGGACCACCCTAGATAGACCATAGACTCACTGCGGGCTCAGTGGGTCGCATAGGTTGGGCTTGTGATCATCCTAACAGGGGTATGCTATGTTTTATGCATGCGGCGTTTTTTATTTATCGCTTTAAATATTGGATATTTATGCATGCTAAAACACCATAATGTGATGAGGTCTCGGTCACACTTAAACTCTCATTTGGTTGGACCAAATTAAATATTAGGCCCAAAACGGACTTGGATCAAAATGGTATTTTGGTCTGTCCGAGCCTTCCATCCACAGCATGTGGTGAGGAAGCTACCACTACCCAAGTGTGGTCTCACGAGTCGTGGCACACTTGGAATAGGGGAAAGCTGCACTATTGTTGTGAAACAAAAAGACTGCGTGTTAGAATAGGTGACCAGAAAGCCAATAGGTTTGGCGATTTGTAACCTATTATACAACTCGATGTAATTGTAATATTATTATGTGATGAATAAAGTGAGTGTTCGTCACTATTGGTACCTACTTTGTTGTGCTCACTTTACATTTGTTAAAACGGTGTTTAACTTATATCGCAACAAAGCCCACAGACCATGGATAACAACTCGTACAGTTGGGCCACGCATTGGATGGTGGTCATGAAACCAACTGATTAAGAGTTGGGTCTGAAACGTTCCAAGTCGAGGACCTCGAGACAGGGCATCGAGAGTCCTATTGAGACTTGCGTCAAGAGTCGTGTTCATTGGATGAGTGCCGTGTTTCATCGGCGACAGGCATGGGACGCCTACACGGTCTTGATGGGTTGGTCGACTGGGGTCGAACCGACTGGACTGACTCGCGGGGATCATCATATGGAAGCCTTGGAGGCTTGGTCGGTATGATTGGATTCCCCGGTTCCGATAGTACGGGAGTAATCCTCAGACTTGAGGAATTCTGGCAGTCACGTGCACAGGACGGCTGTATCTTGGATCTGGTGAGAGGTGATCATTCTGTAAGATGATCATTATAAGCCTTGTCCAGTGCAGTTAGAATGTGTAGCGAGGACGGTGGATTCCAAGAAGAGGATCCGTCCCCTGTCAGTATGTGACAGAGGTATCTCCTATGCACTCAGAGACACGTTCATGTTGTTTGAAGCTGTGGCCACAGTGGTTGGTCGAACAGGGAATGGTTTCCTGTGTCGATGCAATGAAGCATACGTAGTCTCGAGTATTAAGCATAGATGCCTAGTCAAGGATGGGAACCGACGCCCAATTCCATACCCTAGACTAAGGCCGGGAGACGGTAGACGGAAGGATCGTACCCTACGGAATCGGCGCCTAAATGTTCACGCCAATTCACCTAGTCTCTAGTGCCATTGACCGTTCCTAGACGGCCACCCATGGTAACGGGCCTTGTTGGACACGGGCCCAAGTCTAGCTAAGGGTGAACCTAAAGGGTCACACACAAATCACCGAGGAGGTTGAGAGATCGATTTGGAGTCAATCTCGAAGGATAAAATAAGTAATTGGATTACTTAAGGGAAAGTCCATTGGATGGACGGGCCGATATTGTATCGGGCTTTCATTTAATCGGTAAATTGGATTTTCGATTAAATATGAAAAGTTGAGATGTTGAGACGTTGGATCTTTTAATTGGATTAAAAGATCAACGGGAATAATTTAAGTGGACATTAAATTGGATTTAATATTGGGTTCGTCGTAATTGGATTACGATAAAACCCGGTCCGTTAAATTATACCCGAGAGGAGAAATAATTCCTAATTTGGAATAGGAAGAAGTTGGACTTCTTCCCTTAATTAAACATACACGACATGCTCCCTTGGAGGAAGCAAAATCAGCCATGTTGCATGCTAGGTGGTATGTTGACTTGTCTCTTTTGGAAAGAGACAAATCAACTCCAATCAAGCTCTTCCCTTTTGGTATGATTCGATCATACCATAAATTTTGGTAGGCTTGATTGAAGAATTGATGGTGATTGATTGGAATGAATCTAGACATCCTTGGATGAACCTAGACACATTCCAATAATCACATTAATTATGTATATATATTAGAATATACAACACCTAGCATAAGTGATTCATTATTCATCTTTTTCTAGGAAAAAGAGAAGACAAAAATCCTCTCCTCTCTCTCAAAATTTCGTGCTCCCTCCCTCTCTCACACTTGTGTTCTTCACTTGATTTTGAATCAAGAAGAAGAACAAAGTAAGTTTAAGAGAACACTAATTCATAGTGTTCTTCTCTTAAACCGATTCCTTCTAAACCCGTTCTTTTCTAGCAAGAAGAACGTGTGTTTCTTCCGGTGTGGTGTGGATCACCTTTGGAGAATCCATACGTTTGGATTTCGTGAGCATTCCGGAGAAGGAACAACGCAAGTAGCCGGGAGCATACGCTAAACAATCAAAGGTAACGGTTTATTACGCTTCGATTGATTTCATTTATATATCTATGCCCTATGTGCTTAAATGTTTGTTTTAATATTTACACATCCTACATCGAACGCCCGGTTGAGCACCCAAGGGTACACCCCTTGGGATTCGCGTATTTTTGAATTTGATTTAAATTTACGCACTTTCTCGCCTTTCTCGCTTCCACTCGCGCTCCCGGGTGGATCCGCTTGTCCTTCAAGTGGTATCAGAGCCCGGTTCGATGTAAGGGGCATAGATCTATGTGTTTGGCATGATCTACTTGCTTTTAAATGGCTTTATTGGCATGTTAGATTACATAAATATATGAATAATATGATGATTCAATTGTTTGGATTTAATGGACTTTTGGCATGCTTAATTTTGTTAGATTGGATCTAAAATTGCATGCTTATTTTCAGAAAAATATCATTGTTATTGTGCTGAAACAGTTTTTGAAAAACAACAAAAAAAAAAATAAAATTGGTCGAGCCGGCAGTGGCCGCGCGCAGGCGGGCGCCTGCGCGCGCTGAGCTTCGGCCAGCGCGCGCGCGTGCTGTGCGCAGCCGGCCGCTGCTGGCCGAGGGCCAGTGCGCGGCCGGCCGGCCAGCACAACGGCTGGGCCGTTTTGTGCCGTTTTTCGACTTTTTCCGGAAAATTTGATTTTCTGTATTTTCTGCACAATATTCTGAAAATATGTTAATTTTGCATTTTTGATTTTGGGATAATTGGATTATTCCTTGAATTAAATTTGCTTAATTAATTTTGGATTAATACATGCATTGGATGCATTGTTTAAAATATCCATTAAATTTCAAATTTGAATTTTGCATATTATTTGTATATTTATGCTTTTGTGATGTTGGACATCACTTGGGTATTTGGAATATCCATTGGTTATTTATGCATGATTATTTGGAATAATTATGTTATGTGAGTTGATGGAATCAACATGGGATGATCACAAGAGCCCTAGACCTTATGTATGGATGAATGTATGATCATTTATTTTCTGTTGGGTGGGGCCTGCATGCCTCTTGTTTTTGGGACTATCATCTCCCGTATTTTCAGCCTCATGATGTTAAGGCTTGTTTTCTTTATTACCGATGTATTACTTTCAGTTGTAATGAGAGTAGATAGGATTGGTGAGGTTTCAATTTTAACAAGCAATTGGAGTCGGAGACCCCAAGGAGGAGCATCAAGGCGTGAAACAAGAAGCACTTCAAGGCCCATTGGAATGACACTGGGTATATTACTATTGTAATAATTTAGGACCACCCTAGATAGACCATAGACTCACTGCGGGCTCAGTGGGTCGCATAGGTTGGGCTTGTGATCATCCTAACAGGGGTATGCTATGTTTTATGCATGCGGCGTTTTTTTATTTATCGCTTTAAATATTGGATATTTATGCATGCTAAAACACCATAATGTGATGAGGTCTCGGTCACACTTAAACTCTCATTTGGTTGGACCAAATTAAATATTAGGCCCAAAACGGACTTGGATCAAAATGGTATTTTGGTCTGTCCGAGCCTTCCATCCACAGCATGTGGTGAGGAAGCTACCACTACCCAAGTGTGGTCTCACGAGTCGTGGCACACTTGGAATAGGGGAAAGCTGCACTATTGTTGTGAACAAAAAGACTGCGTGTTAGAATAGGTGACCAGAAAGCCAATAGGTTTGGCGATTTGTAACCTATTATACAACTCGATGTAATTGTAATATTATTATGTGATGAATAAAGTGAGTGTTCGTCACTATTGGTACCTACTTTGTTGTGCTCACTTTACATTTGTTAAAACGGTGTTTAACTTATATCGCAACAAAGCCCACAGACCATGGATAACAACTCGTACAGTTGGGCCACGCATTGGATGGTGGTCATGAAACCAACTGATTAAGAGTTGGGTCTGAAACGTTCCAAGTCGAGGACCTCGAGACAAGGCATCGAGAGTCCTATTGAGACTTGCGTCAAGAGTCGTGTTCATTGGATGAGTGCCGTGTTTCATCGGCGACAGGCGTGGGACGCCTACACGGTCTTGATGGGTTGGTCGACTGGGGTCGAGCCGACTGGACTGACTCGCGGGGATCATCATATGGAAGCCTTGGAGGCTTGGTCGGTATGATTGGATTCCCCGGTTCCGATAGTACGGGAGTAATCCTCAGACTTGAGGAATCCTGGCAGTCACGTGCACAGGACGGCTGTATCTTGGATCTGGCGAGAGGTGATCATTCTATAAGATGATCATTATAAGCCTTATCCAGTGCAGTCGGAATGTGTAGCGAGGACGGTGGATTCCAAGAAGAGGATCCGTCCCCTGTGAGTATATGACAGAGGTATCTCCTATGCACTCGGAGACACGTACATGCTGTTTGAAGCTGTGGCCACAGTGGTTGGTCGAACAGGGAATGGTTTCCTGTGTCGACGCAATGAAGCATACGTGGTCTCGAGTATTAAGCATAGATGCCTAGTCAAGGATGGGAACCGACGCCCAATTCCATACCCTAGACTAAGGCCGGGAGACGGTAGACGGAAGGATCGTACCCGTACGGAATCGGCGCCTAAATGTTCACGCCAATTCACCTAGTCTCTAGTGCCATGGACCGTTGCTAGACGGCCACCCATGGTAACGGGCCCTTGGGACACGGGCCCAAGTCTAGCTGAGGGTGAACCTAAAGGGTCACACACAAATCACCGAGGAGGTTGAGAGATCGACTTGGAGTCAATCTCGAAGGATAAAATAAGTAATTGGATTACTTAAGGGAAAGTCCATTGGATGGACGGGCCGATATTGTATCGGGCTTTCATTTAATCGGTAAATTGGATTTTCGATTAAATATGGAAAGTTGAGATGTTGAGACGTTGGATCTTTTAATTGGATTAAAAGATCAACGGGAATAATTTAAGTGGACCTTAAATTGGATTTAATATTGGGTTCGTCGTAATTGGATTACGATAAAACCCGGTCCGTTAAATTATACCCGAGAGGAGAAATAATTCCTAATTTGGAATAGGAAAAATTGGACTTCTTCTCTTAAATAAACATAGCCGACATGCTCCCTTGGAGGAAGCAAAATCAGCCATGTTTCATGCGAGGTGGTATGTTGACTTGTCTCTTTTGGAAAGAGACAAATCAACTCCAATCAAGCTCTTCCCTTTTGGTATGATTTCATCATACCATAAATTTTGGTAGGCTTGATTGAAGAATTGATGGTGATTGATTGGAATGAATCTAGACATCCTTGGATGAACCTACACACATTCCAATAATCACATTAATTATGTATATATATTAGAATATACAACACCTAGCATAAGTGATTCATTATTCATCTTTTTCTAGGAAAAAGAGAAGACAAAAATCCTCTCCTCTCTCTCAATTTTCGTGCTCCCTCCCTCTCTTACACTTGTGTTCTTCACTTGATTTTGAATAAAGAAGAAGAACAAAGTAAGTTTAAGAGAACACTAATTCATAGTGTTCTTCTATTAAACGATTCCTTCCTAAACCCGTTCTTTTCTAGCAAGAAGAACGTGTGTTTCTTCCGGAGTGGTGTGGATCACCTTTGGAGAATCCATACGTTTGGATTTCGTGAGCATTCCGGAGAAGGAACAACGCTAGTAGCCGGGAGCATACGCTAAACAATCAAAGGTAACGGTTTATTACGCTTTGATTGATTTCATTTGTATATCTATGCCCTATGTGTTTAAATATATGTTTTAATATTTACACATCCTACATCGAACGCCCGGTTGAGCACCCAAGGGTACACCCCTTGGGATTCGCATATTTAAATTTGATTTAAATTTGTGCACGTTTTCTCGCTTTCTCGCTTCCGCGCGCCCTCCGGGCGGATCCGCTTGTCCTTCAAGTGGTATCAGAGCCCGGTTCGATGTAAGGGTTATAGATCTATGTGTTTGGCATGATCTACTTGCTTTTAAATGGCTTTATTGGCATGTTAGATTACATAAATATATGAATAATATGATGATTCAATTGTTTGGATTTAATGGACTTTTGGCATGCTTAATTTTGTTAGATTGGATCTAAAATTGCATGCTTATTATCAGAATAATATTAATTTTATTGTGCTGAAACAGTTTTGAAAAAAACAAAAAAAAAAAAAAAATTGGTCGGGCCGGCAGTGGCCACGCGCAGGCGGGCGCCTGCGCGCGCACGCTGTGAGCAGCCGGCCGCTGCTGGCCGAGGGCCAGCGCGCAGGCTTGTTGCCTGCGCGCGCGCGGGCGGCCGGCCAGCACAACGGCTGGGCCGTTTTGTGCCGTTTTTCGACTTTTTCCGGAAAATTCGATTTTCTGTATTTTCTGCACAATATTCTGAAAATATGTTAATTTTGCATTTTTGATTTTGGAATAATTGGATTATTCCTTGGATTAAATTTGCTTAATTAATTTGTGATTAATACATGCATTGGATGCATTGTTTAAAATGTCCATTAAATTTAAAATTTGAATTTTGCATATTATTTGTATATTTATGATTTTGTGATGTTGGACATCACTTGGGTATTTGGAATATCCATTGGTTATTTATGCATGATTATTTGGAATAATTTTGTTATATGTGAGTTGATGGAATCAACATGGGATGATCACAAGTGCCCTAGACCTTGTGTATGGATGAATGTATGATCATTTATTTTCTGTTGGGTGGGGCCTGCGTGCCTCTTGTTTTTGGGACTATCATCTCCCGTATTTTCAGCCTCATGATGTTAAGGCTTGTTTTCCTTATTACCAATGTATTACTTTCAGTTGTAATGAGAGTAGATAGGATTGGTGAGGTTTCAATTTTAACAAGCAATTGGAGTCGGAGACCCCAAGGAGGAGCATCAAGGCATGAAACAAGAAGCACTTCAAGGCCCATTGGAATGACAATGGGTTTATTATTATTGTAATAATTTAGGACCACCCTAGACAGACCATAGACTCACTGCGGGCTCAGTGGGTCGCATAGGTTGGGCTTGTGATCATCCTAACAGGGGTATGCTATGTTTTATGCATGCGGCGTTTTTTATTTATCGCTTTAAATATTGGATATTTATGCATGCTAAAACACAATAATGTGATGAGGTCTCGGCACTTAAACTCTCATTTGGTTGGACCAAATTAAATATTAGGCCCAGAATGGACTTGGATCAAAATGGTATTTTGGTCTGCCCGAGCGTTCCATCCACAGCAATGTGGTGAGGAAGCTACCACTACCCAAGTGTGGTCTCACGAGTCGTGGCACACTTGGACTAGGGGAAAGCTGCACTATTGTTGTGAACAAAAAGACTGCGCTCGCTGTTTCCCTGTCTCACGAGTCGTGGGGGGCGACAGTTTGAGGCATGATTTGGTTGATGGGTCGGGCCCAACACTGAGTAACATGATTCACTTGGAGTCCTCGGGACCATGTGAATAGGTGAGGCAAAATATCTTGGGAATCTCATTGGATGAGAATGATATTGGATATCTCCCACAAGGTCTTCTTCATGTGAATCGTAAAAGCGGGGCATGGAGATTACGCTTGTGGATCCCAAGCCCACTAGGAAATGGTTTCCTGAAACTCCACTTGAGAGTGGCGGACTTTCATATAAATAGTGGGAGGGTTAAAGACTAAAAGACCAAGTCTTCAACTTGAACAATAATATTACCATCATCTGCTAATTTCTGCTTTACATTTTCATTAATGTAGATATGTCTAAGAACCCGTTAACCTTGATTCTTGAGACTAACAAATTCAACGGAACGAACTACTCGGACTGGCTGAGAAACCTGAGGATTGTCCTCGGTTTCAAGAACCAAGGCTACGTCTTGGACGAGCCGCCACCGAACGACTTACCGGAGGGGTCCACGCCTGAAGAACGTTTGACGTTCGAGAAATGGCATGAGGACAACCGGAAAGTACGCAGTATCATACTGGCTTCGATGTCCAACGACATCCAGAAGCAGTATGAGAGGCTGGACAACGTCTCCGCCATAATGCTCCGCATGAACGAGGTTTATGCGGTTCCGGATAGGCATATTAGATATGCCGCCACAAAAGCATTCTTTGGCACCAAGCTTGCTGAAGGAGCGTCTGTACAGAGTCATGGGGTCAAGATGCTCTCCCTAGTGGAGAAACTCGAGGACCTTAAAGCTGGGCTTAACAATGACACGTACATTGACGTGATCCTCCAGTCGCTTCCTCCATCCTATGACCCGTTTGTTGTAAACTATAACATGAACGGACTTGAGAAGTCTATTCATGAGTTGATCAACATGTTGGTCCAATACGAGGCAACGACCCACAAGTCGGCGCCGGCGGTATTGATAGGAGAGGCTTCGACCTCCAAGGCGAATGGCAAGAGGGCCGGACGCTGGAAGAGGAAGAAGGGCAAAGGGAAGACGGTTGCGGCCCCTGCTCGCGCTCCGGGCGTCCCTGTTGCTCCGGTTGGACCGAGCAAATGGAAAGGGAAGGCCCGTGGTTCTCAGCGGTCCAAGGCAAATGATGTCTGCATGCATTGCCAAGGGAAAGGGCATTGGAAGAGGGAGTGCCCACAACTCCTCTCCAACCCAAGTGTGTTTGTGGTTGAAGTTAATATGATTACTAATTCTGCTTCATGGGTATTGGATACCGGGTGTGGTGCTCACATCTGCAATGATTTGCAGGCACTGCAAAGACGCAGAAGGCTAACCAAGGATGAGATGATCCTGAGGCTAGGCGATGGCAAGGCCGTTGCTGTGGAGGCCGTAGGATCACTAGAGTTAGCCATTAGTAGTCATGTTAGGATTGTACTGAACGACTGTTTCTATGTACCTAGCATGATTAAAAACATTGTTTCCATCCCCGTCCTTGATAAGGAGGGATATGAATTTACCATCAATAAAAACGATTTTTTCATTATCAAAGATGGTATTTCTCATTTGCTTGGTACATTGGTCAACGGTCTGTACATACTTCAACAGTCTAATTGGATTATGACTGCAGAACACAAACGAAAACGTGATGATCATAACGCACAGATATGGCATGCGAGGTTAGGTCATATCTCTAAAGATAGGATAAGAAGGTTGGTGGACTCAAAGAGTCTAGAAATAGACGATTTGGACAACCTACCGACCTGCGAATCCTGTCTAAAGGGAAAGATGACCAAGAAACCCTTTGTTGGACAAAGTACGCTAGCCAGTGGTCTGTTGGATTTGATCCATACAGATGTCTGTGGTCCACTAAATACTCAGGCTAGAGGTGGGTACTCGTACTTCATAACATTTACCGATGATCACTCACGGTATGGTTATGTTTACCTGATGAGGTACAAGTCTGAAGCCTTTGGAAGGTTTAAGGAATACAGACTTGAAGTAGAGAACCAAACCGATCGAAAGATCAAAGCCCTTTGGTCGGACCTAGGTGGAGAGTATTTGAGTGGTGAGTTTACTGATTATCTAAAAGAGAATGGGATTCTCTCTCAGTGGACCCCTCCTGGAACACCGCAGCTTAACGGTGTGTTGAAAGGAGGAATCGGACCTTGTTGGACATGGTCCGATCCATGATGAGTTTTACCGAACTACCCCTTTCCTTCTGGGGATACGCTCTTGAGACGGCGGCTAATGTTTTGAACTTGGCGCCATCCAAAAAGGTATCCCAGACGCCATATGAGATATGGTATGGCAAGCCTGCCTCCTACAAATACTTGAAAGTGTGGGGTTGCCCCGCATATGTCAAGAGATTATTCGGAGATAAACTGGACTCGAGGTCTAGTTTATGCAGGTTTATCGGCTATCCGAAAGAAATTGCGGGGTATTATTTCTATGATCCCTCCGAGCAAAAGGTTTTTGTCTCGCGAAACGCAGTGTTCTTGGAAAAAGGTTTTCCATCGGATAGTCGACGCGATGAGGTACTCCTTGAGGAATCAAGTGAGGTACCCCATGAGGCGGCAGTGACATCTGAGCCAATGGTTCCCACTGATATTGTTCCAGTCCTCCGTAGGTCTGCCAGAGTATCCCATGCACCTGATAGGTGTGGATTTCTGGGCCTGACCGGTCAGTTGGATAATGATCCAAAGACATACGGAGAAGCGATGTCGGACATCGATTCGGACAAGTGGCTTGAGGCCATGAAATCCGAGATGGACTCGATGGGTACAAACAAGGTTTGGACCCTAGTAGATCCACCCAAAGGGGTTAAACCCGTAGGGTGTAAATGGGTCTACAAACGTAAGCTTGGAGCTGACGGGGAGGTTACAACCTTCAAGGCCAGGCTTGTGGCGAAAGGTTACACTCAGCGACCCGGGGTCGATTTTGAGGAAACCTACTCGCCTGTAGCAATGGCCAAGTCCATTCGGATACTGCTTGCCATAGCAGCATGGTATGACTATGAAATATGGCAGATGGACGTGAAAACGGCTTTCCTCAACGGTTTCGTAGAGGAAGAGATCTATATGGATCAACCGGAAGGTTTCACAACTGTTGGAGAAGAGCAGAAGGTCTGCCGTCTCCAAAGGTCCATCTATGGCCTCAAACAAGCTTCCCGAAGCTGGAACATACGTTTTGATGAAGTCATACGGGATATGATTTCATCAAGAATGAGTCCGATCCTTGTGTATACAAGAAGATCAGTGGGAGCTCAATTGCGTTTTTGGTGCTTTACGTGGATGACATCTTGCTCATTGGGAATGATGCTAAGATGTTAGGTACCACTAAAGCTTGGTTGTCAACACAATTCTCCATGAAGGATATGGGCGAGGCATCCTACATCCTTGGCATCAAGATCTACAGGGATAGATCTAAAAGGATGTTAGGAATGGCCCAGTCCTCGTACATTGAGAAAGTCTTGAAGAGATTCAAGATGGAGAACTCAAAACGAGGATTCCTTCCAATGAGGCATGGAATTAAGTTATCCAAGAAGCAGTCTCCTAAGACTAATGAGGAGCTTAAACGGATGTTGGACATCCCCTATGCTTCAGCCGTAGGCAGCATACAGTATGTTGTTCAATGCACTAGACCTGATGTGGCTTTTGCTTTGAGCGTAACAAGTCGATATCAGTCGTGTGCCGGGGAGGCACACTGGAGTGCAGCCAAGACTATCCTGAAGTACCTGAAAAGGACTAAGGACATGTTCTTGATCTACGGCAGTGGAGAGTTGATACTGGAAGGCTATAGCGACGCTAGCTTCCAGTCGGATGACGATGATGCCAAGTCTCAGTCTGGTTATGTATTCAAACTTAATGGTGGCGTGGTTGCTTGGAAGAGTTCCAAGCAGGCTACCACGGCGGACTCCACCACAGAGTCTGAATACATAGCAGCTTCGGAAGCTGCTAAGGAGGCGGTTTGGATGAAGAGCTATATCCAAGAGTTGGGTGTAGTACCTAGCATCGCTGAGCCAGTGGTTATCTTCTGCGATAACAACGGGGCCATAGCGCAAGCAAAGGAACCGAGATCTCATCACTGATCCAAGCATATTCTTAGACGCTACCATCTGCTCAGAGAGATGGTTGGCAGGGGTGACGTTCGGATGGACCGAGTCAGCTCCGCAGAAAAACATAGCAGATCCACTTACTAAGCCCGTGTCGCAAGTTGCCCATACTCAGCATCTGGATAAGATGGGCTTGAGGTCTATGGGTGATTGGCTTTAGGTCAAGTGGGAGATTGTTAGAATAGGTGAACAGAAAGCCAATAGGTTTGGCGATTTGTAACCTATTATACAACTCGATGTAATTGTAATATTATTATGTGATGAATAAAGTGAGTGTTCGTCACTATTGGTACCTACTTTGTTGTGCTCACTTTACATTTGTTAAAACGGTGTTTAACTTATATCGCAACAAAGCCCACAGACCATGGATAACAACTCGTACAGTTGGGCCACGCATTGGATGGTGGTCATGAAACCAACTGATTAAGAGTTGGGTCTGAAACGTTCCAAGTCGAGGACCTCGAGACAGGGCATCGAGAGTCCTATTGAGACTTGTGTCAAGAGTCGTGTTCATTGGATGAGTGCCGTGTTTCATCGGCGACAGGCGTGGGACGCCTACACGGTCTTGATGGGTTGGTCGACTGGGGTCGAGCCGACTGGACTGACTCACGGGGATCATCATATGGAAGCCTTGGAGGCTTGGTCGGTATGATTGGATTCCCCGGTTCCGATAGTACGGGAGTAATCCTCAGACTTGAGGAATCATGGCAGTCACGTGCACAGGACGGCTGTATCTTGGATCTGGCGAGAGGTGATCATTCTGTAAGATGATCATTATAAGCCTTGTCCAGTGCAGTCGGAATGTGTAGCGAGGACGGTGGATTCCAAGAAGAGGATCCGTCCCCTGTCAGTATATGACAGAGGTATCTCCTATGCACTCGGAGACACGTACATGCTGTTTGAAGCTGTGGCCACAGTGGTCGGTCGAACAGGGAATGGTTTCCTGTGTCGACGCAATGAAGCATACGTGGTCTCGAGTATTAAGCATAGATGCCTAGTCAAGGATGGGAACCGACGCCCAATTCCATACCCTAGACTAAGGCCGGGAGACGGTAGACGGAAGGATCGTACCCGTACGGAATCGGCGCCTAAATGTTCACGCCAATTCACCTAGTCTCTAGTGCCATGGACCGTTGCTAGACGGCCACCCATGGTAATGGGCCCTTGTGGGACACGGGCCCAAGTCTAGCTAAGGGTGAACCTAAAGGGTCACACACAAATCACCGAGGAGGTTGAGAGATCGACTTGGAGTCAATCTCGAAAGATAAAATAAGTAATTGGATTACTTAAGGGAAAGTCCATTGGATGGACGGGCCGATATTGTATCGGGCTTTCATTTAATCGGTAAATTGGATTTTCGATTAAATATGGAAAGTTGAGATGTTGAGACGTTGGATCTTTTAATTGGATTAAAAGATCAACGGGAATAATTTAAGTGGACATTAAATTGGATTTAATATTGGGTTCGTCGTAATTGGATTACGATAAAACCCGGTCCGTTAAATTATACCCGAGAGGAGAAATAATTCTTAATTTGGAATAGGAAGAAGTTGGACTTCTTCCCTTAAATAAACATAGCCGACATGCTCCCTTGGAGGAAGCAAAATCAGCCATGTTTCATGCTAGGTGGTATGTTGACTTGTCTCTTTTGGAAAGAGACAAATCAACTCCAATCAAGCTCTTCCCTTTTGGTATGATTTGATCATACCATAAATTTTGGTAGGCTTGATTGAAGAATTGATGGTGATTGATTGGAATGAATCTAGACATCCTTGGATGAACCTAGACACATTCCAATAATCACATTAATTATGTATATATATTAGAATATACAACACCTAGCATAAGTGATTCATTATTCATCTTTTTCTAGGAAAAAGAGAAGACAAAAATCCTCTCCTCTCTCTCAAAATTTCGTGCTCCCTCCCTCTCTTACACTTGTGTTCTTCACTTGATTTTGAATAAAGAAGAAGAACAAAGTAAGTTTAAGAGAACACTAATTCATAGTGTTCTTCTTTTAAACCGATTCCTTCCTAAACCCGTTCTTTTCTAGCAAGAAGAACGTGTGTTTCTTCCGGTGTGGTGTGGATCACCTTTGGAGAATCCATACGTTTGGATTTCGTGAGCATTCCGGAGAAGGAACAACGCTAGTAGCCGGGAGCATACGCTAAACAATCAAAGGTAACGGTTTATTAAATTTGATTTAAATTTATGCACGTTTTCTCGCTTTCTCGCTTCCGCTTGTGCTCCCGGGCGGATCCGCTTGTCCTTCACTGCGCTCGCTGTTTCCCTGTCTCACGAGTCGTGGGGGCGACAGTTTAAGGCATGATTTGGTTGATGGGTCGGGCCCAACACTGAGTAACATGGTTCGCTTGGAGTCCTCGGGACCATGTGAATAGGTGAGGCTAAATATCTTGGGAATCTCATTGGATGAGAATGATATTGGATATCTCCCACAAGGTCTTCTTCATGTGAATCGTAAAAGCGGGGCATGGAGATTACGCTTGTGGATCCCAAGCCCACTAGGAAATGGTTTCCCGAAACTCCGCTTGAGAGTGGCGGACTTTCGTATAAATAGTGGGTGGGTTAAAGACTAAAAGACCAAGTCTTCAACTTGAACAATAATATTACCATCATCTGCTAATTTCTGCTTTACATTTTTTTAATAATGTAGATATGTCTAAGGACCCGTTAACCATGATTCCTGAGACTAACAAATTCAACGGAACGAACTACTCGGACTGGCTGAGAAACCTGAGGATTGTCCTCGATTTCGAGAACCAAGGCTACGTCTTGGACGAGCCGCCACCGAGCAACTTACCGGAGGGGTCCACGCCTGAAGAACGTTTGACGTTCGAGAAATGGCATGAGGACAACCGGAAAGTACGCAGTATCATACTGGCTTCGATGTCTAACGACATCCAGAAGCAGTATGAGAGGCTGGACAACGTCTCCGCCATAATGCTCCGCATGAACGAGGTTTATGCGGTTCCGGATAGGCATATTAGATATGCCGTCACAAAAGCATTCTTTGGCACCAAGCTCGCTGAAGGAGCGTCTGTACAGAGTCATGGGGTCAAGATGCTCTCCCTAGTGGAGAAACTCGAGGACCTTAAAGCTGGGCTTAACAATGACACGTACATTGACGTGATCCTCCAGTCGCTTCCTCCATCCTATGACCCGTTTGTTGTAAACTACAACATGAACGGACTTGAGAAGTCTATTCATGAGTTGATCAACATGCTGGTCCAATACGAGGCAACGACCCACAAGTCGGCGCCGGCGGTATTGATAAGAGAGGCTTCGACCTCCAAGGCGAATGGCAAGAGGGCCGGACGCTGGAAGAGGAAGAAGGGCAAAGGGAAGACGGTTGTGGCCCCTGCTCACGCTCCGGGCATCCCTATTGCTCTGGTTGGACCGAGCAAAAGGAAAGGGAAGGCCCGTGGTTCTCAGCGGTCCAAGGCAAATGATGTCTGCATGCATTGCCAAGGGAAAGGGCATTGGAAGAGGGAGTGCCCACAACTCCTCTCCAACCCAGGTGTGTTTGTGGTTGAAGTTAATATGATTACTAATTCTGCTTCATGGGTATTGGATACCGGGTGTGGTGCTCACATCTGCAGTGATCTGCAGGCACTGCAAAGAAGTAGAAGGCTAACCAAGGATAAGATGATCCTGAGGCTAGGCGATGGCAAGGCCGTTGCTGCGGAGGCCGTAGGATCACTAGAGTTAGCCATTAGTAGTCAGGTTAGGATTGTTGTGAACGACTGTTTCTATGTACCTAGCATGATTAAAAACATTGTTTCCATCCCGGTCCTTGATAAGGAGGGATATGAATTTACCATCAATAAAAACGGTTTATTCATTATCAAAGATGGTATTTCTCATCTGCTTGGTACATTGGTTAACGATCTGTACGTACTTCAACAGTCTAATTGGATTATGACTGCAGAACACAAACGAAAACGTGATGATTATAATAACGCACAGATATGGCATGCGAGGTTAGGTCATATCTCTAAAGATAGGATAAGAAGGTTGGTGGACTCAAAGAGTCTAGAAATAGACGATTTGGACAACCTACCGACCTGCGAATCCTGTCTAAGGGGAAAGATGACCAAGAAACCCTTTGTTGGACAAAGTACGCTAGCCAGTGGTCTGTTGGATTTGATCCATACAGATGTCTGTGGTCCACTAAATACTCAGGCTAGAGGTGGGTACTCGTACTTCATAATCTTTACCGATGATCACTCACGGTATGGTTATGTTTACCTGATGAGGTACAAGTCTGAAGCCTTTGGAAGGTTTAAGGAATACATTCTTGAAGTAGAGAACCAAACCGGTCGAAAGATCAAAGCCCTTCGGTCGGACCGAGGTGGAGAGTATTTGAGTGGTGAGTTTACTGATTATCTAAAAGAGAATGGGATTCTCTCTCAGTGGACCCCTCCTGGAACACCGCAGCTTAATGGTGTGTCTGAAAGGAGGAATCGGACCTTGTTGGACATGGTCCGATCCATGATGAGTTTTACCGAACTACCCCTTTCCTTCTGGGGATACGCTCTTGAGACGGCGGCCAAAGTTTTGAACTTGGCGCCATCTAAAAGGGTATCCCAGACGCCATATGAGATATGGCATGGCAAGCCTACCTCCTACAAATACTTGAAAGTGTGGGGTTGCCCCGCATATGTCAAGAGATTAGTGGGAGATAAACTGGACTTGAGGTCTAGTTTATGCAGGTTCATCGGCTATCCGAAAGAAACTGCGGGGTATTATTTCTATGATCCCTCCGAGCAAAACGTTTTTGTCTCGCGAAACGCAGTGTTCTTGGAAAAAGGTTTTCCATCGGATAGTCGACGCGATGAGGTACTCCTTGAGGAATCAAGTGAGGTACCCCATGAGGCGGCAGTGACATCTGAGCCAGTGATTCCCACTGATATTGTTCCAGTCCTCCGTAGGTCGGCCAGAGTATCCCATGAACCTGATAGGTATGGATTTCTGGGCCTGACCGGTCAGTTGGATAATGATCCAAAGACGTACGGAGAAGCGATGTCGGACATCGATTCGGACAAGAGGCTTGAGGCCATGAAATCCGAGATGGACTCGATGGGTACAAACAAGGTTTGGACCCTAGCAGATCCACCAAAAGGGGTTAAACCCGAACCTGGAACATACGTTTTGATGAAGTCATACGGGGATATGATTTCATCAAGAATGAGTCCGATCCTTGTGTATACAAGAAGATCAGTGGGAGCTCAGTTACGTTTCTGGTGCTTTACGTGGATGACATCTTGCTCATTGGGAATGATGCTAAGATGTAGGGTACCACTAAAGCTTGGTTGTCAACGCAATTCTCCATGAAGGATATGGGTGAGGCATCCTACATCCTTGGCATCAAGATCTACAGTGATAGATCTAAAAGGATGTTAGGAATGGCCCAGTCCTCGTATATTGAGAAAGTCTTGAAGAGATTCAAAGATGGAGAACTCAAAACGAGGATTCCTTCCTATGAGGCATGGAATTAAGTTATCCAAGAAGCAGTCTCCTAAGACTGATGAGGAGCTTAAAAGGATGTTGGACATCCCCTATGCTTCAGCCGTAGGCAGCATACAGTATGTTGTTCAGTGCACTAGACCTGATGTGACTTTCGCTTTGAGCGTAACTAGCCGATATCAGTCGTATGTCGGGAGGCACACTGGAGTGCAGTCAAGACTATCCTAATGTACCTGAAAAGGACTAAGGACATGTTCTTGATCTATGGCGGTGGAGAGTTGATACTGGAAGGCTATAGCGACGCTAGCTTCCAGTCGAATGACGATGATGCCAAGTCTCAGTCTGGTTTTGTATTTAGACTAAATGGTGGCGTGGTTACTTGGAACCCAGGCTACCACGACGGACTCCACCATAGAGTTTTGAATACATAGCGGCTTTGGAAGCTGCTACGGAGTGGTTTGGTTGATGAGCTACATCCAAGGGTTGGATGTAGTACCTAGCATTGCTAAGCCTGTAATTATCTTTCATGATAACAACGGGGCGATAGCGCTAGCAAAGGAACCGAGATCTCATCACGATCCAAGCATATTCTTAGACGCTACCATCTACTTAGAGAGATGGATAGCAGGACTGACGTTCGGTTGGACCGAGTCAGCTCCGCAGAAAACATAGCAGATCCACTTGCTAAGCCCATGTCGCAAGTTGCCCATACTCACCATCTGAATAAGAGGTTCGAGGTCAATGGGTGATTGGCTTTAGGTCAAGTGGGAGATTGTTGGAATAGGTGACCAGAAAGCCAATAGGTTTGGCATTTTGTAACCTATCCGACAACTTGATGTGAATGTAATATTATTATGTGATGAATAAGATAAGTGTTCGTCACCAATGGTACCTTCTTTGTTGCGCTCATCTTACATTTGTTAAAATAGTGTTTAACTTATATCGCAACAAAGCCCACAGACCATGGATAACAACTCGTGCAGTTGGGCCACGCATTGGATGGTGGTCATGAAACCAACTGATTAAGAGTTGGGTCTGAAACGTTCCAAGTCGAGGACCTCGAGATAGGGCATCGAGAGTCCTGTTGAGACTTGCGTCAAGAGTCGTGTTCATTGGATGAGTGCCGTGTTTCATCGGCGACAGGCGTGGGACGCCTACACGATCTTGATGGGTTGGTCGACTAGGGTCGAGCCGACTGGACTGACTCGCGGGGATCATCATATGGAAGCCTTGGAGGCTTGGTCGGTATGATTGGATTCCCCGGTTCCGATAGTACGGGAGTAATCCTCAGACTTGAGGAATCATGGCAGTCACGTGCACAGGACGGCTGTATCTTGGATCTGGCGAGAGGTGATCATTTTGTAAGATGATCATTATAAGCCTTGTCCAGTGCAGTTAGAATGTGTAGCGAGGACGGTGGATTCCAAGAAGAGGATCCGTCCCCTGTCAGTATGTGACAGAGGTATCTCCTATGCACTCGGAGACACGTTCATGCTGTTTGAAGCTGTGGCCACAGTGGTTGGTCGAACAGGGAATGGTTTCCTGTGTCGATGCAATGAAGCATACGTAGTCTCGAGTATTAAGCATAGATGCCTAGTCAAGGATGGGAACCGACGCCCAATTCCATACCCTAGACTAAGGCCGGGAGACGGTAGACGGAAGGATCGTACCCGTACGGAATCGGCGCCTAAATGTTCACGCCAATTCACCTAGTCTCTAGTGCCATGGACCGTTGCTAGACGGCCACCCATGGTAACGGGCCCTTGTGGGACACGGGCCCAAGTCTAGCTGAGGGTGAACCTAAAGGGTCACACACAAATCACCGAGGAGGTTGAGAGATCGACTTGGAGTCAATCTCGAAGGATAAAATAAGTAATTGGATTACTTAAGGGAAAGTCCATTGGATGGACGGACCGATATTGTATCGGGCTTTCATTTAATCGGTAAATTGGATTTTCGATTAAATATGGAAAGTTGAGATGTTGAGACGTTGGATCTTTTAATTGGATTAAAAGATCAACGAGAATAATTTAAGTGGACATTAAATTGGATTTAATATTGGGTTCGTCGTAATTGGATTACGATAAAACCCGGTCCGTTAAATTATACCCGAGAGGAGAAATAATTCCTAATTTGGAATAGGAAGAAGTTGGACTTCTTCCCTTAATTAAACATACACGACATGCTCCCTTGGAGGAAGCAAAATCAGCCATGTTGCATGCTAGGTGGTATGTTGACTTGTCTCTTTTGGAAAGAGACAAATCAACTCCAATCAAGCTCTTCCCTTTTGGTATGATTCGATCATACCATAAATTTTGGTAGGCTTGATTAAAGAATTGATGGTGATTGATTGGAATGAATCTAGACATCCTTGGATGAACCTAGACACATTCCAATAATCACATTAATTATGTATATATATTAGAATATACAACACCTAGCATAAGTGATTCATTATTCATCTTTTTCTAGGAAAAAGAGAAGACAAAAATCCTCTCCTCTCTCTCAAAATTTCGTGCTCCCTCCCTCTCTCACACTTGTGTTCTTCACTTGATTTTGAATCAAGAAGAAGAACAAAGTAAGTTTAAGAGAACACTAATTCATAGTGTTCTTCTCTTAAACCGATTCCTTCTAAACCCGTTCTTTTCTAGCAAGAAGAACGTGTGTTTCTTCCGGTGTGGTGTGGATCACCTTTGGAGAATCCATACGTTTGGATTTCGTGAGCATTCCGGAGAAGGAACAACGCAAGTAGCCGGGAGCATACGCTAAACAATCAAAGGTAACGGTTTATTACGCTTCGATTGATTTCATTTATATATCTATGCCCTATGTGCTTAATCCTTGGATTGGAAATAACAGTAAACATAAAGCAACGACACCTCAAAGTATACGGAGACTCTCAGTTAGTGATTAATCAACTCATCGGTTTCTATGAAGTCAAAAAGCCTGAGTTGCTTCCATACTATAACTACGCAAGAAGGCTGATAGGATGGCTAGGAGATGTAGAGCTTGAGCACCTGCCAAGAAAGGATAATAAACAAGTTGATGCCTTGGCCAAGCTTGCTTCAACCCTCTCGATGACCGATAAGGAAACACACTTACCGATATGTAAGAATTGGGACATACCACCGGTCTTCAGTGATGATGAGGATGACACATCCAAGAAGAAGAAAATCATGTTATGGAGGTTTTCAAAATTGAAGAGGAAGATTGGCGACAACCACTCGTCGATTACTTGAAGTACAAGAAGTTACCTGACGATCTACGACGAAGGGCTGAAATTCGGCGGCGGGCATCTCGCTTCATCTACTTCAAAGACACGCTCTATAGACACTCTTCTGATGGTATTTTCTTACGTTGCCTAAATGATGATGAGCAAGTACAAGCTATAGAAGAAGCCCACTCTGGAGTTTGTGGTGCCCACCAATCCGGACCAAAGCTGCACTTTCGTATAAAAAGAATGGGTTATTACTGGCCTACAATGGTTAAGGACTGCATAGACTATGCACGGAGATGTCAAGCCTCTCAAATTCACGTCAATTTTATCCACCAACCACCTGAGCCATTGCACCCTACTATAGCTTCATGGCCCTTTGATGCTTGGGGCTTGGATGCCATGGGACCCATGACAAAGTCCTCCGGTGGTCACTTATATATCTTGGCAGCAACTGACTACTTCTCTAAATGGGTTGAAGCAATTCGTATGTTGTCAAAGAGGTCTACACAAATGGTGCATATAAGCTGGTTGCTGAAGACGGCTTGAGGATAGGCCCGATAAGTGGAAAGTTCTTGAAGCGGTATTACGCCTGAAAAAAAAAAAAAACAAAAAAAAAAAAAAGAAAACAAAAGAGAAAAAAAACTCCTGGCCCGCATGAGTATAAACCGTGAATGGCCATCCCCTCTCCAAACAAATATTTTGTACCCCTGAATTATGAATTGACTTGATCCTCTTGATGAGATACGTAGACAGCTTTGATATTCTAAGTTCAGTCATAACACTTAAATGAGTTTTATTCCTCTTATGAAGTCGTCGAGAGTGAATGTATTCAAACATGCTCAAAGATTGCAAAATAGAAAGAAAAGAAAAAGCTTCTATTACGTAATCTCAAGGAAACATTGGAGTTCATGACATAGAACAAAGAAAAAGGGAATTGAATGCAATAATATAAAATGTCCTAAGCGAATCTCAAGCAAAGGGACGCAAATCCTTCAACCCTTCCTTGAGGGCTTCCAAGTGTGTCCTTGAAGCATCCAAACTCGCAACTACTTCATCGTTGAGGGGGGTGGTATTCTCAAGCGCTGCAATTTCCTCCACAATTTCAAGAACTCCACCTTGGGCACTATGAAAAAATTGATTTTCTTCCTTCAGAGTAGCACACAAGTTCTTCCTGCGCTCTTTCAAATCCGCAAGCTCCTTCTCAACATACTTCAAAGCATCCGTAGTAGATTGGACCTTAGAAGCTCCTCCACTCTCTTTAGCGCGGGCCTCTTGAAGGCGATTTTTGGCTTCCTTTAACTTCCTGCCAAAAAGATCTTTGGATAACCTTTCAGAAGACGACAACCTCGCCTCATCATGAGCAGCAGCTTTGGCGAAGAACGTGTTCATCGATTCTTCCACGTTTGAGATGTTAAAATTCTGAAAGCTCTTCATAGACTCAAGGACGAAGTAAACGTCGTCTTCGATTGATGAGATAAAATCAATCGGGGTGTTTGATATCTTCACGAATAGATCACTCCATAGCTTCTGAAGGAACTCCTTTTGATAATTAAGAAAGATTCTCTCGCCTTCAAATACCGACACAACGGCTTGGCAAGAGGGTTGTTTTTCTCTTAAGCCCCATTCCAAGAGGACGGGTCGTAGCCAACAAGTTAGACCTAAAAGTCGATCCTTGGCTGTCTTGGGAAGTTTCATCATCTTCAAAGGCTAAGACTTCAGCTTCGAGCTACGATAATGCATCAACTAGAGTTAGAAACAAAAAAAAAATCTTATCACCAAAAAAAAAAAAAAAAGAAGAAGAAGAAGAGGAATAAAGAAAAAAATAACCTCCTTGACAAAGTTCAACATCGATGGTTCATGACTTGAGCCTTCATCATCAACGTCGATGTTTATTGGTTTCGAATCCCTCTTCGGCCTCTTCCAATGACAATCAGGGTTGCTACTCCCACTTACTTCCAAGGAACGAGGAGCACTTTGCTTCTTATCTACTTTAAGGGGTTCGACCCCTTGAGAATTTCGCTTGGGAGGGGAAGTAGCTGGCTCATGAGGTTGATCTTTGGCGACTCCTTCACCACACTTCTTGCCTTTTGGAGAGGCTTGACTTGGGCCTAAGGCAAGCAACTTCGCCACATTTTCTTCAAAGTAGCCACCGTGAGCTCCGAGCCAAACTTCTTCATATTTGGGACATGGGAGGGAACAACACTTTTTTCATGGTTTTGGACAAAATGCACAAGCGCCAATAACGGATTCTACCCTCTAAAGAGGCTTTGCGAACGTCTTGTGAAAGAATCCCCGGCACTTCTTGGAAGAAACCAAATTGACGACTAAATCGATAAGGGCTATAGGGCTAAAAAACGAAATGATTGCCTTACCGCAGAGGAAGGTAGTTCGAACGGACGGCCATGAAATAGATTTCTTCAGATTCTGTGGCGTGCCCGTCGTCTGTGAATGAAAAATCCTTGTCCCTCACAATCATGTTGCAAGACCAAGAGATAAAGTCACCTCTGTGTAGCCGCTTTCTCGCCTCTTGCGGATTGTAGTATTTTACGCCTCCTTCGCCTAAAAAGAGCGTCATCTTGGGCCCACGAACGCTTCGCATAAGTTGATAATGAGTCTTGAAATAATAAGCTATCCAACTATAAACAAAGTAAATCAGAAAGGGAGAGTGTACGCAAGTTGGCCTTAGGGAGTTGGAGATCTTATTCAAACCTCTGTAAATGCTAGCCAAGACAGGAACTGCAAGGCCAATCCTTCGACCGGCTGCCGTGGAACTCGCCACAATGAAAATGCTTGGGCGTATTGAGCCAACATCTTGAGTGGGAAGAACAAAGGTACAAAGCCAACACGCCAAATAAGCCACCAAGAATGTCTCTTCGTTTGAGCTCCCTTCGATACCAAGCCTCGAGAACAATGCCTCGTCCGCCGTGGACCACTTGCCATGTACCCCAAAGGTCCCGAAGGGATTATGGGTTGAATTAGGATGAATGGCCTTCTTCTCTTTACGCGGAGGGGGCTCGCAGTATTTTGTCGCCCTTCTAAGCCAAAACTTGACCCATTTATCGATAGGAACTTGAGAGGATTGGCCATCGTTGTTGCTTTTTCGAAGCAAATGGTAGGCGTGGAGTAGGAATTTGCAAGAACGAGGCACAAGCCTCCGCCCTGTCTCGTCAATCCTGTTAAGCTCCTTGGCACTTGGGACAACTTCATCATAAAGGAGTCCGGCCATAGGAAGTCCGGCAAGGGTATGCACGTCCCACAACGAAATAGACAACTCTCTGAAGGACGTCAGAAGAGTGTTGCTAGACGGGCACCACGCTTTGCAAAATGCCTTGACGATGTCGGAGTTGCGGTCGTAGGTAAATAGTGAGGCATATACGGCATCATATACTTGGGCCGCAACTAGCTTGTCCTTGCACCGGCTAAGTACGTCTTCTGCCCACTCCCAAAATCCTTTGATGAAGCGGAACTCTCCGGCAAAGTGAACGTTGTCGCCCCACTTGGCTTTCCCTTCAATGAAGCGGCGGCCCAACGTCAGTAGAAAGCTTGGTTTGTCAGAACAACGGTGATGAGTCGCTTGTAGAGACCACACCTTGGAAGTCTTGCTCAATGAAACTTCTCGAGACCATTGTTCCATGTAAAGTGGAATCGTCAACCTTGGCCATTGCTTCGCATATCGACCGATGAGAGGTGCGTGAGTCGGAAAAATCGTCCCTTTCTCTGTGGGTTGACTTTCATCATCAAGAATGATCAAGTTTTGTTGACCAGAGGAAATAGACCCGTCTTTAAAGTAAACCATATTTCAAGCTATCAAAACAAAAGGGGAGAATGTAATTTGAGTTAAAAAAAATCATGAGTATTCACACTCAATTAAAGAATAGCATGTGTTAAATTGCGAATTCTGCTAAAATTGAGTTGACTTCAAAAAATATATATATTTATATATATATATATATAGCAAAACTCAATACCTGAAATAGATTTGTAAAAGCTTCATGCAAACTAAGATGAGCAAGTCCCAAATGAACTTAAGTTAATTTGGCACATGAATTTTGTTCCTGTTCGAGCACATTTACAAATTTTGAGCAGTGGTCCACTGCCATAAATTTGTAACACACCGTGGACTCCTCTACAGATTTGTCTATACGGGTTTGTCGATATTTTGTTTATCCGGAATGACTTCTCTTGGGTTCAATTGGGATTGTGCATAGATATAGGCTTGTGTAAATCATTCAAAAATAAGAAAAGAGAATTACCTTATGCAAGAAAGACCTGTAGTGCCGACAGACCCAAAGTCTCAAGAATTTGAAGGATCTCTGGATTCCGAAGAAAGAAACTGAAGGAGCCAACAAAATTTGAGTTTCAAGAGATTAAATCGTCGAAAAGTAAGCTAAAAAAAAATTAAATTGAGCTACAAAAATCTGATCTACAAGTTGATGAGCTTCACCATGATGAGTCGATCGAAATTTGAAGAGAAAAATCCAAGCCAAAAGCTTTTCGTCAAAACAAAGAAATTCTGCAAAAAATCACTGAGGCATTACAATAAACACCTTGTGTGCATGACAGAAAAATTGAAGAAAAAAGATATTTGACCATTGAAACATACCTCAAGAATGTCGAATTATCACTATCAGATTCGAGCAAATTCAAACTCCTTATATAGGCATCAATTTCGGTTTCTTAGTCCAAATAAACTTGATGATTATTTGTCCCAATTGAACTCAAATTCAAAAAGGCACAAGTTTAACAAAATTAGGATAAACCGATATTAATTACCAAGGTTTTGAATGGTTCAAACATCAAATTTTGAGTTGAATTCAAACTCAACTCCTTTGTGTTTACGTCTCTGGAAACAATTCGAGTCTATCACAGAAGAGATATGTCATGGCGATGAGTCTGCAAGTAGGACTTCAAATATAAGGCAATTTGGACCAAGTGCCCTCATATGACGTAAAGAAACAAAGATATTTTTGGTAAAATGTAAGCCTTTGATTATGAGGATTTGGGCTACATAAAAAGAAAAAATTAATAAAATAATTTTGTAAACCTTAAAGGCTTTCGGCCCAATCTCTATGTCCACATATATATATATATATGAAATAGGCTTTCTCTTGGTGGGTGGTTCATCGAAAAAATTGATGGATCCAAATTGCGGCGGGCACGTAAATTCGATTTATATTTTTTGTGACTCATTCACTTCAAAAAATTATATTTTCAAATATATATTCGTGAACGAGTCTCGAGGGGGCATTTGTAGACAAATAAATTTTGCAGCCAATCAAATGACGACAAGTGAAAAATATATATTATTTATCAATTATATTCTATTTTTCTATTTATATTTTGGAATTTACTAAATTAATTCTAAATATAAATAGTTAAATTAATTGATAGTTTAATATATATTTCGTCATCGAATAAACGGTCGACACGTGTCAAATTAAGGTGTTCCGGCCAATCAAATCAAGACAAATATTTCTCATATTATCTCTTTAAAAAAAATACAAAAAATTAAAGAGATAATAAAGAAATTGACCAATCATGTCTTCCCAAATATTTAATGTATTTATTTTTTTAAATTAAAATAAAGATAGAATACAAAATAAGTGTTCAATCAAGTTCACCACAACTCTACCTCTTTGACAGTTATATAAAGGGGTCCTTGGAACTCATTCAGAACACACACACACATACAAGCAAGAGAGCATGCAAGAAGTCTCGAAATCCTCTCAAGCACAAATCAAGGAAGATCCACAACGTTCCAGGCAAAATTCAAGGCGTTCGTCGCGAAAATCGTCCAAAGTCAGCGTTTAATTCGACAAGAAGTCTGAAGACCAGCGAATTAATGTTATCAAGACAGAAATCCACCTTGGCGGAAGATCAAAGTCTCAAATCCACCAAGAAATATCTCAGATTCAAGTCAGATATCTTCAAGTTCATAGCATTTGATCCGGGAACAAGTCAACGACCCCCAAATTAATGTTATTCCAAGTCAAAGACAACGTCAAAGGAGATCAAACATCAAAGTTTCACCCCCGAAGTTGCCAAAATCAAATATCACGTTCGTGAAGAAAAGAATCAGAGGTTTTTAAGTAGAGATTTCGCATCCATAAATATTCAATTCAATTCAAGAATTTATTTGTAATATTTTCTTGTTTCAATAAATTCAGGAACACGAAAATTTGTTTACAAATTTTGGCACGTCCGGTGGGACAGCTCTACCTCTCATCTCTTCCCTTCAACAAAGTCTGAAGTATTTCAAGGGACACTCATGGAAAAGTTATGAAGACACTGAATGCCAAACTCGCCACATCGAAGTCTTCAAGTTCAAGTACCAAGAGTCTCGGTGTTACTACGAGAAGCATGTCGAAAAAACTCAAGAAATCTTCTCAGATAACTCCTCAAATTAAGCCGCCACCTCTCTCTCTCTCTCTTTCTCTCTCTCTCTCTCTCTTTTATTTTTTTAATATTAAAAGAATATTATATTAAAAATATTAATATTATTATATATTTATATAAAATAATATTTTATTATTAATATATATTTCTATTATTTTAAGATTTGTTAAATTATATATATTATATATTATATATTATATGTAATATAAGGAGAGACAGAGAGAGAGAGTGGCAAAATTGTCCAAAAAACACACTTTTTACATGCCCAAGCGCAGTCAACGCACGTGCATAAGAAAACCTGGCCGCATGGGGTTTTTTTAACTTTGTTTCATAACACAGGGAGTGTAAATGATATTTTAATTTTCACAGATAGTTTTTTGAACATTCTCTATATCACAGGGGGTCCTTGTATTTTCCCGATTTTTTTTCTATATTGCTCAAATCACTTTTGATAAAATTATACATTTATAGTCACAAAGTTACATATTATCATCAATACATTAAATATACTGAATATCAATATAAAAATATTTAAATATGTATTATCAAAATATTTAAATATATGAAAACATTCAAAAAAATATATATGATAAATTATAATTAATTTAACATTTCAAAATAATATTTCTTATTTAATGAGACTTTGTTCTGTTGTTTTTCTTTTTAATTTTAAGTTACATTATTATTTACCAAATAAATAGATGAGTAATTTGAAAAGTTTTGATTCAATTATTTTTCGTACTCCTCTAATATACCAAACATAGAAATATACAATAAAATTATTTCATTTATATTTTTATTCTATTTTTAAATTATTTTATCACCACAAATTCATTCCTACATCCCAGTTGCCCTCTAGATGCATTAGAAGGTGGCGTTGATAACTTTATTATCAGTGACAATGAAGTACATAAGGTCGTTTCAAAGAAGTAAAATAATTGAATCAGAACCTTATATTTATTTTATGGAAAAGAGCACACATTGTTATTGAAAACAATGCAAACAACCCCAATGATATTGTAAATGTGAAAATTAATCCCCTATAAAAAAAAAATAGCAATTTATTTCTCGGTATTTTTTAAAATAAATCAATTTACTTCCCCACATTTTTTTTAAATGGAGCAATTTACCAACCTAGATAGGGAAAAATTGCTCTATTTTAAAGAATATATGGAGGTAAATTGCTATTTTTTTTAATAAGAGGATAATTTACTCATTTACAATATCACAGAGAGGTAAATCGCATTAAACCCCATTGTTATTTGTTATTGTATGCACTGTGCATGTTTTACTCATCTCATCAAACAATAGTAGTCAAACTTATTAAAAACATGATCAATATATTGTGAATTTTAAGACAGCGAAAATTATAACTACCTCTATCAGGTTTGGCATAATTATACCCCTTGTTGTTTGAAAATCACAAATATTTCTCTCAAATAAAAAATAATTATATAGTCCCTAAACGAAAATGTGAAAGTACTACTTTATCCTTATTCAACTTTTTATTCTTTCCTAAAAAGTTATTTGAAAAAAATATAAAAGAATTTAAGGGTGGGTAAATAAATGATCCATAGATAATATTAGTATATAAAATATTTTAAAAAATATATAAAATTATAACTTATAATCCAAAAGGGTATTTTGGGCAGTTCACCATAAAAATTGGATAGAATCGTAACAGAATGGGCTTCTTGTTAGACGAACATAAAAATTAGGAAGGTATTTATAATTTTTTAAATAATTAAAAGATATTTATAATTATATCAAATTTTATGGAAGGAGTTGTAATTTACACTTTTAACACAAGTGAGTCTATATGATTTCTAGCAGTTGACGGTGGTTCTGCTCGTTGAGGTATGTGATATTATGGATCCTATTGTCATTTTCAAATAGTATCTCAACATACGATCAGCAACAATAGCTGGAATAGCTCAGTTGGTTAGAGCGTGTGGCTGTTAACCACAAGGTCGGAGGTTCAAGCCCTCCTTCTAGCGAATGTTCTTGTTTTTAATCCTATGACTTCTCACTTCCCAAATCACATCATAATAATGTTGTAAAAACATATTAATGAACCTCCTTCTAGCGAATGTTCCTGTTTTTAATTCTATGACTTCTAACTTCCCAAATCACATCATAATGATATTGTAAACAATATTAAACTTATTTGAAACTTATAAATAGGCCACAACATTTTATATTGGTATAAAAAGAAACGAAATAAAATACTTTTTTTTCTCAATATAGTTTTAATTTCTTAAACCACATGAAATTTATGTGTAATTACATTGTCTTTCATGAGGTTTACTATAATTATTTCTAATTATAGACATATTATTTGTGAATCCTATAAATAGACCACAACATTTTATATTGGTACAAAAAGAAACGAAATAAAATACTTTTTTTTTATCAATATAGTTATAATTTTTCAATCATACGGAATGTATATGTAATTGCACTAAATTTCAGGGAGGACAGTATAATTATTCCTATTTTTTTGTTGTGCCCCATGCTTCTTTTAGAGGTTGTGTATCGGTACTGGATGAGTGTCACTTAGCATGTTCTTAATCCACATTAAATGTGTATGTGTTACGCTACAAAATTAGGAAAAGGGTATCACAATCTGAGCAGGGAGATGACTCCAAAATATGAGGAAGGAAGCGAGAATATTTCTGCACTTTTCTTGTTGTTTACACTGTTCCTTATAACCTGGCGAAGTAGCCTCATCAATACATTCCATCCATTAGATTTGTACCATAAGAACTGGTGGTCTTCTCTTTTAGGCCTATGATTCTTATCAAATGGGTCTGATCCTATCATTACTGCACCCATCAAGAGGGCCTTGTCCTCAAGGCCCAGAGTTAGAGTGGCAGTACAAAAGACATCTCTAAGGCCCAAACAAATTGTAGAAGCTGACTCAAGGATTTCTCCAAGCCCAGACAAAATATTGGTTGTAATATTCTGCAGTAGGGCAAAATTGCTTAACCCTACAGATGGAATTGTTCCTGCTACCGCTAATTCTGGCAACCAACAAGAAGAGGTGTGTAGTGCGCTAGCAGGAACAATCGGTCTGGTCATTCGAAGCTAAGGACGCGGAGAGCAAGGTGCCGGCAGCGGCCACGAGGTGGCGTGATGGCATCAAAAACCTGCGGAGTCGAGCGGACGGAAGAGGGGCAAGTTCGCCACCGAGTTCAGTGGTGAGGCGTGATGCGCAGATCGAAAGGGGAGTGAGGGGCGGGCCAAAACGCAAAAACCAGTGAGGGAAAGGCAGCGGCGGTGTATCCTGAGGATCTGGTGGTGGCCGCAAGGCTTGTGGCGGACTGGTGGGGCATGAAAAAGCGAGCGTGGCGCGGCGCGGCAATGAGAGAAAAGGATAGAGGGCTTGGCGAGAGGAACGACTGCATGGACAGTGGTCCCGGCGCCGTGGAATGGCGACGGCGGCCATGGAGGGCGAAGTAGATCCGAGAGGAAGGGGGAAGATGCAAGCTCACGCTATGAGCTTGTCTTCAAGCTCTCGGGGAGGGAAACTAAAAGATTGTGAATGATTATTCTTCAAGGGCCTAAGGAGGTGGGCCTGATTCTTGAGGTTGTTGTGCAAGGCAACGTGACTTGAAGGACAAAGTGATTCGCCCGGGAGCGCAATCGAAAGTGAGAGAGTGTGTCATTTAAAATATTATATATCAAAAGATCCCAAGGGGTGTACTCTTGGATGTTCAATCGGACGTTCGATGTAGAATATAATAGTAAATACAACATATCATATAGAGTATAGATGCAAGATAAAAGAAACTACAAGAACGTAAGCGAATGTTACCTTTGTAGCTTCTTTGTATGCGGTTACTAGAGTTGTTCCACGGTCGAAAATGTTTATCAAGTTCAAAACTATGAACTCTCTAACGTAGTCCACACTACACCGGGAGAGATCTCATTTTTCTTGTTAGAGAAAAATGGATCTAGAGGAAGAGTTCGAAGAAGAGACAACAAATTAAGTTAGTGTTCCTTCTTGATCTTGTGTTGTTCTGCAATTGATCGTAGATCAATGGAGCAACAACGAGAATAGTAGAGAGAGAGAGAGAGAGAGAGAAGGGCCAAAACCTGAAAGAGTAGAGAGAATGTGTGTTCTTCTTTTTCCTAGAAAAAGATGAATTATGAATTCCACATTTTGATGATAGTATATACACACACACATATATATATATGTACTTTATTAATGTGATTATTGGAATGTGTCTAGGTTCATCCAAAAATGTCTAGATACATTTCAATCAATCCCCGCTAATCATCAATCAAGCATCTGTTCACATCCTTGATTAGTCGTCTATTCTTAATACTCGAGACTATGCATACCTCATTTCATCGACATAGGAAATCATTTCATGCTCGATCAACCACTGTGGCCACAAGTTTAAGCAGCATGAACGTGTCTCCGAGTACATAGGAGATACCTTTGTCACATACTGACAGGGGACGGATCCTCTTTTTGAAACCCACCGTCATTGCTACACATTCTGATTCTACTGGACAAGGCTTATAATGAACATATCTGCGACACGATCATCTCTCGCTAGATTCAAGATACAACTATCGTGTGCACATGACTGTCATGGTTCCTAAAATCTAAGTTACACCCGTACTATCGGAACCGGGGAACTCCAATCATATCAACCAAGCCTCCAAGGTTTCCATATGATGATCCCCATGAGTCCGATCAGTCGGCTCGGCCCCAATTGTCCAACGCACTAAGATCGTGTAGCGGTCCCAAGCCCATTGCCGATGAAAGTTGGCACTCATCCAATGAATACGACTCTTGGTGCAAGTCTCAATAAAACTCTCGAGGCCCTGTCTCGGGGGTCCTCGACTTGGAACGTTTCAGACCCAACCCTTTATCAGTTAGGTTCATAACCACCATTCAATGTGTGACCCAACTGCATGAGTTGTTAACGTGGTTTGTTGGCTTTGTTGTCATATATGTGAATAGATATTTAACATATGAGTGTTAGAATAGGTGACCAGAAAGCCAATAGATTTGGCATTTTTAACTTATTTGACAACCTGATGTAATCTAATGTTCTGTAATGAATAAAATGAGTGTTCATTGTTAAAATAGGTGACCAGAAAGTCAATCGGTTTGGCGATTTGTAACCTATTATACAACTCAATGTAAATGTAATATTATTATGTGATGAATAAAATGAGTATTCGTCACTTTTGGTGCTTACTTTGTTGCGCTTATTTCACATTTGTTAAAACGGTGTTTTACTTATATCGCAACAAAGCCCACAGACCACGGTTAACAACTTGTGCAGTTGGGCCACGCATTAGATGGTGGTCATGAAACCAACTGATTTAGAGTTGGGTCTGAAACGTTCCAAGTCGAGGACCTCGAGACAGGGCATTAAGAGTCCTATTGAGACTTGCATCAAGAATCGTGTTCATTGGATGAGTGTCGTGTTTCATCGGCGACAGGCGTGGGACGCCTGCACGATCTTGATGGGTTGGTCGACTGGGATCGAGCCGACTGGACTGACTTGTGGGAATCATCATATGGAAGCCTTGGAGGCTTGGTCAATATGATTAGATTTTCCCGGTTCTGATAGTACGGGAGTAGTCCTCAGATTTGAGGGATCATGGCAGTTGCGTTCACAGGATGGCTGTATCTTGGATCTGGCGAGAGATGACCATTCTGTAAGATGATCATCATAAGCCTTGTCTAGTGCAGTCGGAATGTGTAGCGAGGACGGTGGATTCCAAGAAGATGATCCGTCCCCTGACAGTATGTGACAGAGGTATCTCCTATGCACTCAGAGGCACGTTCATGCTGTTTAAAGCTGTGGCCACAGTGGTTGGTCGAACAGGGAATGGTTTCCTGTGTCGACGCAATGAAGCATGCGTAATCTCGAGTATTAAGCATAGATGCCTAGTCAAGGATGGGAACCGACGCCCAATTCCATACCCTAGACTAAGGTCGGGAGACGGTAGACGGAAGGATCGTACCCATACGGAATCGGTGCCTAAATGTTCACGCCAATTCACCTAGTCTCTAGTGCCATGAACTGTTGCTAGACGGCCACCCATGGTAACGGGCCCTTGTGGGACACGGGCCCAAGTCTAGCTGAGGGTGAACCTAAAGAGTCACACACAAATCACCGAGGAGGTTGAGAGATTGACTTGGAGTCAATCTCGAGGGATAAATAAGTAATTAGATTACTTAAGGGATAGTCCATTGGATGGACGGGCCGATATTATATCGGGCCCTCGTTTAATTGGTAAATTGGATTTTCGATTAAATATGGAAAGTTGAGATGTTGGATCTTTTAATTTAATTGGATTAAAAGATCAACGGGAATAATTTAAGTGAACATTAAATTGGATTTAATGTCGGGTTCATCATAATTGGATTACGATAAAACCCGATTCGTTAAATTTGACCCGAGATGAGAAATAATTCCTATTTTGGAATATGTTGAAATTGGACTTCTTCCCATAATGAGCATGGCCGAAATGCTCCTTTGGAGAAAGCTAAAATCAGTCATGTTTCATGCAAGGTGGTATGTTGACTTATCTCTTTTGAAAAAAGATAAATCAACTCCAATCAAGTTCTTCCCTTTTGGTATGATTTGATCATACCATAAAAGTTGGTAGGCTTGATTGAAGAATTAATGGTGATTGATTTGGATGTATCTAGACATCTTTGGATGAACCTAGACACATTCCAATAATCACATTAATTATGTATATATATGGGTATATACAACACCTTGCAAAAATGTAAATCATAATCATCTTTTTCAAAGAAAAAGAAGACAAAATTTGGCCCTCTCCTCTCTCTCTAACTCTCGGCCATTCCTCCCCATTTCTACTTGTGTTCTTCATTTGATTTTGAATCAAAAGGAAGAACAAAGTGGGCTTAAGAGAACACTAATTAATAGTGTTCTCCTCTTAAGCTGATTCCTTTATAAACCCGTTTTCCTCTAGCCAGGAGAACGTGAGTTTCTTCCGGTGTGGTGTGGATCACCTTTGGAGAATCCATACTTTTGGATTTGTGAGCATTCCGGTGAAGGAACAATGCAAGTACCCGAGCACACGAGAAATCTACAAGATAATGGTTTATTACGCTTTAGTAGATTCTTTGTTATTTTCATCTATGCCCTATGTGTTAAGTGTATGATTTTAAATGTTAATACATCCTACATCCAGACTTGAGGAACCATGGCAGTCACATGCACATGATGGTTGTATCTTCGATCTGGTGAGAGGTGGTCATTCTGTAAAATGATCATTATGAGGCTTGTCTAGTACAATCAGAATGTGTACAGAGGATGGTGGATTCCAAGAACATCCCCTGTCAGTATGTGACAGAGGTATCTCCTATGCACTCCGAGACACGTTCATGCTGCATAAACTTATGGCCACAATGGTTGACCGAACAGGGAATGGTTTCCTGTATCGATGCAATGAGCCATGCGTAGTCTTGAGTATTAAGCATATACACCTAGTCAAGGATGGGAACCGACGCCCAATTCCATACCCTAGACTAAGCTAGAAGAGGGTAGACGGAAGGACCCTACCCATACGAAATCGGCGCCTAAATGTTCATGCCAACATTCACCTAGTCTCTAATGCCATGGACTGTTGCTAGACGGCCATCCATGGTAACGGTCTCCTGTTGAACACGGGCCCAAGTTTAGCTGAGGGTGAACCTAAAGGGTCACACAAAAATTACCGAGGAGGTGGAGAAATTGACTTGGAGTCAATTTCAAAGGATAATGAGTAAGTGGATTACTTAAGGGATCGTTCATTGGATGGACGGGTCGATATTATATCGAGCCCTCATTTTAATTGGTAAATGGGATTTATCGGTTAATATAGAGATTCGAAAATTGAATCTTTTAATTGGATTAAAAGATTAAATGGGAATTATTTAAATGGACCTTGAATTAAATGAAATTTAATTTTGGGCTCGTTGTAATTGGATTACAATGAAACCCGGTCCATTAAATTTTGGCCCAAGAGATGTGTTAATTTCGCTTTTGGAATGAGAAGAAATTGGACTTCTTCCCAAACTAGCATGGCCGAAAATTACCTCTTTTAGAGGGCTAAAAATCGGCCATGCAAGGCCTTGATGAAAGGTTGACTTGTCCCTTTTGGTAAGGGACAAATCAATTCCAATCAAGCCTCTTTCATTTGGTATGATTAAATCATACCTTATGAGATGGTAGGGTTGATTGATGAATTGGTGGGATTGATTGGGATGTATCTAGACATCCTAGAATGAATCTAGACACATTTCAATAATAACATTAATTTAGTATATATATGAGTATATACTATCATCAATGCAAGAGAATTACATTTCATCTTTTTCTAGGAAAAACAAGAAAAAACACACCCCTTTTTCTCTCTAATTTTCGGCCCCTCTCTACTCTCATACTATCCCCTTTATTCTTTATTTGATCTTGGATCATTTTGAAGAAAAAAGCTAGATCAAGAAAAGACACTAATATAATAGTGTTCTAGTTTCTTGGATCTCCTCCTCTTAGATCCATTTTTCTCTAGCAAGAGAAATGTAATCTCTTCCGGAGTGGTGTGGACTTCATTTAGAGCATTCATACGTTTGAACATAGTGGACATATCTAGAGAGGAATAACGCTCGTAGCTGTGTAAGAAAAATCAACTACAAAGGTAATTTTCGGTTTACATTATTGTAGTTATTTTTTTGCATCTATGCTCTATATGATATATGAGTTTTTACATTATCACATCCTACATCGAACGCCCGATTGAGCACCCAAGGATACATCCCTTGGGATTTGGTGATCATTGCTTTTATTTATGCAATTTTAACTTGTCTCTTGCTTTTGCTCGCGCTCTCGAGCGGATCCGCTTGTCCCTTCAATGAGAATGAGCACAACAAAGGTAATACTTATGGTAATGTTTTATTCATTATCATCAAATAGATTACATAAAGGCCAAACCAATTGGCTTTCTGGTCACCTATTCTAATAATCTCCCACTTGATCTAAAGCCAATCACCTATTGACCTCAAACACATCTTATCCAGATGCTGAATATTAGCAATTTGCGACACCGGCTTAGTAAGTGGATCACTATGTGTTCTGTCGAGCTAACTCAGTCCATCCGAACGCCACCTTTGCTAACCATCTCTCTGAGCAGATGGTAGAGTCAAAGAACGTGCTTAGATCGGGGATGAGATCTCGGCTCCTTTGCTTGTGCTATCACCTCGTTGTTATTGCAGAAGATAACCACTGGCTCAGCAATGCTAGGCACTACATCCAACTCTTAGATATAGTTCTTCATCCAAACCGCCTCCTTAGCAGCTTCCGAAGTCGCTATGTATTCAGACTCCATGGTAGCCTGCTTGGAACTCTTCCAAGCAAGCACGCCACCATTAAGTCTGAACATGAAACCAAACTGGGACTTGGCATCGTCTTCATCCGACTGAAAGCTAGTGTCGCTGTAGCCTTCCAGCATTAATTCTCCACTATCGTAGTTCAAGAACATTAAGCCTGAACACGAAACCAGATTGGGACTTGGCATCGTCTTCATCCAACTGGAAGCTAGCATCGTTGTAGCCTTCCAGCATCAATTCTCCACCACCGTAGATCAAGAACATGTCCTTAGTCCTTTTCATGTACTTAAGGATGGTCTTGACTGCACTCCAGTGTGCCTCCCCAACACACATCAGATATCAACTTGTCACGCTCAAAGCGAAAGCCACATCAGGTCTAGTGCACTAGACAACATATTGAACGCTACCTATGGCTGAGGCATAGGGAATGTCCGACATCCAGTTAAGCTCCTCATCAGTCTGAGGACACTGCTTCTTGGACAGGTTAATTCGATGCCTCCTAGGAAGGAATCCTCGTTTTGAGTTCTCCATCTTGAATCTCTTCAAGACCTTCTCAATATACGAGGATTGAGCCATTCCCAACATCTTTCTAGATTTATCCCTGTAGATCTTGATGCAAGGGACGTAGGATGATTCACCCATATCCTTCATTGAAAATTGAGTTGACAACCAAGCTTTAGTGGTGCTCAACATTTTAGCATCATTCCCAATGAGCAAGATGCCGCCCACATAAAGCACCAAGAACGCAACTGAGCTCCCACTAATCTTCTTGTATATACAAGGATCAGACTCGGTCTTGATGAAGTCATATCCCCATTCCAGCATTGGGGAGCTTGTTTGAGGCCATAGATGGACCTTTAGAGACAACAGACCTTTTGCTCTTCTCCAACAGATGTGAATCCTTCTGGTTGATCCATACTGATCTCTTAATCTATGAAACCGTTGAGAAAGGTGGTTTCCAAGTCCATCTGCCATATTTCATAGTCATACCATGATGTTATGCTAAGCAATATCCGAATAGACTTAGCTATCGCTACAGGCGAGTAAGTTTCCTCAAAGTCGGTCCCGAGTCGTTGAGTACAACCCTTCCACACAAGCCTGGCTTTGAAGGTTGTAACCTCCCTATCAGCTCCAAACTTATATTTGTAGACCCATTTACACCCTACAGGTTTTACCCCTTTGGTACAACCCTTCCGCACAAACCTGCCTTTGAAGGATGTAACCTCCCCGTCAGCTCCAAGCTTACATTTATAGACCCATTTACACCCTACAGGTTTTACCCCTTTGGGTGAGTTTACTAGGGTCCAAACCTAGTTTGTACCTATTGAGTCCAGTTCGAATTTCATGGCCTCAAGTCACTTATCCGAGTCGATGTCCGACATCGCTTCTCCGTACGTCTTTGGATCATTATCAAATGAACTGGTCAGGCCTAGAAATCTATACCTATCAGGTGGCAATGATACTTTGGCCGACCTATGAAGGACTGGAACATTATCAGTGAAAATTATAGGCTCAGATGTTGTTGTTGTTGTCTCATGAGATACCTCACTCGATTCCTCAAAGAGTATCTCATAGTGTCGGCTATCCGATGGAAAATCGTTTTTCAAGAACACTGCGTTCCGCGAGACAAAGATCTTTTGTTCGGAGGGATCATAGAAATAATGCCCCGTAATTTCTTTCAGATATCCGACAAACTTGCATAAACTAGACCTGAAGTCTAGTTTATCTCCCACTAATCTCTTAACCCCCACTCTCAAGTATTTGTAGGAGGCAGGCTTGTCATGCCATATCTCATATGGCATCTGGGATATCTTCTTAGATGGTGCCATGTTTAAGAGTTTGATTGCCGTCTCAAGAGCGTATCCCAAAAAGGACAAGGGGAGTTTAGTGAAACTCATCATGGACCGGACCATGTCCAACAAGGTCTACCTCCTACTTTCGGACACACCATTCAACTGTGGTGTTCCAAGAGGAGTCCAACAAGGTAATCAATGAACTCACCACTTAAATACTCTCCACCTCGGTCCACTAAAGGGCATTGATCTTGCGATCGGTTTGGTTCTCAACTTCAAGTCTGTATTCCTTAAATCTTCTAAAGGCTTCAGACTTGTACCTAATCAGGTAAATATAGCCATACCGTGAGTGATCATCCGTAAAGGTTATGAAGTACTAGTACCCATCTCTTGTTTGAGTATTTAATGGTCCCCAAACGTCTGTGGATTAAATCCAAGAGACCGTTGGCTAGCGTGCTTTGTCCAACCAAGGGTTTCTTGGTCATTTTACCCTTCAAACAGGACTTGCAAGTTGGTAGGTTGTCCAAATCGTCTATCTCTCAGACTCTTTGAGTCCACCAACCTCCTTATCTTATCTTTCGAGATATGACCTAACCTCACATGCCATATCCATAATTTATCTTGATTATCATGTTTACGTTTGTGTTTGGCAGTTATAATCCAATTAGACTGTTGAAGTATGTAGAGACTGTTGAAATATACCATCATTGATAAAATAAAAACTATTTTTTATTGATGGTAAATGAATAACCCTCCTTGTCCTAGACGGGGATCAAAATAATATTTTAATCATGTTGGGTACATAGAAACAATCACTGACTACAACCCTAACATGATGACTAATAGCTAACTCTACTGATCCTACGGATTCCGCAGCAATGACCTTGTCATCGCCTAGCCTCAGCATCATCTCATCCTTGTTAGCCTTCTGCTTCTTTGTAGCACTTGCAAATCATTGCAGATGTGAGCATCACATCTGGTATTCAATATCTATGACGCTGAATTAGTTATCATGTTTACTTCAACCACAAACATACCTTGATTTGGAGAGGAGTTGTGAGCACTCTCTCTTCCAATGCTCCTTTCCTTCGCAATGCATTCAGACATCATTTGCCTTAGACACGCTGAGAACCTCGGGCCTTCCCTTTCCCTCTACCCATCTCCACCGGGGCAATAGAGGCCCCAGAAGTGCAAGCAGTGGCTGCAACAGGCTTTCCCTTTCCCTTCTTCCTCTTCCAGCGTCCGGCCCTTTTGCCATTTGCCTTGGAGGTCAAAGCCTGTCCTATCAATACTGAGGGCACAGACTTGTGAGTCGTTGCCTCGTATTGGACCAGTATGTTGATCAACTCATGAATAGACTTCTCAAGTCTGTTCATGTTGTAGTTAACAACAAATGGGTCATAGGATGAAGGAAGCAACTAAAGGATCACATCAATGTATATGTCATTGTCAAGCCCAGGTTTTAGGTCTTCGAGCTTCTCCACTAGGGATAGCATTTTGACCCCATGACTTTGTAAAGAGGACCCCTCAGCTAGCTTGGTCCCAAAGAATTCTTTTGTGGCGGCATATCTAACATGCCTATTTGGAACCGCATAAATCTCGTTCATGCGGAGCATTATGGAGGAGACATCGTCTAGCCTATCATATTACTTCTGGATATCGTTAGACATCAAAGCCAATATGATATACTGCGGACCTTTCGGTTATCCTCTTGCCATTTCTCGAACATCACATGTTCTTTAGGCGACAACCCCTCCGGCAAGGCCCTCAGGAGTGGCTCGTCCAAAAAGTATCCTTAGTTCTCGAAACTGAGGACAATCCTCAAGTTTCTTAGCCCGTCAGAGTAGTTCGAATAGTTGACTTTATTAGTCTCCAGATACATCTACATTTTAAGAAATGTAAAGCAGAAATTAGTGAATGATGGTAATATTACAGTTTAAGTTGAAGACATGGTCTTTTAATCTTTAACCCTCCCACTATTTCTACGAAAGCCCACCACTCTCAAGTGGAGTTTTGGGAAACCAATTCCTAGTGGGCTCAGGATCCATAAGCGTTATCTCGATGCCCCGCTTCTATTGTTCACATGAAGAACACCTCATGGGAGATATCCAATAGCATCCTTGTCCAATGAGATTCCCAACATCTTTTGCCTCACCTCTTCACATGCTTTTGAGGACTCCAAGTGAATCATGCTACTAAGGGTTGGACCCAACTTATCGACCAAATCATGCCTCAGTTGTCGCCCCCCATGACTCATGAGACAGGAAACCAACAAGCACAATCTCTTTGTTCACAACAATAGTGCAACTTTTCCTTAGTCCATGTTAGAATAGGTGACCAGAAAGCCAATTGGATTGGTGGTTTTGGGAACTATTCGTCAATCTTTATCACAACAATATTATCATGATGAATAGAGTAAATATTCATCACTGGAACTGTGTTTGTTATGCTTACTACTAACGTTGAACGACATTTCAACGTCACAATAAATGCCCACAGACCAATTGGATAACCATGTAGTTGGGTTGCGCATTGGATGACGGCTATGAAACCAACTTCTGAGGGTTGGTCCGAAATGTTCTAATTGGAGGACCTCGAGACTGGGTATCGAGTGTCCTATTGAGACTTATACTAAGTATTGCATTCACTGTGTGAGTGCCGAGTTTCATCAGCGACAGACGAATGTCGTCAATGCAATTTTACTGGGCTAGTTGACAAAGTGGTCGACTAGCTAAACTGACTCGGGGGAATCGTCATATGGAAGCCTTGGAGGCTTGGTCGGTATGACTGGATGGTTCTGATAGTATGGGATTAGTCCTCAAACTTGAGGAATCATGGCAGTCACGTGCATGCGAAGACGGTATCTTGGATCTGGCGAGAGGTGATCATTCTATAAAATGGTCATTTTAAACCTTATCCAGTGCAGTTGGAGTATGTAGCGAGGACGGTGGATTCCAAAATAGGATCTGTCCCCCGTCAGTATATGACGGTAATGAAAGAATCGGTACGACCTGGGAACGCAGGGCAAGCGTAAAATAAAAGGAATTAAAAACGATTTCAAATGGGTGTTCCCTTTAAATTCCCGGGAGTTCGATGTATTCAAAAGCATCATAACATAAAGAAAAACATGCTTGAACATGTGGCTAGAGGAGAAAACAAAAAGGTACAATAATTTAAATAGTAACATTACCTTTTCGTTTCACATGTAAAACGGCAACAAGCTTTCAATCCCTTTTCGTTCCTTTTCGTTCCTTTTCATTCACCTGAGGATTCAAGTTAGAACCCCTCTAAAGATGATCCACACCACACTAGGAAAGTAAATCTAGATCTACTGCTCGATAGAAGCTAGATCAAGGAAGAAACGAAATATGTATTACACTATTGATTAGTATATACGTATTTCTCATGTTCTCATCTTGAATCCAATTCAAAGAGAACTCCAAAATGGAGAAAAAAAGCTGGAAATTTCGTGGCTTGTGTGAGGAGAATGCAAGTTAGGGAGTTGTAAAGTGTATACATGTGTTGTGTAGTTGTAGGTAGTTTCCAAAACCACCTACACACTAATGCACAACTTGTACTCAACTTCCAACCATGTTAGCACAATATGTGGACCACCTAGCCATCATGGCAAGCCACATCATTTCTTACATGGAGCCACATCATTGCTTACATGGAGGACTTTCAACTCCTCTTAAACTTGCATCAAAACTTTGAGCTTTGATTTCAAGTCATGGACCGATTTTAACCGGTCTTGATATAATCCAATTAAATCAAGTGATCCATGGGTTTTAAATTAATCCAATTAATTTTAAACCTAGAAATCCAAAAGTTTATTTAATCCAATTAAATAAACATAAGCTCAAACACTAATTAATTGATCCAATCAATTAATTAAATGAAACCCAAAAGTTAATCCAATTAATTTAAAGGTATTAAGCCCAAAATTAATTAATTCTTGGGTCATCCATCCAATTAATTTTTTCAATAAATGATCTAATCATTAATATTTACCTTGAATTAATTTAATCCAATTAAATTAATTCACTTCTTCCAGAATTAATTCCATTACTTCCATAATGATTTGTGTGTGACTCTTTAGGTTCACCCTCAGCTAGACTTGGGCTTGTGTTCAACACAATTGATTAATTAAATCCAATTTAATTAATTATTTCTGATTAACCATTAATCAGAAATGCCCGTTACCATGAGTGGCCGTCTAGCAATGGTCCATAGCACTAGAGACTAGGTGAATGTTGGCGGGAACATTTAGGCTTCGAATTCCATACAGGTACAGTCCTTCCATTGACCATCTCCCGGCCTTAGTCTAGGGCATAGAATTGGGTGTCGGTTCCCATCCTGGACTAGGTAACTATGCTTCAAACTCGAGGCGCGTTTACTCTATTGATCGATCTAGGGAACCACTCCCTACTCGACCAATCGCTACGGCCGTAGACTTAATGAGTCGAAACCATCTCAGAGCGCATAGGAGACAGCGCTGTCAAACACTGACAGGGGACAGATTCTCTCTTGGAATCCACCGTCCTCACTATATTCTCCGACTGCACTGGACAAGGCTTATAATGAACATATCGAAGACACGATCACCTCTCGCCAGGTCCAAGATACAGCCTTCATATGCATGCGACTGCCATGATTCCTCAAGTCCGAGGACTAATCCCATACTATCGAAATCGGGAATTCCAGTCATACCGACCAAGCCTCCAAGACTTTCATATGACGATTCCCGCAAGTCAGTTCAGTCGGTCGACTACCTTGCCAACTAACCCACTAAAATTGCATAGACGACCTACGTCTGGCACCGATGAAACTCGGCACTCATCCAGTGAATGCAATACTTAGTGCAAGTCTTTATAGGGCACTCGAGGCCCAATCTCGAGGTCCTCGACTTGGAACGTTTCAGACCGACCCTCAAGGAGTTGGTTTCATAGCCACCAACCTATGCGCAGCTCAACTCAATGGGTTTAACCAATCAGTCTGTGGGCATTTGTGTGACATTGAAACAGCATTCAATGTAAGTAGCAAGAACAACAAACACATTTTGTCCGTGATGAATACTTACTTTATCCATCAGTATAATATTACTTTGATAAAGATCAACGAATAGTTCCCAGAACAGCCAATCTAATTGACTTTCTGGTCACCTATTCTGACAATCACCCATTTGACCACAAAGCCAATTACCCATGTTGCTCAGAGCCTTCTAAGCATGAGCAATCTGCGATAGCAGCTCGGTCTCGTGGGTCTACTATATTTCTCTGCCGAAGTGACACGGTCCAACCGTGTCACTTCTTCCTACCATTGCTTCCTGTAAATGGTGGTTGTCTAAGAATTTTCCGTGGATCTGTGATGAAATCTCGAGCCCAAAAGCTTTTGCCAAAGCCTAGTTGTTCTCCTCCAAGGCAACTACTGGCTCGACCGTGCTAGGCATCACATCCATCCTATGGATGCGGATTTCAATCCAAACCACTTTCCAAAAACGACTTCCAAAGTCTCCATACATTCGACTTTCATAATGACATGTCGTGGTATCCTACTTGAAACCTTTTCAAGCCACCACACTCAACATTAAGTCCAAATGTACATACATATTGAGACTAAAAATTATTCACATGATTCTGAAAGCTAGTATCGCTATAGCCTTCCAGAGTCAACCCTCCACAAAATGTGCATTAAGAACACTTCTTTAATCCTTATTCAGGTATTAAAGATATTCTCAACAGCTATCTACTGCCTTCTCGGCACAAGCCCAATAACAGTTGTTATACCCAAAGCATACACAATATTAGACCCAATGCACGAACAACATTTCATGCTTCCTAAGGCAAAGATGTCGGGGATGCCAAACATCTAAGCTTTCTCATCAGTCTAGCGTGGCTGAGTCTTGAACAGCTTAACCCTGTATATAGGAATCCAATTCCTATCATGGAGAATTGCGTGAACAACGCTCATGTTTCAGTGTTTCCTAACATCTTAAATTCATTCCAAATGAATAAGACGTTAGACACTAAACACTTGGAACAAAACTATCCTCCCACTAACCCTAAAGCCTGTTAGTGACCGATTCATACTCCATATGAACTCGTCAAAATGAATATTCCAGTTATACAAAATTTCAAACCCAGTTTGAATTTTCATGACGGATCCAATAGCTCTAAGTCATTGATCTAAACCCGATGTCCAACATCGCTTCTCCTTGTATCTTTTGCATGATAATCCAATTGACCGGACAGGCCCAGAAACCTATACCTCTCAAGTAACTAAGGTATTATGGTTATCCCTAGGAGGACTGGAATATAGTCAGTGGAATAATATAACAACAAATGATGTTTGCATTATTCTGCATTAAACCTACACAAATCAAACACCTAGTCTAATTTGTCTCCCATTAGTCCCTTGACGAATGTGGGACCATCCCATGTACTTAAGAACTTTGTAGGATGTAGGCTTGTCAAACCATATCCTATATGGAAACTAGATCATGACTATTAGAAAATGCCATGTTTCTCAACTTGGCAACCTTTCAAGTCCATGTCTAGACGTTTTAAGGTAATCCAGTGAAACCCCGATCGAACCAAGTCTAACAAGGTTCGATTTCTCCCTTATCAGAGACTGTTCAACCATGGTCCTTACAGGAAGAATTCCACTGAGTGAGAATTTCATTCTCATCTGGATATTCAAGAATTCATACTAAATACACGCCCCTTCGATCTAATCGAGAGGTTTAATTTTGCAATCATCTTGGTTCACCACTCCAAGTCTAATTCCCCGAACCTATCCAAGGTCCTTAGACTTGTGAACCCTCTTTTGGTGTTGTGAATTCAGTAACCTACGAATGTCTAAATAGATCCAATCCGATAGACTTTGGGCAAGCCCACTTTGTCCAACAAAAAAGCCTTACAGTCTTTCCATCTCAGTGAGGACTTGTAAGCTAGTCGACTCAAATTGTCTATCGCTAGACTTGTTGAATCTTCGAACTTCCTCGTCCTCAACTAAAAAAAAAACCATCCTAGCTTATGGATGCCAAATTCATAAGTTTGTCTTGATTATCCATTTTAATCATTTGATATTGAGTACTAATAATCCAATTATGGGATAGTGTTTAAGGATAATTATGTATCCCACCTAGCAGACAAGAATAGTCATTCTTTGTCAAATAAAGCAATTTTAATGATCAAACGTATGTAATTAAAAACTGTCCAACAGTACGTAAAAACATACTTCAATCATGTCAGGTTACATATTTCCTTTCAAACTCTATCCTAACATGATCACGGCTATGCTAAGCATAACTAGTCCATAGTCTTTGCAGCAATGGCCCTGCCATCGCTTAGCCTTAGGACCTGTCTGGGCTTTCTACTCATAACCATCAGCAAATCATTCGCAGATTATGATTAACTGGTATCCAATAGCAAATAGTAGAGCAATAATCATGTTGGTACTCAATTCAAATGTACCTTCATTGGAAAGGAGCTTGGGACATTACCTCTTCCAATGTCCCTTTTCGTGGCAGTTAATGCACACATCGTTTAGAATCTATGACTTTGACTGCCGAACCCTCTTCCTCTTTCCTTTACGTCCGCCCAGCGGTGTAACAGGATCACTCAAAGTGCTAGAAGCGGCTGATGTTATCTCAGTTTTTTTCCTCTTCCAGCGTCCAGCACCCTTGCCTTTCGCTTCTGAGGTCGAAGCCTCTAGCTCTAGTACCGCCGGCGCAGATTTTTCAATCGCTGCCTCGTACCGGACCAACAAATTTATCAAGTCGACAATAAATTGGTCGAAAGAGGTAGAAAGAGACTGAAGAATCATGTCGATGTACGTCTCTTTTTCAAGATTAGCTTGGAGGTCTTTGAGCTTCTCCACAAGGGATAACATCATCACTCCATTCTCTTGTACAGACGACCCTTCTATCATCTTAGCTCCAAAGAATGCCTTCGTTGCAGCGTAACTAATATACCAGTTCGAGACCGCATAGATATCTTGCAAATGAAGCATAATCGAGCCAACATCATATAGCCTATCGTACTGCTTTTGGATCTCGTTAGTCATCGAGGCCAGTACGATGCTGCGGACCTGCCAGTGGTCAGCATGCATCTTCTCGAACGCCAAGCGTTCTTGAGGCATTGACCCAACCAGCAAGGCCCGAGGAAGATCCTTATACAGAATGTAAGTTTGGTTCTCGAAATCTAAGACTATTTTAAGATTTCGCAGCCAGTCGTTGTAGTTTTGTTCCATTAAACATATTAGCCTCTAGTATTGGCGTTAGTAGATTCTTAGACATGCACATTCAAAATGTAAACAGAAAAACATTATGATGAGAACACTGAGGGCTTCCAACGAGCTAAAGAAATTCAAGATAAATTTGAAGTACAAGCGGTCCGCCCGGGAGCGCGAGCGGAAGCGAGAAAGCGAGAAAATAGTGCGTAAATTTAAATCTAATTTAAATAAACGAATCCCAAGGGGTGTACCCTTGGGTGCTCAACCAGGCGTTCGATGTAGGATGTGTAAATATTAGAAACATATATTTAAACACATAGGGCATAGATGTATATTAAATCAATCAAAGCGTAGTGAAACCGTTACCTTTGATTGTTTAGCGTATGCTCCCGGCTACTAGCGTTGTTCCTTCTCTGGAATGCTCACGAAATCCAAATGTATGGATTCTCCAAAGGTGATCCACACCACACCGGAAGAAACACACGTTCTTCTTGCTAGAAAAGAACGGGTTTAAGAAGGAATCGGTTTAAGAGAAGAACACTATAAATTAGTGCTCTCTTAAACTCATTTTGTTCTTCTTCTTGATTCAAAATCAAGTGAAGAACACAAGTGTGAGAGAGGGAGAGAGGCCGAGGGTTGAGAGAGAGGAGAGGGATTTTTGTCTTCTTTTTTTCCTAGAAAAAGATGAATAATGAATCACTTGTGCTTGGTGTTGTATATTCTAATATATATATATATACATAATTAATGTGATTATTGAAATGTGTCTAGGTTCATCCAAGGATGTCTAGATTCATTCCAATCAATCACCATCAATTCTTCAATCAAGCCTACCAAAATTTATGGTATGATCAAATCATACCAAAATTGAAAAGGTTGATTGGAGTTGATTTGTCTCTTTCCAAAAGAGATAAGTCAACATACCACCTAGCATGAAACATGGCTGATTTTGCTTCCTCCAAGGGAGCATGTCGGCCATGTTTAAATAAGGGAAGAAGTCCAACTTCTTCCTATTCCAAAATAGGAATTATTTCTCCTTTCGGGTATAATTTAACAGATCGAGTTTTATCATAATCCAATTATGATAAACCCAACATTAAATCCAATTTAATGCCCATTTAAATTATTCTTGTTGATCTTTTAATCCAATTAAAAGATCCAACGTCTCAACTTTCCATCTTTAATCGAAAATCCAATTTACCGATTAAATGAAAGACCGATACAATATCGGCCCGTCCATCCAATGGACTTTCCCTTAAGTAATCCAATTACTTATTTATCCTTCGAGATTGACTCCAAGTCGATCTCTCAACCTCCTCGGTGATTTGTGTGTGACCCTTTAGGTTCACCCTCAGCTAGACTTGGGCGCGTGTCCCACAAGGGCCCGTCACCATGGGTGGTCGTCTAGCAACGGTCCATGGCACTAGAGACTAGGTGAATTGGCGTGAACATTTAGGCGCCGATTCCGTACGGGTACGATCCTTTCGTCTACCGCCTCCCGGCCTTAGTTGGGCGTCGGTTCCATCCTCGACTAGGCATCTATGCTTAATACTCGAGACCACGTATGCTTCATTGTGTCGACACAGAAAACCATTCCCTTTTCGACCAACCACTGTGGCCACAGCTTCAAACAGCATGAACGTGTCTCCGAGCGCATAGGAGATACCTCTGTCACATACTGACAGGGGATGGATCCTCTTCTTGGAATCCACCGTCCTCGCTACACATTCCGACTGCACTAGACAAGCCTTATGATAATCATCTTACAGAATGATTACCTCTCGCCAGATCCAAGATACAGCCGTCATGTGCACGCGACTGCCATGATCCCTCAAGTCTGAGGATTACTCCCGTACTATCGGAACCGAGGAAAACCAATCATACCGACCAAGCCTACAAGGCTTCCATATGATGATCCCCGAGAGTCAGTCCAGTCGGTTCGACCCCAGTCGACCAACCCATCAAGATCGTGTAGGCGTCCCACGCCTGTCGCCAATGAAACACGGCACTTATCCAATGAACACGACTCTTGACGCAAGTCTCAATAAGACTCTCGATGCCTGTCTCGAGGTCCTCGACTTGGAACGTTTCAGACCCAACTCTTAATCAGTTGGTTTCATGACCACCATCCAATGCGTGGCCCAACTACACGAGTTGTTATCCATGGTCTGTGGGCTTTGTTGCGATATAAGTTAAACACCGTTTTAACAAATGTAAGATGAGCGCAACAAAGAAGGTACCATTGGTGACGACCACTCATCTTATTCATCACATAATAATATTACATTTACATCAAGTTGTCAGATAGGTTACAAATCGCCAAACCTATTGGCTTTTTGGTCACCTATTCTAACAATCTCCCACTTGACCTAAAGCCAATCACCCATTGACCTCGAACCTCTTATTGAGATGGTGAGTATGGGCAACTTGTGACATGGGCTTAGCAAGTGGATCTGCTATGTTTTCTGCGGAGCTGACTCGGTCCAACCGAACATCACTCCTGTTATCCATCTCTCGCCAGATGGTAGCATCTAAGAATATGCTTGAATCGTGATGAGATCTCAGTTCCTTTGCTAGCACTATCGCCCTGTTGTTATCATAAAAGATAATTACAGGCTTAGCAATGCTAGGTACTACATCCAACCCTTGGATGTAGCTCATCAACCAAACCACTCCTTAGCATCTTCCAAAGCCGCTATGTATTCAAAACTCTATGGTGGAGTCCGCTGTGGTAGCCTACTTGGAACTCTTCCAAGTAACCACGCCACCATTTAGTCTAAATATAAAACCATACTGAGACTTGGCATCATCGTCATCCGACTGGAAGCTAGCGTCGCTATAGCCTTCCAGTATCAACTCTCCACCGCCGTAGATCAAGAACATGTCCTTAGTCCTTTTTAGGTACTTTAGGATAGTCTTGACTGCACTCCAGTGTGCCTCCCCGGCACACGACTGATATCGGCTAGTTACGCTCAAAGCGAAACCCCCATCAAGTCTAGTGCACTGAACAACATACTGTATGCTGCCTACAGCTGAAGCATAGGGGATGTCCAACATCCGTTTAAGCTCCTCATCAGTCTTAGGAGACTGTTTCTTGGATAACTTAATTCCATGCCTCATAGGAAGGAATCCTCGATTTGATTTCTCCATCTTGAATCTCTTCAGGACTTTCTCAATGTAGGAGGACTGGGCCATTCCTAACATCCTTCTAGATCTATCCCTGTAGATCTTGATGCCAAGGATGTAGGATGCCTCGCCCATATCGTTCATGGATAATTGCGTTGACAACCAAACTTTAGTGGTACCCAACATCTTAACATCATTCCCAATGAGCAAGATGTCATCCACGTAAAGCACCAGAAACGCAACTCAGCTCCCACTGATTTTCTTGTATACACAAGGATCGGACTCGTTCTTGATGAAATCATATCCCCGTATGACTTCATCAAAATGTATGTTCCAGCTTCGGGAAGCTTGTTTGAGTCCATAGATGGACCTTTGGAGACGGCAGACCTTCTGCTCTTCTCCAACAGTTATGAAACCTTCCGGCTGATCCATATAGATCTCTTCTTCTACGAAACAGTTGAGGAAGGCCGTTTTCACGTCCATCTGCCATATTTCATAGTCATACCATGCTGCTATGGCAAGCAGTATCCGAATGGACTTGGTCATTGCTATGGGCGAGTAGGTTTCCTCAAAATCGACCCCGGGTCGCTGAGTGTAACCTTTCGCCACAAGCCTAGCTTTGAAGGTTGTAACCTCCCTGTCAGCTCCAAGCTTACGTTTGTAGACCCATTTACACCCTACGGGTTTAACCCCTTTGGGTGGATCTACTAGGGTCCAAACCTTGTTTGTACCTATCGAGTCCATCTCGGATTTCATGGCCTCAAGCCACTTGTCCGAATCGATGTCTGACATTGCTTCTCCGTATGTCTTTGGATCATTATCCAACTGACCGGTCAAGCCCAGAAATCCATACCTATCAGGTGCATGGGATACTCTGGCCGACCTACGGAGGACTGGAACAATATCAGTGGGAACCACTGGCTCAGATGTCACTGCCGCCTCATGTGGTTCCTCACTTGATTCCTGAAGGAGTACCTCATCATGGATCGAACCATGTCCAACAAGGTCCGATTCCTCCTTTCAGATACACCATTAAGCTGTGGTGTTCCAGGAGGGGTCCACTGAGAGAGAATCCCATTCTCTTTTAGATAATCAGTAAACTCACCACTCAAATACTCTCCACCTCGATCCGACCGAAGGGCTTTGATCTTTCGACCGGTTTGGTTCTCTACTTCAAGCTTGAATTGCCCGGTGGCTATGGAGTAAGTGTTACTTTTAATGTTTCTGATCTTTCTCCTTTCTATGATACAGATAATGAAGAGTCGAGGACGACACCTTTTCAAGAGGGGGAGGATGATGAGAACACTGAGGGCTTCCAACGAGCTAAAGAAATTCGAGATCAATTGCACCAAGACTTAACCATTGGAAGTGGACCAATGACAAGAGGAAGATTGAAGAGAGTGCAAGAAGCAATTCAAGCCCAATCCAACTTAATATTTGCTAATGGGATCAAGTCACAATTGGAGGCCCAACATGAGTGCTTAATTTCAATAATTCAAGCCCAAGGAAACCCATAATAAGAGCCCAAATTCGTCCAAATGCATCCATGTGGTCAAAGAAGACTTATTAATCACATTTAAAGTGCATTTATCACATACAATGCACCAATTTTCGGATTCCCATGAAAGACCTTAAGTTTTACTCATTTTTTGACCAAGAATGCATAGTTTTTAGTAATATTTTGACTAATTATTGAATGTACATCCACCAAGGAGTCACTTGGGGATATGTGTGGTCAATTTAGAAGTATTTTGGCCTATAAAAGGCATGTATCAGCCATGAAAACGGGAACAACCAAGAATTTATCCAAAGTTTATGGAATATTGAGAGAATTCTCATATTTTGGAGAGTTTATATCCTTATTTTAGTTTTAGTGAAACCTTGCTTTGTCAATCTAGCATATTAGGTTGGTGATTCAAATTCACAAAGCCCCCAATTCGTGCTCGATCCAAGTGTGTCGTTGTGTGGATTGATTTACTCGTGCTCGTGGTTGGTTGAATGTTCTAAGTAGCAGGTCACGTTCATATAACGTTAGCTAGCTATTTGCATTCCTCAGGTCACGGACCTCTTTATCCTTTTCACGCTTAGTCGTGAAGATCGGGCCACCCATGGTCAATACTATATCACATTAAGTAGATTATAGTAATATTATGTTCAAGTTAAGACTTGGTCTTTAGTCATTAACCCCTCCCACTATTTCTGTGAAAGCCCATCATTCTCAAATGGAGTTCCGGGAAACCATTTCCTAGTGGGCTTGAGGTCCACAAACGCAATTGTTCATGCCCCGCTTTTACGATTCACACGAAAAAAGCTTTGTGGGAGGTAACATATACCATTCTCATCCAATGAGATCCCCAAGTTATTATGCCTCGCCTCTTCACATGATCCCGAGGACTTCAAGCGAATCATATTACTCAGCGTTAGGCCCGACCCATCAACCAAATGAATATCTCAACTATCGCCCCCCACGACTCGTGAGACGGGGAAATAGGAGCATATTCCTTTGTTCATAACAATAGCGCAGCTTTCTTTCATTCCAAACGTGCCACGACTCGTGAGACCACGAATGGGTGAAAGTAGCTTCCTCACTACATTGCTATGGGTGGAAGGCTTGGATTTAAATCAAACCATTTGACTTTTTAATCCATTAATGAGCCTAATTTACTTGGACCATCCAAGTGAGAGTTAAGTTTATTAGTGACCAGACCTCATTATTAAGAAAGTTTTGCATGCTCGAGTTTTAACATTGAATATAAAGGATGCATTCCAAACACATCATACATCAAATATTAAAACATACACCACATGCAAAAAATAAGCCTAGCACGCCCCTGTTGGATGATCACAAGCCCAATACTATGTGATCCATTGAGCCCGCAGTGAATTTATTGTCAATCTAGGGTGGCCTACACTATTACAAAATTATAACCCATTATCATTCTAATGGGTCTTGTAACACCTCTTCATTCTTTTGGACTCTCCATCGTGGGCTCCGTCCAACGGGCCTCTTCTTGGGCCTCCATCACCATGGAAGTGCTTCCTTACAATTTATTACAAAAAAATAAATCCTCACCAACTTAACTACACTCATTACAACTTAAATAAGAAACCCCAATCAGAAGTTGGGGGGTACAAAAGGAGAGAGAAAGCAGGCCTTATTATTTCAAGGCTAAAAACGAGATAGAGGGAGAGAGAGAGAGAGAGAGAGAGAGAGAGAATAATAAACAAAAGAGGCACGCAGGCCTCACCCAACAAAAATAAAACCATAGATAAGGGCCATGGGGTTTGTGATCATCCACATTGTTTATCCAATAAACAATTAATACACATATATGTCAAATATAAACATGCCAAACAAATAAATACATCCAATGCATTTATAAAAAAATGATATCCACTATCATAAACAACAACATAATTATATGCAGAAATATATATATTAATAATGCAATTAAAAATGGATATCAAGTATTATACATCCAATCTACCAAAAAATATTTTTTTGTTTGGAAACCATTTCAAAATTAATCTAAGGCACAATTTAATTTTAGAAAAATCCAATTTAACCAAAATTAAAATTAGCCAAAATTAATCATTTCAGCCGTTCGAAATCAGCCGGCCGGAAACACTACCAGCTGCACGCGCGCAGACACCCCTGCCTGCGCTCCACGGGCGTACGCGCGCCCGCCCAGCGCACGGGCGCTGGCGCGCGCTGGCAGTATGCGACCGGCAGTTGCTGCCGGCTGCACTGTTTTGAACCAAAATATTTTTTAAAAAAATTTCTGCATTAAAAATGAAACTAAAACATGCATTTACAGAAAATCCAATTTTTAAAAAATGCATGGATATCCAGAATTAAAAGCAAAATTAACACATTTTTTTAAACACATAATCATGCTTAAAACCATAAAACATGCTTTCCAAAAGCAAATTAAACATTTTGAACATGCTCATCACATAAAAACATGTTATTCCTAAAGCCACAATACCGAACCAGGCTCTGATACCACTGAAAGAATCGGTACAGCCCGGGAACGCAGCGGAAGCGTAAAATAAAAGGAATTAAAAACGATTTCAAAGGGGTGTTCCCTTTGAATTCCCGGGCGTTCAGTGTATTCAAAAGCATCATAACATAAAGAAAATCATGCTTGAACATGTGGCTAGAGAAGGAAACAAAAAGGTACAATAATTTAAATAGTAACATTACCTTTTCGTTTCACATGTAGAACGGCAACAAGCTTTCAATCCCTTTTCGTTCCTTTTCATTCCTTTTCGTTCACCTTAGGATTCAATTTAGAACCCCTATAAAGATGATCCACACCATACTAGGAAAGTAAATCTAGATCTACTGCTAGGTAGAAGCTAGATCAAGGAAGAAACGAAATACATATTACACTATTGATTAGTGTATACGTATTTCTCATGTTCTCATCTTAAATCCAATTCAAAGATAACTCCAAAATGGAGAAAAAAGCTGGAAATTTTGTGGCTTGTGTGAGGAGAATGCAAGTTAGGGAGTTGTAAAGTGTATACATGTGTTGTGTAGTTGTAGGTAGTTTCCAAAACCACCTACACACTAATGCACAACTTGTGCTCAACCTCCAACCATGTTAGCACAATATGTGGACCACCTAGCCATCATGGCAAGCCACATCATTTCTTACATGGAGGATTTTCAACTCCTCTTAAACTTGTATCAAACCTTTGAGCTTTGATTTCAAGTCATGGACCGGTTTTCACCGGTCTTGATTTAATCCTATTAAATCAAGTGATCCATGGGTTTCAAATTAATCCAATTAATTTTAAACCTAGAAATCCAAAAGTTTATTTAATCAAATTAAATAAACATAAGCTAAAACACTAATTAATTGATCCAATCAATTAATTAAACGAAACCCAATAAATTAATCCAATTAATTCAAAGGTATTAAGCCCAAAACTAATTAATCCAATTAATTAATTATTGGGCCATCCATCCAATGGATTTTCCCAATAAATGATCCAATCATTTATATTCTCCTTGAATTAATTTAATCCAATTAAATTAATTCACTTCTTCCATAATTAATTTCAAATTAATTCCACTACTTCCATAGTGATTTGTGTGTGACTCTTTAGATTCACCCTCAGCTAGATTTGGGCTTGTGTCCAACACAATTGATTAATTAAATCTAATTTAATTAATTATTTCTGATTAACCATTAATCAGAAATGCCCGTTACCATAGGTGGCCGTCTAGCAACTGTCCATAGCACTAGAGACTAGGTGAATGTTGGCGTGAACATTTAGGTTCCGAATTCCATACAGGTACAGTCCTTCCATCGACCATCTCCCGGCCTTAGTCTAGGGCATGGAATTGGGTATCGTTCCCATCCTGGACTAGGCAACTATGCTTCAAACTCGAGATGTGTTTACTCTATTGATCGATCTAGGGAACCACTCCCTACTCGATCAATCGCTACGGCCGTAGACTTAATGAGTCGAAACCATCTCAGAGTGCATAGGAGTCATAGTTGTCAAATACTGACAAGGGACAGATTCTCTCTTGGAATCCACCATCCTCACTATATACTCCGACTCCACTGGACAAGGCTTATAATGAGCATATCGAAGACACAGTCATCTCTCGCCAGGTCTAAGATACAACCTTCATATGCATGCGACTGCCATGATTCTTCAAGTCCGAGGACTAATCCCGTACTATCAGAACCAGGAATTTCAGTCATACCGACCAAGCCTCCAAGCCTTCCATATGACGATTCCCGCAAGTCAGTTTAGTCAGTCGACTCCCTTGCCAACTAACCCACTAAAATTGCATAGACGACCTACGTCTGGCACCGATGAAACTCGGCACTCATCTAGTGAACGTAATACTTAGTGCAAGTCTCTATAGGGCACTCGAGGCCCAGTCTCGAGATCCTCGACTTGGAACGTTTCAGACCGACCCTCAAGGAGTTAGTTTCACAGCCACTAACCTATACGCAACTTAGCTCAATAGGTTTAACCAATCAGTCTGTGGGCGTTGGTTGTGATATTGAAACGGCATTCAATGTAAGTAGTAAGAACAAACACATTTTGTCAGTGATGAATACTTACTTTATCCATCAGTATAATATTACTTTGATAAAGATCAACGAATTGTTCCCAGAACAGCCAATCTAATTGACTTTCTGGTCACCTATTCTAACAGGTAATGTCCCCTATGCGCTCTGATATGGTTTAAACTCTGAAAGTCTGTGGCAATAGCAATTGATTGAGCAGGAAAGGGTTTCCTACATCGATCGATAGAGTAAATGCATCTCGAGTATTAATCATAGACGCCTGGTCAAGAATGGGAACCGATGCCTAATTCCATACCCTAGACTAAGGTCAGGAGACGGTCGATAGTAGGACCATACCTGTACAGAATCAGCGCCTAAATGTTCACGCCAATATTTACCTATTCTCTAGTCCCATTTATCGTTACTAGACAGCCACCCATGGTGACGGGCTCCTGTTGGACACAAGCCCAAGTCTAGCTGCGGGTGAACCTAAAGGGTCACACAAAAATCACCAAAGAGGTGAAGGAATTCACTTGAAGCCAATTTCAGAGGATGATAAATAATTGGACTTATGAGAGTTTTCATTGGATGGATGGACCGATATTGTATCGGGCCCTTATTTTATCGGTAAATGAGATTTATCGATTAAGTAGAGAATCGAAGCTTGAATCTTTTTAATTTGATTAAAAGATTAATAGGAGTTATTTAATTGGACCATGAATTAAATAGAATGTAATTCTTAGCCTCATTATAATAGAATTACAATAAAATCTGGTCCATTAAATCTTGGCCCAAGAGAGGTGTTAATTCCACTTTTGGAATTAGAAGAAGTTGGACTTCTAAAAAGGGATGGCCAAAAATTACTTCTTTTGGAAGCACTAAAATCGGCCTTGAAAGCCTTTGATGACAAGTTGACTTGTCTCTTTTTGAAAGAGACAAATCAATTCCATCCTCTAGATCCGTTTTTCTCTAGCTAGAAAAACGACATCTCTCCCGGTGTGGTGTGGACTATGTTAGAGGGTCTCTATGTTGAGGTCTCGCGTGGATGAACATCGAGAGGAGATCAACGCGTGTAGCCGATCGGAGTAGAAAATCCAGAAAGGTATTTTATGTTTATGTTCTTGTTTTTCCTCTTTTATTCCATAGCCATGAACACTTAATTGTTATATATACATATTTGTATTACACGTTTATACACCGATAGCCCGGGAACCTTCAAGGGCACACCCCTTTAACGCGATTTAAATTCTTTTATTCCGCACATTTTTATCTCCACTGCGCTTCTGCCGTGTTCCCGAGCCGATCTATTTTTCTTCAAGTGGTATCAGATCCCGGATCAATGTATATGGCTATAGATTACATGTTTTACATGTGCAAACATTTTCAATGTGCCTAGATCGGCGTTAAAAGCATGTGTTAATTGCTTTTAATTTTCATAATTATTTGTTGAAATTTGCATGTTTGATTATGTTGATTAATCATGGATATTTGGGTGATTCTAGAAAATTAAATTTTCTAAAATTTGGGTATTTATTTCACTTTTTTATGTGCAGGATAAATTAAAAATAAATTACAGCAGCAGCAGGCTGCCTGCTGCCGCGCGCAGGCAGGGCGCGCGGACGCACGAGGCAGCCGCGCGCAATGCAGGCAGTGGCGCCTGTGAGCGCACGCGCGGCCAGCTGTGTGGCAGGCCGGCACGGCAGAACGGCTGGGCCGTTTTTTCATCGTTTTTTCTGAAATTTTGATTTTATGGTATTATACATATTTTTTCTGAAATATTTAATTTATGGCTGATTTAATTTTAGTTGAGAATGATTTTTTCCAAATTTAAATTGTCTAAGATTATTTTGGAAATGGTTTCCAAACAAAAAAAAAAATGTACATGGATTGTACAATGTTTCTAATATCCATTTTTAATTGCTTCTTTTACATGTGTTTTTCTGCATTTAATTATGTTATGGATTGATATTGGATATCATTGATTTAATACATGATTTTTATTATTTGGAGCATGATTATATTGTATATGTAATTATGTTGTATTTTGTTAATTGGATTAACAAGTGATGATCACGAAGCCTATTGACCTGTGTATGGTTTTAACCTTTTGGGTGGGGCCTGCTTGCCTCTTGTTTTGGGACTATTATATCCCACTTTCGCTTCATGATGTTAAGGCTTGCCTTTTTTCCTTTTATTTCCCATGTATTTCATTTCTCTTGTAATGAGAGTAGTTAGGAATTTTTTGGTGAGGTTTTATATTTTATGTATAATAAGGCAAGCCCACAGGAAAAAAAAAAAAAAAAAAAAAAAAAAAAAAGGGGGCTACGTTGGATGGAAGCCTAAGGTGAGACATCAAGGCGAAATAAGTAGAGTACAAGGCCAATTGGCATGACATTCGGTTAATTTGTTCTAATAGTGTAGGACCACCCTAGACAGACCATAGACTCACTGCAGGCTCCGTGGGTCGCATAGGTTGGGCTCGTGATCACCTAACAGGGGTATGCTAGGTTTACTTGCATGCGATGCATTTATTTAAATGCTTTATAATATTGGATATCTATGCATGCAAAATATGAATGAGGTCTCGATCAATAATTTCGAACTCTCACTAGGTAGGACCAAGTTAAAATGATATGCCCACAATGGACTTGGATCAAAATGATTTTGATCTATCCAAACCTTCCATCCACGGCATTGTGGTGAGGAAGCTACCGCTACCCAAATGTGGTCTCACGAGTCGTGGCACATTTGGAATAGAAGAAAGCTACACCATTATTGTGAAAAAAGAAATACGCTCATGGTTTCCCTATCTCACGAGTCATGGGGGGCAACAGTTGAGGTATGATTTGGTTGATGGGTCGGGCCTAACATCAAGTTAAAACATTAGGCCCACGATAGACTTGGGTCAAATGGTTTGATCTGTCCAAGCCTTACATCCATAGCAATATCGTGACGAAGCTACCGCTATCCAAGTGTGGTCTCACGAGTCGTGGCACATTTGTGAAAGAAATCGTGGATCGTCCCGAGAAATTGCACGAATGCGGAAGCGCGATATAAAATAAAGTACAAAAATAAAGCATGCTTTAATGAATTAAAGAACACGCTCAAGGGGTGTACCCTTGAGATTTCCCGGGTGTTCGGTGTATCTCATGAATAAATAACACGTAAGCAATCATGGAGGCCATAGGGTTGAAAAATAAAAGGAGGCGAAAACGTAAACCGAGACCTACCCGTTGTCGTTTTCGTCTTCAACGGCTACTCGCGTTGTTCCCCGTTTTGCACCAAGATCTCGTTCTTGAGACCCTCCAAATCGTGACACATGATCCACCCACGTATCTTGTACGCCGTGCTAGCAACGAACAAGTGTATATTTTGGAGTGGATGAATCAACGACACGTTATCAATTAACGGTATTGATTCATCAATGTTCTAGTGTTCCAAGAATAAAAGAACAAGAAAGTATATTTCTTGTAGAGAGAGAGGGGGCGGACGAGAGGTAAGAGGGAGAGAGACGAGTGTGTGTTGTGTGTGTGTTGGAATTTCATCATCCTACAATTGTTGGAAGCTAGAGGTTTATATAGAGGAGGAGTTTAATCCTCTTTAAACTCCAACTCTAAGAACTTCAATTTGACTAGGATTTTGACCTAGTCAAAGTCCTAGTCAAACTAGTGTTTGACCTAGTCAAACCAATCCTAGCCTTCCATCTCCCTTTTCCATCTCAACCGTTGATTTTAATTTAATGGAATATTTAAATTCCATTAAATATTTCAAAAGGCCAAATAAATATAATAAATAAATATTAATATTTATTCTAGGCCCATTAAATCAATTCCCTTAATAAATCCAATTTATTAATTTAATTCCCTTTATCAAATAGAAGGAATTAATTTCTCCAAGAAAATATCGGACCCGATTAAATCTAATTTAATCATTCCTTTACTCCAATATTTAATTCCAAATTAAATACTTAAGTGTGTGTGGATAGTGTGTGACTCTTTAGGTTCACCTTTCAGCTAGACTTGGTCGGATTCCTAGAATCCGCCCGTTACCATGGGTGGCCATCTAGCAACGGTCCATGGCACTAGAGACTAGGTGAAATAATCGGGGATGAACATTTAGGCCCTAACAGTACACTTGTCTTTCTGTCTTCGGTCTCATCACTTAGAGTCTAGCGCACGGAAAAATGCAGGTACCCATTTTGGACCTAAGTGTCGGTCTGTCCTTACTAAACACCACAAGGGAAACCTTCCCTTCTGTTCAGTTACTGTGGCCACAGATTTCAGGGACAAGACACAGAGCATACATGAGACTCAACTGTCAATACCTTTTGACAGGAGACAGATCCTTTCTTAGAAACTACTGTCACTCTGTACACCCGAGCTGCACTAGACATGGCTTATGACTACTCAAGAGTATTTTGGCAATCTCTCACCATATCTAAGATACAGACCTGATGCACAGGTAAACTCAGCAGTTCCTCAAGTCAAAGGACTTGACCTGTACCGTTTGAACCGGGAATACGTCATACCTTGCAGACCATACTCAAGGTCCTCCGTAAGACGGTTCCCGCGAGTCACCTCAGTCAGCTGCTTCCTAGCATGCTGACCCACTAACACTGCTTGGATGACCTTCGTCACCCGTTGATGAAATACGACAGCAGATGCTTAGTGCAAGTCTCAAAGGGAATCCCGGTACCCATTTTCGGGATTCCTTGACTTGGAGATTTTCGGACTGATTCGGTAAGACTGATTTCATGGACCTACCTCCAAGCGTAGTCCCAATCCCCGAAATCAATTCTCAGTCCGTGGGCTTTGTTTGCGTAGTGAACAGATATGTAAAACCAGATATAAGTGAACGTAAACAAAGTATTGCCATATGAACTTTTCACTTCTTTATTCATATATGTTTTATCAAACACCTAAAATTGTCTAGACATAGGTTACATATTCCTGCCAAAATTGGCTTACATGGTCACCTATTCTAACAATTTGGAATAGAGGAAAGTTGCACCATTGTTGTGAATAAACGAATACGCTCGTTGTTTCCCTATCTCACGAGTCGTGGAGGGCGACAGTTGAGGTATGATTTGGTTGATGAGTCAAGCCTAACATCGAGTAGCATGATTCACTTGGATTCCTCGGGATCATATGAAGAGATGAGGCAAAATATCGTGGGAATCTCATTGGATGAGAAAGGTATTAGATACTTCCCACAAGCCTTTTCCCATGTGAATCATAAAAGCGGGGCATGGAGAATTGCACTTGTGGATCCCAAGCCCACTAGGAAATGATTTTCCAAAACCACATTTGAGAGTGATGGGCTTTCGTAGAAATAGTGGGAGGGGATAATGACTAAAGGACCAAGTCTTAACCTGAACATAATATTGTTATAATCTACTGAATGTTTTTTGTGTTTAATTGTTGATGTCTAAGGATCCACTAACCCTTATACTTCAGACTAATAAGTCTAATGGAATGTATTACTACGCCTGGTTGTGAAATCTTAAGATGGTCTTAGATTTTAAAGAACCAGACTTATATTCTGGATAAGGTTTTTCCTCAGATCTTGCCAGAAGGGTCCTCGCCCAAAGAACGTTTGACGCTCAAGAAAACGCTTGATGACAACTGTAAGGTCCGCAGCATCATACTGTCATCCATGGATAATGAGATCCAGAAGCAGTATGATAGGCTGGAGGATGTTGGCTCATGATGCTTCGATTGCAGCAAGTCTATGCGGTCCCAAAACGGCATGTTAGATATATTGCAAGGAAGGCATTCTTCGGAGCAAAGACGATAGAAGGATTTTCGGTACAAGAGCATGGAGTGATGATGCTATCCCTTGTGGAAAAGCTCAAAGACCTCCAAGCTGATTTCGAAAGAGAGATGTACATCGATGTGGTCATTCAGTCTCTTTCCCCTCACTCGACCCATTTATAGTCAACTACAACATGAATGGGCATGAGAAAGACCTTCATGAGTTGATAAAAATATTGGTTCAGTACGACGCAATGATTAAAAAATTTGCACCGACGGTACTAATGAGGAGGCTTCGACCTCTAAAGCGAAGGCAAGGTTGCCGGACGCAGGAGGAGGAAGAAGGCTCAGATAACATCAACCGCTTCCAGCATTTTGAGTGCTCCTATTACCCCGCTGGGCGGGGGTAAAGGAAAGAGGAAAAAGGTTCGGCAGTCAGAGTTTTCGAATAATTTTTGCATAACTACGAGAAAAGGGACATTTGAACAGGAAGTTTCCTAAAGCCCCTCTCCAATGAAGGTGACATTTGAATTGAGTATCAACATGATCATTGTTCTGTTCTTTGGTATTGGATAACAGTCGTTCATAACCTGTGAATGGTTCGCAGGTGATGATAAGGAATAGAAGCTAAGAAAGATGATCCTAAGGTCTACCAATGGCGAAACTGTTGCTGCAAAGACTAAGGACTAGTTAGGCTAAGTAGTGATCATGTTAAGATTGTATTTGTGGGAATTATGTAACCTAGCATGATCAAAATATGTTCCATTTATTGTTGGACAATTTTGGATACAATAATTTGATCAATAAAATTACTTTTATTTGACAAAGAATGGCGATTCTTGTCTGCTAGGTTTGGTTCATAAACACTTGACACTGTCCCATAATTGGATTATGAGTACTCAAAACAAATAACTAAAAATGGATACAATCAAGATGAACTTAGGAATTTGGCATCCATGGCTAGGTTAGTTTCCTTTAATTAAGGATGAGGGAGTTGGAAGATCCAAAGAGTCTAGCAATAGATGATTTGCATCTTCTAGCTTGCAAATCTTCTATGAGACAGAGAAGACTAAAGAGCCAATTGTTAGACAAAGTGGGCTTGCCGACAGTCTATTGAATTATATCCAAAAATACTTCTATGGATTACTGAATACACTGACCAAAAAAGGGTTCACAAGTCTAAGAACTTTTGGTAGGTTCGGGGAATTAGACTTGGAGTGGTGAACCAAACTGGTTACCTTTCGATTAGATTGAGAGGGTGTGTATTTAGTGGGAGTGCCAATAGCCTATTGGATTGGATCCAAAAAGGATATCTGTAAGGTTACTGAATACACAAGCCTAAAAGAGGATTCACATGTCTAAGAACCTTTGGTAGGTTCGGGGTATTAGACTTGTAGTGGTGAATCAAATTGGTTACCTTTTGATTAGATCGGGAGGACTTGTATTCAGTGGGAGTTCTCGAATATCCGAATGACAATGAAATTCTTAATCAGTGAAATCCTTCTTGAAGCGGTCATGGTTGAATGGTCTCTGATAAGGGAGAAAACGAACTTTATTGGACTTGATTCGCTCGGTATTTCACTGAAGTTACCTTAGCCCATCTAGACATGGACTTGAAAGTTGCCAGGTTCACAAACATGGCACTTTATTAAAGCCATGATCTAGTTACCATATTGGATATGATTTGGAAAGCCTGTATCCAACAAATTTCTTGAGTATGTCGGATGGTCCTGCATACATCAAGGGATTAGTAAGAAGATAGATTAGACTCGGTGTCTGGTTTGTGCGGGTCTAGTGTAAAATAATGCAAACATCAAGTTATATCCCATTGACTATATTCCAATCCTCCTAAGGACGACCAGAATACCTTAGATACCTGATGGGTATAGGTTTCTGGGCCTGAGTGGTCAATTGGAGCATGATCCAAAGGACATATGGAGAAGCAATGTTGGAAATCGAGATTGGATCAACGACTTGGAGTCGCGGGATTTGTCTTGAAATTCAAACTGGGTTTGAGACTTCATGTAATTGGAATATTCGTTTTGACGAACTCATATGATGTATGACTCGGTCAATAACGAGCATCAGGATCAGTGGAAGTGTGGCTGTGTTCTGAGTGTTAAGTGTGTAACGTCTTATTCATTTGGAATGAAATTAAGATGTTAGGAAACACTAGAAACACAACTATTGTTCATGCAATTCTCCATGAAAGGAATTGGATTCCTATTCATAGGGCTAAGCTGTCCAAAACTTAGTCACAATTGACTAATGAGGAAGCTTAGATGTTTTACATCCACTACGTCTTTTCCGTACGGAGCATGGGTATGTTGTTCGGTGCACAGGGCCTGATGTTGTTTATGTATCGTACATAACAACGGATATAGGGTGTGTATCGATGAGCCAATAGATAGCAGTTGAAAGCAGTATTTCAGATTTGAATAAGGATTTGAGAAGTGTTCTCGATGCACGGTTTATGGAGAGTTTATTCTGGAACGCTATATTGATACTAGCTTCTAAAATCATGTGAATGATATGTAGTCTCAATACCTATGTATGTTCGAACTTAATGGTAAATGTGGTAGCTTGAAAAAGGTTCCAAGCAAGATACCGCGACGTTTCACCATGAAAGTCGGAATACGACGACTTTGGAAGTCGTTTCTGAAAAGTGGCTCGAATGAAAATAGCACCCATTGGATGGATGTAGTGCCTAGCACGGTTGAGCCAATAGTTGACTTGGAGGTTGACAATTAGGCTATGGCTAAGCCTTTTGGGCCCGAAATCTCATCACAAGATCCATGGAAAATTCTTAGACAGCCACCATCTACAAGGTAGCGATGGTAGGAACAAGCGAGATACGGTTGGACCGTATTACCTCGGCAGAAAAATAGAGTGGACCCACGAGACTGAGCCATTATCGTAGATTACTAATTATCATAAGGTTTTGAGTGACATGGATAATTGGATTTGAGGTCAAGTGGGAGATTGTTAGAATAGGTGACCAAAAAGCCAATTGGATTAACAGTTTTGGAAACTATTCGTCAATCTTTATTACAACACTATTATCCTGATGAATAGAGTAAGTATTCATCACTGGCACTATGTTTGTTGTGCTTACTACTAAGTTGAACGGCGTTTCAACATCACAACAAATGCCCAAAGACCAATTGGATAACCCATGTAGTTGGGTTGTGCATTAGATGGCGGCTATGAAACCAACTTCTAAGGATTGGTCTCAAACGTTCTAAATCGAGGACCTCGAGACTGGGCATCGAGTGTCCTATTGAGACTTGCACTAAGTATTGCATTCACTGGGTGAGTGCCGAGTTTCATCGGCGAGAGACGAAGGTCGTCTATGCAATTCTAATAGGTTAGTTGAGAACGTGGTCGACTGACTGAACTGACTCGCGAGAATCGTCATATGGAAGCCTTGGAGGTTTAGTTGGTATGACCGGAATTCCTGGTTCAGATAGTACGGGATTAGTCCTCAAACTTGAGGAATCATGGCAATCACGTGCATACAAAGATTGTATCTTGGATCTCGCGAGAGGTGATCATTCTATAAGATAGTCAATATAAATCTTGTCCAGTAAGTGCAGTTGGAGTATGTAGCGAGGACGGTGGATTCCAAGATGGGATCTGTCCCCCGTCAGTATATAACAGTGATGTTTCCTATGCGCCCTGAGATGGTTTATACTCTGAAGGTCTATTGCCATAGCAATTGGTTGAGTAGGAAAGGGTTTCCCACGTTGATCGATAGAGTAAATGCATCTCTAGTATTAAGCATAGACGCCTAGTCAAGGATGGGAACCAATACCCAATTCCATACCCTAGACTAAGGTCGAGAGACGGTCGACAAAAGGACCGTACCCATACAAAATCGGCGCCTACATGTTCACGCCAATATTCACCTAGTCTCCAGTACCATTGACCGTTGCTATACGGCCACCATGGTGACGGGCTCCTGTGGGACACAAGCCCAAGTCTAGCTGAGGTGAACTTAAAAAGTCACACACAAATCACTGAGGAGGTGAAGGAATTAACTTGGAGTCAATTTCAGAGGATGATAAGTAATAGGATTACTTATAGGATTGTCCATTGGATGGATGGGCCGATATTGTATCGGGCCCTCATTTGATCGGTAAATGGGATTTATCGATTAAGTAGAGAATCGAAGCTTGGATCTTTTAAATTGATTAAAAAATTAATAGGAATTATTTTAATTGGATCATGAATTAAATAGGATTTAATTCTTAGGTTTATTGTAATTGGATCATAATAAAATCCAGTCCATTAAATCTTGGCCCAAGAGAGGTGTTAATTCCACTTCTGTAATTAGAAAAAGTTGGACTTCTTCTAAAAGGGCATGGCCGAAAATTACTTCTTTTGGAAGTACTAAAATCGGCTATGAAGGCCTTTGATTACAAGTTGACTTGTCTCTTTTTGAAAGAGACAAATCAATTCAAATCAAGCCTCTTTCACTTGGTATGATTAAATCATACATTGTGAAACTTGATTGATGATTAATAGGGATTGATTGGAATGTATCTAGACTTCCTTGGATGAACCTAGAAACATTCTGATAACCACATTAATAAAGTATATATATATGTGTATATACTATCATCAAAACAACAGTTTTATTATTCATCATTTTCTAAAAAAAAGAAGAACACTCTCTACACACTCCCTCAAGTCATTTTTGGCCCCTCTCCCTATACTCTCTATATCCTCTTTGTTGCTTCATTGATCTAGGATCAATTGAAGAACAAGGTAAGATCAAGAAGGAACACTAATTTGATAGTGTAATCCCGTCTTCGATTTCATCCTCTAGATCCATTTTTCTCTAGCAAGAAAAATGAGATCTCTCCCGGTGTGGTGTGGACTACGTAAGAGGGTCTCTACATTGAGGCCTTGCATGGATGAAAGTCGGGACGAGATCAACGCGTGTTGCCGATCGGAGTAGAGAATTGAAAAAGGTATTTTACATTTATGTTCTTGTTTTTCCTCTTTTATTCCATAGCATGAACGCTTAATTGTTATATATACATGTTTGTATTACGCATTTATACACCGATAGCCCGGGAACCTTCAAGGGCACACCCCTTGAATGCGATTTAAATTCTTTTATTCCGCATATTTTTATCTCCACCGCGCTTCCGCCGCGTTCCCGAGCCGATCCGCTTTCCTTCAGTCCAAGTGTGCCACGACTCGTGAGGTCACACTTGGGTAGCGGTAGCTTCCTCACCACATTGTTGTTGCTGGAAGGCTTAGACGGATCAAAATCATTTTAATCCAAGTCCATCATGGGCCTAATATTTTGTTTGGTCCAACCAAATGAGAGTTTGTTTTGATAATGACCGAGACCTCATCATGTTAAGTCTTTGCATGCATAAATATTCAATACTTATAAAGTGATAATAAATATGCCGCATGCAATAAACATAGCATAACCCCTGTTTGGATGATCACAAGCTCAACCTATACGACCCATTGAGTCCACAGTGAGTCTATGGTTTGTTTAGGGTGGTCCTACACTACTACAAAGAATTAACCTATTATCATTCCAATGGGCCTCGGTGCTCTTCTTTTCGCTTTGATGTTTCACCTTAGGCCTCCGTCCAACGTGGGCCTCCAACTCCAAGGGATTGTTTTATTACAAATGAAAAGTAAAACCTCACCAAGATCCTAACTACTCTCATTACATAGAAAGTATAATACATGGAAAGAGGAAAACATGCCTTAACATCATGAGGTGAAATAACAGGATATAATAGTCTCAAAATAAGAGGCACGCAGGCCTAACAGTAATGTAAAGTCCATTCATTCATACACAAGGTCTAGGGCTTTTGTGATCAACCCATGTTATCCAATTAACATATAACACATAATTGTACCAAATAGTCATGCTTAGAACGGATATCCAAAATATCTAAGTGATGTCCTATATCACATGCCATAGACACATAAATAATGTACAAGTTCAAATTTTAAATTCAATGGGCATCTCATACACAATGCATCCAATGCATGTAGAAACCCAAATTAATTAAGCAATTTTTATTATAGGAAAAATCCAATTAACCCAAAATTGAATATGCAAAATTAATCAATTTTCAAATAATATGCAGAAAATACCAGACAATCAAATTTTCAGGAAACATCAAAAAAGGGCATAGACCGGTCCAGCCGTCGTGCCCCAGTGCCGGCTGCACGTAGGCCCGCATGTGTGCGCGTCCCCACGCTGGCCTCGGCTAGCAACCTGTGCTGGCCTCGACCAGCAGCCCGCGTGCCTGCGCACAGCGCAGTCTGCGCGGCCGCCCCTACCAGCAGGCACGCTGCCTAGGCTGCGCGCGGGCAGATCCTGCGCACCCACCAGCGAGTAGCCGCATAGCAAAAAATTATTTTTCCGTTTTCATTTCACCTTACAAAAGGACTAAAAATAAACATATAATTTTAAGATCCAATCTAAGAAATTACATACTTGATGCCCATCAAATTCAAACATTCAAACAAGTACATTATTGTATGTGTCTATGCAAGTAAACATGCTCAATAAAGTCATAAATACAAATTGTACATCCGAAGCAAATAGATCTATGGCTCCTTACATCGAAATGGGCTCTGATACCACTTGAAGGGACAAGCAGATCCACCCGGGAGCGCGAGTGGAAGTGAGAAAGCGAGAAATGTGCGATATTAAAACATATCATCATAATAATGTTTCCAAGGGGTGTACCCTGAAAACGTGGATCGCCTGTGAGACACATGGCGGAAGTGTGGAAAAGATGAAAACAAAAGCGTAAAAACGAAATATAAACTGATTAAATCTGGATCAAGGGGGGTATCCTTGATTCCTCCCGGGTGTTCGGTGTGTCTCATGAATGAAAAACAATAAATCATGGAAGGCCATAGAATTTGAGAACAAGAAGATACAAGAAACACGTCAAAGAGAACTTTACCCTTGTAGTCTTTCTTGATCGGCGACACGCTTTGTTCCAAATCTCCAACGCCTTAAGCTCTTCGTAGAGCACCTCCAAAGAACGTCCACACAATTCACCGAATTTCAAAGCTCGCTCGTGCTAGCAAGAAAACAATATGAAGGGAGACATCAACCGAACGTTATAAATTAACATGATCGATGTCCCGTTATTCTTCCTTGATCGAATAATGGAAAACAAGAATAAATTTCGAGCAACAGCCGCCCGAGGAGCACGCCTGCACGCAGCGAGGGCCCATGCGCACGCAAGCATGCGTCTTGCGCAGGCAGCGCGTGCGCGCAGGCAGGGGCACTTGCGCGCGTATGCACGCCTGGCCGGCAGTGCTGGGACGTGTTTTGAGGCTTCGTCATTTTTCGTGTGTTTTTCCTAAAATCTGATATTTTCTGAATATTTTTGGGCATTTTTCTAAACTAATTGACTTGGGACATTTAATTTTGGTTGAGATTAGGTATTTCCTAGAATTTAATGTTGCCTTGTTAATTATGGAAAATGGGTTTTTCCAACAAAAATTATTTTGCATAAGTTGCACTATTATCCAACAATTTTATGTGTAAATCTCGCATATAATTTCTGCATTTATTTTATGGTATGGGATATCATAAATGTTTGAATAATATGTTTTACATGGGATGTGTATTTATGTAACGTGTGTTAATTGGATTAACAGTGGATGCACAAAAGCCCTTAGACCGAATGTGTGATTTTAATTTATATGATAGGTTGGGGTGGCGTGCCTCTTTGCATCTTTTTACTTTTTATTTTTGCCTTGCAATAATAAGATTTTCTTTCTCCCTCCCAATGTACTCCCCCCAACTGCTGATTGTGGTTTCTTATTTTTATGATGTAATAAGAGTAGATTAGGAATGAGGTTTTATTTTTGTAAATAAATGTAAGGAAGAAAGCCCAAGGCGACAGAGGCCAAGGAGGTGGTCATCGGTTGGCCCATGGAGGATCCATGGAGAAAAGGCCCGGTGAGGACCATGATGGAGAGCCCAAGAAGATGAAGAGGATTTACAAGGCCCATTGTGTGTAATGGATTATATAATCTTATAATAGCATAGGTCTACCCTTAGATTGACCATATATCCACTGCAGGCTCAGTGGGTCGCATAGGTTTGGGCTTGTGATCATCCAACATGGGCGTGCTAAGCTTTATTTTGCATGCAATGGGTTTTTATAATGCTTTGAGTACTCTATATGCTTCATGTATGTTTACATTTAAGCTAAGAATATTCCTACATTTATGCATGCAAAACACTAATATGTGATGAGGTCTCGGTGGAAACCTAATGAAAGAACTCTTACTTGGTTGGACCAAGTTTAAAATATTAGACCCCTAAAATGGATTTGAGCAAGCACAGTTCGCCTATGCCTTCCATCCATGATAAAAGTGAGGAAGTTGACTTCACCCCTAACGTGATCTCATGAGTCGCGGCACGTTTTAGACTGAAATTAAGTTGCTCTATTATTGTGAACAAAGTGAATACACTCCTGTTTTGATTCAGAGAGTGGGGGGCGACAGTGAGTGCTATGATTCAATTGATGGGTTGGGTCTAACTCGAGTAACGTGATTCATTTGGAGTCCTTGAGATCACGTGAAGAGGCGAGGCAAAAATATCTTAGGGATCTCATGGGACGATAATTACATAGGTTGCCTCCCATAAGATTATTTTCCATGCGAATCATAAAAGTGGGGTATGGAGAATTTCGCTTGTGGACCCCAAACCCACTAGGAATTCGTTTCCCAAAACCCCATATGAGAGTGATGGGCTTTCGTAAAAATAGTGGAAGAGGTTAAGGACTAAAGACCAAGTCGTAACTTAGATTTAATATTACTTCAATCTGCTCATTTATTTTCTATTTATATGCAGATGTCTAAGAATCCACTAACGCCAATACTTCAGGCAAATAAGTTGAATGAAACCAACTACGTTCACTAGCTGCGAAATCTTAAGATAATCTTAAATTTCTAGAACCTTACCTATATTCTGGATAAGAATATTCCTCAGGCCTTGTCGGAGGGGTCGACAACTGAAGAATGCTTGGCGTTCGAGAAGTTGAAAGACGACTAGCGGCAAGTCCGCAGCATCGTACTAGCCTCGATGACAAACGAGATTCAAAAGCAGTACGATAGGCATGACGATGCTGGCCTAACTATGCTTCGTTTGCATGATGTCTATACAGTCCCGGACCGACATCTAAGATATCATGCAACAAAGGCATTTTTTGGAGCTAAGATGATGGAAGGGTCGTCTATACAAGAACATGGAGTGATGATGCTATCCCACATGGAGAAGCTCGAAGACCTCCATGTCCATCTTGGAAAAGAGACGCACATTGACGTGATCCTTCAGTATCTTTCTCCATCCTACGAACCATTTATTATCAACTTCAACATGAATAAGCTTGGAAACAATCTTTGTGAATTGATAAATATGTTGGTCCAGTACGAGGCAACGATTGAAAAATCTGCATCGTCAGTACGAGTAGGAGAGGCTTCAACCTCTAAAGCGAACGGCAAAGGTGCTAGACGCCAAAAGATGAAGAAGGCTGAGGGGACATCAGCTGCTGCTAGCAATTCGAGTGTTGTTCTGATTACACCGTAGGACGAAGGTAGAGGAAAGAGGGAGAGGGTTTAGAAATCGAGCTCAAAAATTCCTAAGAACGTTGCATTCACTGCCATAAAGAGGGCCATTGGAAGAGAGAGTGTCCTAAACTTCTCTCCAATGAAGGTAAAATTTGAAATTGAGTATTAACATGATCTCTTTACCCTTTGGTATTAGATACCAATCTAATCTGCGAATATTTTGCAGGTGGTGGCAAGGAGTATAAGGCCAAGACAGTTCTAGCATTCAGCGATGGCATGGCTGTTGTTGTGTAGTCTAGAGACTAGTTAGGCTTGAAACTGTGATCATGTTAGAATTGTTCATCGTAGGAATTATATAACCTACAATGATCAAAAGTATGTTTCTTTTGTTGGACAGAAGTTTCGTCATATGTTTTTTTATCAATAAAGTTGTTTTATTTGACATTGAATGGTGATTCATGTATGCTAGTGGTTATACATAAGTTCCCAAAACTGTCCCATAAAAAGTTTATGAATGCTCAAAATCAAATGATAAGAATGGATTAATCAAGATCAGCTTACAGATTTGGCATCCGTAAAAAGCTAGGACGGTTTCCTCTTGTTAAGGATAAGCAAGTTAGAAAATTCGAGGAATCTAGCAATAGACAATTCGAATTGACTAAGCTTACGAGTCTTTCCTAAAGAAGGGAAAGACTGAAAGCTCTTTGTTGGACAAAGTAGGCTTGCCAAATAGTCTATTGGATGGGATCCAGAGAGACAACTATAGGTTACTGAATACACAAGACCGTAAGGAGATTCACAAGTCTAAAGGTCCCATTTGAGGTTTGAAATTAGACTTCAGGTGTGAAAGAATGCGTGGATCGTCCCGGGAAAATTGCGCGAATGCGGAAGCGCGGTATAAAATAAAATAGCGGAATTTAAAACATGCTTTTAAAATAAAGAACACATTTCAAGGGGTGTGCCCTTGAAATTTCTCGGGTGTTTGGTGTATCTCATGAATTAACAATATACAAAAATCATGGAGGCCATAGGGTTGAAAAATAAAAGAGGCGAAAACATAAATCGAGACCTACCCGTTGTCGTTTTCGTCTTCAACGGCTACACGCGTTGTTCCCCGTTTTGCACCAAGATCTCGTTCTTGAGACTCTCCAAATCGTGATACACGATCCACCCACGTATCTTGCACGTCGTGCTAGCAACGAACAAGTATGTAATTTATTGGAGTGGATGAATCAACAACACGTTATGAATTAACGGTATTGATTCATCAATACTAATGTTCCAAGAACAAGAGAACAAGAAAAGATGTTTTCTTGGAGAGAGAGGGGGCAGACGAGAGGGGGAGAAATGAGAGAGGGAGTGTGTTGTGTGTGTGTTGGAATTTCATCATCCTTCAAAAGGTGCAAGGCTAGGGGTTTATATAGAGGAGGAGTTTAATCCTCTTTAAACTCCAAACTTTTTAGAAGCTTAATTTGACTAGGATTTTGACCTAGTCAAAGTCCTAGTCAAAGTAGAATTTGACCTTGTCAAATTCAATCCTAGCCTTTCATCTCTCCCATTAAATTTCAACCATTAATTTAATTTAATGGAATATTTAAATCCTTTTAAATATTCCAAAAGGCCAAATAAATATAATAAATAAATATTAATATTTACTCTAGGCCTATTAAATTAATTCCCTTAATAAATCTAATTTATTAATTTAATTCCCTTTATCAAATAGAAGGAATTAATTCTCCAAGAAAATATAGGACCCGATTAAATCCAATTTAATCATTCCTTTACTCCAATATTTAATTCCAAATTAAATACTAAGTGTGTGTGTGGATAGTGTGTGACTCTTTAGGTTCACCTTTCAGCTAGACTTGGTCGGATTCCTAGAATCCGTCCGTTACCATGGGTGGCCATCTATCAACGGTCCATGGCACTAGAGATTAGGTGAAATATTCGGGGATGAACATTTAGGCTCTAACAGTACACTTGTCATTCTGTCTTCGGTCTCATCACTTAGGGTCTAGGGCACGAAAAATGCAGGTACCCATTTTGGACCTAAGTGTCGGTCTGTCCTTACTAAACGCCGCAAGGGAAAACCTTCCCTTCTGTTCAGTTACTGTGGCCACAGATTTTAGGGACAAGACACAGAGCATACATGAGACTCAACTGTCAATGCCTTTTGACAGGAGATAGATCCTTTCTTGGAAACTACTGTCACGCTGTACACCAGAGCTGCACTAGACATGGCTTATGACTACTCAAGAGTATTTTGGCAATCTCTCACCATATCTAAGATACAGACCTGATGTACAGGTAAACTCAGTAGTTCCTAGTCAAAGGACTTGACCTGTACCGTTGGAACCGGGAATACACGTCGTACCTTGCTGACCATACTCAAGGTCCTCCGTATGACGGTTCCCGCGAGCCACCTCAGTTAGCTGCTTCCTATCATGCTAACCCACTAACACTGCTTAGACGACCTTCGTCACCCGTCGATGAAATACGACAGCAGATGGTTAGTGCAAGTCTCAAGGGGAATCTCGGTACCCATTTTCGCGATTCCTTGACTTGGAGATTTCCGGACTGATTCGGTAAGACTTATTTCATGGACCTACCTCCAAGCGTAGTCCCAGTCCCCGAAATCGATTCTCAGTCCGTGGGCTTTGTTTGCGTAGTGAACAGATATGTAATAGCATATATAAGTGAACGTAAACAATGTGTTGCCATATGAATTTTCACTTTTTTATTCATAAATGATTTATCAAACACCTGAAATTGTCTAGACAAAGGTTACATATTCCCACCAAAATTGGCTTACATGGTCACCTATTCTAACAAGGTGGTGAACTAAAATGGCTGCAAAATTAAACCTATTTCGATTGGATCAAAAAGGTCGTGTATTTAGTGAGAGTTCTTGAGCATCCAGTTGAGAATGGGAGTCCATGCTTCCTGAAAAGACCAAGCTAGGACAATCTCTAATAAAGGGAGCGATCAAGCCTCGTTAGACGGAGGTCGATCAAAGTTTCAACCAGATTACCTTAGCCCCGACTAGACATGGACTCGAAAAATAGCCAACATAAGGAACGTGGCGGGTTTGACTTGTACAAGTTTACGATAGAACAATGCAAACGTTATTTGTAGTCGTCTTTCTTACTTCACTGATCATATTCCAGTCTTCTTAAGAACAACCCGAATGTCGTAGAGGTACGAGTGATTTGGTAAGATCAATCAAATTGAATGGTGATCCAAACGACGTGCGAAGATGATGTTAGACATCATAGTCGGATTTGTGGGGAGGAGCCGAGTCTATTAAGAAAACTCAAACAAGGTTTGAAGCTCCGCATAACTGGAATAATCAATTTAACGAGATAACACGATATATGGCTCGGTCAGTAATGACATGAATAATCAGTGGGAGTGAGAGTTGTGTTCCGAGTATTGAGTGTGTAATGACTTGTTCATCGTGGATGGATTGAAGACATTAGAAAACACTAAAACACAGGAATTACTCACAAAATTCTCCATAATATTTGGGTTCCCACATATATATCGAGAATTGAGTTGTTCAAAACTCAATCATGGTAGACTAATGAGAAAGCTCATATATATATTAAGGGTTAAGCTATTCAAGACTCCGTCGTGGTAGACTGATGAGAAAGCTTAGATGTTATGATTAAAGCGTTAAGCTATTCAACACTCAGTTGTGGAAGACTGATAAGAAAGCTTGGATGTTCAAACATCCCTAGTGAAACACGGAACATGTTGGTCAGTGCACGATTCCCAATGTTGAGTATGCTTTGGGCATGGCACAACGAAAATCGGGAATGTACTTAAGGGCAGAAGAAAACAGTCAAGAACAATCCATAATACCTGAATGAGGACTAAAGATGTGTTGTTGATGCACCAGTTCGGAAAGTTATTTCTGGAAGGCTAAAACAATACTAGTTTCCAGAACATTGTAAAAACGACCAGTCCCAAAAGCATGCACGGTCGGCCTTAATGATGGTTGTGGTAACTTGAAAGGGATTTCAAGCAGGATACCATAAGGGTTTCATCATGAAAGTCGATTGCACTGGATAGTGGTCATTGATGAAAACCACATCCATGGCATAGACGTGGTGCCTAGCACGGCCGAGCCAGTGGTCGCCTAGGTGGGGACAACCAGGTCATGGAAAAATTTATGGCCCGAGATCTCATCACTGAATCCACGAAAAATTCTTAGACAACCACCATTGCCGGCAGCGATGGTAGGAAGAGGTAACATGGTTGGACCGTATTACTTCGGCAGAAAATATAGCAGACTCACGAGACCTCAGTCGGTATCGTAGATTACTCATATTTAGAAGGTTCTGAGAAAAGTGGGTAACGTGAAGCGCGCGCAGGTGCGCATCTTGTGAGTCACAACCTACACAAATTCTAGCAAGGTTGACCTAGTCCAACCTCTTGTAGGATGAATCTCGGCTCTCCATCTCAATTCTCCAAGATAAAAATCTCTTCCATCCATCTTCTTGGGATTTATGGACTGGGTTTATTTAGATCCAATTTAAATAAGCCCAAAGGTCTAATAGGCTCCATATTAAATTCAATTTAATATTTACGCCCAATAATAAAATTCATCCTTTAATCCAATCAAAAGGGAAGCCCATTCTCTTTAACTCATAAATCCAATTTATAAATTAAGCCCATCAAATTAATCTGAGCGAAAATGAGGGACGCGAACTTTAATGATATTTAAAACACATAAACCAAGTATATCATATAGGGCACATAAACAATCATAAAGAGAATCATATATATACATATATATATATATATATAAATGGGGGTTACCTTTGTAGTTATCTTTCGTGCACCCCTACTATCGTTGTTCCCTCTCAAAGGATGGCAAACGTTTACCAAGATTCAAACGTATGAATCCTCTAATGTAGTCCACACCACACCGGGAGAAGTCAAGTTTTTCACGCTAGAGAAAAATGGACCTAAGAAGATGAGATCAAGAAAAGGATTACACTATCGAATTAATGTATCCTTCTTAATTTAACTTTGTTCTTCAATTGATCCTAGACCAATGAAGCAACAAAGTTAGAGAGAGAGAGCAAGAGGCGGCTGAGAGGGGAGAGAGAGAGAGAGAGAGAGAGAGAGAGAGATGAGAGTTCTCTTATTTTCCCTAAAAAAAGATGAATAATGATAAATCCTCTTGTTGATGATTGTATATATTCATATATATACATCATTAGTGTGATTATTGGAATGAGTATAGGTTCATCCAAGGATGTATAGATTCATTCCAATCAATCCCCATTAATCTTCAATTAAGCCTACCACTTTACAAAGTATGATTAAATCATCTAATGGACTATCCCATAAATAATCTAATTATTTATCATCTTCAGAATTGACTCCAAGTCAATTCCTTCACCCCCTCGGTGATTTGTGTGTGACCCTTTAGGTTCACCCTCAGCTAGACTACGCATGCCTCATTGCATCGATGCAGGAAACCATTCCCTGCTCGATCAACCACTGTGGCCACAGCTTTAAGCAGCATGAACGTGTCTCCAAGTGCATAGAAGATACCTCGGTCACATACTGACAGGGGAGGGATCCTCTTCTTGAAACGCACCATCTTCACTATACATTCTGACCACACTGGACAAGGCTTTTAATGAACATGTTCGTGAAATGATCACCTCTCATCAGATCCAAGATACAGCCATTGTGTGCACGTGCTATGGTTCCTCAAGTCTGAGGACTACTCCCATACTATCGGGACTCCAATCCTACCGACCAAGCCTCCAAGGCTTTCATATGACGATCCCCACAAGTCATCTCAGTCGGCTCGACCCCAATCGACCAACCTACTAAGATCGTACAGGCTTTCGACGTTTGTCGCCGATGAAACACGACATTCATTCAATGAATGTGAATCTTAGTCCAAGTATCCATAGGACTCTTGATGCCCAGTCTGATGTCCTCGAACTGGAACGTTTCAACCCTAACCTCATCAGTTGGTTTCATAGCCGTCATCCAATGCACGGCCCAACTGCATGGGTTGTCTAATTGGTTTTTGGGCATCTGTTGTGACGTTAAAGCATCATTTTACATATTCGTTAAGCAAAACAGACATATGTGCCAATGACGAACACTTACCATGTTCATCAATACAAAGTTACTTTTAATAAGGATTGATGAATAGTTCCCAAAACCGTTAATTCAATTGACTTTCTGGTCACCGATTCCAACACTTAAGACATGATGCCAAGTCTCTGGTAAGGAGATGTCGCAAATGCCAGAAGCATGCCTCTCTCATACACCAATCGGCCAAACCCCTCACTACGTTGCTAGCCCCGTGTCCATTCGCCTAGTGGGAGATGGACCTAGTAGGGCCATTCCCTTTCGCTCTCGGGTAACAAAAGTTTCTATTAGTGGTGACCAATTATTTCACTAAATAGGTGGAGGCAGAGCCTCTGGTTCGCGTCAGTAAAGGAGAGGTTATGAAGTTTATCTAGAAAAACATAATCTTTTATTTCGAGATCTCTGACAATGGGAGACAGTTCCAGGGGTAAAAAATCAAAAATTGGTGCCAAGGACTACATATCAGACAAAGGTTTATCTCCATGGCACTCCCCCAAGCCAACGGAAAGGTTGAGGTCACTAATAGAACCCTCGTCCAAGAAATTAAGAAAATACTGGGCAACGCAGGAGGTAATTGGGTGGAGGAATTGTCCAGCGTTCTATGGGCATATCGAATCACCCGAAGAAATCCCACGAGGGAAAGCCCTTTCTCCCTGGTATATAGAACAGATGTCGTGATCCTGACAGAAGTAGGCATGCCCTCTCATAGAGTCATGTGCTATTCTTAATAGGATAATAACAACTTTCTCAAAGAACACCTCGACCTCATTTAGGAGTTACGAGAAAAAGCTTTCATTCGGATGCAAAGGTACAAAAGTCTAATGATCAAGGTGCACAACCGTCTGGTCAAACCCCGAGATTTCCAAGTGGGCGACCTAGTGCTCCACAAGATAGAAGCATCCAAACCAGTGGGGAATTTAGACCCCACATGGGAATAACCATATAAAGTTAAAGGCGTCTTAGGCCGTACAGCGTATGAATTAGAAGATGGAGAAGGGTACCCCCTTATGCGATCCTGGAATGTGCACAACATTCGAAGGTTCTTCCCTTAATAAACTTTGTCAGGATAGAGCCCTCTCAAAGACAAGTTGGTATACAGCAGGACATTGCTACGCTAAGAATGAGGGCTGAGGTTTCCTCCTTCTCAAAGTGGGGAGGGGGGAACTGAACGGTGTGCCTGAATCCGACAAGCCCAGGACGAAAGAAGAAGGCCTAGTCCGAGGTGGAGTGCAAATCTAATAGTTAGGCCCACACCTTCTCTAGTAAGACCAAGAGAGACCCAACTCATTAACCTCCAATTTCAGCCATATTAAGGGTCCACCAAAGCCACGACAGCAATCTAATAAGCGGGAGCGTCCCAATCACCATCCCACGTGAGTGGATACACAGATTCCCAAAGGACTTCAAGCTTGAAGTTGTTCATCCTTATCCTAGAGCTCCCACCCCCTATTTTCGGGGAATCGAATATCTAAGGATCATGACACCCCCCTTTCACCCGTCTCCAAAGATCCCTCAAGAGTCTGGACACTTCATGCCTTAAGGACTCCTTTGGCCCGTCTCCTATAAATACAGGTTTTTAATCTTGAAATGGATAACGCATTCTTGAACTTTCAATACACATTTGTCTTATGATCCAACTGCTTCAGGCATTCTTTCGATCCCCTCGCACACTTTCATTTATTTTTTCCAAATTTTTTTGCTGACTTGAGCATTAGATTGCTAATATATTGTTTGAAGGTCTCCTTCCCTAATCGGCAGAAATACGATCCATTCCACCCAAGCCCAAAAGTTGTACCCAAGAACGAGTCATTTTAGCCTGATCATCTGGAATCTGTATACTAGGTGCGCCAATAATACTTGGCGCCTAAAGTATTCAAAGTCTCACTATGTGCATTGTATATGCATCATGACCAGATAGGTATTAGTTAATCTTAGATTACTTCCATAGATATGCTATTGATCACTTTGTTGCATCACGAAATGTGCATCAAGGATCACTTTGATATCTCCACACCATCTTAATTGTTGAGCACAGGACACATTGTGCACATATATTGTGCATCAAATATTTTAAAGTGTACATTCAATTAATACTAGTTTGCATTGCTTCTATTATTTCAATGTAAGACATCTCATTTAACTAAAACACTGCAATTATGGAGTATCAATTAGGATACTGTAATAGTATATAACTTTAGTATCCGAACACTAAGTATACATCATATTTTCTCATATGTCCCTGTGAAAGACACCCAATCTACTTGGCGATATCTCCATTTCACCTCAAGCTATCAAACTTATTCGCCCACATGGCAGTGAGAGCTAAATTCTCTCACTAGATTGACATATATGGTGATTATCTTGATCATCGTTAAGTCTATCAAATGACAGCTCGATGAAATCGATATCATCACTACGTGGACAATAATTCAAGTTATAAATTGAGCTTTCAAGCATCAAACTTTCGCTTGCCCCACTGCTTGAATTAACTTAAATATCCACATTGATCCTCACGTCCAATTCTCAATTAGATATGTCAACTATCATCAGCTAGGCACACCAGATGGAAGTGGCGATAACGTCTGGCGAATTTAGACAAATCTCACTATCATGGAAAATGTCTCAAAACTACACCCCTCAAGTAGGCGTAAATATGTCGCTGTTAGTTGACCTTTATACTCATAATAAAACACCTACTTTGCTCTTGACCTCTAGAAACCACATGTTTCCAATGATCCTGCAAGTAGATAGAAGATCAACTTTCTTCCTTAGCTTTGTTCTTAATCATTAGGCTTATCAATTCCCTTTAAGCACTTGTCCACTAGAAGTATTAAGTTAAGTCAATTTTCAAACTTAACTCATCAATATCCACCAAATAATTGTAGAGGATACCCACTCGATCTCATATAGACAAGGGGGGACATTTTTAATGTTCAATCCTTTGTGGAATTTGAGAATCCTTAGTCAGACACTCCCACTGACTTTGAGTCGCTTTAATTATCTCTTGCAACTGAAGATGAATGAAATATCATCATTGCTAAGACATAGATGCCTCTTTTAAGAATCTTCACACTCATAGTTAAGATTCTATTGACCTCACAAATCTCAAAAGGTTCCTTTTAAGGAATCTATATTGCGCGACTAATTTCTTATGAACCTTTGTTTGTATCTTGTCAATTCAGTAGGTACATGCCATATGCTTGCTACCATATCAATAAGAGTTGGAGAACTTCGTAGAGAAACTTTACCATATCATAGGTTGCATTAAAAAAAAAAAAAAAAAATCATCTACCCAAGTGAAATGCAAAATGGTCTTGCGCCAAATAATTCTAGACTTTGCCAGGAATTTTTTATTTTTTTTCTCTTTGCATGCCCATATAGCTACTAAGAGATTAGAATCATAATTCGTTTTGCAGTTCTATATTCCTCAATCTTTGTCTAGCATAATCAGACATGATACTTTCGCTTCCATCAGTACATGAAACTATTATATTCACATCCTTTAATTCTCCACTCTTGTCAAAAATCGCTAAAAATAGCGCTTTTTAACTAGTGAGATGGGATTGCATTGACCTATAGCGTGAGAAACACTATTGCATCATTTCATGTCTCATACTCATAAGTCCTTTCATGCCTCATACTCATAAGTCCGCATTCATTTAGTGGACAAGCTTTAGACATTTGATAACCCTCCTTATTTTTTAGCAAACTCTTTTCCCTAGAAAGAATTCTCAATGAGGGTAACCTTTGGCGAGTGAACCATATGGCCTCTTCTAGCTAACATAATCTACCTCAAAGAGGTTGATTTTAGCAAGTGAACCAGGTGTTTTTTCTAGCTCATGGTCAATCTCAAGCGAAAATAACCTTTTAGCGAGTGAACCACGTGGCCTCCTCTGGCTAACATAATCTTCCTCGGGAGGTTGACTTTAGTGAGTTAACTAGGTGGTTTGTTCTAGCTAACATGACTATTCTCAAAACCTTGTATGCCATCACATACGAAATGAAGGAAGAAACATAAATGCATGTAATTCAAAAAAAGATGCATTAAGGATGGATAAGCCATATAACAAATATCTTAAGAGTACAATTAGCTCAATTAGACTATATTGGGTAATCTGTGTCTTTTGCACAACTCTTTAGAGTAGCTCCATTTCTTTTTAAATAACTCTTAAAGAGTAAAGTTCATTTCGATTAATGAGCGTAGGGTGGCACTTCCAAAATGCCTCCTCTTGTGTGTTTTGTCATAACATTCTATATTAGCGCACAACACCAATAATAGTCAGTTTGCCTAATTTCCAATTATGTGCTACATCTTACTACATCTACCATCCATCTAAGGAGACAATTAGAGACTCTAGCAAAATTAATAAGAGAGCATTTTACTTAGCCAAACTTCCTCTCAGTTTAATTACGAGCTAAGCGACCAATTTTTCTTATAGCACTTTGACATTTGTTGGTGTCACTTGCCTATAAGAGATGATTATCACCTCGTGGATCTAATTTTTTTACTCTCGCATTTATCATGCTACTCTTTGTTTGATCCAATAACACTTTACCTGGTTTAATATGATCAACAAGTGCATCAATTTTGTGTTCAACCCTAAAAATCAGCCTCAAGTTTGGCGATTTCTTTAGTGGAACACACACAAATATCCATCAATCAACTCAATTAGCAACTTAAGGATAAGTAAGTTTATATTCAACAATAGAGCTTAACAATTCTCCAATCATATTTTTTAGATGGCAGCTTAACTAATAAAAGCGCAAATGTGTCATTGATCCACCATTGATTGTCAACGTCTAAGTCACAGCAATGTTAGGCAATTACCCATATTTCATATTTAATTGACTTAAATGAAATGATGAGTCAATCTAAGATCTCTAGATTTGCTCAAAAACTATAGTACTGATCTATTGTTTATTCTAGATCTAAGTAAATTATATATTATTTTTTTTGTACCCAGCGAAATAAAAAATTTCAAAACTCAACTAATAATCATCTCTCACAAGTAAAGATCATATAAACTATTTACTGATCATGAACAAAATAACTCTATGTCATTTAAATGCCATATGCATGCCGTGAGCAATAAGAATAAAACAAACTAAAATTAGCCCCACATGGGCTACACTAACATTTGGTACGTCATGTTGAGAAAATTTGACCCTGTGGTGGTAAATAGCGTAACATATCCCTAATAAAAGTAAAACATGGCCTCCCCAAAAAATCGGCCTAAACTACATTTTCCAAAAAAATAATATAATTACATTGTTATAAGGTCTACAATATTATTCTAAAATAATTACATTCATGGCCTACTACATCAATCTAAAAAATTGGGGTATAAATTATCTCCACAAATAATAAAATATTCGCATAATACATGAGCACCCAAATATTGATGTCCATTTATTCATAAAACAAAATCATATTGCACATATCTAACAAAAATTGCAATAAACATATACTATTATGCAATTAGCAAGGCATGCATAAATATAATGAGAGCATTTATTAGCATATTTGAATCACAAAAAATCATGCTAGCATAAATGGCAATCACAAAAAATTATTCCATAAATTGCAATCACAAAAATATTGCAATAACACTTATTGTATTAGGGATGCGATCACATAATATTACAATATTCAAATAATCAAAATGGCATAAACTGGAATCACATAATATTGCAATATTCAAATAATCAAAATAAATAAACTGCAATCACAAATATTACAATAAAGGTACATATTTTCTAAGTCATGCTCGAATTTCTACAACACAAAAAGGAGAAAATAAGAAATATTTAGACTTAAAAATAATAAAATACATTTTTTCAACATCCCAAGGTCACCCATCAAATATAAATTTCCAGAAAAAAAAAAATCCCCTTTATCTTTGCACTGAACGAATTTTTAGTAAAAGCTGGAAAAAAAAAAAAGATGCAGCCAAACAACACCTTAGCCGCGAGCCAGCCGTTGCTCGCAGCTCGGCTCGGCACAAAGCCGCTCAAAGCTCCAGCTTAAACCGCCAAGGTAGCGCATAGTTGTCGCCAGCATGGCGCTAATCGTGCGCCAGCAGGCGCGCAGTCAGCGCGTGGCAACGCCCGCATGGCAATGGGGCCTGCGTCCATTGGTAGATCAGCACCTTTTCCAATGCTGGTGACGCATTTCCAGCGACTTTGCCGGCCAAATTCCGGCAACGATGTATTTTTTAGTGAAAACTTGAAAAATATTCGTATCTCATTCATTTTAAATCCATTTTCAAAAACTCATACATTGTTTCAAGCCTCTTTTCATGCTCTACAATATAACATAAAAATATTTTGATAAAAAACACGTCATCAGGTCCGATTTTCTGCTCAAAGGAAAAAATATTTGAAAATTAGGATTTGATTTTTCTCACAAACTACTCATCCGATTTTCACCATATTTTAACCACATGATCTCCATATCAAGATCTACATATGGTGAAAAAATCACCGAAAAATTTCATGCTTTCATGATTAAAATGAATTTTTCAAAAGATTCGAGCATAAAAAAAACTTTCGCGATCAATCGGACAATACCAGCGAGACGAAGCATAGTGGTTCTGAACGCACTGTTTGAAAATAACAATAGATAATCCATGAAATAACGACCTCACATAAAAGAAATAATCTATGTGCATGCTAATTAACCGATAATCACATTGGCACATAATATTGATTAAACCTATAGCAGCGGAAGCATGTCGATCCACGTATTCGGATCTGGCTCATCTACAAGCTCATGCTTTGATTGACTCACAAATACATTGACCTTCTCATTCTTGAAGATCACCCCACGTACATCTTTAAGATCCTCATGAACATTTTCAAAATCTTTCCACGTTGGATCTTGCTCCAAATCTTGTGGAAATCACGAACACGCTTTGGTCAACTTGGTGTATTACTACTAGAGTAAGCCACTCATTTACACACCTCAAATCCATGGAGTCTATAATGATGCTCCATGGAAAAAGTAGAGAGAAATATAGAAAGAGAGGGTATTGGGAGAGAGTATATTTGGGAGAGAATTGTGATCAACTCATTTATCGTATCACACTATTGTATTTCTATGTATCCCTTTAATCACAATCACGTACCTTATTTATAGGTATACTCAACTCTATCTCCAAGATAAATCCATATCCCAATATATATTTGAGAAACTACACGCTCTGTTAGATGGTATTTATTCTAAAGGAGTCCTCATCCCAATATTAAATCGGGAGACTACAAATTTTATTTCAAATATGGATGCATATTAGATCGCAGGTCCACAAACCCAACTCAGTGTCTAACATATAATCTCATTACAGAAGTAACTTAATCACAGTTGTTTAGTTTTTCGGTACCTGGTGCATAAAAAATTATTCTCTACTTCACCTAATTTCAGTGAACTAAGGACATAACTGAAAATGAGTGCACTGATCCAACATCATTTTAATACATAAAGATATGGAACACAACGAACATAATACTCAACGGTACTATGTTTCTTTTCTCAAATTCAAAATAAATAAAGGAAACCTTCTCCCCAAGAGTCAACCATTTTCAGTATACCATTAAAATCATGTCATTCCAAAAAAAAAAAAAAAATACTTCGACAATTGCATGAGACCTAGAAAAACACTATCTTGTTAATCTAATCTAACATATACATGCTAGCGATGTCAGATAGAATTCTGCGAAATAATGCGCAACGAGATTATCTAAAGGAAACTTCTTCTCAGGTTTCAACTCTTTCCATAAATCATGGAGCGTGCGCATATTTTATACCCTCCATCATCATGGTCATCGTATCATCATGATCCCTTTTGCATACACAACCTGGCCATCATAGTTCCCATCTGGGTGCTAGAGATAAGGAGCAACACTTGAAATCTTGAGCTGAAAATTGATTAAAAGGGAAACATGTTGGGAAATTAGATAGAACAAATGAACCTGGATTTCTAGTGGGACTTTGGTGATCCAAATGGGTATTTTGAAATGAAAAGGGTAAACATGAGTTGTTACGATATAAGCATAGGGAAAGGTCATGCTCAATGGTTAGACATCAAACAGGTTAGCTTCCATAATGAAACATTTAATTCTAGTCTACATTTGAGGGAAAAGAGGGTAAACTTTTGCGGGTGCCATGTCTGTAATATGGCTGGACTATCTGTGGCAGAATCTGAGGCGAGTTTATGTAGAAGGGGCTAAAAATCTTGACAAAGGAGCAGTTGATGATACTGTTAACACAGGTTTATGTGAGGGCATATATAAGTAGGCTTTGTATACTTATATACAATGAAATATATCAAGTTTCACATTCAAATGGACCTTCAAATTGCATTAGAAAGATATTTTGATATACTGATAAGGACAGTGATGTTCGAACTTCTTCATTCATCTGTATGTAATTGGATGAGATGAAATAACATACTTTTGGTTTCTTTCTCATATTAGTTTCTTTTCATTTTTATATCACGACGACAAAGAAAGGTAAGAAAATATGTACCTTTCTTTATTGCCATCGGTATCAACTGAATCCTATTGACGTAAGATCATGCATGCTTGAACAGTTTCATGCTCAGCCAATGAAAATATATTGCAACGACCAGGATTGGAAGTGTCAAGGGCACCAAGAAGCAATAATACCTGCACAATCACATAATATTATCTTTCCTATTATCTTTGTCCAGGTAAGCATGTGGAATAATGCAATAAGCAGAAGATTAGTCTGTCCCAAATGAATGAGAACTTTTGCTATAAATCAAGGCCAACAATCCACGAGAAAGCTTAATACTAGCTTGAAGAATGCAGAATACTGTTAGTTAAAATCTATTGAAAATATTATATCAGCAAACAACCACCAATAGTGAATTCTGGGGATAAAATGAACATCCACAATTACCAGAAGCGATTAAAGATAGAAAAATTATCAGCGAACATTTCCCCCTAATATGCATGCTACCTTTTCGTACTGTGTTTAGAAACCACATAGGAAAAATATTAAGAGCAATTCATTGTCAAATAACCAAAATACAAGAGGTATCCATTTTTCTAAAACAGACTGGCAGAAAATGAAATTATTCCTTGGTTCCTCAAAACAAATATTTAACCAGATTTACCATTATAAAAGTGAATATTATCACATAAGGTAATTAAGTTGTCCTATGTCCAGATTTTTTCTGATCAAATTTGTTATTCACACAGAAATATATAGTATTCATATTCTTCAATTAAGACTTAAGACTTTCCATCAGAGTAAGACAATCTAGACTATTCATAACAAGAAATATCATACATACAGGAGAATAACCTCAGTGAAAATGAACTGAGACACTTATACAAGAAACCATAACTAATCCAAGAGGATCAAAAATACGAAATTTTAACCAATAAATCATAAAAACGAGTTGGTATCAGATGAATGAGAAATACCAGTCATTCTGTATGGCACGGATGACAACATTATCAGATGGAGGAAGAAGTTTCGATATTACAGCAGCATAGAAGAAACTCATAAACGAAAGTGAACCACCTAGAAGAAAGAACCAACCCCAGAACACTCTCCCGTTAGATGCTACAAACTCCGGAAGAGTGCGTACTTTATCCAGCATTTCACTCTATCTGAGTAGAAGTAGCCTCAGTGATATAATTCTGTAACATATATACCATAAGAAACAATATATATATATATAAAAGAAAAAGAAATATTTATTCCATGAATTAAATATCTAAAATGTGTAAAAATCAATCACTAACCGATAGTGTCCTAAGCATATTACATTTTTCATAATAAAGCAGGACAGATATGATCAGAAGTCAAACATAGCTCATAAAGTATCCTCATAAAGATTTCTCATAGTAATTCCAAATTTAATTTCTTTTACTTGAAAGTTAAATTTAAAGTAGCTTTCTTACATAACTTTTGTATTTAGTTCACAAAGAAATTTGATTTTTTCGAATAAATTATCTTGCTTTAAAAGGAACAATAAGTTGTATGCAAACGTATGCAAACATGCTTCAAAATTATATGTTAAAAGATAGTACTAATGCTATGTATTATTATAAATTTGGAAATTAAATTGTTAATATTGTAATAATTATATATTTCTATTTCTATTTAATTACAAGATAAAATATATGGTTATGTAATAACTTTATATTTATTTATTTCTGATTTTAAACATAATATCAATTTTATATAATATCATCAAATAATAATACTTAGATATGCACAGCATGTTTTTTAGGTCATAAAAATTGAAAGTGAACAATAATTTTGCCATTAAGAAAAAAAGGATTACAGTGTCATTAGCTGTTGGATCACACGTGAAGACATCATCATGAGTTGACTTAATCATGATATACTAAAAGAAATTTCACTTTTGGTAAGGAAAATATTCGTTATTATACATCTAATTTTCATCAGAAAATGTGGCTGTTACGCTATTTGTCCTCTAAAGCCCGACACTGAAAGTTCTAGCGCTTAACATTGCTTGCCGTCACAAATGTCTTCATAACAAGATGTGGTCCTTACAATACAATTCCGTAGATTCTTAAGATTCTTGATTTACATTAGAAAAGAAAAAAGCAGAATCAGCCTCTATGTAAAGGCAAATTCTGCCTCTGTGTACTGAACACAGAGCCAATTCTGCCTGAAAATAGAGGCCTTGTGCCTATTTTCTGCTCAAAAATAGAAGCAGAATCAGCCTCTATTTTCAGCCAAAACATAGAGGTAGATGCTTTCATAGAGGCACAAAACAAATACTTCAGCAAATCCTGTAAAGAGGCAAAATAATTTCAGATCCATTCATTCTGTTGAAGACACTGTAATAAGAAGAAACTTACCCATCTTCAGGAGCAGAACCAAGAGCTTAGGCTATGATAGGCATGTGGCTGAGAATTTGGAACAACTGCATGACTATTAGGTGCACCCTGCATAAACAAACAAGGTACGATTTTCTCAAGAGCATGATATTTAGACCGCATACGAACTAGGTATGCATTTATATATCCCAACAGAATTCATCACTGTACCGATTTGGGATCATTTTCAACCACAGCTATAAAACACAGTGAACGGTCGAAAACCGCATACCTGACTTCCTTTAACTACAAAAGACTGATATATTTTTGTATAATATGATGACTTTAACTCTATGCATGAATATTAGATATGTCACTAGATTAATATCATTAAACAAAACTTCCATATTAATATCCTTTTCTTTCTATTTTGGCATTTGCATGAATTATAAATAACCTACTTTGGAGCAATGGTTGATCAATGAACTTGAATGCCAAATCAACAAAGGTGTCTAGCTACCTTCTCATTGTCTTGAGAATATGGTGGAAAATGGAAGCGTCTTCAGCTATTGTAAGAAAGGAACAAACAGCAATAGTTTCCTTACCTTTAAATTAATAGAAGATTAACTGGAAGACCATTTATAGTCAAAACTTGGACTGCATATATTCATTAATATCAGAGAATATCATTCGCTAATATCAGAGAGTGAAAATAATTCAAACACAATTTGTCTGTAAGTTCATGATCATAATTGTCACGCTAAGCTGTACACTGAAGCTTCCTATTTACTGATTTTCCTACATATTTCTTTTAGTTACAGCTTAACTAATCACCGAAAAAAAAAAACCCGAAAAAGCCAAAGTTCCATACATTTAAAACTAAGAAACCTTGTCAGTGAACACCATTGTAAAAGGGGGAAAAAAACGAAGACCACTTTCATCTACAAATGTTGTGAACAATAAAGGAGAAATAAGAACTTGAAAATACCATCTTATACTCCTCCAGCTCTCCTTTCACAAAAAGAGAAATTGTTCACAGAACTCGGCGGAAGAAGACGATCAGAGTGCGACAATTTGGATCTTCTCCAACTTGACGATGAAATCAAGCGGAGCTCCTAAATCGAGTTTGAAGAGAGCATAGAAAACAGAAGATCTTGGCAACTAGGGCATTGGGAGAAGGAAGAGCAAAAAAATTTACTGTTAAAATTTCTTTCGACACCCGAATTTTATCAATAATGTCAGTTTGATTTTTGATTAATTATATTTGACTCAATTAATACTCATGTTTCGCAATTAATGTCGTTCTTATGCCTGGATAGTTATAAATAATTTAACTAGTTATTAACCCCGTGTGGCACGGACATATAATTTTTTGAATAAAAATTATGTGATATTTATTATTCATTATTAAAGTTATTTTAATTAATAATAAGATATTAAATATTAATTGTATTACTTTTTATTGACAATTGAAATTGTTAGAAAATTATAGTGTCAGCTATTATATGAATGTATCAATTGTAAATATACTTTAATTTTTTTGTAACATTCATATATTGGAGAATGTTCTTTTAGTAATGATACAAAATAAATTTAAAAAATTGAATGATATAAGAAATTTCATTGATATTAAATACATTAATATAGAAATAATAAATCTAACTAATAATGAATAAAAGTAAAAGCGCACAATCGTTGTTTAAAAATTTGCTAAACACATCAAAATAAAACAACTGTATCGTATAAGTTTGTATAAGTGCAATATCTATAAAAAGTCAAGTTTCAAACAGAATAATGATTAATCAACAAAACATGTATTTCAAACATTTTCGGCAAAATTCATCTCCAAATTTGTAGCTTGATCATTGATCTAATCTTGACCATCTTCCCTATCGGGGTAAAATTCATTTTAGTCCCCAATATTCAATTTCAACTTGAAAATAGTCCCTATCTTTTCAACCCACTTCAAATTAATCCCTCCACCAGGTAATTTTTCTATATTACCCCTATGAAACGAAACTTTTCTTTTCTTTTCTTTTTTTTTTTTTTTACAGAAAATCATTTGTCTTCACTTTCTATTTTTTATTGTGATTTGGTCCCTCATACACGAACTTAGAAAATAATAATTATTGAACAAAAGAGTGAGAAAAAAGAGACAGAGAGAGAGAAATAGAAGTTGAGAAGAAAGAAAAAAATAATAAAATAATCTAAAAAATAAAAAAATGGCAAAAAAATATATATAAGACAACAAAATGGTGATTTTCAATTATATAAAATTATAGATAGTAATTTGATTAATGACATGCATATCAAAATAATTATCGTGAAATATATTGAACCTCTTGAATTTTTTAAATAAAAGAACGCCCGAATGAAATAAGTGGTTTTATATACCTCATTTTTCAACATTTTAGTGACATATTAATTTTCTTATTTATGTTCTAATTTTATAAGCTTTTTTTTAAATATTTTTGCTCTATTTTTTTTTCAAACTTTTTTCTCCAACAGTTTATTTATTCAAATGCTTTTTTTATTTTAAAAACTGAATAAGTTGATTAAATTCACAATAATTATATTAATATATTATTAATCAAGTTATTATCTAAATAATTATCTAACGACAAATTATTTCAATTAACACAGTTATATTTTTCTAAGTTTAAAATTAGAATGAACGAATTGTAACTAAAAATGAAAAGAATGATAAATGATTTTATTAAGAAAAAAAAGTTTTATAAGGGTAATATGGAAAATTACCCATTGGAGGGACTAATTTGATTTAAGTTGAAAAGACATGGAGTATTTTGACGTTGGAATTAAAAGTCGGGGACTAAAATGAATTTTACCCTCCCTATCTTGAGCATAAAACGATATTAATAAAGATATAATTTTCAACAATTGCAACATATAGTGGAATCTAATTGAAATCATATTACCTTTGGATACAAATTATCTTTAGTGGAGATTCTTCATCCAACAAATAACTTGAAGATGGCTCAATTGGGTTACAATCCTGAACATTTTGATCAATGAGTGACGATGGCTCAATGTTTGAAGAGCCCTGGTACCTTGAAACACCAAATTTGAATATTTGAGTGCATCATTGATCTTTACCATGTTTCCAAAAGTAGTTGTAATCTACAATAACATAAAATACAATGTCACGATCTAATATAAAAATTATATGAACATATGAATTCAAACAAAGTAAACAATTTTTATTACTTGAATAGGTAGAAATATAATATAATTTCATTAAGATGGTTGATAAAGTGGTAAGAAATAACTTGTTTCAAAAGATATTTTGATTCAAACTTGAAGTCGCAATAAAACTATTTGACAACAGTCAGATCAAAGTCTCCACTTTTAAAATTATAATCAGTCTACCTTATTGAAATACAAATGTGTGGGCTCTGAGACTCATAATAACATCTACAATTAGTTGCCCCCCCCCCCCCCCCCCCCTTCCTGCCAAACCACAAGATTTAGATAACTAAAAAAATGAAAAATGGAAAATGGAAAGAGAAAAAAGTTTAACCTGTTCATATGCTAACATGAGGCGAGAAAGTTCAATGTTGGTTAGTCTTTGAAATTCATCGTCAAAATTCATTTTTTTAAAGATTAACAATTTATGAAATGGAATCATATTAATTGATTTTGACTTGTTGAAAAACAAATCAACCAACTTTTTGGAAGGCTAATTAGATAATTAGCTTAATTTTGAAAGTCAATCTTAGCTTAATTATTGAAAGTCAATGGATCAATCGTTGATTGATTATATTTCGCTAAGGAAAATTAAATCCTTTTTAATTTGCTTAAATTTTAAGGCCAAAAGTAACATTGATCACATTTTAATGGTTTGTTTAATTGATGCATCAATGGAATTATATTATATTATTTAATATACATCAAATATATTAGATCAATTATGTTAATCTTTATCCTTTACTCATATACTTATGTCGATTAAATTTCAATATTTTTACACTCATCTCATGTGGCTAAATTGATGTTTTACTCTTAATCATGATGTCATTTTATTTTTTATATCTTATTTTTCATGATACTTAAAGTATTGAAATAATAATCTATACCATTTTTTTATGTTCACTTTATTAAATAATAGTTTTAATATTTATTCCTGTTATGGTGTTAATTTCGAGATTTCTATTGTAATTGCTTGATTTGTTTTTCTACAAGAAGGGATAGATTTTTTTGGTGTTAGCATATTGCTTTTTAATATTTATTAGTATTATTCTACTTAATTTATCATTTAGTTTTTTTCCTGTTTAAGTATGTACTCTTTCCTATCTTTGGTACACCAGTTTTTTTGTTTTTATATATTATTGTTTCATTCATTAATTTTGTTTTATAGTTACTTTCGTTGTTCTTTTTCATATTTTAGTTTTTTTAGTTTGTGTTTCTCTACAAGAATGAACAAATTATTTCGAGTTAATGGATATTATATTTTGTTTAACATTTATTTGTATGATTCTACTTAATCTCCATTTATCCTTTATTTTTGCACCAATTTTATGTAGAGTTATATATACATATATATATATATATCATCTTTAAGTTTTTATTCTACAGTTTAATTTTGTTGTTCTTTTTCAAATTCTATTTGCTTTACAAGAATGAACAAATTTATGTAGTGTTTATAGGTACATATTGAAATAATAATCTCTACCATTTTCTTGTGTTTTCTTTATTAAATAATAATTTAATATTTATTCCTCTTATGGTGTTAAATTTTAAGATTTCTATGGTGATTGCTTGATTTTGTTTTTCTACAAGAAGGAATAGATTTATTTGGTGCTAATGATAATATTTTGTTTTAACATTTATTTGAATTATTCTACATAATTTGTAACATTTATCACTACTAATATATTAAATCTTTGAGATATTTATTTGTACATTTCAGAATATTCAAATAAATATCATTTTTTGATATTTTAATTTTATAAATGAGAGATCATCAAATTCAACTAAATTGCAATTTTTTTTTGGAGAAAAATAACCCTTTGAATTTTTGGACAACAAATTATATCATTATAAACACCTTTTCCTTTTGTAATTGGTCGAATGAAACAAAAGATTTAAATAAATAAAAACCTCAAGTTCTCTCGCGCTAGCCTTTTTCATTAATGTATTCAGGCTTCTAGAAAATGTATGGTAGATATTTGTTGTTTTAACTGTTGATTTATTTTTGTTCAAGTCATTCTTTTGTTTTCACATTAATCTTTCATGTTTTAGGATTTCTTTGCACCGAGTGATAATGTTGCTATATTTAAGACTTAATTGAATTTAGTCCTTTTATGTTTATTTATTCTTATTGTATTATGTCATTCATGATAATTAATTTACTCCTTGTCTTTTTTGTTCAATATGATGAAATGATATTGAAAATTTTAAATTATTTTAAATTAATGTTTCTTTTTATCTTCCATCTCTTCTTTTCTTTTTTCTTTTTGCCATTTTTTTCTTATAACTCATTAAAAGTGAGTTTCTATTTTTTTTATATATTTTTTAATATGAAAAATTATTTTAAATTTATGTATTTTAATAGGATTTTTTATGAAAGATGAACTATATAATACAAAAAATATATTTAACTAATTCTTTATTTTTTATATTTTTGTATAAGGTTTAATGTATATAAAAGGTATATATATATTTAATAAAATGTCATAACTGTTTGAATGTAATCCTCATATAATACAAAATTTAGTAAGTAAAAAATATATTATATATATAGGAAAATATTTGTGTCAATAATAATGATAATAGATTAAAAATTCACAACTACTATATTTTACCTATTAAAAATAAAATTTTTATTTTACGTTAAAGATTTTATAGCATAATAAATTATAAAAATATTATTTAATTTAAAAAAAAGCAAAAATATATAACCGTGCCTAGCACGGGGGTCTATACTAGTATATATATATGACATATCAATACATTATATATCAATTGATTAAATTAAAAATAAATTTTAAATAAATATACAATTCGATAAATCCCCAACAAGAATTTAACAAAAAATACACAAATTTAATATAGTTCAAGATATTCATCATAATTTAAACTCATAATTTGATTCCATAATTTATAAACAATTTATAAATTGCATACAACTCATACAATTCAATTAATAAGTACAATTTATATAATTTAATTGGGTTAATTACTTAATTTATATAATTTATTTTGCTATAGTAATCAACGCCTCACTTACATTTTCCAATACCCTTTATCTCTTATCTCTCTGCACATTTTTTTTTTTTTTGAACAGAAAAAGATAGTAGTATATATTATATCAGATCAAAAGATATTACATTAGGAGAGGCCGTTCACCTAATTGAAGCAATAGATATATCTAGTTTTACAACGTTTTCAGCAAAAATAGGCGGTTCATCAAAAACTTGTAGTGCACTTCTAGTCACAACAGCTGTTCGGGCCAAAAAGTCAGCTGCTCTATTAGCCTCTCGATAACAAAACGTGCCCCTAATTGACTGAAATTCAGTTAAGATCACCAAGCAGTCCTTGAGTAAAGGGGTGGGGATTTCTGCACTGGTTCCTTCCACTCACTTTCTCTGCACACTCTCCCGTCAAAAGAAACAACACAACGGGGGCGGGAGCTGTCCATTTCAAAACCCTTGTATGAGGAAAACCGGGTTTGAATTTTTGTGTGGGTGAAGAAAACTCTTGTCTCTTTTTCTTCTATTTTCTTAATTTAATCATTTTTTTTTCTTTCTAAATTTAAGTTTCAACCGGTTTGACCGATTTCCACGGTTCCCTCCGGTTTTTCTAGTCGAACCCGGACCGGTAACACAAAGAACATCAATCGATGGGGGAAAGCGGTAAAAATTAAAATTGATTAATTAGTTGGAACGTCAGCAGTCAATAGTGGCCCGCATTTTGTTATTCGAATCTGAGTCTTTGTCTGGCATGTCTCAGGAGCGGTGAATCGGAGCATTTCGGAATTACTTTTCTTGACGGCTCAATCAGCTCTTGCCCCTTTCACGTATCAAATCTTCGCTACATTGATGCTAAGCTATCAAGCCCTAAGCTTGATCCCGCTTTTCCGCAGCTCTCGCCACTAAATTCTGGTAATTTTATCGTATTTGTTTTACAGTCGATTGATTATTCAGGATTTGCGATTAATTTTGATTTTTGTAAATGTCTAAATTAGTTCCCGACTGCAAGGCAAGCTGTGATTTCACGGAGATTCGGGGCAGGGTGTAAAATGCAGCGTGCACCAGCGACGATCGAGGAACAGTTGATACTAAAAGCAATTGCGGACGAATGCCAGTGGGACAGCCTTCCCAAGCGGCTTCAATCCACCTTGAATTCCAAGGAAGAATGGCATCGGAGGTTTACACTCTTTTCTTTTCCTTCAGTTGTTATTTTTCTGTTTTTTCGGCATGGTGGAAAGTTTTTATGGTCCAAGAGTCACGGTTGCTTGTGACTTGTTATTGCGAATATGCCTTTTAAATAGGTCTGATTGTGATACTTCTTTTGGGCATAAAGTTCTGTTCTTCTGTTTAGATTTGATATTCCAGTTAGCTCTAATGTCTTGAAGTTAAAAATAGGAGGAAATTAGAGATCTAGTGATACAACTTGGATGTCAACTTCTATTTGCATTCTACGTGTTGGCTGGTTGAAATTTGTTCTTTCCTGATACAACCAGCTAATAGCTGACAAGTTTGTCGTTCATTATACATACTTCGACCGGCAATTTGGTTTGACCTATAGTTGCTTGAACACATATTCTCCTTCTTTATATGACCCAACTTTTCACTGGAGTTGTACAGTTGACTGAGAACCTCAGGGAGTTCGAGGAGATATTTTAGCCTTTCACCTGTCAAAAGAGAACTATCATTCACTCCTATAAGCTGAGCCTTAAAGGATTCAGCTAAATAAGTATCTTAGGTTGCAGAATACATGCATTAACTAATACTGCATTCACTTGGGAACCCTGAGCCTTTGCTTAATTATCTTTTCTTATTATTTATATGAAATATTTGTTAAAAATTGGATTACTTTCATACCCAATATGATCACCTTCTCCAATTTCCGAATTAGACATTATCAGAAACCATAACCAAAATATGGTAATTGAGCAATTGCCAACCTCTTTAAATAATGCATAAATTTTTTTTTATAGTCAAAGGTAAATTTTAATTTACAGTTTCACTCTGTGCAAAAATATTGCTGTCGTAATTTGATTTGCCTTTTATTCGTATCGGTTTTCATAAAACCTTATGGAAAACTATTTTCTTTTGTGAATCTAACTTAACTTATGTGAATCTCCCTGAAGAGAAGTTTTTATGCTGTTATGTTGCTTTTCATTTTGTGCAAATCAATTGCCTTTGATTTACCTCCTCATGATTATCATGTTCTACAGGGTAATTGAACACTGCATCAAGAAAAGACTCTTATGGAACAGTTGTTTTGCTCGCAAAGTGTGTAAAGAAGGTGAATACTATGAAGAAATGATGCGTTATCTGAGAAGGAATCTAGCGGTGTGTTAAATCGAAATCTCAATCCCTTTATCATTTCATTTATTGTGCTAAGTAATTGCTTTTATTTAGCAGGAATTGATCATAAATTACTTACCATAGTAAAGTGCTAAATAATTGTGATTCATGTGAAAACTTTAAGCCATTGAATGTTGAGTAGCATTAGCTGAGACACCTAGAACATAAGCAAAGGAGGATTATCAAGGGGCAACATAATTTTCCAAGACATACCCACAATAGATAACCTTAAATAAGACAAAACATTGTCAATAAATGAAATAAGAAATAGAAAAGAAAGAGAATACTTTTACATAAGTTCAGGTTGCACAATGTAGACTTTCCAACTATGGTCAAGATTATTTAGCAAAACATTGTGGGACTTAGGACGTGGAACAGTGAACATTTCCTATTATTAAGGATCTGACAGCAACTTGAAAGTGAACTCTTGTCTTTTGCTTCTAGTTGTTCTTTAATGAGTTTTCAAGTAAAGGAGCGGCCTCATCTTGTTCTAGATCAAAGACTAACTATATAGAAGGAGTAATGATTGAGTGTGTCAAGGTTCTACTAAGGTTTAGCTTATTCTAGTCTTGCCATTAACTTGTTCCTTGCTTTTGCAGCTGTTCCCTTACCATCTTGCGGAGTATGTTTGCCGTGTTATGAGGGTTTCTCCTTTCAAATATTACTGTGATATGATATTTGAAGTTATGAAAAATGGTATGGAGATTCCAAAATGACCTTGTTCATCAAATATCTGTACTAGCTTCTCAATGGTCAGCTAGAGAAAGTTGATCTGTTTGGAGATGAAAATTGGTTCTGTTTAAGTTGAAGTTATTCCTGCTATTTTCTCACTCTCAATGCTCATAATTAGATATATAATCATAAATAAGTGAAGATGCAAAATCTGTTAGAATATCATAGTAGACTATTTCAAATGTGAAATAGAAACATAAAATAGTTAAAATGTCATTAGCAAAAATCTGGTAGTAACTAAAAGATGGCCAATAAAATAATGAGAGTGTGAGAGCAAAGGAGAGGGCATTAAGATAAACTATACGGACTTCACATTTCCAATTTATTTCACCAAAACATTCCGCAAGACCCATAGAATTGAGAACTGCATAAACTCTTGTATTCCTTGAACTGATATTTCTCTCTGTAATGTAACATGGTTTAGCAAAAGGCCACGTTTGGTCCATAGGCTGGTTTTCTAAACTCTATTATTTTCGACGAGTTAATGTCTGTAGAAGACATAGGGATATGATTCACTAGAAATTGATTTCAATCTTAGACTGCATCTGTTATGCTGTTTTACGTTCATGATGGTAGTTATCACATTCTTTTTACAATGTATTTGCAGAACAACCCTATGACAGCATTCCAAATTTTAGTGCGGCAGATGCCTTGCGGCTCACAGGGATAGGAAGAAATGAATTCATTGACATCATGAATAAATGCAGATCTAAGGTAGGGTCTAAGAACAGTTCATGACTGTTTGTATACCATGTAAAGATCAGAATATATTTAACAGATACTTAACTCATTAGTTGCTGCATAAACATTGTTGCTTTCTTTTCTTATACTTGACATAAAACGTACCTCATCCTAACTTCTTTGTTTTGGCACTTTTTACTAATCAAGTTGTTGAAGCACCAAGATTTGAGCCCAGAAAACTAAGAGAAGGAACGGGTCAATATTGTTGCTTATGTCCTGAGACCAATTTTTTGGATATCTTTTCTTCTATTTATTTCATCATGTACTGAAAATAGATAGGCTTTTTGTCATAATTCATATACAAGTGACCCTTGTCAGAATGCATGATGCTCAAAGAAATTGTTTCATGATTGGGTTAAGTGATGGTGCTTTGCCAGTCTTTTTGCAAAGTTAGTTGCATTTCAATCTGAAAGGTTCCTGAAGAGTTGGAATCCTCCAGTTAAGAAGAGATACCAGGATGATGAACTCCATCCTGGAACTCCATCGTTGCATGAAGCTTTCCAATTGTCATAAAGAACATTGAAGTGGATGGAAAAAAATTAAATTCAGAAACTGCATACACAAATGGGATAAATTATATGCTTACCTAAATAAAAGGTAAGCATACTTGCTGGAAAATTCCTGCAAGCATGATTAACTTTGAGGTTGAAACTTGCCTGGTATCTGACTCTGTGTGCGCATATCATTCTGCTGCTGAAGGTGAAATAATGGTTGAAGAAGCTAACTTTAGGTCCTTCCTGATATTATGAGATGCCAGCAAGTGGTCGATCTAGAACCCTTCGCATTTTCATGGTGTAGCCACTTGCAGAAATATTTGAAGTTCCAAATCATATACTTGGGTTTTTTTGCTTCGTCCATTTAACTTGTATTTAACTTCTTGGAGCCTTCCAGAAAATTATGTGGAAGCTGAATAAGTCAATAGCTAAAGAACTCTTGCCAACAGAACCCGTGGAATTTGTAATTGAGCCATGGTGGGGAGTTTGCCTAGTCAACTTCACTTTGGAAGAATTCAAGGTCTGTGGCTTTTGATCAACTTTTTTCTCCAAGTGCATATTTTGAGTAAATTTGAACTTACTGACATGAAATCTTCTCTTCCTTATCCTCTTCCACCTCTTTTATAGAAACTCTCAGAAGAAGAAACGGCAACCATTGATAAGATCTGCAAGGAGGAAGCAAATTCATTCATCCTTTTTGATCCTGAAATTATTAAGGGTCTATATCGTCGGGGACTTGTCTACTTTGATGTTCCTGTTTATGCTGATGATCGTTTTAAAGGTAATTCGCTGAGCATTTTATTTATCTGATTGATTTGCTAATACCACAGCCACTTACCGGTGAGATCCGTACTTATGACTTTGTTGATGACATGATTGATTTTGGCCCCGTCTTTGCACGTCATTTGATGATTCTTGGGGCAGGTATATTTGTTGTTAGATTTAAAATTAGACTTACCTGTTCAATTGGAGTTTGAGGAATGCTTGTTATTTACATGTCCAACCTCATTCTGTAATCTTCTGAAGAAAGGAACCCACTTAAATGTACCTGGAAATCTGAATTTAGTAGTCTAAGCAGAAATTCATTTCTAATTTTTGGTAGATGGAAGCCGTTTTACTGCAGTAACACTTTGAGCTCTCTCTTCTTTCTGTTTTCAGAACAATAAATGCATCGGGCATGTAGGAAATAGAGCTGTGAGCTGGTGCAATTGGTTATAAAGGAGTAGTAATCTGACAATAGCATCATTTTGTGATGAATATTGGGACAAATTTGCTGGGTTAAATTGGGTTGATGTATTTGAGCGAATGAAACAATTTCCTGTTGAGGCATCCCCCACATGGTTATCCTGCATTAGTAAAGATGCAATATATTTTCCAGATATTGTCACCTTTGCATTTCCATACTGCATTACTAAAGATGAAAAATATTTTTCAGAATTGTCTGCTTTGCATTTCCATACTTTGAATGTCCTAAATTCCTGAAAAATGTCACCTTCCAAAACATTTGATGATAAGAATATCTAGAATAGCAAACAATGAATTCCTCTAATAATTAATGCAACAAAGGACATCAGGAAATTATCCGTCCTCCTCTAATGTAAAGTAAAGACCACGCTCTGCTGCCTCAAACTCTACCAGCAACGTATCGGAAAGTTTTGTCCCTTTTATTTCCGTGAGAAGTAGATGCTTGACAGCGATTAAGCATCAAATACTAAATAGCAAATGATATGTCATTTTGCCAATTATGTCATGACTTATGCGCTTATAAGTGAAACTTAGAGAGTTAAGAGTTTTATATGTGTTTCAGTTTCTAGGCTTGAAGGATTTGTTTCAAACAGGGAGCAATTATATGAAGATCCAATTGAGGAGTAAGACTCCTGCCTAACTCTCATTTCATTTGGATTACATCTCTCAAGAGTAAAGCTGAGCGTTTAAGAATTGGATACTGTGGATCACAAATCCAGGTTGCTTTATGCTGTGTTTGTGGTGTCAAGTGAGAATTCAACTGTCGCTGAATTGGCAACAACTTTACAAGCTGATATCTCTCAGCTACAGGCTGCTGCATCCTTTGCTTGTCGACTGGGATGGGCAGTAAAGCTTATTGACCCTGCATCTATTCTTCAAGAATCAAATGCTCATGGATCTCCTAAAAGTATACTTGGTGACGAGGAAGATGGTGCTCATGCGAATATGGGCTCCTCAAATTTGTCCAGTGATGGCAGTTCTCTCCATCCAGGAGATATATTATGGACAGACAATTCTATTGCTGCTGCTGATTGTTCTCGTGTAGCTTTTGTTGTCGATGCTAATATAACATCTTATCTTATGATGGGATCTGTTTCACCAGGTGTGTCCTCTGCTTCTGTCTCATCTTTATTTGCCATTCATTTCATGAGCATCTACATCTCTCCCATCAATGATTCTCATTTCAGTTCTGGTGTCATATTTTTAGCGCATATCTCGCTGCTTGTTAAATCAAAGAGAACTTTTGAGGAAAACGGGTTACTTATTGGTATATTCTGAAAGATGTGAAGGTTAAAACATACTTCATTTTGGTGGTAGTGGTGATGGTTGCAGGGGTCACCATTTGATTTCAACGCCGTCTTGCGAGACACTAGATGAATTACATCCTCTTCGTACTTAATTAGTTTTTTCTCAAGCTTTATTACTAAACTTTCTAGTCGTATCAGTCAGCTTCTTTTTTGAGGGCCAAATATGCAAAACCTAAAGCTCTGTTTAGCTATGGCTCTTCGCTAGGCACTGAAAAGGTTTCGATCAACAAGCCGCTGATTCCCCCAGTGATTAACCTTCTCCATCATCATTTCCAACAGATGACTGGAGAGTTCATGTTGGATTCCAGATCTTCTGGTCCCTGGAGCCACCTTAAAACACCAGCCAACTGCTAATATTTAAGTGTTCGAGAATGGATAAACTTCCCATCTGCTTGCATAAACTAATCTCTCTCTTTCTGTTTTTTCTTGCTCTGTGAGTATACCACTAGGTATTTATTGTATGAATTGTTGTAATGGCTGAACAAAAGACTCTTCATCATAAGAAGGCCAGACTGCGAAGAACTTCCACCTTTGGGAAAAAGGAACATCTTGAGAAAAGGTAACTCCATTCTAGTAACAACTTTAGTATTGATCCGACACCCCTTTTTAGTGGACAAACATCATAAAAGAACACACTTCATAGTCTGGGTTCTGATTTTATCACCATGACCACTGGAGGTATGGACGAAACAAACACAATGAGAAATTTGGAAGGAAATAGAATAGGACATTTTGCGAAAACATTGGTTATGTAATTCCAAAATAACTGCATAACAATTAATAAAAAGTATAGCATGAAGCAAAACTTCTGCCTAATTAGTTGAATGAAGATTCATAGACAAAAGAGAGTGGATAACCCCAAGCATAGCTGGTTCTTTTTGTCAACCACCCGAATTTGGTAAGGAGTCTTTTCACCAGACATTTGATAAATGGTATTGTGATGTAACTCGTTAGAACACAAATCTTTGTAGACCTATTCTCGCCCTTGGTTAGATACTATGGAGCACGGATACATCGGAAGTGGGCGTTTTGCAGTATTAGATACTCACCAGACACCAAATGCACAGGTGGCAGGGATAGGATACATCTTTGGCGCATACTGAAAAAATTACCAAATTCAGATAAAACGGAAGGAGTTGGATTTGGGGTCCTTTGCTCAGGATATGGCTAGTTGGGTGTTGGTGTGGATGCAGCACTGGCAGCGAGGTGTTGGCGGTCACTGGTGGATAAACATTTATTTGGGGAAATTAAATGGATGGAGGGACGAGAAATGAAAGGGAAGGAAAAAGAGAGAAGAATGTTAGAAAGAAGGAAAAAGAAAAATGGAGAAATGGAAACGTTCTTGAGTGAAGCTATTATTATTAAAGTCGCACTTTCTTCAAGATGGTTTATTATTAAAGCCTCACTTTGTGGTTTGCTTGAGTGGTGGGTTGGGGCTGTGGGCGGTTTTATCTTTGCTATTAAGTTTGCAGTTCTCAATTCCTAAATTTGATTGTCATTATTTTACATTCATTCTATGCGAACAATAGTCCCTACCAAATTTGGTATGCTTGAGACTTGTGTAACTAAAATATGTATTTAAGTGGAAATTATATTCTTTTAATTCTTTTCAAGTAAGAACCATTGGGCATTAACATTTAACATATCAAGAGATTAGTCTTATTCATGCAGTATTCTTCTTCTATGTTTAAATTTGCTCATAAAATCTCTAATCTAACCAACTTATACCATGATAAATGACAATTTTTTTAATTAGTTCCATATTTTAGATATGCATAATCTCACAGTCACATCTATTCTTGCAAACTTATGATTTGCCTTCACTCCTGTAAAGCTACTGCTTCTGCTAGAGATGACACATTAGAGATAATAGTGAAACAAACTTAAAACTTGAATATGAATAAAAATTTAATACTAATTAGGATACAAGCATTAGTGATAAACTTTCTTTTGCATGGCTTAAGTTCCAAAATGATGGTATTGTCATATGCCTAATTTTAATAGCACTGAAACCCACAATTTTAAATATGACTTCTACACTTAAGATGAATGTATGAGGGGTGTAACTGAAGACTTTTCAAACTATAATACTATATTTTTGGTTAATATCACTTTAGTATTTATGTTATAATTTAAGATATATTATATAATACATGAGTCATAGATTGCAGTTACAGTTTTTTGGCTTCAAAATACTTAAACCCTTCCTTCTTACACGCCCATTCAATTGCAAGCAAGCAATAGTTTTTTGGTAAAATCTTGCACGTGAAACTCAGTTTGGCTGCTAGATTTGAACTTAAGATCTCTTATTTGGCCTAGCTCTAATGCCATATTGAATAACCACCTCACCAAAGGCTTAATTTTGGAGAGGATAAACACTTAGTCCTTGTTTGGTTTCATTTTCAGTTTTCAGTTTTTTGAGACAGTGATGAAAATGAATCATTTTCATCTCAATCATTACCTTTTTATATATTTACATACATATAAAAAAATTTCAATCATTAATTTTATGAACTAATAATTTGTTCTTTTGATAATGCTTTGATATGACACCACTTGCAATTCTAAATTCATAAAAAATATATTTATCAAAATCATTTAAATAGAAAATGTATTTGATTTGACACTACTGACAATACAAAAATAAAACTATCATTTAATCAAATAAAAAAATACATTGATTTGACACCATTAACAACATAAAACACAATCTATCAACTAATCCAAAGATTCCAAACACATTCTCATTTTCACACGAATTTATACAAAACTGAAAGCACTCATATCCCCCTGAAAACTGAAAATTGAAAATAAAGACAAAACCAAATGAGGTGGAAATATTTTAATATCTCAACTAGAAGGAATATTGTCATTGCATTTTACATCTTCCGATATACTATAGAAGGAAAAGAGAATTTTAGAAGTAAATGGATCTGAAGGATAATTAAAGGAGAGAGGCATCTGTATCACCTTCCCTTGAAATGGAAAACGAAGAGCATCAGCAGCAACTTTGACCTTTTATTACCAGGACAAATGGAGTAAGATTTAAAGAGCATATCGATCATGTGATCTTAACTACCTGAATCAATCAGTTCAGGAGTTAAAAATGAAGGGGCACAAGCATTGAGTGGAGGTGGGAATACCTGATTCTGCAAGCATGGATATATATATGGTTTCGGACTATCGTGCATGATATGCTTTAAAAGCTACATAATATTTCCTTAAATCAAATTCATCCAGTGTTCTTTGTTAGTATTATTAGCAATTGAACTCTGTCCACTTGTACCTTTTTCATGTGAGCAGTATGAATAGCCTGTAGATTTCATCATAAACTTTTGTTAAGGATCAAGATGATGATCATTGCAATTATCCCTGTACCATGCCTTGGTTTTTGCTTAATGTTCAATGTTCTTTCATAAATATTTGTCTCCAACCCTCAACCTTACTTTCCCGGCTTGAGAAGTTTTCTTCAAATTCACCTATGCTATCTTCATTTGCTTCTTGCATTTTGCCGCATTTTCTGACATTTCAGTCAAAATGCATCCAGTCAATACTCCGAAAGAGTTGGACTGGTTGAGGAGTTTATGGAGGACGTTTCATGCAATGCTAAGTAGGTACTGGGTGATTAGAGGAGAGAAAAATGGATCAAGAAGTCATGAAAAAGGATAATTCTAGAATCACATTACTGGATGTTGCCATGCCTTTATTCGTATTACTCCACTGTCTGCCAAAATGGCTGGGATAGGGGGTGGTTAATGGGAAATAGAGTTGGGATCGAAAGTTTATCTCTTCCAGGCTCTTAAACAAGGTACACTTGTGGCTGCATGCAGGCAACATCGTCTTGTCTTGTCAGCATCATTTTGTTCTAATCGGTCTTGGTTTATGTGCCGGTTTTGTTGCCTTCTTCCTTCTCCTGCCTTTTGGAATACTGCTCGGGAATATTGCTCTTAACTGCAGAATCTTTGTTTATGTTGTGCTTATAGGTGACTTCTGCAGCATTCGTGCACAAGATTTACATGGTTATTGCCTTAGTTTATAGCTGAATCAACTTTTGTGTGTAATCAAATGTCCCTCGCAGGTCTGAAATCTCATGCTGTCACCCTGTATGAAGCTGGGAAACTAGGTCATGCAAGCATTGCCGATCTGTGCAGAGATCTTGTTACGCTAGAGAGTGCCAAATTTGAAGGAGAGTTACAGGAATTTGCTGATCATGCTTTCAGCCTCAGGTGTATCCTGGAGTGCCTAACTTCAGGAGGGATTGTTGCTGATGGAAGAGAAAATATTGGATCTATATCATTGAGCAAAGAGGAGGCCACTTCATTCTCAGTTGATGTTTGTTATGGTGACAAGTCTACAGATTCCGGTATGAATAGATCTGAGTTAAATATGGAGGACCATGAGCCATTGATGATGCGAGACAGTAGTGGTTCTGCTGAGCCTCCAACTGAGAGAACTACTGATGAAAATTTCTCTACTACCTTATCTGAAGAATCCAATTCCTATGCTGAGGATTCTAAATTAGGCCATAGTTCCAAGATTAATGAAAAATCACATTGTGTTGAAGGTATGGGTACAGGAAAAGAGATAAAGAAATTAAGGAAGTACAGGGTAGATATTCTTCGCTGTGAAAGCTTGGCTGCTCTGGCGCCAGCTACCTTGGATCGTCTATTTCACCGTGACTATGACATTATCATGTCCATGATCCCACTTCCTCACTCTTCTGTTTTGCCTGGACCCAAGGGTCCCATTCATTTTGGTCCTCCATCTCATTCTTCTATGACTTCCTGGATGAAGTTGGTGCTGTATTCTGCTCTCTCCAGTGGACCTCTTTCAGTTGTTCTAATGAAAGGTCAATGTTTAAGGTTGCTTCCTGCACCATTAGCTGGTTGTGAGAAAGCTCTAGTATGGTCATGGGATGGATCTACAATTGGAGGTTTGGGAGGAAAACTTGAAGGCAATCTAGTTAAAGGAAGCATCCTCTTACATTGTTTGAATTCTCTTCTTAAGTGCACTGCTGTGCTGGTTCAACCTCTAAGCAGATATGATCTTGATGATGGTGGAAAAGTTGTAACCCTAGATGTTCCGTTGCCGTTGAAGAACAGTGATGGTTCAATGGCTAGTATTGGGGAGGAACTGGGACTATGTAGAGAGGAAAGCTTGAAGTTAAATACTCTGTTGCATAATATTTCAAACAAAATAAATTTGTGGACCATGGGCTATATTCGCCTTCTAAGGCTGTTTAAAGAGGGAGAATCAGAAAACTTCTCAGTCGATACTGAGAAGTATGAATGGGTTCCACTGAGTGCAGAATTTGGTATTCCACTATTTAGTCCCAAATTGTGCAACAATATATGCAAAAGAGTGGTTTCCTCAAAGTTACTTCAAACAGACTTACAGAACGAGCATCATGAAGCAATGCAAGACTTAAGAAGCAGGTTACGTGATGTTTGTGCTGAGTACCAAGCAACAGGCCCTACTGCAAAACTTCTTTACCAGAAAGAGCACCAGAAGGACAAGGATTCATCTCGAGAACTAATGACTTATGCAAGTGGAAGATGGAACCCGCTGTCTGATCCTTCCTCTCCTATATCAGGAGCCTTAAGTGAGAACCAAAGATTAAAACTTGCTAACAGGCAACGTTGTCGGACTGAAGTTCTGAGCTTTGATGGTACTATCCTAAGGTGAGACTTAATTGTTCCTGCCCTCCGTGTGCATATGCAGCCAATGCTTTCTTTTAAATTCTTATAATATTACTGTTGGCTCGTGACACAAGTTGTTCTCTCTTCAAAGGCCTGTTAATCTGATATTGGTGTTCAGCTGTTTGGTACTTAAGAAACACACTGTTTCTATTGTTTTTTTTCTTCCCTTCTCATGGATATTTATCCATGTGGTTAGGGGAACAACATTGTGTGATTTGGATTATGGCAGATACAAATGATATATGTGCATTTGAACCTAATAGAACTTCTGTGCCCATGATATGTATCATCTCTTTTAGTCATTATCCGTAGTTACTGAAAGCTCTCATGTCAAAGGAATACCTTCCAAGTGGTCCATATTTCTAGAATTTACTAGTGTTTTCTTTGAAGAGTTATTTTAAGGGCTAAATTGCTCCAATTCAGCTTGAAAACTTGTGAATAAAATCTGGATTGTCCATGATTACCTTTTCAAGTGAAGCCATTTCATAGTATACTCAGGTGAGTTTTAAGCTGGTTTTCTAGCATCTATTAACTAGAGCCTAGCTGTAATGTGAATTTCAGAGTGAATCAGAATGAAATAATACCATTCAGGAGGGCATGATACAAAAAAACATGTGCATCCTGCATAAATGCAAACAAAGAAAAAGCAAATGATTTTCAAGGTTTGGTGCTTAATATACTTTTAGCATTTGTGGCCATTTTTTCTAGTGTGTCAATAGCTGAAAGAATTCTGCGCTGCTTCAACATCTGTAAATTATTAGACCTTTGCTCTTGTACATGATTGGGTAAATTACACTTTTGGTCCCTATACTTTGGGTCAAAATCGATTTTGGTCCCTAAACCTTTCGAGGCATGATACAAATTGTTAAAATTTTAGTCCCTAATTTTTTCAATGCACGATTTTGGTCTCCAATCTTTACAAATTGTTACGATTTTGGTCCATCCTGTTTCCTCCTTGACATCTTTAAACCCATTTTAAGGGTTGGACCAAAATTGTAACAATTTGTAAAGATTAGGGACCAAAATCATGCCTCGAAAAGTTCAAGGACCAAAATTGATTTTGGCCCAAAGTATAGGGACTAAAAGTGTAATTTACCCTACATCATTAGTCTGCTAATATTTCCTAAATACCTTGTCCCTTGTGGGGCATTTGTCATATAACTTATGACATTTTGTAAAAGGTGAAAAAACACTGTTACTGATCAAAATCATTGACTGACTGGTAAAGCAAGAAGTGGTCATTATATGAAGTATTTCGAGTTAGTCAAAAATTCAGAAATAGATACTATTTCAGGTAGCTTAAAGTTTTTCTTTTCCCTTTTTCCATAAATTACTTTGGCGCTGTGTACATGAAGATTTTTATGGCAGCATTAGTTGCCAAATTTAAATTTGATTACCATGTGATCTACATGATTTTGCAGATCATACTCTTTGAGTCCAGTTTATGAGGCTACCACTAGGCCTCTTGAAGACTCTCTCTCTATTGGCACTGCAAAAGGTGAATCAGAAGATGGTGACAGCAAAGAAGTAATTCTTCCTGGAGTAAATCTTCTTTTCGATGGGTCCGAATTGCATCCTTTTGAGATTGGTGCTTGCCTCCAGGCTCGTCAACCTGTGTCCTTAATAGCAGAGGCCTCAGCTGCATCGGCATCTTTGGCAGTGAAACAGAAAGTTTAAAACTAAGTTCTCGCAACCTTGAAGCTTGTCTCCTTGAATTCCCCTATTATACAGATATGTGCAGCATATTGGTATTCAGAGTTACTAATCCATGGATATGACTCATCTTTTCAACTGTGAGAGCACAAGACGTTGCAGTTTTTGAGGTAAAGGCAAATTGTCTTTTATGAATCTCGCAGTTTCGATTATATTTCCACAATAAAACACACACCTCTTTTATCTGCTCATGCAATGTTTCTTCATCTGGGTGACTAAATATGTCAAGAAGAACAAAATTCTGCCAACTGATAATTTACCTATGTACTCTGACGATTGATGCTTCTAATGCCCGCGTTTCAGTTGGTATAAGTTTTAGATTGGAGCTGACAATGGAGAAATCCTAGAATGTAACAAATCCCTGTCAATTGTAGTTGATACTTTTCAAAAGGGTACAGTTAGAAAGTAATTTTCCATTCAAAGAGAGAAGCAATACTAGCAGCTGTACCAAGAAAGGACTTGGAACACTTGATCCAGAATGAAAGGGTAATTACTCTTGTTCAAGAATATGGAAAATGCTCTAACTTTTGAGTCTTGGTCCTTCACATCCTTATCTTTATCCACCGTGCCAGTTTCTACCCAAAGACATAATTCCACATATTGCAAGCTAAATTTATCTGTCACTGGCTGAAACCTAAGGGGGTGATCCTTACGCATTAATTGGTCTGTGGAAAATGATTGAACTTAGGAATGAAAAAAGGTAGGAAATGAATGATTTATTATATCATTCCTATGTTTGGTATATAAAAGAGAATGAGAAAGGACTTCTGATTTTTAAAGTCATTTAATTCATATTTATGGTAAATAATAATGAAAGTTATAAATAAAATGAAGTTACACAAAGTTTCTGGCAGGCAAGAAATATTATTTTGAAATATTAAATTATATTTCCTAGGGTACTTAAGAAATATTTAGTACTTATATAAGGTAGCATTTGTGATCTTATAATCTAGAATAGATACTTTCTTGGAATATAATTAGATATTAATATTTACTGTATATATTTTTATATATTGTCTTTTACATAGAGTAAACATATATAAATATGTAAATAGCTTTAAATGATACTAGATAGTTTTCAAAGGAATAAGAAAGGAATTGGATTTTCATAATCGTTTAATAAATATATTTGGTAAATAATAATTAAAGTTATAATTAAAAACCAGTTACAAAAGTTCCTGTTAGGTAAGAAATATTATTTTGAAATATTAAATTAATATTTTCTTTGGATGCTTTGATATATGTAGATGTGTAAGAAATATTTAATCTTTATTAATAGATACAGTCATGGAATATATATTATTAATATTTATTGGTGTATATATTTTTATTATAAATATGTAAATAGCTTTACATTATACTTAATTACATATTTGAAACTTTTATTTATAATAGTACATATTTAAGTATTTATTAGATTTAATAAAGACAAATAAATTTGTATACATATATATTGAAAAATTATGTGAATTATCTTTTTTCTTTTGGACAAGTATTATGTGAATTATCTTTGTGTATAAATATAATGCACTTACATATACAATATATAGGAATATCTCTATTTATAAGTGAAAGTGCATGAGTTGTAATTATGTTAATATGATACATATTACCAATTAAAAAATAATTTAATCTTTTTGTATGATGTTTCTCAAATATATAAATGCATTAATATATTAAATTATGTACTAGATGAATATATATGAGTATGTTACACATTTAATATAGATAATAGAGATATTATAAATAAAATAAAATATTATATATTGGTAAAATGTATGTATAGATATATTACTTTTATATATTTATATGATTTATCTACAATTTTTAATATATTTGATGTATTTATTTAAATAGGCTTATGGTTAGATCCAAAGTGTACTTTCATCAGTCAGATATGATATTATTTTATTTTAATTTTGGTCGGAGCTCTATTAGAGTATCTGTGTTTTTTTCACAATTTTCTGGTCTGGTCCATTTATAAACATCAGGGGATGTAAATATGATTTTTGATATAATGGGGAGTTTTTTTAATCATTACGACAAACTTCATGGAGTATAAATGTGATTCGCCCTAAAATCTCTTTTAGAACTTCCCTTTTAGTTTTCCACAATGTAATAGTTGATACTTGAAGAACATCATAGGTCTTCACCTATTTAAATAGCACTATTGGAATTTTCAAAATAAATTATAGAAACACTTATGGATTTAATAAGAAAAATAAGAATAAGTATGTTCATTTGTTAAGAAAATGCAATCTCGAGTTGCAGAATTATGAGTGAAGAGGATTGAGTTGGTGGAGGTATAACTGAACTGTTATTCTGATTCAACCTTCCTCTAACTTGATTCTTTCTTACCCTTGTGCTGTAATGTGCCGTGGCACTCCCTCCCCACCCCCTTCTCTGTACCCAGTTACCCACCCCTACATTTGATATTTTCATATACTTCCGAGCAAGAAAAGGGAAAGCCAGTTGTCTCCGTGAGAGAAGTAGTTGGAAAAATTTATTATGCGAATGAAGGAAAGAAAGATGGTGAAACAGGAGGAATGTCGATGATAAATTTGTCAGGTATTCTGACCTTGAGCACATTTTTTGCCTCTAGTAGTTTGATGCAAGCCTATCTAGTCTTCAGAAATGAGGAAGCAGTAACATGAAAGAATCATTCTCCTCTCTTCTCCAGTTATTTGCTTCACGGTTTTATTTATGAACAAGAGAGCTTTGTGTATGCGCTCGAACAGCCTGTCTTTTGAGAAAACTTGTCATATGAACTGACGTCCTAGCCTTCTTCCACCATTGTTTCTTGTCCCCCTTTTTCATTTCTATTCCAGCTAGATATTTAGACCGTCAATTTTCTCTGCTTGCAGTGCTTTGCTGATTAAAGAAATATAGTCAACATACTGAAAACTTCTTCATTGGAGAAGAGATGCGAGGCCGTTAGATTGATCTTACTGACTGCAATATTTATCTCAGAATAATGAGTTCTGTTTGATCTGTGCTTGATAGTACTTTCAGTTGCTGAGCTTGCAGTCATAATTGACTTTAGTGTTCTTAAATTTGCTAGTTTGTCCAGTTGATCATTGCTTTCTCAATTTGAATAACAGAACTTAGTGATGTGAATGATGTCAACAATCATCAGATTTTGGGTGGTTACATACGAAACAAAGAAACCCCAAAAAGAAATTGGGAAAATCTGGTGCCTTAAGTCACTGATACCTCAGAGCAGCAGAGGTTTGGATGCAGTTACATATACTCCTCTCGTGAAAGCGCAAAGTCTGCAAATTGTCCTTACATTTCACTATGTTCTGTACAGTTGACACATATCCTATCCTTTTTATATAGCATGCCATAGATGTCAAAGTAGATCACTAAGCTGGAACTTTCTCCAGTTGTCTGGTTTTTCTTTTTTCTCTTGCCTTATGTATTTACCTTCCCTTTTCAGTTTTCAGCACTTGTCATTCTTGGACGCACTCTGGATTTGCTGGCTGCCGTTGCTAGCCTTGTTTGTTGTAGGTTATTTCGTCGAAGGGAATACTGTTTTATCGAGATCCACATTTTCAATGTGTGATGTCTACAGTGATTCATTTGTAGTATTAGGTAGAACAAATTCATTGTTGATTTGCACTGTGCAAGACATCTTGATGAACTTTTTGTATACAATTTTCTCAAGCCTACACATGAATAGAGAAAGAGAACACCACATATGTGACATTCTGCGATGGGCATTGCATATTGGGTCCCTGTCTGATTGGCTAAAAACCCAAGTTTGCAATGGGGTTCTGAGAGGGAGAATTGCGGCTTTTTATGAGATTACATCTGCTATATTCTCTTAGGGTGTGTTTGGTTCGTGAGTTTAGATACCAGATTCGATGTTTTGGATACCATTGTAGTATGGGATAGGACAAGGAGGTGGGAGACACTATCCCTGATAGGAGGTAGGATGAGTATCCTATTTTTTACTGTACCATGAAGTATCACATGTAATGTGCGTATAAAAACATTTTTAGAGGTGGATATATCATCTACTAATTACAAAAAATACCAAATTCATAATTTTATTTATATTTCTTTTTGAATCATTAGTATACAATTATATTTTTTTTAAAAATCATAATAATTATATTTATTGATGACGAAACCATTTAATTTGTATTCACTTCTAAATTTAATTTATACTATTAAATGCAAATTTTATTCTTTAAAGCTGATTTTTTTTGCATTTTGTATTTATTGATTATTATGTTTTATGATTTTGTATTGAAACAAATTAATGGAAATGTACTAAATGTTTTACATATAGAAGCCCAATAGTTATGTTTAATTATATTTCAATTGAACTACTATATTTAGTTGTTTTATTGTAATATTGTCTACATCATTCTTCTACCCCTACTCATTTCATTGTTATTTAACTTTTATGATATTGTGAAGAGAAACATGCTAATTTATACTTTATAGAAGTACGTTATCAGCTTATGCTCTATCCTTTAGTTCTATTTAAAATAAAAATGCTAATTCATGTGTGAATTCATTCTTGATAATTAAATTTATTATATATTCTAAAATATTTTAGAAAATTCATAGATTGTGGTGCTATTTGTTTTATTATAAGTCAAAATTAAAATTATAAACAAGTACTACGAAGTAAAAGAATGAGAAAAATTCATTATGAATTAAATATCCAATCTGTATATATACCTTAGTTCAACAAAAATTTCAATAATATTATAATGATTGAAAAACTTTATTTGTGAAGAATATGATAATATAATTGAAATTCAGTCTGCAACTAATAAGTTAATGTGTTCTCTTTTTCTAATTTTATTGTATATGTTCACTAATTCATCAACATATTGTGCATTTTTGTAGTATATTATGCAACGCAAAATTTTCCATTTTTTATATAAATATCTTTTATTTCTAGTTTTCTTTTTTTTTTAAAAAAAAAATTTGATTATGATGTTATACTAATTGTTAGTTATTTTTGATAAAATTTTTATTTACAGTGATTAAACCCTCTCAAGTTAGTATCAAACAGTTGTATTTGTCTTACGAGGGCTTATAATAACATCAGTTGTATTAAATACTCTATAAGGTATTAAATTTAGTTATTTATGATATTATTATTTACACTCCTCTTCAATTTTGATGTCAGGGGGGTTGGGATGGTGTTTTTCACCTATTAATATTAAAATAAAATAAATTAGTCAAAGGTCACTTTTAAGATCATAATTTTTAGGATGAATTACAATTACTTCCCCTAAAATTTGTTATAATTAAGAATATTCCCTCACTATTTTAAAAATTATAAATACCTTCTCGAGATTTGTAATTTTCAATCAAAAGATTGGAACTGTTTATTTTGCCCTTGATTTTTATTTTTTAAAAAAATTATAGAAAATTTACCAGAGGCAACTGAGCATTTTAGTATAAAAAAATTAGAAAATTTTAAAAATTAATAAAAATAATTTAGTTTGCATAAAGGTATTTTGAGTTCACCCATAAAAATGGATGGAAATAGATTATTTGTTAGAAGCTTACAAATTTTAGGGGGGTATTTGTATTTTTTTAAAAAATGAGAGGATATTCGTAATTATGCCAAACTTTATGGGGTATTTGTAATTTTTAAAAAAATGAGAGGGTATCCGTAATTATATCAAATTTTAGGGGAGATCGTTGTAATTCACCCTAATTTTTATTTGAAATTAAAATTTTATGTTTATTCATTATTTTATATATAGATAAATTTAAATTTAGATTAATATTTTATATATTATTCATCTGTTATTTATTAATATTTTAATGCGCCATAGCATTTTACCTATACCCACCATCCACCCCTCACCCTCATCTCACCTCTCTGAAAATTCCAAGAAATAGAAAAACTGAAAGTAAAAACCCTCAAAATCACCATCCTCTTCCTAGCTTTTTACCCAAACCCACTTATCCTAGATTTAGTGTTAATGTACTCTTGGTGGTGAGGCTGCTTTAATGCTGTCGTCATTGTCGGTCTTCTCTTTTGGCTGCGGTGCCCCCACTCTCCCACCCCACCGCCGAAGAAAACCAAGAAATGCAGGGGTAAAGAAGGGCTTCTTGGTTCACCAATCTGCACATGCAGCCTCGTGAAAGAGCCACGATGGAGTTCGTGGTGGAGTGCGCCGAGGACGGTCGACTCATGGCTGCGAACGTGACGGCGCGTAATGGTGCAGCACACGCCGGGAGAAGCAACGACGGAGGTTGGGTACAACGGTGGTAGCAGGTGGGTACAACACAGAAAAATCCGAGAAGGAAAAACCCACTGGTAAAAACCCTCAAAACCAATGTTCTCTTCCTTTCATTTCATTTCTTGAATTTTCGGTGAAGAGGGTTTGTTTTACCAGACTTATAAAACGTCACCCCCTTTATTTTGCGTTCTGAAATGTTGGACTTGACAAACTTCCGATACCTCATTGTTACTTCCTGTTTGATTCTTTGTGAAAATCATAAACACTTTTTCTTGCTTTGGTTGTCTCATCGCATGTTTTGCTGACATAAAGAACTTGCACTAGTCTTGTTTTCAAATGAAATGTCTGATGTTAGTTTCATAAAGAAATTTTTAATCAGTGGAAGAATGAAGATTCTCATTAATAAAACTTGATCTACCTTCACTGCACTTTCCTTATCTTTAGAGTGTCATGTTTTGCTAAGAAGGAAGGTGAACTATCTTAAGTTCTTAAAATAGCTGGTGCTGGTTGTGAAGAAATTTCTTAATGAATTGAAGATTAGATTTTTTTGGTCGAAATTGAGAACACAGATCTATTTTTGAGCGTTGGGCAAATATAATTTGTCTCATTATGAAGTTTTACACAACCCTTTAGCTACTATCATCAGTGGACTTCCTTTGTCCCTGGATAAGGTACAAGTTATGAAGTCCTCTTTAGTTCTATGCCATGTAAATTAACTGCTTGCCTGTGTGTTTTTGGAGTGAGACCTGTTTCAATAACATATGAAGCTTCATCAATTTTTGATCTGAAAGAAGTTTCGGAGTTGCAAATTCTGCTCTTGGTCATGTTCATTATAGCATGTCCACATGCAACCCTAAAAATTTATTCTGTTTAGATACGTTAGTCATCATGTTCATTAGCAGAATTCCAATTCTGCTCTAGCAACAGAAATTCGGCTGTAGCAGAATATGCTGGCGAATTCTTTTGCTGCATAGGCGAGAATTTTAGAGTTGGTAGGTTGTCTTACAAAGTTGACCTCTCTGCCGTTTCTGCAACTAATTGATGATTTTCGCACTTGAACGTCCAGTTTACAGAAGTCCTATAAAGATATTGCTGACTAATGCTAAGATTCACATGTGTCTGCTTTGCTCATCATATGTGTTATTTTTCTGGAATACATGATTGATTTGCTTGGGGTTTGATTGTTATATGTTCAACTTTTTCCAAATTGGCAGATTGTTTTAGGTGAATAAACCAGTATGCAAAGTGATTCGAATATGATAAGCAATTCTCATTTCTTTGTTTGCTTATTTCTTCGGGTTTTGGTCACAGTTATAAATGGCTCGTCATGACGCAAAATGGGAGAGCCAGCGCCATTTTCAAAGAATTGCGCTGGTCTTTCACCTGGCGCAGCCATGGCGCTTTTTTGTAGTACGCAAGGTGCGCCATGGCGCGCCTGGATGAAGTCAAGCCTTAAAATGTTGGGCCTTCTATAAAATAAGGAAAAAGAAAGCTGAACATTAACAAATTTGCTTTTTTCTTGAACTATTGGCTAAACAATTAAAGTCTAATCTTGAATATGTTGATTTTGGTAAAAATACTAATAGCGTATATAAATTTAAATTATTTGCAAATATGGGCCGTGCTTAAAAAAGTCGCACGTTGCGCCGTGCGCCATGGCTCCAAAGCACCTTTGATACAACACCATTGTAATGTCAAAAATATTATTATGAATTTCACTCTAGTTGATAAACTAGGAGAATGTTACTTTTCTTTATTGTTTTATTGGAAAGGAAAAGGGCTTTTCATATTCATTAAAGCTCTGACCATTGCTACTTTTACTATTACCTTAAGTAACGAATAGAACAATTATGAGATAGATGTTAAAATGTAGCTTGAAATAAATAAGAGAGCATAGTCAAAGTCGAGGGATGATATACTAGAAATGAGGGGAAGACTAAGATAGAAGTTGTACTGCTACTAAATATTACTTAATTCCCTAAAAGTGGATTGTGGCTTAGACAATATGATCGCGTACATGCATATTGAATTTTATGAACAATAGAGATCCTTAGTCTATGAGAAATAAATAATCTGCGTACAAGAAGTTAAACAAGCTATTAAGTTTCTATTTATCTATTGTTGATCTCTCTCTCCCAAGAAAATGAAGATCGTTATTTCTCTTCACCTGTGCCTTCTGGTGTTGGTGAGCAGAGCTGGATCTAAAGGTTGTTGTGATTAAACGAATGAAAGAATTAAAATGAGAAAATTTAGGAAAGGTGGTGAGGAGGCTCTTTACAAGTGAAACAATTGGGTCTATGTCAATTTTGGGTCTGAATACAACACAAATGTCCTATATATTGAATGTACATCCTATTGCTACCAAGTGATAAATTCAGTAAAGTAAATAGGAGACCCTACTTTTGAAATCTGGTCGTGAGAATGGTCATTCTACAAATCCAAACTAATTATGGATATTTACTAGAACTTTCGGTTTTATTGTGGATACACAAATAAACCACGATTTAAGACTGTTGATGAATCAATTCTACTGTCTACATGCCAATATAGATTACTTCCATTTATTTATGGATGAAATTACTGGTGTCTGTATTTAACATAAAGTACGACATTGACCCAAAACTAATTTACCTTTTCTTCTTTGTTGTTGGGTACTTTTGACAGATGTGATTATTTATCCTTTTATCAACGGGGTTCTTTCCTTTTTGCAATGTAAGATGCTTGAGTTTAATTTCATAAAATGATATTGTATTTGCGAAGCTTAATAAACCAACTTTCATTTTCATACCTAAGATATTCATAAATACTATTTATTACTACAACGCTTCTCTTAAATTCAAGTCCATATTTGGGCAAGTAGATTGGGTGGTATTGAAGTGACGCACTAGCAATAAGGTATTTTCTTGAAAACGAGATGAGATTGTGAGAAGAATAATGGAACACAAGCACAGTCAAAATCTTTTAGGTACCTTTGAGGACTTACCATACTACTAGACATTGTCTTATTCAGTGAAAATCAATAAACACAATTGGATACGATCAAAAGTTAATATGCTTAGCGTTCTGTCTATTTTTGTTGGGTTTGTGTCTTTTCTTTAAATCTTTGGTTGCATGTTAACTCAATCTCTTAAATGGATGCTTTTCTTGACTTAGGCTAGTGCAAAATGCTGGAGAATTTGTAGTCACTTCCTCAAGTGCTTATCACTTGGGTTCAGTCGTGGTAAGGCACTTGTAACATTATCAATATCAAGAAGGGCTAGACCTCCTCATTCAACTACATCAACCCCTTCTCTAGGAGGACTGACATTACCTAAGATCATTTTGAATGACGAAAAGATGACCAATGATGAATTTAGCCAAGAAGTTATTAAATTAAGAGCACAGGTGTGCGGACTTATCTAAGTTGCTGTCCATATATTTCACTTCAGTTTTATTTATTATTTTCTTTATCCTTGACTGAACTTTATGTCGTGCCATAGTTTGACACTGCAATTGGGTCTGGAAGCACTGGTAGGTCAAAAATGGTGAAAACACTTCCCATATGACCAACAACTAGTGAACTGCTTCATTTTCTTTGGTTATTTTGAATAAGTGAAATTGCTGAAGAGGAAACCCATCTATAACTGAGAGTTACATAACCTTCCTTTTGGGTTTCTCTTGGGAAGAAGAGGGAGATCAGAGATGAGGACTAACCATCCATGAACTATAGCTTTATTCCATTTAATGCGTAAAATCGTTTCCCTTTGCCTGAAAAACGATTGGTATGGAGAGATCGGTTCAAGCTTGTGTTTCTACCTTTGTTTTCTTTTTGTTGCCATGGAGACTGATGGAGAGGGCATTGCATCTCCTGAAGACGGAGATTTTCTGTCGCCGTTTGCTCCTCCTTGTTGGTTGGGGAAGCACATTTGAGGAGCTTATTTTTGACTCTAGTCATAGTGGAACTTGATTGCTTTCGTTTAGACAGGATAACTCTCTAAGTTGTTGGGTTGAGTTTTTTTGATTTTATCTGCATCTACTGGATATATCTTGTCAAGCAACTGAGATGGTAATAGCATTTTGAACTTGACCTTTCTTTCTATATAAGTGAAACCTCACTTGCAAGTCTCAACTTCAGGAATTATGGCTAGAAAGAACAACTAAATAGCTGAAGGAGGTAATAGCAATTGCAGGAGAAGAGACCGCGAAATGCAAAGCTGCAAAAGAAGTCATAAAATTGCTTACTGCACAAGTGAGAAAAATACTTTTGTCATCAATTATCTAATTGGCACGTTATAGATTTTCTTGCACGTGTTTCATGGAACTAAAGATGTCTGGTGCTTCTTTGATAGCAGTAGGAATAAGCGCAAGTTATCTAGCATGTAAGAGTAACCTATCTTTTTAGTTCATCGTTCTCAACTCTCAAGTTTACTGGCCCTATAGTCATTCTGCTTTCTTTATCTTATGATGTCTTTTCCAAATGAATGCTTATTCAACAGCAAGAGACTGTGCTCAAATGATTATGAAGGGGGCATGAAACCTATCTCAAGATGAAATTAGTGTCTAAAATGAAATTCCTGCGATTTCATTTCTGCAGTGATGTTGTTTAGAATGTACAGACAACTATTATATATAGTTTATATATACTTTAACTTGGTTTTGACAAGTGGGGAGCAGGTGTACGTAATTAAGAACATATTACACTTGCAATTTTTCCCTATTTATTGCTTGAATGATTCTGGCTATAAAATTTGACAGCTACCTATGACACTTTGCTAATTTAATTTGACTGATTAAAATACTTCACATCGTGAACAAAATTAGCATAATTACGATGAGGGTATCGATTCTGCACCAATGATAATGATATGTAGAAACTAATCCCAAAAGAATATATGAAAATTTCTTTACCTAGAATGATGAAAGTTCTCATTACAGAACTATGATAGTGCTCTTGTGTTTGTACAATACTTTTAAGTACTACTCTTCTCTCTGATAAATCTAGATGTGATGTCATTTCCGTGTGGTAATTTTGTTGAACAAAAAGTAATTTTCTTTGTGTTACATCACTTTTCTTACATTCTTCTTCGATATTTGTGTCCTTCACCTCAAGCTTCTATGATATAAATATCATCTCACTTGAAGCATATCTACTCTTATTTTAACTAATAGCACGAGATCTAGGCTTCAAGCTCTTCTATAGCAACGTAGAGTTGTAACAACATTATTTTTTATTGAAGCTGTCTATTGAAGGATTAGTATTTATTTAGGTTGCGCTTGAGCAAATGGATTTTACTTTGAGGAAAGATTCAAAACGATTCCAAAGTCAGGTTGTTTAACTGATTGGAGTTACTTTTTCTACAAATTAAACTCTCAGAGTATATAGGAAAGAAATATGTTATTCCCTTTTTCTCCCCAATGCACTTCACCCTTGTTTGTCCCACTGGTGAGTCTGAAACTGGATCTTCTGATCACAACTAACTAGTAATTTCTTGGAATTTTATTTACAAAACTGTTCCATCATTTCTGTTGCAGAGATCACTGCTTTCAGTGACTGTTATGATGAATTTCAGAAGTTGAACACAGAAGTACTAAGTGTATCCATAGACAGTGTGGTAAGTCTTAATTTTCATGATCTGGTTGAAAATTTCATGTTCTAACTTATCATCTCTCTATTATAACTAAATCACTTATACTGGCAGTTACAGTGGCTGATGCTTCTATTTTATGTTCAATCTGGTCCTCTTGGCTCCGCTTATTGTTTATGTACCTGTGACCTTATGATGTTTATCCATCATTCTCTTGATTACGTTACTGATATTTGTTTTTATCTGTCAGCTTAATCATTTCAAACTTGGTGTCTTTTTTCCATGATTATAGTGTTATGGCTTTTCTTTTTGTGGTTATGTTTGCATTCCTTGATAAAATCTCTTTTTCCTCTGAGAAGATAGAGCAATCTCTTGGCCCTTTAGTGCTTTGTGGAGTATATTCACTTCTGGATCAGATGTGAATAAAGCTAATGCGTCTTAGCTTTGCTTATGGAAAACTACACTTTACTTGCATTTTGTACGAGTGGTTCTATTTGTTTATTTGTTTTTTCATTTCCAAGAATACTTTGTTTAAGCTCATAATCTCTCCACGAGGTGCACGAGCACATGCTTCTGCCAAATTATTTGACCCCAATCTTTCTCGTCTTTTTCCTTGTTTCTACTAGGATGAAATATTTTTATTAGAGCAAGACATCTTGCAGTAAGTTCTCTTTATGAAAATTGAAGAGGAGATAATCTAGTTGTATTCTTGCATATATTTCTTTCATACTTTTGACTGATCTCTTGTAGGTGTGGTTTTTAGTGGAAGTGATCTCATTTCTATATGCAATCTGTGTTTTAGTTATTATTATTGATGCTACTTTAACTTGTGGGGCCTGATGGGATGATTCTGTTAAAGCTATTCTGATATATTTTTTCTGCAGATCTGTTTTGTGCTCTAAACAATTGTTTGTGTCACTTAAGTTTAAGAAACATCTAGCACCTTCGTTGAGTTGGATTATTCATTACTTATGACTTAGATTTATTTGCATGGAACCCAACATGAAAAGTTACTTGGTTTCTACTTCCATGGGTGTCTACTTATGATGCTCCTGTTTTCATTTCAGAAGATCTTTACCAGCAAGGATGGAAGTCGTGATTATGGGTATAAGAAAGGTTCGAGGCCTATTCTTTTTCTTTCTCCAGATTTTCCCTTACAAACAGAAGAACTTCTTGAAATGCTATCATGCGATTGAGAGAGTTACCCACTACCAAGCTACGCGAAGGCACATTTTATGTCAAGGTATGCACCTTGTTTTAACATACTCACTATATCGGCCTATATGCATTTTTTGTGTTTATTCGTATTTTGATGTCATTCATCTTTGTGAATAACACTTCTCCTTTTCATTTTGTAGAAAGTAGTAAAAGAAAAGATGAAATGTGTATTGATTAATGATTATTCCACCTCTATTTATAGTGATGGAATTTAAGGATAACTACACTTAATGGATAACTATAGAAGAGACCTACTTAAAGCAAATAGGAAAGGATAAGAACAAATCTAAATATTCTAACGCTCCCCCTCAAGCTGGAGCAAATATATCAATCATGCCCAACTTGTTACATTGAATATTAAACTGCTTTGCTCCTAAAGCCTTGGTAAAAACATCTGCTCTTTGCTCTGAAGAAGGAGTAAAGGGAGTGCAAAATTTCTGACTCATGACAGCCTCATGAATGAAGTGAAGACCAACCTTAATGTGCTTTGTCCGCTCATGAAAAATAGGATTAGTGGCAATATCAATAGCTGTTTGATTGTCACAGTGCATAGGTACATGATCATTGTTCGTGAAACCTAACTCTTTCAAAAGATTCCTTAACCACAAAACTTCACTAGTGGTGTAAGGCATAGCCCGATATTCAGCTTTTGCGCTTGATCTAGCAACTGTAGTTTGTTTTTTGCTATGCAAATTCACAAGGTTCCCACCAACATAGGTGCAATATCCAGAAGTAGATTTTCTATCATCCTTCGACCCTGCATAGTCTGCATCAGAATAGGTTTCTATCTTTGTGTGTCCATGTTGTATTGCATAATAATCATTTACCAGAGGATGCCTTTATATATTTCAAGATCCTTAGAGCAGCTTCCCAATCAACTGATCGTGGCTTATCTATAAACTGATTAACTAGGCCAATTGCAAAGGAGATATCAGGTCTAGTCACGGTTAAGTAGATTAGCTTGCCAACAAGTCTTCTATACTTTGCCTTGTCTTCCAAAAGAGTTACTATCATCATTCCAGAAATCAGGGTTAAAATCTATAGGAGTGTCCACCGATTTAGTACCGAGTAAACCTGCTTCCTGAAGGAGGTCACAAGCATATTTTCTATGAGATAGAGAGATCCCATGCTTGCTATGAGCAATTTCAATCCCCAAAAAATACCTCGGCCTCCCCAAATCTTTAGTGACGAAGTGCTTCCTTAGGTATGTCTTGATCTCTTCTATCCTGAAAACATCACTACCCGTGATTAAGATATCATCAACATAGACTGCTAGAATAACCGTACCTAATTCCTTAATTCGAACAAAGACTGAATGATCTGCTTGGCACCGTGAAAAATCCAAAACTCACCAATAATAGTACTGAATTTATCAAACCATGCCCTTGGACTTTGTTTAAGACCGTAGATTGCTTTCTTCAATCTGCACACCATTTGTTGCTTCTTCCCCTGAGCAACATAACCTAGAGGTTGCTCCATATAGATAGTTTCCTTCAAGTTACCATATAAGAAAGCATTTTTTATGTCCATCTGATGCATCGGCCAATTGAGATTAACTGCCAAGGAAAACAAAACTCTAATAGAGTTAAGACGAGCAACAGGGGAGAATGTTTTCAAAATAATCTACCCCATACGTCTGAGTAAAGCCCTTGTCAACCAGGCGAGCTTTATACCGATCTAGGGGCCCGTCAGCCCGAAACTTGAGGGTGAACACCCATCGACAAGCAACGACGTCGACGTGAAGAGGTGGATGGACAAGCTCCCAGGTTCCCCGGGAAACGAGAGCCGACATCTCCTCATCCATCGCCGCCTTCTACTCTGAATGCTGAAATGCCTCACAATAAGAATTAGGGATAGAAACAAATGATAGAGAGACAGAGAAAACACGATAAACAGGACTAAGACATTTATAGGAAAGGGAATGGGCCAATAGATGAGCAGTGCAAGACCTTTTACCTTTGCGAAGGGCAATGGGAAGATCGTCCGCAGACATAAGGGTTGGAGTGCTGGGAGCTGCAACAAGAGGAAGACATGGCGGATCAACAGGCGTGGTAGTCGTAGAACGATTACACCTAGAATACACCTGTAAAGGTCGTGTAGGTGGTTCTATATGGTGAGGATGTGAGAATGCCCGGACCGGTAAGGGAAGAGATGTAGGATGAATGTAAGGGGAAGGGGTCTTAGAGTAATAAGCAGTGGACTCAAGGAAAGTAACATCTGCAGAGGTAAATGACCTGTGAGATTTAGGATCATAACAACGATACCTTTTTTGTGCCCGTGAATACCCCAAAAATATACATTTAACAGAACGAGGTGACAGTTTATCGAGGTTAGGAGAATGGAGATGAACAAAGCACACACACCCAAAGACTCGAGGAGTTAACCCAAAGAGAGGCTTACCAGGGAAAAGACAAGAATACGTAATATCCCCACTGAGAACACTAGAAGGCATACGGTTAATGAGATAACAGGCTGTGAGAATAGCATCCCCCTAATAGGACTTTGGAACATGCGTATGTGCCATAATAGTGCGAGCAACATCGACAAGGTGGCGATGTTTGCGTTTGGCTACACCATTTTGTTGAGAGGTATATGAGCAAGAAGTTTAATGTAAAATGCCATGAGAATCACAGAAGTTAGAAAGCTTTTTGGACATATTCAAGAGCATTATCAGTACGGAAAATGTGAATATTAACAGAGAACTGAGTTTTTATTTCATTATAAAATGAAGTTATTATAGTAGGTACTTGAGACCTATCCTTGAGTAAATAGACCCAAGTCATTCTTGAGTAATCATCAACAAAGGTAAGAAAGTACCTAAACCCACCAATAGACTCAATACGACATGGACCCCAAATATCAGAATGAACTAAACTAAAAGGAGAGGAACTACGATTTTCAAGACGAGGTGGAAAGCTAGCATGATGGTGCTTTCCCAACTCACAAGACTCACATTCCAAGCGAGTAGACTGAATAGGTAAAAACCTTCTTTAGGTTGGGCAAGGACGGATGACCAAGACGACAATGCCACTGAAGAGGGGAGATAGAGGCAGGAAGAGCACGTGCATCTATAGGCGCAGTATGATCTAGAAAGTAGAGACCACCACGCTCATGACCGCCACCAATCGTCCTTTGTGTTTGAAGATCCTGGAACACACAGTAAGAAGGAAAAAAGTTACCGAGCAGTTGTGGACTTTTTTAAGTTGACTAATAGAGAGGAGACTAACAGGAAACTTTGGTGCATACAAGACATTATTAAGGTTAAGTTGGTGTGTGGGATGAACATCACCAGAGCCATATATGGGAGAGTAGGATCCATCAGCAAGGCAAACGGAGGGAGAGGTATGAGAAGGAGAGAGAGAGTAAAAAAGAGAGCGATTACCAGTGAGGTGTGTAGTAGCACCTGAATCTAGCATCCAAAACTCACCATGAGTTGCAGCAAAGGCACCTAGAGTGGAAGCTGTGGCAGGGGCTGCGGAATTAGCCACAGGGCGATGGAGGAGCTGTTCATATTCTTCACGGCTAAGGGTAACCAAATCAGATTCATTAGCAGAAAGCTCCGATGCTGCAGGTTCACCATCACCTTTAACTGTATTGGCCCACTCCGGTTTGCCATATTTGAGCCAACATTTTTCCACAACATGATTGGTTCGACCACAATGGGTGTAATAGCGAGAGTTAGTAGAAGCATCGGAGCCTCGACCACGACCACCACGGCCTCGGGAGGAGTTCCGACCGTGGCCACGAACTGCCATGGCTGAGGACTCGGTGGTTGTACTAGATGAAGAGTCAGAGGATATAGTAGTCACGCGGAGGACACGAGATAGAGCATTGGATAACGTAGGCACAGAGTCACTGGCTAGGAGATGATCACGAACTGATTTCAAATTGTTGTCGAGGCCAGACATGAACTTCGCCACCAAAAAATCTTCCCGCTGAGTCTTGCGAGTCTGAGCGTCACAACTCAAGGGGTGATATAGCAAAATTTCATCAGATGTGCCCTTCAAGGAGGCAAAAGAGTCGACAACTGTACGGACATCTTGTTTGAGGGAAAAGAGTCTCTCATACAGTTCAAAAACCCGAGAAACATTCTTTTCCTGAGAATACATGTCATGTAAAGTATCCCATATTTTTTTAGCAAAAAAGAGAAACATAAGATTGGAACCGACAGTTTCCTCCATACTATTCAGAAGCCAAGTCATAACCGAGTAATTAGCTTGTTGCCAAGTAGAAAAATTAGCATCAGTAGAGGTTGGTGGATGAGCCAAAATGTGATTTAGTTTATTTTGAGACCCAAGAAACAACCGGAAGGCTTGGGACCAGAGGATATAATTCTGGCTATTCAACTTAACAGCGGTGCCAAGAGCACTTTTATCTTCAATGGTAGCCATGATCAAATGGGGTAGACAGACAAATATATAGAGACAGCAGCAACAGGTAGAGAAGAAAAAAGAAACGCAGACAGCAACTAAGAACTAATCGAGGCGATCATCTCAGATCTGGGCGGGCGTCGCGAGCAGAAGTGGCGGAAAGGGAGGCGGCGCAAGGAGAAGGCGCGGCACGGTGAGCAGAAGCGCCGGAGGCGTGAGATGAAGGGCCGACGGCGACGACCGAGTGACCGGCGGCGGAGGGTGGGGGTGGTGGCGGGTTGCAGAATCTAGGGTTTAGTGTGTTTCTCTCTTTTTTGTTTTTTTTTCCCCTCAGAAATATATATATATATACAACTTCTTTCTCACTTTTTTTTTTTTTTTGTTCCGAACCTGCTCTTATACCATGTAGAAAGTAGTAAAAGAAAAGATGAAATGTGTATTGGTTAATGATTATTCCACCTCTATTTATAGTGATGGAATTTAAGGATAACTACACTTAATGGATAACTATAGAAGAGACCTACTTAAAGCAAATAGGAAAAGATAAGAACAAATCTAAATATTCTAACACATTTTATACCTGTAATCTATCATCTTTGTTCTCATCAGTGTTTATGAGATAATGAGGTTGTTTGGAACATTATGGCAAGAATGTGGACTTTTCGACAATAATGTTTTGCATATACATAAACACGTATGTGTACATGTAAGTGTACAAAGAGCTGTACCCCCGTTGGATATTTGGATACGATATGATACTCTCGAATACTCCTCATATGCATAACAAATACTTCACATTGCGTCCAGAATATTGACGAACGTATTTTAATAGAACTTGTTCTCAAGCTGGAGAATAAAACAACACAAGTCGCAGGCTTGCCTTCAGAATTAGAAGTGTTTACATTGTAATTTAGATGTGATTTACATAATTTCTTATCACTCGGGGTTTATCATGGTAACCGCACTTGTAATGGCTTAAATTCTATCAATATTTATGTTGAACTATCTATAGAATTTATTTAATATCAATATGTCAAAAATAAAGTGGTTATTTTGTTTACATGGTCGAATGCATTCATTATGTTCTAGGTTTGTTTTCTTCTTATATGTGAATCTCTTATTGTCACTCGAAGAATGGTGTCTTGAAAAATTGTTGTTTTACAGACATTCCTTTTCTTGTAACTTATTAGCTACTTTTTTTAAACTAATTCAAAGTTCATATTATCATGAAACTTTGCTTGGACAAATGCAGTAATCCTGAATCAATAATGTCTAGGAATTAGATTTTATATCATGTAATGAGCATTAGCTACTCTTCTAATTATGAACATAGATACATGTCAAGACTTTTCACCAATGTAATTTGGTTCAGATTGAAGAAGCCATGATACTACTCTTTAACCTTCTTGGAATTTCCTAGGTTTTATTGTCAGTGATAATATGCTAGTCTTTTCACGAATATAATCTTGTTAAAATTGAAGAAGCCGTGATACTTGAACCACATTGTATAATATGGTAGGTATTATTGTCAGTGATTCACATCCATGGGAGCCTAGTTATTTAAGTATGCCATATATGCATAACATTACATATACGCATAAAGTTATGCATTATTGTTATGATAAGTGAATTTGGTTCCTTCATCATTTTGTGTATATTTATATGCACAGTTGCAAAGAGCATAACTATGGAACCCCGGAGTTCTCTACTAAAAGATAGAAGAGAGGCGAAGGAGAAAAAAATTATTGAAAAGCAAAAAATTAGAAAGAAAGGAGAAGGAGAAAAAAATACTATTTGATTGAAAAAAGGCGAAAGAGCAAAAATGATTAAAAAACTATCTTTTCAGGACATGACATGCTTCAAATTCTTGGGAAAGGTATGATATCATTTTTATATTGATTAGGCTTCTTTTTTCTTTAGCATATTTGGTTTTTAATATTTAGTTCCATGGTAACTCAGTCTCTTAAATCGACGCTTTTCTTGATTTAGGCTGGCGCGCAATGATTGAGTATTATTGTCACTTTCCCAAGAGCTTATCACTCGGGGTTCATTCATGGTAAAGCACTTGTAATTACTTGATTCCTGTCAATATTTACGTTGATATATCTGCAGAAGTTATTTACGTTCATCTTTTTCTAAGAAAAAGAAGTGGACTCTCTCTCTCTCTCTCTCTCTCTCTCTCTCTCTCTCTCTCATTTTCGGCCTCTCTCTTGCTCTCTATCCCTCTCACTTTGTTGCTTCATTGATCTAGGATCAATTGAAGAACAAAGCTAGATTAAGAAGGATACACTAATACGATAGTGTAATCCTTGTCTCGATCTCATATTCTTAGGTACATTTTTCTCTAGCAAGAAAAATGTGACTTCTCTCAGTGTGGTGTAGACTACGTTAGAGGATTATACGTTTGAATCTTGATGAATGTTTGCCATCCATTTGAGAGGAAACAACGCTAGTATCGGTGCACGAAAGATAACTATAAAGGTAACCCCGTTTATTTATATGTAGTTCTCTTTATAATTGTCTATGTGTCCTATATGATATACTTGCTTTACGTTATCATATTCTTTATCAAACGCCCGGTTGAGCACCCAAGGGAACACCCCTTGGGACGTTTTATTATGATATGCGATTTAAATACTGTTAAATTCTGCATCTCTCGCTTCCGCTCGAGCTCCCGGGCGGATCCATTTGTCCTTCAAGTGGTATTTGAGCCCGGTTCGATGTAAGGGGCCATAGATCTATGTGCTTGACATGTGCAATTTGCTTTTACGGCTTTATTGAGCATGTTTATTGCGCAAATGTATGAAATAATGCACTTGTTTAAATATTTAAGCTTGATGCACATCATGTATGTATTTTTTGAATTGAATTTCAAAAATTACACGCCTCATTTTCAGTCTTTTAATATGCGCAAACGAAACAAAAAAAAATTATGGACGGCAACCAATCTGTTCTGTTTCGAAGTTTTATGAAAATTTGATTTTCTGAAACTTTTTTCATATTTTCTGAAAATGGATTAATTCTGCCTATTTGATTTGGATTAATTGGATTTTTCCTATAATCAAATTGCTTAATTAATTTGGGTTTTAGCATGCATTAGATGCATTGTAAATGGGGATGTCCATTAGATTTAGAATTCGAACTTGTAAATTATTCATATGTTTATGGCTTGCGATATTGGATATCACGTAGGTATTTTGTATATCTATTATGAGCATGATTATTTGGTATAATTGTGCGTTGACGTTGATTGGATCAACATGGGATGATCACTAAAGCCCTAGACCTTGTGTATGGATGTAAGCTAAAAGGGCCCGAGATCTCATCACAATATCTATGGAAAATTCTTAGACACCACTATCTACTTAGAGCGATGTGATGTGCGGTTAGACGGCATCACGTTAGCAAACATAGTAGTAGACCCGTGAGACCAAGCGATATCGCAGATTGCTCATGATCAGATTAATCTGAAAGATATGGGTGATTGGCTTTAGGCTAAGTAGGAGATTATTAGAACTATTCAGCAATCTTTATTACAATGCTTCATAGGAAGGAGACCTCATTTCCAACTCTCCATCTTGAACTTTTTCAAGATTTTGTCAATATGCGAGGATGGGTCAACCTAATCCTCTTAGATCTATTTCTATAGATCTTGATGCTGAAAATGTAGGATGCTTCACCCATATTTCATAAAGAACTGGGTAGATATCCATACTTTAGTGTCTCTTAACATCCTCTCATCATTCCCAATGAGTAAAATGTCGTTCACGTAAAGTATTACGAACACAATTGTGCTCCTGTTAGAATAGGTGATCAGAAAGCCAATTGGATTGGTGGTTTTGGCTACTGCTTAGCAATCTTTATTAAAGTAATATTGACTTGATGAATATAGTAAGTACTCATCCGTAGAACTATGTGTTTATTGTGCTTATTGATTACGTTAAACGACGTTTTAACGACAAAACAAATGCCCACTGACCAATTGCATAACCCATGTAGTTGGGTTGCGCATTGGATGACAGCTAAGAAACCAACTTCTGAGGGTTGGTCTGAAACGTTCCAAGTCGAGGACCTCGAGATAGGGCATCGATGGTCCTATAGAGACGTGCATTAAGGATTGCGTTCATTGGATGAGTGGTGTGTTTTATCGGCAACAGACGTTGGACGTCTATGCAATATTAGTGGGTTAGTTGACAAGGGTGTCAGCGACTGAACTGACTCGTGGGAATTGTCATATGGAAGCCTTGGTGTCTTGGTCGGTATGATTGGAATTCCCGGTTCTGATAGTACGAGATTAGTCCTCGGACTTGAGGAAACATGGCAATCTCATGCATATGAAGGTTGTATCTAGTGTCTGGCAAGAGATGTCTGTATCTGGGATACGTTCATCATAAGCCTTATCCATGTGCAGTCGGAATATGTATTGAGGACGTTGGATTCCAAGATAGGATCCATCACCTGTCAATATATGACAGTCAAGTCTCCTATGCATTCTGAGACAATTTAAGCTCTTTAAGTGTGTGGCCACATTGATTGATCGAGTAGGGAATGGTTTTCTACGTCGATCAATAGAGCAAGCGTGTCTCGAGTTATTGAGCATAGTTGTTTAGTCCAGAATGGGAACCGACGCCCAGTTCCATGTCCTAGACTTAGACCGGGAGACGGATGATGGAAGGACCGTACTCGTATGGAACTCGGGAGCCTAAATGTTCACAACAACATTCACCTAGTCTCTAGTGCCATGGACCGTTGGTAGACGGCCACCCATGGTGACAGGCGCTTTCAATTAATGGTTAATTAGAAATAGTAAAATTGGATTTAATTGATTAATTGGGTTGGACACAAGTTCAAGTCTAGCTGAGGGTGAACCTAAAGAGTAACACAATCACTATGGAATTGATAGAATTAATTTAGAATTACTTCTAGAAGAAGTGAAATAATTTAATTGAATAAATTAATTCAAAGAGAAAAATAAATGATTGGATCATTTATTGGAAAATTCATTTGATGGTTGGTCCGAGAATTAATGTGACGCCCACAAATTTTTAATCATAATTATGGGGTTAATTGGTAATTATTTAAGAAAATTTAGTTAATTAGTAGATATATTATAGATTAAATTGTGATCATATTAAGACTTGAACGGAGTGAATTGGAGCTTTATATAATATTTGGGAGCAAATTATATTAATTAAGAAATTAGAAAGGACGTAATGGGTATTTTGAAAATGTTTATTAAAATTTAAAAAAAAAATAAAAAAATAAAAAGGGTAGATAAAGATGGGTGCTGACGCACCCATCTGATTACTTTACAAACACACACACACACACTATAAATTAAACACACACAGCACATACTAAACACACACACACTTTCGCGAAAAACAGGTACGAAATATTTTAATTTTAATTAGTTTTAATTAATATAATTATATTATTTAATAAGTGCATTTATTAAATGTGGTTTATACTATTCGATTTAGTGTTTAACCGGAGAATTTTATGAATTTGAGTATTTATAATTAGTGTCTGGTTAAATGTCTCAATTGAATTAGGGGTGTTATAATTAATGGCTTAAACTGCTTAATTTACTAGATTTAATAATTTCTACAATTGATTGGCTTAGTTTAATCGGGTTGAAAATTTTATTTGAGAAATATTATAGAATATATTTGAAAATATTATATTTAGTAAAGATAAGTATATTTTGAGATAAATATAATCCAAGAATTGTTATTATGAATGGTAATTATAATAGGATGAAGGGTTTAATGAAATATTGAGAGATTGGTGAAATATATATATATATATATAAATACTATTTAATATTTTATTTAGGAATTGACATTCTAGATATTAATTATACGTATTATACCTTATGATAGGACACGGGGATAAAGTAGATGATCGTACGACTTCATATCAGCTAGCTAAATCTGTATAAGATCGAGGTAAGTAAATAATTAGTGCGGTTTATATATGTTCCTTTTTCCTATTAGTGTTGTGTACGTAAACAATTAGTATTATCTATACATGTTTCATTTCTTGGTGATATTACTTTTATGTGAGCCTATGATTCGTGCTTGACTAATCTATTTTGAATTGTACGAGTAGTTGATGATTACTTTGAACGATTATGTCGTGAAAGTGAAATGAGGAAACCTATTGAGATATGTCATTTGGTTGTTTGATATCACTGTTATATGCTTGTACGTGAAAAATGCGACTATGTGGTTTTATGTGGCTAGTTGGCTTACAAGAACGGTGATATGTGGAATCGAGGGAGTGATGGAAATTAAATGTAATTATGATATGAATACCCCTTGAGGTTGTTGAATAGCCCACGTGGCAAAATGAAATGAAAAGAGCTATGATGCGATGTGGAAAGAGCTATGATGCAAAATGAAAAGAGCTATGATGCGAAATGAAAGAGCTTTGATGCGAAATGAGATTGATGAGTCTGTGTGGCATGCCAAGGGGATTCATGTACATGTGTATAATAAATGGTGAGGTTGAGTTGGTGGAGAAAAAAAAACACTATATCACCTTCTGGCAAGCCAACTAGGTTAATGCGAGTTTGATTGATTGTCTAATCTTGAGATGATTACATGGAATAATGAAATGAAATGTGCTTGATCAAGTTGATTATATATTATATACATAGCTTATTTTGTCTTGTTGAAACTACATTTGAGGTGCGTATATAGTTGGTGCCGATTGTTTACTTATTAAGTTGCAGGCTCATCCCTCTGCTAACATTTTTCAGGTGTAAACTTTGCTGTGCCTATTCACGACAGATAGGTCCACGTTTTGCATTCCAGTCAGGTCGGGCCAGTATGCAGTTTTCTCCTCATTGTAAATAGAAATAGAAGTCTCATTTTGAATTAAAAGCGAGAATAGCATGTGAACTAATTATAATAGTCCCATTTTTGTCGTACTTGATATATGTATATATGATCTTGTGGATGAGATGTTAAATATTCTTATTGTGATGATGAGACTATGTGTATATATACTCAACAGGGACTAGATTATGTGCCTAATTATACATATAATCAGGGTTTTCATTAAGTGTGATATTTATGGAAGATATAGTCGTAGTGCCGTTAGAGGGTGTTACAATTAATTAATTGGATTAGTTATTTTTTGGACTTAGAACCTTTAAATTAATTGAATTAATTTATCGGGTTTGGATTAATTAATTGATTGGATCAATTAATTAGAGTTTGGACTTATGTTTATTTAATTGGATTAAATAAACTTATGGGCTTCAATTGGATTGAGATTAATTGGATTAATTAATGCCCAATGGACTTTGTTTGGACTTAATTTAATTAGATTAAATAAAAGTTTAAGACTAGTAGTCCTAGTCCATGGAAAAATGCAATTTATAGCAAGTGAAGGAGGAATTAAAAATCCCCCACATGTGAGGCACATGTGACCAGTCATTATATGATTTGGTGGGTGGTTTATTTGCTATAAAGGTGCATAGTTTGTAGGTAGTGGGATGTGTATGTAGGTTGCTTTCGAAGTTAACTATAGAAGTTGAATTTTGAATTCAATAATTTTACATACACAAAACAACTTTGTTAGATATTCACTAATACACTTGCTTCATAATTTGCTGGAGATTTTAAGCCAAAAACTCTCTGAAAATTTCTCTCTAAGTGTTTTTTTCTTTTTGAAAGAAAATAACTTAAAACATTCTAAAGATCACTAATTGATAGTGTTACTTTGAAATTGTTTTCTTCTTCTCTTCACTATATTTTATCTAGCAATAAAATATAGTTTGAATCCTGTGTGGTGTGGACAATACTTAGAGGAGTTCTATGTTGAGCTCTCAAGTGGACGAATGGACGAACGAAGGAAGAAAAAGGAAAGGAACAACGCTAGAAGCCGTTCTACGTAAGATTGAACAAAGGTTGGTTTTTCCTTTATATTTCATATACCTGTGTTGTTCTCCTTTTAAGCCACATTTCCAACATGTTTTCTTTTGTTATTTATGCTTTGACAGACACCGAACGTCTGGGAACTTCAAAGGGAAAACCCCTTTGAATTCGACTTAATTATGCCTTAATATCACTTTTTACGCTTCCGTTGCGTTCCTGGGCCGTACCCGAATCTTTCAGTGGTATCAGAGCCTGGTTTGGTTTTGTGACTTAAGGATTTACATGTTCTAATGTGTTAAGCATGTTGAACGTGGTTACAACGCTTTTGGAAAGCATGTTTTAGGTTGTTTTTAGCATGATTGTATGTAGAAAATATGTGTTAATTTTGCTTATAAAATTATGGATATCCATGCATTTTTTAGAATTTGATTTTCTGTAAATGCATGATTATGATTCAGTTTTGATAGCAAAAATTTAACAAAAAAAAGTTTGGTGAAAAACGGTGTCGGCGCACGCCCGCATTGGCAGGCAAGGGCGCCTGCTCGCAGGCATTCGCGGGTGTCCGCTGCGTGGTGCTGGGTGTGCACGCGCACGCCTGCTGCTGCGAGCGGGCGGCCGCGCGCTGCTGTGCGTGCGCGCACACAACCGTCTGGGACGGCCGGCCGACAGCACTGTTTGTGCACTTTTTTCCCGTTTTTCGGGAAAATTCGATTTTTCTAATTTCTGCTACTTTTATGAAATTAATATTTTTGGCATATTTTAAGTTTATTTAAATTGGATTTTTCTAAATTTATTTCACGCCTTAGATTATTTTGGAAATGATTTTCAAACAAAAAAAAATTGTACATTTGATGTGTAGTTAATATCTATACTTTTAATTGTATTATTAATATGGTATTTTCTGCATTTTATTATGTTTATGGTTTTAGATATTGGATATCTATGGATAGATGAATGGGATGTATTTATTTGATATAATTGTGTAATTGTTGTTTATTGGATAAACGATATGGATAATCAGAAAGCCCATTGACCTATGTATGGTTTTATGTATGTTGGGTGAGGCCTGCGTGCGTCTTTATTTTTCCCTTCTCTCTATCGTTTTTAGCCTTGTAATAATAAGGCTTTCTTCCTCTCTCTAATGTACTCCCTCTGACTTATGATTGGGGTTTCTTTTTAAGTTGTAATGAGAGTAGATTAGATTATGAGGTTTTTATTTTATAAATATGTAAGCTTCCATGGAGATGAAGGTCCAAAAGAGGTCCGTTGAACGGAGCCCACGATGGAAGGCCCAGAAAGAACAAAGAAGGATTTACAAGGCCCCATTAGAATGATAATGGGATGTAAACATTGTAATAGTGTAGACCTACCCTAGATTGACCATAGATCCACTGCGGGCTCAGTGGGTCACTTAGGAACGGGCTTGTGATCATCCTAACAGGGGTGTGCTAGGCTTTTTTTGCATGTGCTTATGTTTTTTATGCTTTGATGTATGGTGTGTTTGGAATGCATCATTTTACATTTTATGTATGAAACTTGAGCATGCAAGATACTAATAAAGATGAGGTATCGGTCTTAATATAATAATAAACTCTCACTTGGATGGTTCAAGTAAATATTAGGCCCAAAATAAAATTAAAATCAAATGGTTTGATTATTCCAAGCCTTCCATCCATAACAATGTAGTGAGAAAGCTACTTTCACCCATTCGTGGTCTTACGAGTCGTGGCACATTTGGAATGGAAGAAAGTTGAACTGTTGTTGTGACGAATGGAATATGCTCCTATTTCCTTGTCTTACGAGTCGTGGGGGGCGATAGTTGAGATATTCATTTGGTTGATAGGTCGGGCCTAACGCTAAGTAACATGATTCGATTGGAGTCCTTGGGATCATGTGAAGAGGCGAGGCAAAATATCTTGGGAATTTCATTGGATGGGAATGGTATTGGATACCTCTCACAAATCCTTTCCCATGTGAGTCGTAAAAACGAGGCATGGAGAAATGCGTTTGTGGACTCCAAGCCCACTAGAAAATGGTTTCCCGAAAACCCCACTTGAGAGTGGTGGGATTTTTGAAGAAATAGTGGGAGGGGTTAATGACTAAAGACCAAGTCTTAACTTGAACTCAATATTATTATAATCTACTAAATTTCTGCTTTACATTTTGAATGTAGATGTCTAAGAATCCACTCGCTGTAATTCTTGAGACTAATAAATTTGACGGAATAAACTATAATGATTGGCTGCGAAATATGAGGATTGTCCTCGATTTCGAAAATCAGGTTTACGTTCTGGATAAGCCTATTCCTCGGGTCTTGCCGGAGGGGTCCTCATCAGAAGAGCGTTTGACGTTCAATGAATGGCAGGAGGACAACCGCAAGATCTGCAGCATCATATTGGCATCCATGACTAATGAGATCCAAAAACAGTATGATCGGCTGGATGATGTCAGATCGATAATGCTCCGAATGAAAGACGTTTATGCGGTACCGGACCGACATATTAGATATGCTGCGACGAAGGTATTTTTCAGAGCTAAGATGATAGAAGAGTCGTTTGTACACCAGCATGGAGTGATGATGCTATCCCTAGTGGAGAAGCTCAAAGACCTCCGAAATGATATTGGAAAATAGATGTACATTAATGTCATTCTTCAATCTCTTCCTCCCTCTTTTGATCTGTTTATCGTTAACTATAACATGAATGGGCTTGATAAAGACCTTCATGAGTTGATAAACATGTTGGTCCAATACGAGGCAATGATTGAAAAGTATGCGCCGTCTGTATTGGTGGGGGAGGCTTCGACCTCAAGAGCGAAAGGCGAAGGGGCTGGACGTTGGAGGAGGAAGAAAGGTAAGACAGAATCAGCCGCTGCAAGCGCTCCTGTTGCCATGCTGGGCAGGGCAAAGGAAAGAGGAAGGCGGTTCGACAGTCAAGGATTGCAAAAGATATTTGCATATGTTGTCGTGACAAGGGGCATTGGAAGATGGAGTGTCCTAAACTCCTCTTCAACCAAGGTACATTGATTTGAGTTTTAACATGATTACTATTCTGCTTCTTGGGTATTGGATACCAGCTGTAGAGCTCATAACTGCAAATGGTTTGCAGGTGATGGAAATGAGTAGAAGGCTAAGTCGGAGATGGTTCTAAAGCAAGGTAATGGCTGGGCTGTCGCTACAAAAGCTATAGGACTAGTTAGGCATAGCTATTAGTGATCATGTTATGATAGAGTTGATAGGTTACAATTATGTAACCTAGAATGATCAAATTATGTTTTTCTATTGTTGGACAATTAGAATTACATGTTTTTTTTTTTTTTTTCTATCAATGAAAGTTTCTTTTATTTGACAAATGATGGTTATTCTTGTCTGTTAGGTTGTTTGCATAAAAACAAATGATAAAATGGATAATCAAGATAAAACTCACATATTTGGCATGCAAAGCTTGGTCACATTTCTCTAGATAGGATGAGGAGGTTAGTAGATTCAAGGAGTGTAGAAATAGTCAATATGAGCCTGCTAGCTTGCAAGTCCTTCATGAGCAGGAAGATGGCCAAGAAGCTCTTTGTAGGACAAAGTATGCTTGCTAGTGGTTTATTGGATTAGATGCAGTCAGACATCTGTGGGTCACTGAATACACAAGACCAGAAGAGGGTTTACAAGTCTAAGGGCCTTTGGAAGGCTCAGAGAATTAGATTTAAAGTGGGAACCAAACTGGTTGCAAAATTAAATTTTCGATTGGATCAAGTGGTGTGTATTTAGTGGGAGTTCTTGATATATCTAAATGGGAATGAAGTTCTCACTCAGTGGAATTCTTCCTGAAACAAGTTTAATTAATTAAAGATTGTTTCGTCCCCATGTATTAAAAAGATTTATTTTTGCTTAATATTTGCACTCATCTCTTGAATATAATTATTATTTTTTCTCAAAAATAATAAATTTTATTTTCATTAGTATATCTCATATTTAATATTTTACAAAATTATTATCATTTATATTATTAAAATACTCAATATATATATAAAAATTCGATGTTTAATTCAATAATATTCACATTATATAATATAATTGTTCATTCATGCACAATACATAAACTTGCATGATTGACAAAAAAAAAATATTAATAATCATAGCAATTTAATTTATATTTTTTTATGACTTAGGAATATTATCATATAATATAAAAAATAAAATATTTTTTTAAATATTGAATATGTGAAATTATAAATTTTGTTAGTAATAAATTATTCAAATTATTTGCAAATTTTACTATCAACTTTAGATGAGCAATTTTGAAAAAAAATAAAAAAGAATAAAATCAAATTATTATAACGAGGGTAAAGTAGTATAAAAAAAGTTAAATTTATTTACACAAAAAACAAAAATAACTAAAAATAAATCTCAAAGTACTTTCAACTTTTAACTTAAAATTATTTTCTATAATAATTCTAAAAATAAAAGTTAACATTCCAAATACTTTAAAAATACTTCTCAACATTGACAAGGTGAAAAGTATTTTTTGCGAGCTCGCGCGAACCCTCAAGAGATCTTGGATTTTTCCAACCGTTCACGTGGCAGACATGAAACGTCCCTTCTTCCACGCAGCTCTCCACCCCAAAAATCTCAAGGGGGAAAGATTCATTAATGCTAATAGCATAGAAGTAGGCAGAATTGATTTCTGAATCTGTAGTTTGGTTTGGCCTTTCCTTTTCATATCCTTTCTTGCTCTATTTACACAAACCCCAGACTTAGTTGATCAGTCTACCCGCAACCCACTTCCCATTGCAGTGAATGCTTGCATGCAAAGTGGAATGTCTCGCAGCGCTGCGGGGATTCAGTGGATGAGAAATCGTCCTCTCCTTTTCTGAGAAGAAATAGTAGTAACTAAGTAAACGAAGAGCACATTGATTGATTCTGGTGTAATGATGCTCCCGCACTCTACCCTTTGGGGCAACAGCCTTCCCTCTCGGGTTTCCGCATTTGGTGCCCACCCCATCATGATGTACCAAAACCCTTATTTGCTATTTGCTGGTATACACTGTGTTTATAGCCTCGTTCGGTTTTGGTTGATTTCTCCATACTGAGTTTTGATTGCAGTTCTAGATCAAAATCAAGTGAAAGAGCGGCGTCATCTGTGAAGAGTTCGCAGCAGAGAGTTTTCGGTGAAGTAAGTCCTCAATTTTGTCATTTTCTTAATATAATTTTCCAATTTCCATGTATCAGCACCTTGGTATGAGGAATTGGAGAACTGTTGGCTCAGGTTAGACAAGAATTTGGTGACCGTTGCCAAATGACTTCCTTTGTGCACGCAGCTGGAGCAGGAGATCAGAGTGTACTAGCTGAGGAGGTATGATTTTGGATGACTTCTTATCCGTGCTTCCATGTTTTGGGCCTATCCAATCTTTCCTAATTTACTTTATTGTATTAACTTTCAAGTTTTAAGAGAGATAGAACTGGTAAGATGTTGAGAGAATGTGCTCGGACAGCTGTACCTTGGTCCATTTGAGTTGAGGGGCATTTCGAAAATTTCTTTCTCTCTCTCTCTCTCTCTCTCGTGGTTCTGCTAATTTTCAAGCTAGTCTGAATGTTGGCGAGGACATTCATCAGTTGCTAGATTTTACCTATATCTACTTCTGTAATTGCAAAAGCCTAGTTCTCCCAGTCCTTTATCTCACTATTCGTAAATATCTTATTCAAATTACTATTGGCAATGATGTTAATCATGACACATCATGCTACTAGTTGTTACTCAACAAATATTGTGGGGAACTTTATATATGTTCATGCAGTGTCAGGTAGCCCATCTTCCGTAACTACCTTGAATAATGCCAGGTCCTCTTGTTTGTAAATAATGGTTCCTCTTATTGTTGCTTGTATTTCTAGGAAGAAGCATCTCAGATGATTGGGAGTCCAATGCTGAAAGTTTTCCCGGGTCAGGCACATCCTTTGGGAGTGTCAGAGGTTGAAAATGGAACCAATTTTGCAATTTTCTCTGAAAATGCTGCTGCTGTTACACTTTGCTTAGTTATTCAGAGGTTTGAATGCATCTTCTTCTCAGATTGTTAATTAAAGTTCCAATTTGATTCATGAGTTATATTTTTTCTTTGGGAGAGGTCAATGTTTCTTACCCTAAACTTGGAAGATCATCGTTATTCATGGTCTTCATATTCTGGGATAAGTTTTCAGTGATATCATTCATGTTGACACCAAAGATCTCAGACTCCCCATTTTGTTCTATAGCATTCTGGTGCAACAGGCTACTTATACTGATATCGCATAATTCCACACTTTTCTATGTCTTATAGTGTATATATTGAAATTTAGGAAATTTAAGATGGTTATATTGTCAGGGACAGAAATTTTTTATAAATTGTTGTGGCTTTTCAGGTGTCTTCAGCATATGAACTGAAAGACATTTAAGGCTTTGACTCATTTTTTTTCTTCTTTCCTCATTGGCCTTGTTATTATTTGATATATCTTCAGGGGCATCAATAACAAACTAGATCAAGGGATGATTGAATTATCACTGGATCCACAAGTAAATAAGACAGGAGATATATGGCACATCTGTGTTGAGGTAGTCTTGTTTTTTGGGTTTAAATGACATCAGTAATTGAATTTTCTGCTTCTTCAAGTAGAATATTTGTTTAATATTGATTCTTCCTTCATATCATGCTTTCATGTAAAAGAGAGAGAAAATAATCGATTGAAGGAAAAACCTTATCGATTGTTGCCAAGTAGGATGCTGTATTTTCGTAGCCTTCTATGACTAGAAAGAAATGGCTTTAGTGCTGGCTTACCTAATTACAGAACTGTGATGGAGATACGCATAGGTTTCAGTTGGAATATGTGTAAAATATAACCGAAGGTTATGCTCTATGCTTGTTTGTGTTTGTCTAGTCTTACTAATTGTTTCTTTGGTAGTGGAAAACTAAAGTGCAAGAAATATTGTCTTCAATAAGCTTTCCCAAATTTTTGTTGATTGTGCTTCCAATTTAAGCTTTGGCAGGACAAACTGCTGGAAAGATGAAGAGAAGTAGTACATCATTAGCATTTCCTTGAGAACTTCAGTCTGTATTGCATTCTGAAAATTTGAATTCTTTTATCTGCTTCTATATGTTTTTATGCATACAATTTATCAGTTCTACACAGCTCTACTAAAAAGATGAAATGTTGCAGCATGACATCTTTTCTATCTGGGACTTCTATGAGTTGCAGACTAACTAGGGTTGTTATCATTTTCTGGTAAAGATACATTTTTGGAAAGAAAATGATAGAAATACATGGTTTTCTCTTAAGTTTCATATGATATATGTATGATATTTTTCAATGCCCAATAGTTCTTTGTTCTGCGAGGAAGGGGACGATTAAGACTCATGCTGAATCATTGGGCTCCGTATTCCTTGTTAGAGATTTTAATTGGTATTTGAGTAATTTTACAGTTATCAATATTATATAGTTGTTACTTTGAATATGTGGCATTTATCTCCACTATGTTTGTTGCTAGTATCTGTGGGGCTTAGTCAGTTAACCTGTTACTTTCTCATAACTTTGTTGTTGTTAGTAGATAAGCATTGTTGTATTTTCAACGTGATGACTTTGTGCCTTTGTGGGGCTACATTGATTCAAAAGTTTGCATTTTTTTAGGATTTGCCACGCAATAATGTCTTATATAGTTACCGGGTCGATGGTTCTCGCGATTGGCATCATGGGCATCGATTTGATACTCGCAATACTCTACTTGATCCATATGCAAAGTTGGTTGAAGGACGTCGAATATTTGCTGATGCCAACAATAAGATGTCTAAATTTTTTGGAACATATGATTTTGATTGCTTGCCTTTTGATTGGGGAGAAAACTATAAGCTTCCAAACATACCTGAGGTAAGGTGAACTTAACCAGGTAAAGGCAAATATTTTTTCTGTATTATCTTTTATGGGATATAAGTAGATAATAAATGATAATCAGTTTAGATACATTGCATTGTTTATGAAATATTGGCATTTCAAAATTGAAATGCTGTAGAATGCTTTTGTTGCTATATGTGTATCTATGTTTGGTTGAGGGTGGCCAAACGTATCTCTTCTAGCAACTATTACACCTGAATGGATTCTATTCCCTTTACACTTTGTAGTTCTTCAATTTGGGAGTTAAGAGGGAAACATGGAAGATACGAGTACTTATTTTAATATTGATATATCAAATAGACAATTTTTCTTATCACCTAAAAGTAGGATATTTGTTTCTTTAACTTACTCTTGAGGCTTGATTCTCTTTGATTTTTGGGTTTGAGATTGGGGAGAAAGGGGCTTAATGAACTAAAATGTTAGGGATGGTGTTATTTGTACAAAGCATCGTCAGTGTCGAAGCCCTGAAATTCCCATTGGAAGGACATTTTTATAATTGGTTCTCGTAAACATCATAATCATTTTAATTAAAATGCAATTGAATTAAACAAAGGTTCTTAATTAACATGATTGGTTGTGTTCCCGAAGGTCTTGGATCTGTCATTGCCTAGATGGTGCACATAATAGGGCTAATGTGATATCTAGTTAAGAATAAATATTCTGCCATATACGCTTGAATGGTTTTCCTCTTGTCATAATGAGTAATAATTCTACCGAGTGTTCAGGATTGTTCTTGGCTTTTCCACTTACATTTGAATTTGTGAATTTTAAATTTTTTCTGGTGGTTGCATAACTTTCACAATTGACCGCAAAATGTTGCCTTGCCTTGCAGAAAGATCTTGTTATATATGAAATGAATGTTCGGGCCTTTACAGCAGATGAATCCAGTGGGTTGGATCCAGAGATCCGTGGAAGCTACCTTGGTGTGATAGAGAAGGTACTATTGGCAAGTTTTTCGGAAGTGGAAATGCATTTCTAACCACTTGCTCTCGTTTATGTGCTTGGTTTTGGAGGTTGTAGGTGTATGGTGTACTCTATCTATTTGATTCGAATTTCTGTACCATTGCATGCTATGTTTGTTTGTTTTTGGTGAAAAATTTTGTTTCCCTTCCAAATCAACTTTTTTTTTCTCCCTTTCCTTTTTCTCTTTCTTTCTCTCCTTTTTCTTTTTTTTTTTTTAGGATTTTGATGTGTTTTGTGAGGTTAAATACAGGCAAAGTATGTCCCCTTGTGGGAAATGCAAAGCAATTTGATATGATTAGTTTCGAACTAAGTAGACCCTAGCCAATCCACGCATTAAGAATTTGATAAAAGATTCTAGTTTCTAGTTCATACCATGCTTAACTATTATGACGTGGCTAGGGAGTCTTTATGTTTTTTTGTTCTGTGGCCTTTGTCGGAAATAGAGAAGGGAAAGTATGCTGTTGTGTATTATCGAAGATGTCTACTCTCTAATATATAAAGATGGGTGAAAAGGTTAAGTACAGATCAGTGATCAACCTACCAAACACTCCCATCAAGTTGAAGCATTTATATCAATCATACTCAGCTTGTTACATAAGATCTTAAATGTTTCGTTCCCAAAGCTTCTGTGAAGCGATCTGCTCTTGCTCTGAAGTAGGAGTAAATGGAGTACATATTTTCCGACTCATGACCGCCTCATGAACGAAGTGACAGTCAATTTCAATATGTTTCTTCCTCTCACAAAAAACTGGATTTCTGGCGATGTGAATAGCTGCTTGATTATCAATATATGTAAATCTAATTCTTCCAATAAATTCTTTAACCACAATAATTCAACTAGCAGTGTGTGCAACCATCCTATACTCAGCTTATACACTCGACCTGGCAATCGTCCGTAGATTGTTTCTTGCTTTGCCAAATTACAAGATTTCCCTGAACATAGGTAAATATCCTGAAGTAGACTTCATATCATCCTTGGGTCTAGCATAGTTTGCATCAGACTTCTATCTTCATATTTCCATGTCGCTTGAACAACAAACCTTTACCAGGAGCAGCCTTTATATATTTTAAAATCTTGAGTGCAACTTCCGGATGAACAGCTCATGGCTTATCCATGAATTGACTAAGCCAACGACAAGTAGAGGGATATGAGGCCTAGTTATAGTCACATTTGATCAATTTTCCTACAAGTTGTTTATACTTCGCCTTGTCCTCTAAATAGTTACCATCTTCATTCCAGAAACCAGGACCTAATTCCATGAGCGTATCTGCAACAGACCAGTTTACTAAATCAAATTAATAACATATTATGTTTGAGGAAGAGAAATTCCATACTTGCCATGAACAATTTCAACACCCAAGAAGTACCGGGGCCGACCAGTATCACTACCAGAAATCAAGATATCATCCTGTACGGATAACTATACCTGATTTCCCCTTTTGTATAAAAACATAATGATCTGCTTGGCACTTAGAAAACCGAAGTTACCAATAGTATGGCTGAAAATCAAACCAAGCTCTAGAACTTTATATGAGGCCATAAATCGCTTTCTTCAATTTGTATTCCATTTGGTGACTGCCCCCTAAGCACATACCTGTAGGTTGCTCCATATGTTCAGTTTTATTCAGATGACCATATAAAAGGGCATTTTTCACATCCGTCTCATACATAAGCTAGTCAATATTGCCATCAACCTGATATTTAAGGGTGAAGAACCACCGACAAACCACAACATCAGCATTAGGAGCAAATATAAATTCCCAAGATCCGCAGGAGATTAGGGGATACATCTCTTCATCCATAGCATTTTCCGTTTAGGATGTCATGATAAGACGTGGAATGGATGTTGAGGAAAGGGAAGCAACAAAAGTGCGAAACATAGGGCTAAGATTGTTAAAAGAGAAACCATTAGCAGTAGGATGAGCAAATACAAGACCATTTACCTTCCAAAGGGCTATCATAGAGGTCAGAGTGGATGCTGAGAGCTGAGATATCATAGGAGGGGGAGGGGGAGGGGGAGGGGCAGAAACATCTGACGTGGTGGAGGATGTGACGATGGCAGGAATATACTTGTAGTGGCCAAGAGTCAAGTTGTGGGAGAATGTGTGGACAAGAAATAGGTAGAAGAATAGAGTCACACCTTACGTAAGGGTTTTCCTTGGAAAAGTATGAGTGGACTTAAAAAGAAGGTGACAAGTGAAGGACGAGTGAGAGACAGGGTCATAACAACAATAACCCTTTTGGTGTACGAAAATACCTTAGAAAGATACACTTGACCAACCAAGAAGCGCTTAATCTTGGCCTGGAGAGACAATATGAGCAAAACAAGCACAACCAAAAGTGTGAGGAGGTAGAGAGAATAATAATTTATCAGGATAAAGAAAACTATTCCCTTTTAAAGAACAATAGAAAGTATATGACTGATGAGAAAATAAGCAGTGAGCTCGGCATCCCCCCAATAGGATTTAGACCATTCATTTTCACCATTTTATTTCTGCCACACCATTCTGCTGGGAAGTGCAAAGGAAGTTTGGTGCAAAATATCGTGGGACTCACAAAAGTTGGAGACGTCTTTGTTACTAAATTCTAAGGCAGTATCAGTCCATAAAATACGAATATTAACAGAAAACTAAATCTGAATTTCTTTATAAGGAAGTGATACCACGACGAACTTCAGATCTAATTTTGAGCAAATAAACCCCTGTAATTCTTGAATAATCATCAACAAAGATAATGAAATATCTAAAACCAAGGACAGAAGACTCATGAAATGAACCCCAAATATTTGAATGAATAAGTTCAAAAGGAGAAGTACTATGCTTTTTGACTTTGACGGGAGGAAGTATGCTGGTGCTTTCCCAATTCACATAATTCACATTCTAAACTAGTTGAATCGATTGGTAGTACATGTTTTAGCTTGGAAAAGAGGGATGACCATGCCTACAATGCCACTGAAAGGGGGATACCGAGGCAAACCTGCACAATCAACAACCAGTATAGTAGATATGTCTAAGTAATGGAGACCGTCGTGCTCATGCCAGCACCACAAATTGTCCTCCTTGCATGCAAATCCTAAAAGGTGGAGTACGGAGGAAAGGGGTGACAGGGCAATTGTGAGATTTCGTAAGTTGATAAGACGAGTAGTAGATTGTATGATATCAAACCCAAAAATCGGAGTGTATGGACCATCAAAAGATGAACAGGTGATAGAGAATCCATGTATGTTAAGGAGGTGAAAGGGATTTATTACTAATGATATAGGTTATGGCACCCGAATCTATCATCCAAAATTTACTATGAGAGGCGATAAAAGCACCTGGATGCGCAACAATAGAGATAGCAGAGATAGTTGCAGAGTTCTGTAGAAAATTTTCATTGCCCGCATGGCCTCATGTAACCAAATCAGGCTTTGGAGTAGCCTCATGAAATATGGTATTCAATTGAATGGCCGAACCAAAATCACTTTTAAGAATGGATGCCATGATGAATACACAAATAAACATATGAAGTAGCAAGCGGTTAGAGAGAGTTGGATGCCATTGTGAAGGGGAAATAGATAGGTAGCAAAGAAATTAAGGTGTGGGATAAAAGAATGAATCAGACACTGCCAACTCCATCGTCACAAAACTCCAATTTGGCGGATCATTCAAATCGAGAAATACCCCGACCACATAATATGGCAAGAATAAAAGGATGGACTCAACACATAGTTAAAAAAGGGTAAAAAGGATAGCAATCGCCGGATGGAGAGATGCAGCAGAATGCCAGTGGTATGGGCAGCTTGCAGTCGCGCGTGCTCGTTGACATCAGTGGGTTGACGACGGGGAGGGTTGGTGGTGGGGAGGGTAGGAGTGTCAGCGGTCTAGGGGGGTGACTGATTCTCGTACTCTGTCGCTCATTTTTTTCTCTTTTTTTATACTAAATAAATGTGTAAAAAGTATATATTTATTTTCCTCTCAACCTGCTTGATACCATGTCCAGAAATAGAGAGCGGAAAGTATGCTGTATTATTGAAGACGTTCAATCTCTAATATACAGATATGGATTCAAAGGATAATGTCAAACAAGTTATCTACCTACCAAACTTAGCTATCTTAAATAATAAGAGAGATATAGACAATCCTAGCAAATCATCTATCTTCTAATAGCCTTCAATGTAACCGTGATAACTGTCGGTGATTTGGGATTAAGGAATTGATGAAGTTGCTAATAATTTTGTTGAATCAATGATCTAGATTATTTTATTCTCTTTCTATTTCTCTGTGTTGTGTGTACGAGTGCACACAAGACATAGAGTGGGGTTGTGAAGTTGGGTGTTAAATTTTTAAATAACTTTTGATTGTTGGAATATTAGGTGGCGTCTTCTCTTTTATTTATTTTTATCTTATTTGAAAGGTGATCAATTTTGTCTTTATCTTGGTAGATTTCTACCTTGGTAGGTAGATTGTCTAATTTGGTAGGTAAATCAAATATGTCTCTACCTACCGAGGTTGCTAACCTTTAATCCTTACTCTATATGTTTGGGATTAGAATTCTTTCGAAAAATATGATTTTAGCTTTCTCTTTTATAACATGTTATTTATCAAGGTTAAATTTTTTTCAGAAACAAAAGATGGGAGAAACCCTTACCTAAATCCACTGCGGCCTTCTAACCTACCCTTTCCCTTTATTTTTGCCATTGTTGATGTCATATATTCCAGCATGCCTGCCATTCTCGGGAGTAGGGGTGTGCATTCGGATCTAGTTGTTCTGGTCACAACCCGATCCGAACGGATTAGGGTAGGACGGGTCAGGTAATTTTTATAATTTTCAGATTTGCATAATTTTAAATGTTACCCCCGATCGGTTAATTGGGTACCTGATATTTATTTGAAAAATAATAAAGTATAAAAGTTTCAAACTTAAAAATACAAAAAAGAAGAGACAATGAAGTTACTAGTAAAGCAATAAAGTAAAGAAGAGAATGATTTATGAATTGGTTGATCTACTTGTCAAGTTATTAATCTTATGAATTGGAATATTTTATATGTTATTTTGAATTAATTGGATTATTGCTATGCCCTCATGGCTCAAGCTAATATTCTGAGGTCTTGTTGTTTCTAATTGACTTTATCCAATGTGGTGTTATAATATGGTGATATCCATATTCTTATTTCCACCCAACAAACTTATATATCCTTTAACCCATTGGGTCTTTGGATGAGCCTACTTCATATTTCTATTCCTAGTTTTGATAAGTTGTCGACCAGGTTTGTTGAGTGTATTTTTTATGGTATTCTTGCACAGGGTGTGGGTGCAATTGTTTTTTATATGGATGACATTGTTAAAGCTACCACTAGGTATGTTGCTTAGAGGGAAGAAGCACCATATAGTTTGCGAGGGGAAGGAAATAATTTATTGTTCAAAGCAAAGCCTAGGAGTTTGGATTGACAAATTCTACGTGTCGGTTATTCTGGTTTCTGGAGATGTCAGGCTGATCATTCAGTTTTTGTGCAAGCTGTGCTGTTTGAATGGCCAGTTTCCGTAATTCTTATTGTATGTGTTGATGATATTTTAATATCTGGAGGTGATGTTTGAGGGGATAGATCATGCTAACGTATACTTTCCGAGATATTTTTCACCAAGGATATGGGACGTCTTAGAGGAAATATACTCTTCATTTACTCTAGGAAGCTGCTCCGTTTAGTACGGAACAGTTGGACTGATAATTATTTGGAGGATCGGGTGAGGTACAAAAGACTTGTAGGACATTGAATTATTTGATTGTGATTCTTGATATCCTGGTTATCGTAGGTGGTTAGCCAATTTATGGATAAACAATGACATTTTCACCGGGAAGCTGCTATGAGGACTGTTCAATACATAAAGGAAGCTCCAGAAAAAAGGTTTGCTATTTGGGTATTATGGACACGTGAATATAAAAGCTTACTATGATCTAGACTATGCAGGCTCCAAAATGATAGAAGGTCTACTGTTGGACACTTACTTGTGCTGTGGAAAATCTTGCGTCTTGGTGCAAAAAGAAACAAACTCCAATTCCTAGATTGAGTGTGGAAGCTGATTATTAGGCCATGGCACGCACTGCTAGCGAAATGTTGTGACTGACGAATTTATTAGGAGAATTGGGTTTTTCATAGAATGAGTCTTGTTATGATAGACGTAAATGTATTTCCAATATTCAAACTATTAGCATTAGTGCTATAATTAGCAGCCGCTTTTATGAAAGACCTAAACATATTAAATTTGAGTCACTTATCCACGAAGCTATCATGAGTCAATAGGTTGCTCAGTTTACTCTTTTTAATAGGAAATAACAGATGTTTTCACTAAGGCTATGGGAACAGAACAATTTAAGACTTCATATAACAAGCTGAGCTTGGTTAATATATGTGGTCTAGTTTAAACGGGAGTACAATATTTTGTGATTGTAAAAATATCTTATATAATGTTTTTCTCTTTTATGTTTGCTGTAATTTATTAAGTTTATCAACCATATTTTTACATTGGTAGGTAGATTTATTATATCTCTACCTTGGTGGGTAAATTGCCTGATTTTTTATGTATATCAACTGCCTTGGTAGGTAGATTATTTCTATCTTTACCTTGGTAGGTAAGATAATTGTGTTTACCTATCAATTTGCGCAACGTCTAATCTCAACTCTATATGTTTAGGATTAGAGTTCTTAAATAAAATTCTTTTTTCTTGCATGACAACAATGAAGCTAAATAGTGAAAGCACTCTATGTCAAATGCTGCCTGCTATTTCCCATGTAGGCATTGAGTCGAAGCATCCTTATCATTTACTCTCAGTTGGAGGCTGTGTAAATTGACATTCAATTTATTTGCTCTTTACTTTGCCAATTCTGAAATTATTATGTTAGTATTTTAAAATTTCCATCCATCTGTCCCCTTGTAGGATGTTTTTTCTTGTGGAAACATGATTTCCTCAAAGCAGAATATCATTTCAATCTGCTTATACAGATGTTTGTCATGTGCTGTATGTTATGGGTCGGGGAGTATATGAAGATTTTCCATTTATCTTTTTTCATGTAGGATGTTTTTCTTGTGGAAAAATGATATAGCGACTGTCTTGTTTGTTGTGTGTTGTACTTGAGTGAAATGTCTCTGATAGGGTCTCATATTTACCTTTTGAATACAACTCCTGTGAAGATACCACATCTCTTGGAGCTGGGTATTAATGCAGTTGAACTTTTGCCTGTGTTTGAGTTTGACGAAATGGAGTTCCAACGGCGTCCAAACCCAAGAGATCACATGGTAAGTATAAGTTTTGTGTTCCCTGTAAGCGTTAGTTGAATACGATTATCCTTGTCTGAGAGTCATCCTATGACTTCAATTTGCATATGACGAGGTTCTGTGTATACCATGCTTAAATCTGCCAAGTTTTGGGGCTACTCAATACTGTATTTGTGGCTTTTGATTCTTGATTAGCAGACTCATGGCTTAGAACATGGGAGCTAGGTATATATATCTTCTTTAAATTCCTGAGTATGCTTCATGGGACTACCTAGTTGTGCAATAATGTTACTTGATCTTAGATGTTTCTAAAATATGTTAAGTGAAACCCGAAAAAAGTTCTGCAGGCTGCTAAACAAGGTTTGACTAGAAGAATGTCTGATTGTTAATGGAAACTATTTTTGTTGGGGAGTATGAAAGACTAAGATATGCTCCACCCTATCAGAATAACAAAGCGTGGAAAGGAGACCTATGAGCAAACTATTTAGATGCTTTCTTCTTTGTAGACAAAGACATGGAAGTGCTAGTCGTACCGGAAGGAAAATGAATTTTGTTGTAGCAAGCACCCATAAACCTGCACCTTTGTATTGTGAGGTTTTGTGTGTTAGTCATCTCTTGATGAAATATATTACGTGTTAGAGTCTTGCTGGCGAGCATTATGTCGTAAACTTTGTTGTTGGCATAAGTCTCTGAAACTGCAAAGTTTTCTGTCTTAGCTTACACTGGGATATTTTATTTTAGGCTATTCACATACCTATTTCTTTTTCGGATTGAATGGGGTCCTGCTTTATGGGCACGTTTGTGTACTTTGAGGCGCTATATATTATTTGGAAGGGCCATTATGTGTACTTCGGTTTCTGCAAGTGATTTTGGATAATTAATAGAGTTCTCTTGAACTGTGATTTTATGCAAGATCAATACATGGGGTTATTCTACTATCAATTTCTTTGCACCTATGAGTCGGTATGCAAGTAATGGAGGAGGACCACTTAATGCATCTCGTGAATTTAAAGAAATGGTTAAGGCATTGCACAATGCTGGAATTGAGGTATTCTTTTTTTATTTTGCGGTAGCAGTCCAAAAATGTTGTTGAATGGCTAACAGTAATATTAAGGTTCTTGATCTGGCTTGTGGCACTATGTTTTCCAGGTCATTTTGGATGTTGTATATAATCATACAAATGAGGCTGATGATGGAAATCCATATACTACTTCATTTCGTGGCATAGACAACAAGGTGATAATTGCAGTTCTATGATAACCATAAAAGTTAATTGGTTTTATCTATTGACTTCTCTTTCCCTTATGCAGTGTATGATTCTTAATTTATCATATAATGTGTTAATTGGTTTGAGTTTACAAATACCTTTCATGAAATTCATGCTTCAAATTATTGCAGTAAATGACTGATAATTTATCATATTTCCTGTTGGTTGATTTGACATTGCCTCTAAATAAATTCATGCTTCAAATTACTTGGTAATATAGTAGGTTTTGTTTACTCTTTTTGACTTGCTCGTTGGAGAGTATTTAATGATCAAATGCTACACAAGGTGTAGATGCCTGATGCCTCACTTCGACTTGTGGGCTTCCTCCAACTAAACTGCTGAAATGGTTTGAGGAATTGTCATTCATGACCATTTAGCAACCATTAAAGTTTGATATCTCATTCAATCTGGAGGAGTTGGTGATTTATCAATCTAAGCAAACCTGTGATGCCCCCATTAGAGCGGATAACATATTAATACCATGCTACGCGTTTGGGATTCTACAAGTGGTTCACCATCCATAATATATAGAAGTATGAGCACCCTAACTAGCTAACTTAGCATGTTTTCAAGTGAATTAATCAAATTATCCATATTTATAGAGATGATACTGATGTAGTCTTCTCAATTCTTCTCTTCTCTCTCCTTTCATCTTATCTAATGTTTTCCTCTTCCCCCTCATCTCACTTATTACCTAAGGATTTTATCTCTTTATATTTTCTGTTAGTTTCTTATCTTTTTTCAATCATATTTATTTTAAATTATTCTACTTTTCACTTATCGTAACTAAATAAATACATGAAAATAGTTAAAGAAATACTTAATTTCTTTTATTTTCATATACAAAATTTAACAAACTTCTTAATTATACATTTTAAAATTTTAAGCGCACACATCGAGTGTGGTAACAATGCTAGTGTTCATGGTCTCTTAATGTAGATGGTGATCTTTGAATCTTCCTTTACACTAATTGCCAGCCTACCTCAAAAGTTTACTTAAGTTGTGTGCTAATGTCATGAATAGCATTTGAACATTCTTCCTTGTTGTATCTGGTGATGATTTGATAGAATCTGCTTTCTTATAATTTCAATTTGCTTAGTAATATCATACATGTTTTGTAGGTCTATTACATGGTAGACTTAAACAACAACGGCCAGTTGTTGAACTTCTCTGGTTGTGGTAATTTCAATCTCATTATACTTCATTCAATTGCAATACATATGATGCTATTTATTTCATTTCTAAAGAGCATGTTTCTGATAGATTTGCATATGGATTATGTTTTGATTTCTTAGCAATTTTTATCTGATTGTCTACTAAGTATTAGAATTTGATTAAATTATGCAACTTTTTTGTTAGTCAAAACATAGAGTTAAGCAAGTTATTTCTATCAAACAAGATTTACCGAACTTTGCATCTTATATTAATGAAACCACATTACATTTACATATATATGCTTCAGAAGAAAGTAAAAGTGCACAGCTTATTTTAGTATCGAGATGATGCAAGCGATTCTTGAAAGCTCCATTAACTTAGAGTGCATAATGTGCTCCAAGCTTGTTAGATGTACTTAACCTCATTGTACTTGGTGATCCAGTGAATGCATCAGCTGATTGTTTATTGGTTTCACAAGGGATGTACAAAAAATTTGTTGCAGTATTCTCTCCTGCCTAAAAGGACAACTAAACTTAGTATGCTTGGTCAGTTCATGAAAATAGGGTTAGTTGCAATGTTAATGGGCCATACTACCAGTCAAGTAACTACCCTTTGTTGCTAACCAGCACTGATTGGGGAAGACCTACCACACTGAAGATGCTGGGGATAGGTACAGAATCCTTCTTATGCTTAAGTCAGTATACAGGTGAAATAATAGGAGCTATAAGAAAGTCTTGTGTTGAACTTGTTTTACCTCCATTGCCTAGTTGAGGCCCCTTTTATAGCTATAGGTTGTCAGTGCCACTTGTTTAACATTTTCAGCCCACTTGCTAGGCTAGTTTCAGCTCTTTCAAAGATGTGCAATCCTCAAAATCGTTTCTTTGAAGTCCAGTCCGTAGTACATAGCTCAGATCTTTTCAAGGAGATCAAGAAAAGTTCATGTGGCTAGTATATATCCCAAAAATAGAAGTACTTTAAATTGCAAGACTTTATCCTCCTAGAATAGCCTTTGATTCTAGTGCAATTACATTTTAAAATTGTTCAAGATATAACAATCATATTATTATTACTATTATGCAATATGTGACTACAAGGAAGGAAACAAAAAGCAAGAAACAAAGTCTAACGGCTAGCAGGATTAACGAAAAGGAAAGAATGAAGAAAGCAAGAAGAATCTTTCCTAGCTAGTTAGATGAAAAGTAAGGGTTGTACAAGAATCTTCCATCATGTAGGTAAGTTTTGTTTTCCATTATTAGACTAGGCCCTAGGGAAACATGATTTATTGTATTAGTTTTGAAGACTATTTAGTCAATAAATTCACGCCTGTTATATCCAGTTTTAGTTTTCAGTGGAAAATATGTATTTTCAATGTTGAATAGGTTTTCATGTGAAATGAGAATATTTTTGGATTAATTAATGAGATTATGTTTTATATTGAACTGTGGTGTCAAATTAACATATTTCTAATGAGAAACGTATAAGCAAACATGTTTTCACTTTAATTACTATTTCAAAAACTGGAAATTGGAGATGAAAAAGCAACCAAACAGGCGTGTTTGCAAATATTCCATGTTTCTTAACTTGCTTTGTGAAAATAAAAGTATCCTACACAACTAAAGGATTAAATGGCTATATACTATTAATGGCCTCTTTGCAAAGCTAGAGAAAATTCTGGACGTCTTGCTTAATTTAATTTGTTTTGGCTTGTTTGGTTTTCTTGATTGTGTTAGAAAAATACAAAAGTTAAAAGCAAGACAAAGGATGCTTTTAATTTCTTACTGAATTGAGGTAAATATCTAAGTGTTGTTTGTAAACAATCACGTATCCAGTAGTTATAGAATATTCCACAACTATCCTTTTACTGTTGTTGTTGTTGTTGTACTAATATATGATTAATAATAAAACCATATTATATACTAACAGACTATTTGTAATATTACTGTTTGACATCTACAGTTATTACATATTTATATGCATATTATTTAACTTATGATACCATCACAGAGGTTTTGCTCCTTGCGATTGTATGCTATTTGTGTCTCAGTATGATCATTTGTGTTTATCATATATAATTTTGTGAATAATGAATTTCTTCACATCAATTGTTCTTGCTCATCATTTAAATTGCTCTATTAGATATTTTAAAGTTTTTATATAATTTATTCCTAATACAATATAAGTGCAATTGTACTGTATTGGTTTGGTAAAAGCAAAATTTCAATATCACTGGACTATAATACAACATATAAGCTATTAAATATTTACATTTAAATAGTTTCATTTTTTATAAGAGATATTATAACATGTAGCAGAATTAAAACCCAAAGTTATATTATAGATGGAGTTGAGATTAGTTATTAACTTGTTATAATGACTATGTTTTAGGTCAAATAAATGATGTAAAGTATAAAACAGAATATTATTATAATATGTTTATATGCATATAGTATTCGATACCTTTAAACAAATATAAGAGATTGTTCTCTCCAAAATATGAATCAATTTTTAAGAATTGCATTCCTCTGTTAACTGTTTTTTGGGAGCAATCAGGAAGACAAATGAATATGTTTAAGAAATGCATAGGTTAATGAAACATTGAAATTATTAAAAAACAAAAATTGACTATTAGAGTTAAGGAAAATTATTCTTAAGTAAATATAATGTCAGACAGATGTATGTCTGTCTGTTCGTAGTTTGTCTGTACTTGTGTATGTACATATATGCTCCATTTTGAAGCAAATGTATAACAAAGAAGAAATGTCGGAGGATAAATATTAGTTCCAGGTAGAGGTTGGTATTGGCAAATAATGATCAGTCTGTCTGTTCGTAGTTTGTCTGTACTTGTGTATGTACATATATGCTCCATTTTGAAGCAAATGTATAACAAAGAAGAAATGTCGGAGGATAAATATTAGTTCCGGGTAGAGGTTGGTATTGGCAAATAATGATCTAATCTTCAAGCAATGTATAATGAGGATGAAATTCAAGAAGATAAATAGTAAAAGAGTCTTTATTGTACTAAGGGCTTAAGTAGTTCGACGCAGAGGTTGGTATTGGCAAAACGTAAATATTTTCAGTATGTATTCTTTGTTACAACACGTGCAACACACATGTTTTATTAGTATGAATAAATTTATTAAGATTATAATAGTGGCTCTTCAAGAGACACACAATGTATAATGAGGAAGAAATATCAGAGGATAAGTAGTAAAAGAGCCTTAACCTGTACTAAGGGCTGAAGTAGTTCCAGGCAGAGGTTGGTATTGGCAAATAATGATCGTATCTCAAGAGATACCAATGTATAATGAGGATGAAATGCAAGAAGATAAATAGTAAAAAGAGCCTTTACCTGTACTAAGGGCTTAAGTAGTTCCAAGCAGAGGTTGGTGTTGGCAAAATAATCTCTTGCTCATGCTCAAGTTGCTCTGCATAATTAGCACATATATGTGCTAGCTTAACCATTTCTGAGAGAAGATTGAGGGTTTACGTGCTTTATATTGTAAGTTTTTGTCTCTTATTTTTCTGAAGTCACTATTTCTGGTCTATAGGTCATGGTAACTATATAATAGATGGATGCGTAGTTGTCTAGTATAATATATGATTATATTTATTGCTCTGATATTTAATCTTGTTGTCTAGGTAATACATTGAATTGTAACCATCCTGTCGTCATGCAGTTAATACTTGACAGCTTGAGGCATTGGTACGTCCTTATTCCTTTTAATAATCCTGAAATTTTCTTGAAGGTGTCTTATGTTAGAACCGACAGCAGTAAAGATATATGAAAATGCCTCTGTGTTAGATTATCATTTAAATTGTTAATATGCTACAATATCACTATTGTGTGTTTCTTGAGTTCATATTCTTCCCAATTAAATGTCATCTGTACTACTTGCTTTGATAATTCTAATCGAGATCTATTCATCCAAAAAAATAAATAAATAAATAAAGCAATAAAAAAATAGATGTCCACGTACAAAGAGGTTGCATTGTTCAATAGTTCCATTGGTATCATATGCATTATATAACGAGCTTTTAGTTGTTATGAATGTAAAAACACTGGTCCTACTGTTCTTACTTATTGATCAGTGTGAGCTTTAATTGAATTAGTGTGACTTGACCATTTTCAGAAGATGTACAATGTCACACCTTCAACCCAAACACAGTTACAGAGTGGTATATAGTTGTACTAATTGACTCGTCTTTTCATGGTCCATCATTCGTATATCTTTGACGAATGTGGAACATTCTATGCTTCAGTTATTGAGTTTCATTTAGATCCCGTGATTAGATGGTTATGATAATTCTTTTGGGTTTTCTTTCTATTGATTTTTGTTTCATTTATCTATTTCAAGTAGACAACTTAAAAAATATCTCGGTGAATATGTCACCTATTTGTAGAGGATGTTTAGTTTATGCACCTTAACTTGTTATTAATTGGATTTTCACACTTCTCAATTATCATTTTACCTGAAGGGTTGTAGAGTATCATGTGGATGGATTCCGTTTTGACCTTGCTAGTGTGCTTTGTCGAGGAACTGATGGTTCTCCACTCAGTGCTCCCCCATTGGTCAAGGTAAGACATGGCACCCTATGCATGAAGTTTTTAACAGCATGATTGCTTAATGTGTCATGGATAGCTGTATGGCAACATGTTAAGCATAACCTCGTTGATTTATTTTTGCCCTTCCCTTCTAATTATTTCTTTCAAGTTCTTATGGGATTGAGATGTTACTCTGTGTTTCTCCCTATGTACAATATATGTCTAAAGCTCAAGATCATTGGTTTGAGCTCGAGCGCTCAAATTTTCCCAGGCTCGGCTCGAAGTTGGCTCTTTTGGATCCCTACCTCCCGCCCTCTCCCTGTATGGCCTAATTTTATCCTCCTGGTTCTCAAAGATCTGTTTGGATGGATTTTTTGCTAACAGAGTAGAATACCATAAGTCTAATTCTAGTCAGGGTCTCCTTCACAATCTTCGTATGTTGGTTTTCTACCAAAATGAATACGAGTAAGATGGCCTCCAACAGAACCTTCATTTTCTCTTTCCTCCATTTGGAAGCATTCTTTATTAACAAATTAGAATCCCATAAGTCCAATTCTAGCCCGGGTCTCTTTCACAATCTTCGTATATTGGTTTTCTACCAAAATGAATATGAGTAAGATTGTCTCCAACAGAACCACCATTTTCTCTTTCCTCTTGATTCCTGTTTACATTCTTGCAGATAGAAAGAAGATTAAAGCCTACTCTGTAAACAAATTCATGGGATGCGGAGGTCTAAACTTTGATTTTGTGCTTGGGGTTATAGGTTCTTGTTTAACCATGTACTCCTTAACCATTTTCCATGTCATATTGCTTGCAACTGCTATCTGACCATGACCACTCATGTCCTTACCCTCAATTGCTATTACCATGCGATGTAAACCCATAGTAAGCACATCATTGCATTCTCCTTTTGCAGTGAATAGCCCAGGGTTACAGGGACATTTTTTTTCATGTCATTTTGAATTGATTTGGCTCCCAATTGATTGCAAGATCAAATCAAAGAGTTGTTCTTGGTGCCTCCAAGATCTCACCAATGGCATGCCCAATCTCCAACATTTTGATCTTTTTGATCCACCAAAAAGTTAAATTGCCATTGGCCACCATCAATTTCATTTCATGCAACAGTAGTTAGTAATCATTACCGAGGAATACACTGCTACTGTGTGAAAAATAAATTTGTAAAATGCGTAGATATTTATGTATGGGTAGTCCTTCTGACAGATCATGTCTCTTGAATGTTAGTTACATGCATGCTAGCTTCAGATGTGGGAACAAGTCGGACTGTTGGCTCCTGAAAAGTTGATGCTTAAATCATGAATTCATATCACTCACACTGGTTCTTTTGTCAAGTCAATGCAGAGTGTTCAGAGTATTGGTGTTTTAATATGGTTCTTGTGTTCTGTTTATGCTCCACTTCAGATGCTTTGGATTATAGAGAATACTGATCTGTGAAGTTCTCATTCTTGTCACCTTCTTCTTTCTGGACTTTATTATCGCATTATGTACTTTAGAAACAGATGATGATGGGAAAAAGTTGCCGATGGATTTAATTGAGTTGGTTCCTCTTGTGTAGTTATTTCAAACAAAATTAAGATTAGAACATCTCCAAGGATTTTGACATTCTCTGTCCATCGTGACTGCTGGTTGTCTTATTATTCTGTATTCTAATTTACAACTATATTCCACAGAGCTGATGTCTTAATGTGTTTATGATTGATGCAATGCTGGCAACTAGATTCCTTATGTTTTTTGGATTTGCTTCATTTTCAATTTAGTACTTAGTTTGCTTCCTCCTTTTACCAATGAAAATAACTGAATCTAAGGATCCCTTCAAAACAATAATGTTGTCTTGATATTTGATACAATTCATACAAACAAAAATTTATTGTCTTTTATTCTTCTACATGCTTGGTGTTCAATGCTTAAATGGAGCAGGCAATTGCCAAAGACAGCATCCTATCAAGGTGTAAGATCATTGCAGAACCTTGGGATTGTGGAGGCCTATATCTTGTTGGAAAATTTCCAAATTGGGATCGGTAACTTCTATCATTGTTACTTTTTGTTTATTTGGCTTGGAACTAGTACATATATCAATACAAACATAACTATGCAGATTTCTTTGGCTTACAGGTGGGCTGAATGGAACGGGAAGTACCGGGATGACGTCAGAAAATTTATAAAGGTGTTGTTAATTCATTAGATTGACAAAAGAAAATTAATTTGGATCTAATATTAAAAATATATTCCTAAAATTGATGAGATAAATTAAAAAAGTAAAACAGTCAGTAGGAAATATACAACTAGACATGTATCATAATAATTTAAATGTCTATTGTTCAAAACCTATGTACATTAATTTAATGTTTGGAATATATAACTTCATAATATCATCATTATATATCTAATATCAGTTTACTAGTAATATAACTGATATGATAAAGATGTCGAAATCTGCATAAAATTATTTAAATATTTACACATAACTTGGTACTAGTATATATTTATTAGAATAAAAATATCAATAAATTCTGAAAAGAACTCGATAATTCTTAGGGTATGTCGTTTTAACAATATATTTGTCTGGCAAAAGGTTCTTATTTTGAACGGAAATATATAATAAATTAATTGCAATAATATACATAAACAAAGTTCTATAAATAAAATAAGAAATGATTATGAAAATACATTATTAACATATGATAATAGCAATTTAAGTTCTTATGCACCATAGAAGAATTTTATAAACCAAGCATTTGTTGATCTCATTTTGGACATATATAACGCGGTATCAATGAAAATAAGTATAATTGTCCAAACGTCATTGTTATTATTATTGTCTTAATATTAGTTTAGGGGAATTATCAAATCTTAACATAAGATTATGAGCAGTAAAATGAAACATTATACATATTTATGTATCTTGGTAAATATACACTCACAAGATAAATGTAGAAAACTATTGTTATTTGCTAAAACTTATTAACTTAACAAAGTACAAGAGATTAAGAATTGATATTTTCGTTGTACTTTTATGTACATGTTTATACAAATACAACAAGGCTAAGTTGGGAAACATGATAAAATTGGAATCCTAGATCAAGCCTAAGGCAACACAAGACAAACCTGAAAAGAACTCAGACATACCCATTTTGTTTGTTATTGCGTTGTAAGTTGGGTAGGGAGTTTAGCGTAAAATTCTTTGCAGTCTACGGATGCTTGTCCTTGGGAAAAACTTGCCAAAACAATTTTCTATAAAAGTGTTGTGGTTTGGAATTGGTGAGTTCAAGGTTTTCAGTATATATGTGATGGCAATGCCATACTCTACGGTGTTTGATTAATAGAAGTTTTTAGCATCATCTTCGGTGATCTTATTGTTTTTAAGACAGCATGTGGCATGTATCTTGTCTATGTTAGTAGCTGGCTTTTCTTGTTTATAGTGGATGTTCATTGAGTACATCTTTTTGCGACTTAACAATTTGTTCTATTTATAATCTATAGCACAAGGGAATGGTATTGATGCAAAGATCATCAAGCCTCATTCTATTCCTTAGCCGGCGGAGTGGTGCTTGTCATGTATATTACATGATTTAGTTTTCTACTTAATGAACTTAGATAGGTTTCGTATAGTTATTGCCGCCCCAATTATGTCTGGAACCGAGGTTTGAGGTTTTCGTTTTGGTCTCTCATATTTTTCTGATCAATTAGGAATTATATGACATAAAAAAGTCAGTTAATGTTTTAATATCGTGGTAGTGAATTTTTGTTTTCTTACCATTCTCATATGTTTTGGATTTGACTTAAAACTTAGGGTGACACTGGTATGAAAGGAGGTTTTGCAACTAGGATTGCTGGTTCTGCTGACCTTTACCGAGTAAGTATTATTTGTTTCATGCTTAAGAAATTTGCATTCTCTTGTCATCCCTAGGGATGTTGTGATGGTGGTTATGCCCTTTGTATCAGTCATGTAACTCGTGATCAGGCTGAGGATACACTGCGAGTACATGTCTTGTCTGCCTCTGATTGTTAATCTCTACTTTTTATCTAGCTTTGTTATTATCTTGTTGTGCTATTAAATGAATTTTGCAACATCTCATCTTGTTTTGTCAATTGTAAATATCTATATCTATACTACATATAAAAGTAATCATTGACAAGTGTTTGTTCCCCATTGTGAAAGGACAACTCTACCCTTCTTAAGTACTATTTTTAATAGTAAATAAAAAATACTTATAAAAAATTAAAATTCTGTGAAATAAATTATTTAGGAGTCATAATTGCTCTAAAACTTAGAGAATGGATATAATTGCAACACAATTACATTGCTAGAAGAAATTTTAAATATTTTAATTTACTATGACACAATAAAATTTAAAATAAATAACAGATGAATAATATATAAAATATTAATCTAAATTTAAACACTTACTTAAGCACTCGTAATAATAAATATAAATTAGTTATTAAAAAACAAAATTCTATAAAAAAAATATAAACTATTTAGTAGTCCTAAGTTCCTAATTGCTTATATCCATCTAAAAAGATAAATATATGAATAATATTTCAACGCAATTACTTTGCTAGAAGAAATCTTAATTATTTTAAGAAAATTTTTATTTCCTAGGGCAAATTAATATGTAAAAAAAATAACACATGAATAATATATAAAGTACTAATCTAAACTTAAACTCTATTTATCTCTATATATATAATATTGTATACGTATCAAAATTTAATTATGAATAAAATTAATCTCATTCTATTGAAAATTTAAAACGAGTGACTTCTAACTAATTAATTTTATTTTAATATTAATAGGTAAAAAACACCATGACCACCTCCCCCCAAGGAATTGATGCCGAAGAAGAGTGTAAACAGTAATATAATAAATAATTAAATTTAAAGTGTTACCTTATAATAGAGTAGTAACTACATTTGACATAATTATAGGCCCTCATGTGACAAATAGAACTATTTTGATACTTTAAAGGGGTTTAGTCAACTTATATCAAGTTTCTATCAAAAACAACTAACAATTAGTAAAAAGAAAAAAACTAAAAATAAAAGATATCGATAAAAAGTAACAAAAGAAAAGTATAGTATTGCATAATGTATTACAAAAAGATACAGAAAACGTTGATAAATTAGCGAATAAATACTTGAATTAGCTTTTTTATTTTAAATGAACTAAAGAATAGAGCATAAGTTTAAAAGTACTTTCTCTTAGATGAAAGTATAAATTAGTTTTGTTAATTTATCTCTTCACAATATCATAGAAGTAAAATAACTATAAAACCAATTGAAATACCCAAATAGGAAAAGGTAGAAGAATAGTGTTGATAACAATACAGTAAATAACTAAAGTTGAAATATAATTAATATAACTATTGGGTATCTACATGTCAAAAAAATATTTTGATACTAAGGGTTTATTCAACTTGAATTATTCTTTTCTTAAATATAACTAATAATTGGTATATTAATAAATTTCAAAAACATTTAGAAACAAGAAGATATTCATAAAAATATATATATGATGTATAATTTATATTACAAAAATAAGGAAAGTCAAATGATGAATAGACATTAAAATGATAATAGTTAAAAGTAAAATTTTAAAATATCTGTATACTGACACAACAATTATACACTAAATTCCAATTGTATAATTATATTTTCATATTAAGTAAATTTACAAATTTTGAGAATCAAATTAGTACAATAAATAATAAATAGAAAATGAGTTAATTATCTTGAAACCATAAATATTAAAAGATGATAAATAAGTAAATCAAAGATAAATATATTTTTTCAGGAATAAATTTATAAAAATAACTGAAAAGTTAAACAAGTATGACTATTAAGAATAAAAATTGATATATGAAAAATAAAAGCATAATTTTGTTAAATTGAAATTGCTTATGAAAATTCAACTATTCAATGAATCTCTTACTAATTGATTTTTTTTAGTATTAGACAATCCAAAATGCGCATTATTACTTTTACATGATTACATCTATTGTTATATATTAATCGCATAAAGGTACTAAGAAAACGAATATGAAATAAAAGATTAAGTTGTAACATAGCATATTATTGAATAAGAAATATATTATACCAATTAGATACATATGAATAAGATTAAGAAGTCAAAATAAAATATGAAATTAAAAATTGCAATGTAAAGGCGAACAATAAAATTTTATGCAATAATATTTCAAAATTTATAAGTTAATAAAGTATGTAAACAATACTTGGGCAATATTTAAAAGTTGATATAAATATAATCAACATATTATATAGGATCTTGCAATACCAATATTGATACTATTATCCAGTTAGGTTACATTTTTGTTAACAATAGTTCATAATTAATTAATTTGAAATCATTCAATGTCAATTAAGTAAAAACAAATGACATCCAAGATATAGTAGTAAAAGAAAAAATATAACATATAAAGAGATAATATAACAAAACATAAACAAAATTAACAAAATGTAGCAAATAGGAATTATAGAAACCTACAAATAAAAATGATCTATTTTATTAAACTAGAATTTCTTGTAAAATCAATCTAAGATAATTTTATTCTAATATTGGTTTTTTGAATATCGTTATTTTTATTTTCATATTATTTGGGTTGATACAAAATAATTAAATATAATCATTAGTGAATACGAAATGCAAAATTTCGATTTGGAAATATTTTTTTGTTTAATAGTACCAATTAAAATTAGAAAGTGAAATACAAATTATAGAATTAAATAGTTTCCTTATCAATTAAAAACACTTATCAATTTATTTAAAAACATAATTGTATATACTAATGTTTTAATGACATAAACATAAATATTATTATAAACTTAATATTTTTTTTATAGCTAACAATAACTGATATATATATATATTAACCTCTAAAAATATATTTTACACGTGCAACGCACATCATACTTCCTAGTTTCATTAAATAGGCACCAGGAGGTCCATCATTTACAGCCAATAGATCTCATTCCTGTTGTATGTGTACATGGAATTGAGGAAAGCATTACATAGTCCAAAGAGAAACGAGAGTGCAAAAATTCTTTCGTTTAGTAGAGCATGTTTCTTTCAAAACCCATGCATTCATCTCCTTGATAAGAACCAAAATGAAAAGGGCAGGAGAAGCTGCATCCCAAGTTCTTTGATATTTATGTTTTCCCCTATATTATCTCCAAGAAAGGTTCCAAAATGAAAAAATCACTCCACATGGCATTAGTGAACCTTGATTATAAACCAAACCGAAGGACCATAAATTACTTGCTACTTCACAATGACTAGAAAGTTTGGTTTTCTTGCCTCTTTCAATATGGCACACAACATCTTAAATAATTTTCTTCTTGTGCCTGAGTTTCCCCCAACTTGAATGGTACCATATATAGCATCCCATGGAAAAAGTACCACTCTTCTGGAAATCCTGGTTTCCAGATTTGATCCAAGGTAATTTGATCAGTGGATTCCTGTGTATAGCTTGACAAAAATACCTAGCAAACAATTTGTTGGATATTGTCCATCTCATGGCCTGTCATTGATTCATTCCTAGTTTGATATCCAAGAACTATGGCTGTTTATATTGGTTTAGTGATGTGTGAAATTGTATGAAAAGGTTGTATTTCCTTGTTTTGTACAGTGATATATATATAGTTCTACAAGAAGCTAAATCTAGTAAATATCCTACAAAATAAACTCTAATTTACAAATCATTCTAATTCAGCCCAATTATCCTCTGAATCTTGCAACGCACCCCCTGAAGCTGGCTTGAAGATGTCTTCCATAGCTAGCTTGCTAATGAGAAGTTCAAATTGTCTCCTGTGTAGCCCTTTGGTAAGTATGTCTACTATCTGATCTGTAGTTGGTACATAGGAAAGACAAATTAACCCACTTTCAATCTTTTGTTGATGAAATGCTAGTCAACCTCAATGTGTTTTGTTCTGTCATTTAAGTCTGGGTTGTGAGCAATTGAGATGGCTGCCTTGTTATCACAATGTACTTTGATAGGACGAGACACTCGGATCTTCAAGTCTTCAAACAATCCTTTCAACCAAATTGCCTCGCAAATCGGATCTTCAGTCTTTAAACAATCCTTTCAACCAAATTGCCTCGCAAATCCCATGAGCAAGAGATCTGAACTCAGCTTCACTACTCGAGCCACAACATTCTGCTTTTTACTTCGCCATGTGACGAGATTTCCTCCAACAAAGTAGCCTGAAGTTGAACGTAGTACAAGCAGCCCTATCTGCATCAGTGTAGACTGCAAGTGTAGACTTCTATTAGCAGGTTATTATTCTTTCGAAACATAAGACCTTCCCAGGAGTTCCTTTTACGTATCCCAGTATTCTGTAAGCTGCATCAAAATGTTCTCGTCCAGGTGAGTGCATATATTGCCATACTTACTTTATGTCAGGAGGGGTATGTGACAGATAGATTAACTTCCCTACAACCCTTTGAAATTTTTCCTTGTTAATCACATCTTGAGCTTTAGTTGGATCAAGTTTCATATTGGCGTCAAGCAGAGTATCTACTTCTTTATATCCTAGAAGACATGTTTCACTGAGAAGATCAGTTTATATTTTGGTTTACAAAGATACCCTTCTTTGATCTAGAAAACTCCATCCAAAGAAAATATTTTAATAATCCAAGGTCTTTAATTTCTAAATCGCATGCCAACTTCTTCTTTAAGTCTACTGTTCTTTAGGATCATAACCTGTCAAGATTATATCATTCACATAGGCTATTAAGATAGAGATCTTGCCTATTTCTGAGTGCTTATAAAACACTGTGTGATCAGCTTGGCAACCGTAGCTTTTCACTGCTTTTCTGAACCTTTCAAAGCAGGCTCTTGGAGATTGTTTAAGGCCATAGTGATTTCTTAAGTTTACAGTTTTACCATGTCCCCTCATCGTCTCAAATCATGGAGGTAAGCTCATAAACACCTCTTCTTCTAAATCCCATTTAGGAACGCATTCTTGACATCTAATTGGTGTAATGGCGTCATAATTAGCAACTAAAGACAACAATACCCGGATGAAATTGATTTTTGCAACAGGGGCGAAAGTTTCCTCATAATCAATCCCGTATGTTGGAGTAAACTTTTTGCAACTAATCGTGCCTTGTATCTCTCAATACTCCCATCTGCCATGCATTTCACTGTAATCACCTGTTTACACCCAACAGTTTTCTGTCCTTTGGGTAAATCAACAACTTCCCGTGGCCCACTTCTTTTTAAAACATTAATCTCTTCCATCACTGCTGATTTCCAGTCAGGCTCATTTAGTGCTTCTTGTATGTTTCTCAGGATGCACGAGTTAGATAACTTAGATATAAAGGCATTATGTTCGGTTGAGAGTTTAGCATAGGGAAGGTATCTGGATATAGAATGTGAGGTACGTTTAGCTTTCCTTATAGCTATAGGAATATCTACATCACTAGGCACTGAATCAACATTTGGATCATTAGGAAATATAGGGATTATGAATAGATCGAATGTTATGGATACCTGGAGTAGTTTGAGGTTCTGTTCTCGGAGTAGCTGATTGGACTGGTGCTAAAGAAATCGTGACCTTCTCGTTTTTCTGATGACCTTTCTTCCTTGAATAAGTTAGGAGCTTTTTATCATGTTCTTTAGTAGTATTTTCTCCTCCTGTTGAGGATTCCGAATTGCTTGCAAAACAGATTCGGGATCACTTGTTTCCTCAAGGTTGCTGACTTCCTCTTTATTTAAAGGTTTGTTTTTAGATGCAGAATCAAATATAGAACATTGGAGCAATAGGTTCACTTGAATTAATAGTTTTTAATAAAGGAATATGAGAAGTGTAAAAATGTTTCCTTCTCGTCTCTCCCTTTGAAGAGAAACTTTTTGAAAGAAAAGGTTGACTTACAAGAAATGTAACATCCATAGTGACAACAAAGTTTTTAGTTTGAGGATTAAAACATTTGTATCCCTTTTTGTTGGGACCATAAGCAATAAAAATCATTTTTCTGCCCTCGGATCAAGTTTAAATCTTCCTATGCATGTGAACATATGTTGTGTACCCAAATATTTTGAAAGGAAGAGTTGAAGGTATTCGTGAATTAGGAAAACATTGTTTTAAACAGTCAAGAGGAGTAATACAGTTTCAAACACGAGTAGGCATTCTATTAATAAGATAAGATGCAGTTAAGACAACTTCTCCCCATAAATACCTAGGGGCATCCATTGATAACATAATAGCTTGAGAAACTTCAAGAAGATGTTTATTTTTATGCTTGGCTGCACCAATTTTCTGAGGTGTATCAACACAAGTTGTTTGATGATGAATTCCTTTCTCCATGAAAAAAAATTCCTTTAAAATATTCAGTTCCATTATCTGTGTGAAGAATCCCAATTTTGGTTTCAAATAAGTTTTCCATCATTGAGTAAAACATTTTAAATAGTTTTTCGACCTCAGATTTTTCCGACATTAGGTATACCCAACATAAATGGGTATGATCATCAATAAATGTCACAAACCATTTTTTATTTGATGGTGTATTAAACCTTGACTGACCCCAAATGTCACTATGGATTAAGTAAAATGGTTTTAAAGGTTGATAGATTTTAGGACGATACACTGTCTAATAACCTTTAGACAAATTGCAGTTCTGACAATATAATTTAGAACAGTTCATTCTTTAAATAAACTAGGAAATAGCTTCCTAAGATAAGGAAAACTAGGATGTCCTCGTCTATAATGCCAAAGCATAATTTTATCCTTAACTGGGGTAGAACTGATGCTACTCAAACCTTGAGCTTCTTTATTCTTGGAATCTCAATCTTCAAAGTAATAGAGGCCATTGATTAATTTAGCACTGCCAATCATCCCTCTGAGTTGATTTCCTGGAAAACACAATGTGATTCAAAGAAAGTAACACAACAATTAGAGTCTTTGTTACCATTATCACACCAAACACGAGGTTTGTCATTAGATTTCTTACTGGTGTTTTGGCTAGTATCCACTCCAGCCACAACGGGCAGATTTTTCAATAGGATTTCCAAGGTTTTTCTTGTTGAGCATAACAAGACGACAACTTTCCTCAAGGCGAACTTCAGAGAAAACTTCACCAATCGATGGAAGTGGCTTTATACCAATGATCCTGCCTTTAACGTCATCAAATTCCATTTTAAGTCTAATAAGAAACTTAAAAATACGGTTATCCAAGTCTTTGCCAAAGATGTTTCAAGGATTTAAAATACCTAGTGACTGTGGCCTCACCTTCCCGATCTCTTCCAATTTAAAGACAACTCATATACCTTAGATTGATTTCCCAAGTTTGAGTACATTTGGTTCACGTTGTCGCAGAGTTCCTTGGTTGTATGATAGCATTTGTAGTTGGAGCTTATGTCTTCCCCCATTGAATTGACTAACCAAGTCATGACCATCGAGTTTTCCGCGTCCCCCATAGCGTAGCTAGAAGCACCAGTAGCAGGTTCCTTCTTTTCTCTAGTCAGTAGCCCATCTTGCCCCTACCACGGATGTACATATGTACAAATTGGGACCAACGCAAGAAAATTTTCTCCATTCAGTTTAATTGATATAATCTGAATAGAGTGGGATACAGAGGTGTGAACGTGAGTGGTGGTTGTGGATGTATTTTTGTATGCTGGTTATTTCTGAAATTTCAGACACGAATATGAAGATGGGCTCATATAAGTGAAGGCTAGGGATTCAGGAATTCTATTTCCGCTCTGGTACCATGTGAAATTGTATGAAAAGGTTGTATATTCCTTGTTCTGTACAGTGAGATATATATAGTTCTACAAGAAGCTGAATATAGTAAATATCCTACAGAACAAACTCTAATTTACAGCCACTGCTACATAAGCTATTCTAGGAAACAAATCACAATAGTTCAGCCTATCAAACCCCGCTAATTCAATCTTGCAACAATATGGCACCCTGCTAGCAATTGTGGTTCTCATAACGAACAGCTACAATGAAACAAGATTTGATAATTTCTATTCCTAAAGTTCGCTAGTTAATTGTCAACAAAATGTTCACAATCTGAAATATTGTATGTCCTATTATTTGGTTCTATTATATTAATGATTTCAGTAGGTTGCATTAATATATTTGATTTGTTTGGAACATCTGACTTACAATATGATGTCTTCACTCCTAGCCATCCACTTAAAGAAAATAACCAATTGATGACATCAATTAGGTTCATAGTTTTCCAAAAATATTATGTAAAAGACAAAGATAATGGTACAACATGCCCTATTTAGGAGTCCTAGTTACAAATGTCACTATAATCTTTTGTAAGTTATGATCTCATATTTCAATAACTTATTCAGATATAATAAGTGAACGGTCAGTGGAATAAGCTAAACCATACCGGTTACTCAAATAAAATTTTATTATGTCACTTATTATGAATAATGTTAGAATGGTCTGATAAGACCTGCACCTTGCTGAAAACATTATGTTTTCATGCTGCTTTTAAATGATATTACAATTTTCCATAATATAAGATTCACAAATTATATTAATGAACTTCAAGTTCGAGAAATGATTAAAATTCTACCTCAAATAATGGCATTTCCTGAGTTACCGGCTACTCAAATAAAATTTTTTATTATGTCACTTATTATGAATAATGTTAGAATGGTCTGATAAGACCTGCACCTTGCTGAAAACTTTATGTTTTCATGCTGCTTTTAATGACATTACAACTTTTCCATAATATAAGATTCACAAATTATATTAATGAACTTCAAGTTCGAGAAATGATTAAAATTCTACCTCAAATAATGGCATTTCCTGAGTCCTGGAACAAATAAATCTGAACTTTCTATGACCTTTAAATCATATGCAGAGCAAATATATTTTTAATGTTGGAGTCTATGTTCCTTTAATAGTGACTCTAGCATTTTATTGTTCTACTACTCTTATTAGATATATCTATTAAGATGCTGATTTTCTGATTGTAATCTTTTTAGCATTACATTAGTTTTTTTATTTTTTTTGCTTTTCTTTCTGATAAAGGCGTACATATCATTTCATAATAGCAAACAAATACTTATAGGATTGAAACTTTCATAAGTATTCTAACATCTTATTGCTTTAACCATATTTTTAGCACTCTATTAGTTATTTTTATTTTCTTTAAAAGAAAGGCTTGCATAACTTTTTATAATAGGAACAAATACTTATAGGATACATTTTTATTAGTATTATAGGTTTTCTCGACATTTTAACTAATGCCGCTTTCCGGTACTAAATTTTTGGCTCATGTATAACATGACACAATTCATTTTTATTTTGTTAGGTTTGTATATAGCAATATCACTTTTTGATCCATCTCCTTGTATAGTTTTTTTCTCTTTCAAGAAAAAACAGAGTGAATTCTCTTTATAAGGAGTAAGTTTGAGTTTGTTCGCTTGTAAACTAACGCAATAAGTTTAAACTTTCTGTAATTGTAGTCAATAACTATTCACGGATCTCTTTCTCTGTAGGTCAATAAACGCAAGCCATGTCATGGTATCAATTTTGTAATTGCACATGATGGGTTTACACTTTATGATCTTGTTTCATACAATTATAAGGTATGGCATGTATTACAATTTCCACCGCAATTTGGTTAATTCCAGTATCAGCTCCATATTTATAGTCTATTTTCTGCTGAAACTTTAGCACAATGATAACAATGGAGAAGGTGGAAATGATGGAAGCAATGACAATTTTAGCTGGAACTGTGGTTTTGAAGGTAGATCTGAGTTCAACATATCTTACTTTTCTTTTGGAACTGTGGTTTTGAAGGTAGATCTGAGTTCAACATATCTTATTTTTCTTTTGGACGAGTGCTAGATACTTAATATCCTATTTTCCTTGTTATAGTGCTTTAATCATCCACTTGATCTTACCACATGATATGCTTTAACTACTATTGCACCTCTTGAAGCTGCTTTTAGAGAATTTCTATGTTCCACTTCCATTATCCTCATGATATCCTATCTAAATGACCAGCTTGTGTAGTAGAGGAACCCTTCTCTACGGCCGCGTAATTTCCACGAGGCTTTCGCTTGCTTTTTGGTTTCTAAACAGAAGGTTTTCCATGAATTACCCAGGTCTCTCGGGTATGACCAGTCATATTGCAGCAGTCACACCAAGGTCTTCTGTTCTTGCAATTTCTTCTATCTATTCCCGAGATGCAATTGCAGATGCTTCAGTAGTTAGTGATTGAACTCCATAGTGCAACATAATCTTTTTTCAACTTCTTCGTGTCTGACTTCAGATGCCACTTCACGCAAGTTTGGGGTATGATGGCTAAAATGAGACCACAAATTTCATCTAAAATTTTGTTGAGCCCTAAGAGAAACTTGTAGATTTGCTTCTGTTTCTACGATCTTCTTCTTCTATTTGCCTACATCAGTTGGACACTCCCATTTGGTTGTTTCGTACATGTTGGGTTGTTGCCGAGATGTAGTCAAATGACTAAAATATTAGGTGATATTTTATGGAGGATTCCTTCGATCTCAAATGCCTCTGTGGTGTCTTCATTGTCAGAGTATGTCCCCTTTGCGGCTTCCCACATCTCTTGAGCAGATAATAAAGTTTCTCCAACTTCATTAGTCATGGAATTCATAAGCCATTCCATGTCTTGTAATTTGAGTCTCCTGGCTTTGGTTACTGGTTGTACCCTTGAGTCATGCAATGGGACCGTTGAAGATAATTTTGTCAATTCAATTTGTGTCCTGTGATGAGATTAGATGACGCCATTGGAATGACAGAACTTTCACCACTTCTCTCTTTTTCTTTTTTAATTATATCATAAATGCTCTGCCACCATGCAGAATTTTGGAATGAAAAATTCGATCATTCTCATTAATATGGTTAGAATAAGACCCTCTAGATATACACTACAGAGGGGTTGAAAACATTCAGCAAACAAGAAAAGAAAAAGATCTCTTAGAAAAAGACTATACACTTGCCTAATAGGAACTTGTAAAACAAGGAAGCACAAGCACCCAAACTGAATCCAGATGAATATCACAGTTGACTACAAAAGATTCAACAGTTTTACATATATATGTGATATATATTGCTTCAGGAATATATTTGTCTTTTTATCTCCACTAACCTTGCCACCCTATGAGCAACGAGCGAGCTTTTTTTCCCAGAAAGTTGGAGCATTCACTTGTCGCCCAAAATTCATGTTTGATGATCAGATCTGTCTTTGTGCACCTAATAGTTGTATACTTTTACTCTGTTCATATCAGGAGAAACTGCAGATGCAAATGTTAAGGCCCTTCGTTTGCGGCAAATGAAGAACTTCCATGTAGCACTAATGATATCTCAGGTAAACATGTATGAAGATGTATCAAGCACTATTCATGTTCTCTCTGTTTCTTTTAGAACCAGCACAATTTTTATGCTTAATGATAAGTTCCTGCATTAGAATTCGCTGCAATGGACATTTGTCTGAGTGAGAGAAATTGTTTGCTGCAGCTAATGATTTTGTTAAACTTCTTTTTCTCACTTAGTTTTTAGTACCTCACCTGGAAGAATTACTAATTTTTAACAAAGACTGGCCAAGAACTAGTGGCTTTGTTATTGTTTGATGTTTTGCTTATTTGAAAGATAGCCAAACACAAAAAATGTTTGCCTTTATTTTTGCAAGATATATCTTATTTTTATTCATTTTATACTAGTACAAAAGGCATACTCAAATATACCGAAAATCCTCACAAAAAACACATTTATCTTTGTCTTTTCTCTCTATTTCCAAGAAACAAAAATAAATACTTTAATAATGAAACCAAAAAATGCCGGTAGTTTGTTACTCTCTACATGCCTTTCAGTAAAGAATTGAACTTCAGGTATGACTTAGATGCATGATCTCAATGAGAAAAGAACTTGCAAAGATATTTTGGCAAACTCTTTTATTCATGTTCCCCACTTCTTGTTATGTTAAAGTGAAGCTCCATAGATTGGCAAGAGTGATAAAAGGAACCTTTTCCTAAATGAGTTTGTTACAAGGAAGATTATGGTTGAAACTAGGACGTTGGCAACTTGGCATCAAAATTTTTGAAGTGGGAGGAGCATACCTTATATAGGAACCATTCAGTTTTAGTCATATAAAGGCTAAGTGTCTAAGAGCCTAACGTTGGCGCCATAATTGTTTGTTATGTTACTTTTTTTCATATTTTTACTTTGGCAGGCCTTATTTCCAGTTTTGCTGTTTGAAAAGTGTTCCCTTTAGCCATCTGTAGTAGTAAATTCTTCCAATTTTTGTGTTTTTCTGCAAAATCTTTGTGCTTTCTGTCACTTTATAGAGATCTTCGAGCTTATGCATGTCCGCTCTCACATTGTAATGACCATTCATGGTTCCTTTTCATAAATCCACCATGCTTTTCTGGTGGAAATAAGAGCCGCTTACCCAAATCTGATTCAGTTCTGTTTGTGGTAATAGTTTCTGTGAAATGTGTTACTTGAACTTATTGACCGATCAATATTAGCAACTTTTTGGTTCTTTGTTAATAGGGAACTCCAATGATGTTAATGGGGATGAATATGGTCATACTCGTTATGGAAATAATAACAGCTATGGACATGATAATGCCCTTAATCATTTCCAGTGGGGACAGGTAAGTACTTTTAGAATTTGTCCTTTACTATATCCGATAAATTTTTGAAGTTGGGATCAAATTTTGGTGAGACAGTTAAAGGACAAGAAGAACGAGCTTTTTAGGTTTTTCTCGGAGATGATAAAGTTTAGACAGAGTCATAATGTCTTCACAAGAGAAAGTTTCATTGGCAAGGTAAAATTTTTAGCTTCTGGTATACCTGTTTTCTTTGGACAAGGATTTTTCTGTTATCAGCTTCATGTTACTCTCTCGAATGTTGAGTACAAGCACTCTTTTTGGTGGATGAATTTGGTGTAAGCAATTCATAATATTCCAAACATATGTAAGTCAGTTTTTGATTAAGAAATTACTCTTGTGGGGAGGCTGTGTCAAGTTTGTTTCTTGGTTCTCTTACCATTACTGTTAAAAGTACTAGACTTTCTAATATTTTTGTTCGTCCTAAAATTGAATGTCCTAGATATCTTCTTGATAAGTCCTGATTAAATATCAACTTATGTGAATTTCTTGGTCCTCTTACCATTACTGTTGAAAGTACTAGTCTTTGTAATAGTTTTGTTCACCTAAAACTGAATGTCTTAGATATCTCTTGATGAGTCCTGATTAATATCAACTTATGTGGAAATACTTTCTCCATATCCTGGCAAACAGGATGTATAGTTCTGAAAGTTTACCAAGGCACTCCTCAAATATGAACTAAACATGATAAGTAGCTAATCTTGCTTCGTCGATGGCGTAGGAATACAAGTCCTTTAAGCATAAATTGGGATATATATTAGTATTCACACAGGCTCTTGAAGATTTTCTAGGCTTAAGCATGTCTTTTTGGTTAAGAATGAGCCCTAACATTGTCTGAGCTGAAAAGCAAGGGAAATATGTGCATGTAGATATGCCTTCAGCTCACTCTACCTTCAATCAACTTGTCCTTAGAGACTCTGATACATAACATATAAATAATCATGAAAGGGGGGAGAGTCGAGAGCAGCTGCTGCTATAGAGATTCCTGCAACCATATTACGTTTTGCAGACTTCTGCAGCCATGGATTATGCAGCATCCCTTTACTCACTCATTCCCGCTTCCACCCATATGCCAGCAGAGATTGCCATGTGTTGAAATAGTCATACTTTGAAAAGGTGGAGCAGGTAGCTGTAGTGGAATTTATAATAAAAATGGGCAATGACACATGAAATTACATGTGGAGAGTTATTTTCTGCAGCTGATTAACTCGTATGCCGAGTGTTCACTTTTCAGTAGGGCACTGTGCACTTTCCAGTTTCAGTGGACTATGATTAAGTTTTCCTGATAGGTTGAAGTCATGATGTTTAAAGTTTATGATTTCATGCTACTGGAAAAAGTTCCTTTCTTGACTAGACTTTATTTAGATTGATTCCTTCAACATTATATATTTGCGGTTCAAGACTTATTTTTGGCATTCTTTCAATGCAGAATGAAGTTACATGGCATGAGGACAACTGGGAAAATTCTGAAAGTAAATTCCTTGCATTTACGTAAGGACCACCTCCTTTGCTTTCTGTAACTAAGATATACTTTACTATTTTGGTATATGGCAAATACGAAATGAAACTAAGAAATTGGAAGATAGACACTAACTTGTTATCTGAACTCTTTATGGTACATAAATTAATTAATATATTTTCTCAAATAATATGAGTTGCACGTGATATGAAATGAACAAATTAATAAGATCACACATAATATGTATCCATACATATATGTGTGTGTGTGTGTGTGTGTGGGCGTGTGCTTTTTATTTTGAAAAGTTTCTAGATTGGAATTGGAATTTGATGAACTTTTGACATTTAATTTAGGGTAAATTACCACGAGCTCCTCTGAGGTTCGGCATAATTACGAATATCCCTTGTTGTTTGGAAAATTACAGACACCCCCTGATATTTGATTTTATGTAATCCTTGGATGGAAATCTGAAATTGTCAACTTCGCCCATGCTGTAGTTTTTTTCTTTTCTCAAAAAAAAAAAAATTGTACGAGGCGGGGAAAATTTTGAAAAATTGTAAAACAATAATTCACATATTCCATAAAAAATTTTCAGAAAATTTTAAAAAATAAGTAAGATTATATTTCATATTCCACAAAGACATTTATGTCAATTTACCACAAAAAATGAATGGAAACCTAACTGAGACTACCGGATTGGGATAGTTGTTAGATGGCCGTCAAAATCAGGGATTAATGGTAATTTCCCAAACAATGAGGGGGTATATGTAATTATGTCAAACCTTAGGTGAGCTCATTGTAATTTGCCCTTTTATTATTTGTCAAATTTCAAATAATACTTCATTTTCCATGTTAGACGAGACTATTCAATTTTATGGAAAAAGTATACATGGTAATGCACATTCTTTTCCTTTTTTTAGTGGACATTAACAATCAGATTATGCAATTGAGTCATTAGAGCTACTTTATGCAATTATCTCATAGAAAACTTGCAAGTCTATTATCCCCATCTCATCCCACAACGTTAGAATTGAGAAATTTGCATGTGCTTACTGAATTTTCTGTATTTATGTGGTGGTTTAATAAATTTATCTGAAGTAATTGGACAAGTTAGTGTATAATACCAGTCTCCAATTGTCTAGATGGTGTTTGGTTAAGCTTATTGGAAACATCTTAGAAGCTCCTACAAAGTATACATGGAAATGCACTTTCTTTTCCTTATTTTAGTGGACTAATAATCAGATTATGCAATTGAGTCACTAGAGCTACATTATGTAATTATCTCGTCGAAAACCTTGCAAGTCTATTATCCTCATCTCATCCCACAACGTTAGAATTGAGAAATTTGTACCTTACAGAATCTTATGTATTTTATGTGGTGGTTTGTTTAGAGGGTGTTTAGTTAAGCTTCTATGTATCTTATAAAATATTTTAAAAGTTTAAAGATGTTAAATCTTATTTTAAGAATAAGATCTTAAAGTGTTTGGATACATAGGATGTTAGAGTGTTTGACATAATAAACTCTTTATATTGTAATAATAACCGAAAAAGCCATCAAACTATTTGAATTTAAAATCATAAAAATGGATACTTTTGCTTTGGGGAGAAAACATTAGTTTTGTGAAGGATAAAGATGAAATATTAATAAATTATGAGTGTGCTTTTGTCTATTGGATATTAAAATTAAAGAGCTTAAAGATCTTATAAAAAAATATGGGTTGAGCTTACTTCTTAAAGAGCTTACAAGATCATAACCATCTAATTTTTGAGATCTTATAAGCTCTTTAGAAAAAAAATTACCAAGCAATTTTACAGAGCTTATAAGCCTTCAAACAGCTGATAAGTATAAGCTCAGCCAAACATCCTCTTAATTAGTTTCACGCAGAGCTGAATAAATTTTGAGTCAAGTGCTTCACTAATGAAAACTTAATAAAAGTTTTGTGCTAGTCAGTAACCATTGTGGATTTTGTCATCTTATAAAATAGTTATTTCATCGAAAGAGTCTAAGATTGAATAATTCTACTATAACTTGTAGAGATGGATTTTCATATAAATTAGTGATCTTCATAATATGTACTTTGGTACCATGAGATTATTGACAAAACTTGGCTACCAATATGAGTTTTGGCCTTTGAATTCCTTAACGAACATATATACCTTTGTTTCCATTAGTTTCTCATTAGATTAACAAAGTTTAATAAAATCTATGAAACAGTTCAAATAGAACTGGCCGCAAAGGTATAAAGATACTGTGAAGTGGGATCAAAAGATCCAATAAGGGCAAAAAAATACTTTGTTCTGGAAAAACATATTGAGATCAGCAACTTGAGGCATTACAGGAGTACATCGAATGATGATGGAATGGGCCACATATTAATTGCCAATGAGAGCAGGATGTTCAGGAGCATCAGATAATAAAACGGGAACAGGTTTGATATTAATGAGACTTTTTTAGTAGACGGTCTAACCTAGAGTCAGTGTTTTTGGAAGTTTTCCCAAATGGTAACAGACCATGGTGTTGAGGTAGGAATTCTCTCAAAAGTCTACTGTTTGCTAATCTCTCTCCCTCTCTCTGCAAACAAATGTGCTATTTCAGGCTTCATGAAGAATATGGAGGTGATCTATACGTGGCATTCAATGCACATGACTACTTTGTGAAAGCTGTTATACCCTCACCACCAGACTCAAGGAGGTGGTTTCGAGTGGTTAGTTTACAAAACTCATCTTAGCCTTTGCTTTCTGATGGGATAACATGCTTTGCTTCAGTCTTCTAAGTTATCAACAGACGTCTTAGTTGGAAAGTTCTTATGTTATATGCTTCAGATTTCATGTTTGTCTCTTATATTGTTTAATTCACACAATCTGCTCTGTTGGGGCATAAAAGTGACCCTGTGTTTTGTGGTTGTTGTAATCTGGCCTTCATTTTATCTTTTTCCCAGCAGACTATATTGTATTTCCTGTATATTTATGAACTTGTGCCTCATCTCTCATCATGAGGAAAACCAACAGACATGTGAACTTGTTTAAGCTCGTAATTGCACATTAGCAATGATACATCACTTGATCCAGCTTAGTGTCACAATTTGCATCTGATTGTTTCATTTCTAATTTGATGAATAATCTTTGTTGACAAAGTAACTGCAGACTTACTTTACAAAACGAATGCACCAGTCTTTTGTTAAACATTTTTTCTGTAAGTTGGCTTATTCGAAGCTTCTTTGTTCATCTCTCTCATGTAATTTAATCAACCATCTATTGGCCAGGCAATTTTAATTTAAATTGTTTAGAAATTCAAAACCTGGCTGGAATATTCAAGTTTTTGGAATATTCAGAGCTTAAATGCACCTCCTACCATTTGCTGAAAGTGGTAAGATGACGGTGGTGGTTGACTTGGGCTATTTGGTTACTTTTTAACTAAATAGCATCTTGCTTGCATCTTCGGTAACATACAAGTGGGTTTCCTGCAACTTACACCCAAGACCTTATTAAATCCTGGAAAATTGCCATTGAACCAATAGGCGGTCAACTAATTGAAATGGATAGGTGGTCAACATGAAGAAGGCAACTTATTTTTGGCGTGGTTGCTTGTGGGAAAAGGACAAAAAGACTGATGGTGGACTAAGAGTTAGGAATTTTAAGAAGCTGAAAATGGTTCTAGATGTTTATGGTGATTTCATAACCAGTTTTGGTCCTACAGTATTATGCTCAATTTAATCTAAACTAGCTGTCCCATTAAGTAAAGATTTTTGTTGGCCCCAGAAATTTGCAGATACAAACTGTCGTCAGTAGAGTTAAATTGGGGTCTGGTGCCTTATTAGACCACTTAAGAAATGATCTGTGTTGACTCCAGAAGTCAGGGATAACGTTCTAAACTCGCCTGTTCTTTGAGTTACACATTGGTGTAGGAGCTTTGTAGTGCACAACCACATATGAACTAGTAAATTCTGGAATTTGCAGCAGATATCTTGCAATTCCTTTTGAGGAGTTACTTTGATTTGCATGACATACTGAATTGCATCTGTCGTGGATTTGTATCGGTCTCCTTGATTCAAATGATGCATGACATAGATGTCGAAATGGATTAACAAAGATTTTATGTGAATAACTGCAGGTGGACACAAATCTGGAGTCTCCGGATGACTTCGTTCCAGAAGGTGTTCCAGGCATTAAAGAGATATATAATATGGCTCCTTACTCTTCTATAATTCTTGAATCCAAGATGTAACTGCGACATGCAATTCGGGAATTTCATTTGAACAGTTAAATGTGACTAGGTCAAAAGAGATTGGATTGCAACTAAGAAACTGCATATTGATAAGCTGAATAGGAACATCTTTTCAAGGAGAGAAGTGTTGTTGATGGATGATACTCTACTCTCGACACGTATCAAGGCAAAAACCTCAAGACTGAAGCAATTTACAACTAGAATGCAAGTAATTTCTCATGGTTATAAATGTGGAACTATCGCCCTAATTGGGTTGGCCAATTCTTTTTTTACTTCTTATCTATGTTGCATAGGATGATAATAATATAAAGATTAATTGCACTTAGTCTCCTCTGAAAGTATGAAGTTGCATTTATTCCTAGAAAATTCTGAAAAACATACCTGCACTTCTTTCGAAAATAATGCTCCTCTTGTTAATCCAAACGGAAGCGACAAAATTTCTATTTTATACTTGATTTTATAATTTGAAAAATAATAATAATAAATTTGTTGGCTACCCATTTTGCCATTAGATGTTCAAAATAATAATAATAATGTATTTATAATATTCATGGGAGGGATGAATTTGTTGCATTTATATATTCAATGGGATGCTTTTATAGACTTCTCTTTTTACACATTTTAATTAAAGCAATGCTTGAACATTATATTAGATAAGTTTTGTAGGTTAAATACTAGTTAACTGAAGTGGGGAGTGAAAAATACTTTAATAAGACATTGTTTAGTAATATCATTGTAATCTTAACCTTGTACAGTATATTCAATAAATTGCAATAAATATTTATTATTGTGCAATTATTTAGACATGCATTAATATAATAGGAGCACTTATTAGTATATTTGAATCACAGAAAACATGCTAGCATAAATTGTAATCACAAAAATATTGCAATTAAAATAGTCATATTTAGGAAGTGCAATCACATAATATTGTAGTAATAAATAATCAAATAGCATAAATTGCAATACAATTATACTAATAAATAATCAACATGGCATAAATTGCAATCACAAATATTCCAATAATAAGACACATATTTTCTAAGTCATGCTCCAATTTTCTATAACACAAAATGGATAAAAGTAAAAAATATTTTGACTTAGAAATAATAAAATAAAATTTTCAATCACCTGAAAAGGTCGCCCCATCAGATATAAATTTTTTGAAAAATATTTTCCTCTTTTTTTTGCTTAGAAACAAATTTCTAAGGAACACAGAAAACACTTGTAGCATTAAAATAAAATGGCATAGCGGTAGAGGTGTCTAACTTCAACTTGGCAACTTGAGTTTGAAACTTAAGCTATGTAGATGCCCATAAATAATTTTCTGGCCTAACGCCAAGTGGCGCCCAGCCGGCATCAAGAAAAGCGGTCAGTGCACAGTCAACGCCAATTGGTGCGAGACCCGTGCCTAGTTGGCATGCGGTCAGCGGCGCCACCTCTCTCTAGCGACGGCGACCCATTTCCGACGACTCGTCGGTCGATTTCCAGCGAAAACAGATTAAGAAATTTATATCTAGTTCATTTCAAATCCATTTTCGATGATTCAAATACTGTTTCAAACCTCTTTTCATGCTCCAAAATATAGCAAAAAAATTATTTTAATAAATAACACATAATCAGGTTTGATTTTCTGCTCAGGTTTGATTTTTGCTTAGAAACAAATTTCTAAGGAAAACAGAAAACACTTGTAGCATTAAAATAAAATGGCATAGCGGTAGAGGTGTCTAACTTCAACTTGGCAACTTGAGTTTGAAACTTAAGCTATGTAGATGCCCATAAATAATTTTCTGGCCTAACGCCAAGTGGCGCCCAGCCGGCATCAAGAAAAGCGGTCAGTGCACAGTCAACGCCAATTGGTGCGAGACCCGTGCCCAGTTGGCATGCGGTCAGCGGCGCCACCTCTCTCTGGCAACGGCGACCCATTTCCGGCGACTCATCGACCGATTTCCAGCGAAAAAAGATTAAGAAATTCATATCTAGTTCATTTCAAATCCATTTTCGATGATTCAAACACCGTTTCAAACCTCTTTTCATGCTCCAAAATATAGCAAAAAAATTATTTTAATAAATAACACATAATCAGGTTTGATTTTCTGCTCAAAGAAAATAAATTTGAAAATTAGGGTTTAATTTTTTCTTACAAACCACTCATCTGATTTTCACCAAATTTTAACCACATAATCTGCACATCAAGATCTACATAGGGTGAGAAAATCAATGAAAAATGCCATGCTTTCATGATAAAATGAAATCTCTTAAAAAAAAAAATACGAGCATAAATTTTTTTCGCTATCAATCAGGCAATTTCAGAGAGACTAAGCCATAGTTGCTCTGATACCACTGTCGAAAAATAACAATGGGTAATTCATAAAATAAATATTCTCGCATAGAATATATAATCTATGTGCATGTTATATAATTATTAATCACATTAGCACATAATCATGGATCGATTAAACCTGTAGCGGCGGAAGTATGTCGATCAATGTATCCGGATCTGGCTTGTCTACAAGCTCATGCCTCGATTGGATCACGAACACATCATCTTTCTCATTCTTGAAGATTACCCCACGTACATCTTCAAGATCCCCACGAACATCTTCAAGATCTCCCCACATTGGATCTTGCTCCAAATATTGTGGAACCCACTAACATGCCTTGCTCGCTTTGGTGGATTACTACTAGAGTAAGCCACTCATTTACGCACCGTAAGTCCATGGTGATGCTCCAGGAAAAACGTAGAGAGAAATATAGAGAAAGGGTATTTGGAGATGTATATTTGGGAGTGTCGTGATCAACTCTTTTGTTGTATCACACTATTGTAGTTCTATATTTTTGGATCCACAGAAGCACATTATTTATAGGTGTGCACAAGAGGAGTCCAATCCCAATACAAAATATAGGAGACTACAAACTCTATACTCAAGATGAGTCCTCCCTAACCACAAGTTTGGGAGACTTCAAAACTCTTCAAATATGGATGTATATCCAATAGTTAATTTTAGTTGAATTTAATTTTGGTTGAAATTGGTTATTTCCTAGAATAAATTGCTAAGATTAATTTGGAATGGGTTTCCAAACTAAAATCATTTTGGCATGGGTTGCACTAATGTCCAATTTTTAATTGCATTATTTTACATGTAATTTTCAACACATGATTATATTTTATATGGTATTTGTTATCATATGCTTTTATTACATGGTTTGTGTTAATTGTTGGAGCATGATTATGTGGGATACATTTTTATGCTATGTATGTTAATTGGATTAACATAAGATGATCACAAAGCCCATTATACTTATATATGATTTTAATTTTGTTGGATTGGGGCCTGCGTGCCTCTTAATTTATTATTTCTATCGTTTTTAGCCTTGTTAATAAAAAGGCTTGCTTTTCTCCCTATTTATGTACCCCCTAACTATTGTTTGCGGTTTCTTAATTTTAATCGTAATGAGAGTAGATAGGTGGAGAGGTTTATTTCTATTTGTAAATAAATTGTAAGGAGCAAGCCCAAGGCAATAGAGGCCCATGAAGGTGGCCATGGGTTGGCCCACGGATGATCCATGGAGAAGAGGCCCGACGGATGGAGCCCACGATGAAGAGTCCAAGAAGTAAGAGTGGATTACAAGGCCCATTAGCATAATAATGGGTTATCTTGTAATAGTGTAGGTCTTACCCTAAATTGACCATAGATCTACTGCGGGCTCAGTAGGTCGCATAGGATTGAGCTTGTGATCATCCAACAGGAGTGTGCTAGGTTGTATTTTTTGCATGTGGTGCATTCATTTAGATGAATGCTTTATTAAATGTTTTATATTTGAACACATGTGAAAATACTAAAGCGATGAGGTCTCGGTCTATAAGCTAAAACAAACTCTCACTTGGTTTATCAAAGTAAATATTAGGCCCATAATGGGTAAAAATCTAACGATTAATCCAAACCTTCCATCCTTAGCAATGTAGTGAGGAAGCTACTTCTACCCAATCATGGTCTCACAAGTCGTGGCACGTTTGGAATGGAAGAAAGCTACACTGTTGCTTTGAACAAAGTGAACACGCTCTTGTTTCCCTGTCTCATGAGTCGTGGGGGTGACAGTCGAGGCATGATTGGTTGATGGGCCGGGCCAAACACCGAGTAGCATGATTCGCTTGGAGTTCTCGGAATCATGTGAAGAGGCGAGGCAAAACAAGTTGGGGATCTCATTAGATGAGATGGTATAGGTTACCTCCCACAAGGCCCTTTTCCATGTAAATCGTAAAAGTGGGGCATGAAAAATTGCATTTGTGGACCCCAATCCCACTAGACAATGGTTTTTGGAACCCCATTTAGAAGTGATGGGCTTTCGCAGAAATAGTGGGAAAGGTTAATGACTAAAGACCAAGTCTTAACATGAAGTTAATATTACGATAATCTACTTATTGTTTTCTATTAAATTGTAGATGTCTAAGAATCCACTAACGCTAATGCTAGAGGGCAATAAACTTGATGGAACCAAATACACTGACTGGTTGTGAAATTGATCTCCAGATAGTCTTAGATTTTCATAACTAAAACTCACATTCTGGATGAGGATCTTCCTAAGACCTTGCCAAAAGGGTTGACAATTGAAGAACGCTCGACGTTTGAGAAGTTGCAGAATGACCACCGGTTAGTACGCAATATCGTACTAGCCTCGATGACACGAGATCTAGAAGCAGTACAAAAGGATGGATGATGTTGACTCGATTATGCATCGTTTTCAGCAAGTCTATGCGGTCCCGTACTGGCTTGTTAGATATGCTGCAACGAAGGCATTCTTCGGAGCTAAGATGACGGAATGGTCGTATGTACAAGAGTATGGGGGTGATGATGCTATTTCTTGTCGAGAAAGCTCAAAGACCACCAAGCTGCTCTTCGAAAAGAGATGTACATTGACGCGATCCTTCAGTCTCTTCCTCCCTCTTACGACCCATTTATTGTCAACTATAACATGAATGAGTTTGACAAAGACCTTCATGAGTTGATAAATATGTTGGTCCAGTACGAGGCAACGATTGAAAAATCTGCGCCAACGGTACTAGTGGGAGAGACTTCAACCCATAGGGCGAAAGGTAAGGGTGTCGGATGCCAGAAGAGGAAGAAGACTAAGGCAACATCAACCACTTCTAGCACTTCGTGTGTTGTTCTTGATACCCCGCAGGGCGGAGTTAAAGGAAAGAGGAAGAGGGTTCGACAATCAAACTCAAAGATTTCAAATGCTGTATGCATTAACTACCGCATAAAGGGACATTGGAAGAAAGAGCGTTCTAAGCTCATCTCCAATGAAGGTAACATTTGAATTGAGTATTAACGTGATTACTATTCTACCCTTTGGTATTGGATACCAGTCATTCATAATCTGCGAATGATTTGCAGGTGGTGATAAGGAGTAGAAAGCCAAGACGAATGATCCTAAGGCTTTGCAATAACAGGGTTGTTGTTGTAAAGACTAAGGACTAGTTAGGCGTATAATAGTAGTGATCATGTTAAGATAGTGGTTTATAGGAATTATTTAACCTAGCATGATCAAAAGTATATCTTCTCTTTTGCTGGACAAAATTTTGATTACATATATTTGATCAATAAAATTGTTTATTTATGAATAGTGTATCATGTTTGTTGGGTTGTATGCATATATCCTTAAATGTTGTCCCATAATTCATTTATGAGTACTCAATATCAAATAATTAAAATGGATAATCAAGATATACTTATGGATTTGGCATCCATAAGCTAGGATACTTTCCCTCCGGTTGAGGATGAGTAAGTTGGAAGATTCAAATAATCTAGCGATGCCAATTTGGATCGACTAGCTAACAAGTCTTTTCTTAGAACGAAAAGTTTGTAAAGCACTTTGTTGGACAAAGTGGGCTTGCCAAATAGTCTATTGGATTGGATCCATCTATATATTTGTAGATTAGTAAATACATAGGACCAGAAGGGGGTTCACAAGTCTAAGAATATATTGTAGGTTCGGGGAATTAGACTTGGAGTGGTGAACCAAAAGCGGTTTCAAATCAAACCTTTCGATTGGATCGAAGGAGCGTGTATTTAGTGGGAGCTCTTGATTAAACAGATGAGAATGGAATTCACTTAGTGGAATCCTTCCTGAAAGGACCATGGGAGGATGGTCCCTAATATGGGAGAAATCGAGCCTTGTTGGACCTGGTTCAATAGGAGTTTCACTGGTTACCTTAACCTGTCTCGACATGGACTTGAAGAGTTGTCGAGTTGAGAAACATGGCATACTCTAATAAGTAGTGTTCTAGTTTCCCATATCAGATTTGGTGTGGTAATCTTGTGTTCTTAACATAGTTCTTGAGTATGTGGATGGTTCTGCATACGTCAATGGACTAGTGGGGGACAAATTAGACTCGGTGTCTGATTTGTGCATGTATAATACATAATAATGCAAATATCATTTTTAATCATATTATCATTATTCCACTGACTATATTCTAGTCTCTCTGAAATAATCGGGTACGGCCCGGGAACGCAACAAAAGCGTAAAATGTATAATTTAAGGCATAATATTAAACGGATTCAAAGGGGTGTTCTCTTTTAAGTTCCCGGGCGTTTGGTGTATTTCAAAGCATAAATAAAGAGGAGAAGAATTCTAGGCATATGGCTAAAGGAAGAAAACAAAAGGGTGCATAAATGTAAACAAGAACCAACCTTTTGTTTGCAACACGTACAACCAATACAAGCTTTGTTCTCTTTCCTTTTCTCCTTCCGTTCACTTGAGGATCCAAATTAGAATCCCTCTAATTTGTCCAAACCACACTATGGAATGATCTCTAAACTATTACTATATAGTAGTAGAGAAGTTAAGAAAAACAATTCCAAAACAATACTATTGTTTAGTGATTTTTGGAATGTTTTTAAGTTCAATCCTTTCCAAAAGGTATGAACACAAAAAGGAGAATTTTCTAGAGATTTTTGAAGAGTTATTTGATGGAAATTTCGTGCAAATCCATGTATACAAGTTATGTGAATAGTTTTGTGTATGTAGAATTGTTGAATTCAAAATTCAACTTTTTTTGTCAACTTCCAAAGCAACCTACATACACACACCACTATATTCATAACCATACACCATTATAACAAAATACACCACCCATAAAACCATATAATAGCTGGGCACATGTGCTTCATGTTAGAATAGGTAACCGTGAAGCCAATCTGATTAGGTTTATGTAACCCATTTCTGGCAATTATGGTATAAATAAAAAGTTCAGAGTACAAGTGATGTTCAATTTATGTCATATCATACTTTGATTGTATCTTATTTATATTACTATTCAAATGCACAAGCAAAGCCCACAGACCGGATACATTAATCCAATAGGCTGGACTGCGCATAGGTTGGCAGTCATGAATCTAGTCTCTATGGATCGATCTGAAAACCTCTAAGTCAAGGACCTCGAGATTGGGTATCGAGGGTCTGAATGACACTTTCACTAAGGATTGAAGTCGTGTTTCATCAACAAGTGACAAGGGTCGTCCATGCAATATTAGTGGGTCAATTCCCTCGGTCCCAGCTGACTGAGGTGACTCGCGGGAATCGTCATATGAAAAGCTTTGAGTAGGTTGGTCGGTATGACTTGTATTCCCGGCTCCGATAGTACGAGCTTATCCCTCGGACTTGAGGGACTATGGTTGTCACATACACACCATGCCTGTATCTTAGGTTTGGCGAAAGGCTTCCGGGTAAAAAGACTTGGTTGCTATAAGCTCTATCTAGTGCAGTCAGAATTTGTAATGTGGACGATGAGTTCCAAGAAAGAATCCGTCTCCTATCAATGCTTGACAGTAGTGTCTCATTTACACTCTGAGACTCATACTCTATAAAATCAGTGGCCACAGCGATTGAACAGTGGGATGGAATTCTAGTGACCTTTCAGTGGGTGAACGAGTAAAGGCTTAACTCAAGGATGGGGACGGATGTCCAAATTCCATACCCCAGACTGTAGTTGTGAGATAGTAGACGGAAGGAGCATACTCGTATGCATTCATAAACCTAAATGTTCACGCCATGATTTCACCTAGTCTCTAGTGCCATGGTCGTTGCTAGATGGCCACCCAGGTGACGGGAGAATTCCAGTCATAGGATGATTGGAGTCGGCCAAGTCTAGCTGAAGGTGAACCTAAAGAGTTACACACAATTCATTGGAAGTGAAGGAATTAATTCTAGGAGATGAGACAATTTAATTGTTGGAATAGGTGACTTGAAACCCAATTAGATTGACGATTTTGGGAACTATTCAATAATATTTATTAAAAGTAACTTTGTATTGATGAACATGGTAAGTGTTCATCATTGGCACATGTGTCTGTTGTTCTTACCGATTTCGTTAAATGATGCTTTAACGTCACAACAGATGCCCACAAACAAATTGGACAACCCATGCAGTTAGGCCGCGTATTGGATGGCGGCTATGAAACCAACTGATGAGGGTTGGGTTTGAAACGTTCCAAGTCAAGGACCTCGAGACTGGCATTGAGACTCCTATAGAGAATAGCACTAAGAGTCGTGTTCATTAGATGAGTACCTTGTTTCATCGACGACGGACGTGGGATGTCTATACGATCTTAGTGAGTTGGTCGATTGGGGTCAAGCCGACTGAGCTGACTCTCGGGGATCGTCATATGAAAGCCTTGGAGGCTTAGTTGGTATGACTGGAGTTCCCCAGTTCCAATAGTACGGGAGTAGTTCTCGGACTTAAGGAACCATGGCAGTCACGTGCACACGATGGCTCTATTTTGGATCTAGCGAGAGGTGTTCATGTCGCGGATATGTTCATTATAAGTCTTGTCCAGTGTAGTCAGAATGTATAGCGAGGATGGTGGGTTTCAAGAAGAGGATCCGTCCCCTGTTAGTATGTGACAGAGGTATCTCCTATGCACTCGGAGCCTAAATGTTCACACCAACATTCACTTAGTCTTTAGTGCCATGCACCATTGCTAGACAACCACCCATGATGACGGGCTTTTGTTGGACACAAGCTCAAGTCTAGCTGAGGGTGAAGTTAAGTTTCTCATTATTCATTTTCTAACAAAAGAAAAGACTTGTTATCTCTCTACACTCACTCTCTCTCTCCCACTCTCTAGTTCTTCTTTGATTTAGGATTATTTGAAGAACAAGAAAAGATCAAGGAATACATAAATCCATAGTGTGATTCCTTATATAATTTTTTCTTCCTTTATTTAATCTTTTCTAGCAAGAGGATTATACATTCTCCTGGCATGGTGTGGATATCCTTAGAGGATCTATATGTTGAGATCCAGAACGTGAACAAAATTGGAGAGGAAACAAAGCACATAACCGATCAAGAAAGCAACAAAGGTAACAGTTTCATTTACATTTGCACATTTGTTCCTTTCATACATCCATGAGCCTTATTTGCCTGATTGTGATTTTAGATATGTTTGAAAGTCTACATATTTTACATCGAACTTTGGGGAGAGTCTGAGAGAAAACCCCTTGGACCGAGTATAAAGTTTTATAACGTATTCTTTTTCACACTTCCGCTGAGCTCCCGGGCGGATCCACTTCCTTCAAGTGGTATCAGAGCCCGGTTCAATGTAATAGGTTATAGATCTATGTGTTCCTTATATGCTTAGCATGAGAAACGTGTTTACCGACTTTTGAAATATGTGTTATTGATTTGATTTTACATGATTATATGTTTAGAATAACTTGTTTAATTTCGTGATTATTTGGACATTTAATCATGTATTTAGAAAATTGGATTTTCTGTAAATACATGGTTGTGTTTCAGTTTAACATGCAGAACAAAAAAATAGGTTTCTTTAAAAACTGGCAACAACAGCTTGCTGCCCTACGGGCCGCACAAGCCATCTGGCGCACGGCCGGGTGCCGTGGGCGAGAGCCTATGCAGGCATGGGCGAGAGCCTATGCAGGCAGCGGGCGCGAATGTTGCGCAGTCGGCTACACGCGCTGGGCGCGTGTGTGCGTTGGTCACGGCCGAATAGCTAGGCCATTTTTTCGCCATTTTTTTTAGAGAATCGGATTTTTTGGATTTCTGCATATTTTCTGAAATATTCAATTTTTGCTAACTTTAAATTTTGGACTAAATTTGATTTTTTCTGAAATTAAATTGCTTAAATAAACTTGGTATATTTTTGTGCATTGGATGCACGGGATCTAATGTCTGTTTGAATTGCAATTTTGAACTTGGTGTTTTATACATATAATTATTATGTGTTATGATATTGGATATCATGGGTTATATAATACATGTTTTCTGTTATGCATGGATAGCATGATTATTTGGAATAATTATGGTGTTTTGTTAATTGGATTAACATTGGGATGATCACGAAGCCTTTGACCGAATGTATAGATTTTATATTTCTATTTGGGTGGGGCCTGTGTGCCTCTTGTTTTGGAATATTGTCTCCCATTTTACGCCTTGTGTAGTTAAGGCTTGCCTTTTCTCAATTCCATGTATGTCTATGTCCTATGTAATAAGAGTAGATAGGAATTTTGGTGAGGTTTCATACTTTATATGTAATAAAGCAAGCCCATGGAGATGGAGGCCCACGTCAGACGGAGGCCCAAGGTGAGAATCCAAAGCGGATCAAGAGGAGTTGCAAGGCCCATTAGAATGATAATAGATTAACACTTCTATAATAGTGTAGGACCACCTTAGACAGACTATAGACCCACTGCGAGATCAGTGAGTCGCATAGGTTGGGCTTGCGATCATCCAACAGGGATATGCTAGGTTTAATTGCATGCGATGCATTTATTTAAATGCTTTATAATATTGGATATTTATGCATACAAAACATTCATGTGATGAGGTCTCGGTCAACATCTATTCAAATCAAACTCTCACTTGGTTGGACCAAGTTAAAATGTTAGGCCCACAATGGACTTGGATCAAAATAGTTTTGATCCGTCCAAGCCTTCCATCCACAGCATTGTGGTGGGGAAGCTACCGCTACTCAAATGTGGTCTCATGAGTCGTGGCACATTTGGAATAGATGAAAGTTGCACCATTGTTGTGAACAAAGAAATAGGCTCATTGTTTCCCTGTCTCACGAGTCGTGGCGGCGGCAGTTGAGGTATAATTTGGTTGATGGTTCGGGCCTGACATCAAGTTAAAATATTAGGCCCATAAATGGACTTCGACCAAAATGGTTTTGATCCGTCCAAGCCTTCCATCCACAACAATGTGGTGAGGAAGCTACCACTACCCAAGTGTGGTCTCATGAGTCGTGGCACATTTGGACTAAGGGAAAGTTGCACCATTGTTGTGAACAAAAAGAATGCGCTCGATGTTTCCCTGTCTCACGAGTCGTGGGGGCGACAATTGAGGCATGATTTGATTGATGGGTCGGGCCTAACACTGAGTAGGGTGATTCGCTTGGAATCTTCGAAATCATGTGAAAAGGTGAGGCAAAACATCTTGGGAATCTCATTGGATGAGAATGATATTAGATATCTCCCATGAAGTTTTCTTCATGTGAATCGTAAAAGCAGGGCATGGAGATCACGCTTATGAATCTCAAACCCACTAGGAAAAGGTTTCCCGAAATCCCACTTGAGAGTGGTGGGCTTTTGTATAAATAGTGGGAGGGGTTTAAGACTGAAGACCAAGTGTTACCTTGAACACATTGTCACCAATAATCTACTTACTTTCTGCTTTACATTTTGAATATAGAATTATCTAAGAATCCACTTACCACCACTCTTGAGATTAATATATTCAATGGAACCAATTACAATGATTAACTACAAAATCTGAGGATTGTCCTTGATTTTGGGAACTAGGCGTATGTCATGGATAAGCCACTTCCACAGACCTTGTCGGAAGGATCCTTGCTAGAAGAACGTTTGACATTCAAGGAATGGATAGAGGACAACCAGAAGGTCCACAATGTCATACTTGCTACCATGACTAAGAGGGAGTATCCTGAACTCCTCTCCAATCAAGGTAAAATCGTTATTGAGGAACATGATTATTGATTCTACTTCCCGAATATTGGATACCTGCTTTGGAAGCTCACTTTTGCAAATGGTTTGCAGATGACGGTAAGGAGTAGAAGGCTAAGACGGATGATCTTAAGGCTAGGCGTTGGCAAGGCTATTGTTGTAGGTGCTATAGGATGAGTTAGGCTTAGCCGTTAGTAATCATGTTAGGATAAGATATAATTGTGTAACCTAGCATGATCAAAGTTGTGTCTTTCTTATTGTTGGATAATTTGAAATACAAGTTGATCAATAAAAAGTTTCTTTTATTTGACGATGAGTCTGCTGGGCTATCGACATAATTGTTTTACCCTATCTCGTATTTAGATTATGTTTGCTCAAAAACAAACTGCATGATGGACAATCAAGATAAAACTTACAAAGTCTGGCATATGAAAATTAAACCATATTCTTCTAGTCAGGATAAGGAGGCTGGTAAATTCAAGGAGTCTAAAAATTGACAAATTGAGTTTACTAAACTTACAAATCCTTTCTGAGAAGAAAGATGGCGGTAATGCTCTTTGTGAGACAAAGTACGCTTGCCAAGTGGTCTTTGGATTGGATCCAATCAGACATCTGTAGATCGTTAAATACACAAAATCAATACGGGGTTCACAAGTCTAAGGACCTTTGGAAGGTTCAAGGAATTAGACTTGAAATGAAGAACCAAAATTGATTGCCAAAATAAACCCTTCGATGGGATAAAGGTAGCGTGTATTTAATGGAGTTCTTGAATATCCAAATGAGAATGGAATTCTCACTCAGTGGAATTCTTCCTATAGGGACCATTGTTAAACAATCTCTGATACGAGAGAAATCGAACCTTATTAGACATGTTTGGTCGGTGTTTCACCGAATTACCTTGCTCCATCTAGATGTGGACTTTTGGAAAGCCGCCGGGTTGAAAAAGCATGGCACTTTCTTAAAGCCGTAATCCAGTCAACATATGAGATATGGTTTGGCAAGCCTGTATTCCACAAAGTACTTGAATATATGGAATGGTCCTATTTACATCAAGGGACTAGTGGGAGGCAAACTAGGTTTGCGCAGGTTCATAGGTTATCCAAAATAAATTGGATTTCAGAGGATAACCAACGTGAGGAGTAGCTCCTTGAGAAATCAAGTATAGCAATACTTCAGTAGAATAAAGCAAACGTCATTTGTAATCAATTCGCCTACTGACTAAATTCCAACCCTCCTAGGGACGATAAAAAAAAACTCTAGTTACCTGTAAGGTACAAGTTCTCGGATTTTACCGGTCAATTGGACTATTGTCCAAAAAGACACATGGAGAAGTAATGTTGAACATCATAATTGGATCAATGGCTTGGAGCCGTGGGATCCATCATGAAATTCAAATTTGACTTGAGATTTCATGCAATTGGAATGTTCGTTTTGATGAACTCATATTGTGTATGACACAGTCAGTAATGAGCACTGGTGTCAGTGGGAGGATAATTGTGTTCCAAGTATCTAGTGTGTAATGTCTTAATTCATTTAGAATGAAGTTAAGATGTTAAGAAATACTGAAGTTCGAGTATTGTTCACACAATTCTCAATGAAAGGAATTGGATTCCTATCTATAGGGTCAAGCTGTCCAAGACTTAGTCACCATGGACTGATGAGGAAACTTAGATGTTCGACATCCCCTATATCTTTGCCGTAGATAACATAAGACTGTTGTTCGATGCATCAGACCTGATATTGTTTATGCTTTAAGCATAAACAGAGATTGGGGGTGCATCGAAGAGCAGTAGATAGCCGTTAGGAACTATCTTTAACCCCTGAAGGGTTAAAGAAGTGTTTTTGACGCACATGAATGGAGAGTTGATTCTGGAAGGCTATAGCGGTTCTAACTTCCAAAATCAAGGGAATAATGTTTTAATCTCAATACCGATGTACGTTCAGACTCAATGATAGAATTAGTGGCTTGGAAAGGTTCCAAGCGGGATACCACGTTTCATCATGAAAGTCAAGTGTACGAAGACTTTGGAAGTCCTTTTTGGAAAGTGGTTTGGATGGAAAAATTTACGCCAAATGGTTGGGTGCGATGCCTAGCATAGCCGAGCCGGTAGCCACCTTGGAGGATGACAACTGGGCTATGGCATAAGCTAAAAGGGCCCGAGATCTCATCACAAGATCCATGAAAAATTCTTAGACACCATCGTCTATTTAGGTAGATGTGACGTGCGGTTGGACTGCATCACGTATGTAGACATAGTGGTAGACCCGTGAGACCAAGCCAATTTGGCAGATTGCTCATGATCAGATTAATCTGCAAGACGTGGGTGATTGGCTTTAGGTCAAGTGGGAGATTGTTGGAATAGGTGACCAGAAATGCAGTTGCATTGGTGGTTTTAGGAACTATTCAACAATCTTTATTAAAAGTAACTTTGTATTGATGAACATGGTAAGTGTTCGTCATTGGCACATGTGTCTGTTGTGCTTACCGATTAAGTTAAATGATGTTTTAACGTCACAATAGATGCCCACAGACCAATTGGACAACCCCTGCAGTTGGGCCGCACAGTGGATGGCGGCTATGAAACCAACTGATGAGGGTTGGGTCCGAAACGTTCCAAGTCGATGACCTCGAGACTAGGCATCGAGAGTCCTATAGAGACTTGCACTAAGAGTCGTATTCATTAGATGAATGTCGTGTTTCATCGGCGACAGACGTGGGATGCTTATACGATCTTAGTGGGTTGGTCAACTGGGGTCGAGTCGACTGAGCTGACTCGCGGGGATCGTCATATGAAAGCCTTAGAGGCTTGATTGGTATGACTAGAGTTCCCCAGTTCCGATAGAACGGGAGTAGTCCTCAGACTTAAGGAACCATGGCAGTCACGTGTACACAATGGTTGTATCTTGGATTTGGCGAGAGCTGTTCATGTCGCGGACATGTTCATTATATGCCTTGTCAAGTGTAGTCAGAATGTGCAGGAGGAGGTGGGTTTTCAAAAAGAGGATCCATCCCCTGTCAATATGTGACAGAGGTATCTTCTATGCACTCAAAGACACGTTTATGCTGCTTAAAGCTGTGGCCACAGTGGTTGATCGAGCAGGGAATGGTTCCCTGCGTCGATGCAATAAGCCATGCATAGTTTCGAGTATTAAGCATAGCTACCTAGTCAAGGATGGGAACGCGACGCCCAATTCCATACCCTAGACTAAGGTCGGGAGACTGTAGACGGTAGACGGAAGGACCGTACCCGTACGAAATTGGAGCCTAAGTATTCACGCCAACATTCACCTAGTCTTTAGTGCCATGGACCGTTGCTATACGGCCACCATGGTGGCGGGCTTTTGTTGGACACAAGCCCAAGTCTAACTAAGGGTGAACCTAAAAAGTCACAAACAAATCACCGAGGAGGTGGAGGAATTAATTTGGAATTAATTCTGATATATGATAATTAATATAATTGGATTTAATTAATTCCAAAAAGTATAAATAATTGGATTATTTATACGTGGATAGTCCATTGTATGGATGACCCAATATTGTATTGGGCTTGCTCTAGTTAAATAAATTGAATTTATTTATTGAGAGTATTTAGGCTTAAGTCTTTAATTGGATTAAAAGGATTTTGGCATAATTTGTTTGGGCTTTGAATTAAATTGGATTTAATTTATTGGATTTAGTGGGCTTGTTCCAATTGGACTAAAACAAAGGCCCGGTCCATTAAATTATGGCCCAAAGAGGCAAGTTGACTTCCACTTTTGGAAGGAGAAGAATTAGACTCTTCCCATAATGAGACCAAGGCTTCTTTTAGAAGAAGACTTGTTCCTTTTGCAAAGGAATAAATAAACCCCAATCAAGGTTTCCTCACTTGGTATGATTTGATCATACCTTGTGAGTAAGTGCTTGATTGATGGTTGATTGGGAATGTATCTAGACATGTGTAGGATGTATCTAGACACATTCTATTAGACCCATTAATTATGTATATATATATGTATATACATAATTCATCAAAGTTAAGTTTCTCATTATTCATTTTCTAGCAAAAGAAAGACTTGCTATCTCTCTACACATATGCACACACACTCTCTCTCTCTCCCACTCTCTAGTTCTTCTTTGATCTAGGATCATTTGAAGAACAATAAAAGATCAAGGAATACATTAATCCATAGTGTGATTCCTTGGATCATTTTTTCTTCCTTTGTTTAATCCTTTCTAGAAAGAGGATTATACATTCTCCCGGTGTGGTGTGGATATCCTTAGAGGATCTCTACATTGAGATCTAGAACGTGAACAAAATTAGAAAGGAAACAAAGCACATAGCTGATCAAGAAAACAACAAAGATAGCAGTTTCATTTACATTTGACCCCTTGTTCCTTTCATACATCCATGAGCCTTATATGAATGATTGTGATTTTAGATATTTTTAAAGTCTGCATAATATACACCAAATGCTCGGGAGAATCCGAGGGAACACCCCTTGGACTGAATTTAAAGTTTTATAACGTATTCGTTTTTCACGCTTCCGCCGCGCTCCCGGGCGGATCCACTTCCTTCAAGTGGTATCAGAGCCCGGTTCGACATAATAGGCTATGGATCTATGTGTTCTTTATATGCTTGGAATGAGAAACGTGTTTATCGGCTTTTGAAGCATGTGTTATTGCTTTGATTTTACATGATTATGTGTTTAGAATAACTTGTTTAATTTTGTGATTATTTAGACATTTAATCATGTATTTAGGAAATTGAATTTTCTATAAATACATGGATGTGGTTTAGTTTAATATGCAGAACAAGAAAAAAAAAAGGTTTCTTTAAAAGCTGGCAGCAACAGCCTGCTAACCTGTTCGCCGCACATTTATTAGATTAAATTAGTTCTCTTTTGGAGTGTCGAGCCTTTGAGAATTAATTCGATTAATTGGGCTTGATTCAAAAATTAGATTTATGAGATTAGTGTTAGCTTTGTATAAGCCCCGAGACGTTAAACGCAGCGGAAATTAAATTCTTAATTAGAAAATAATATTATAATTAGCGATCAAATCACCCGTCTCGTTGCTATTACGATGTGGATCTCATGCATAAAAGGATGTCAATTGAATGGTTAATAGAAACCAACCTTTCTTACTCTCCGGTTGATGTTGGTTACTTGAACCTTCTCAAGAACGGCCTTATCTTAAATATGGTGGAATGTCAAAATGGAACCGCATTTAATTATTGTTCACGGTAGGAACACAAGTGTCTTCCTTCTAAAGCTAGTCCACACCACCTATGATGGAATCACCCTCAAACCTATGCTAGTAGGTATTGGAGGATTAAGGTAGATCGACTATTGATCTATGGAAAAATCAAGGGAATTATTCTATTTTGGAGATGAGAAATGAACATAAGACCAATGCTAAAGTGAAAGCTAGACTTTCTAACTTTGATGGAGAGAAAGTCTAAGAGCTAGAGAGCAAAATGAAAGCAAGAGTTTTTGTATCTTTGTATGTAAAAATATGGTATATGAATCTCTTGCTTTGTACCCCTTTTTATAGACATTTCTTTGTACTAGATACAATAAATGTAGACAATCCCTTTTGTCTTGCTCTTATATAACACTTGTCTTCTTCATAAACAAGTTCTAACATGACTCATATTTTCTCCTTTTACACTTGTCTTCTTTATAGACAAGTTTTAGCATGACTCATATTTTCTTCTTTTACACTTGTCTTCTTTATAGACAAACTTTAGCATGACTCATATTTTCTTCTTTTACACTTGTCTTCTTTATAGACAAACTTTAGCATGACTCATATTTTCTTCTTCATCTAAAGATGAAAACAAGGCATGTCTATGTTCAATGAATCTTATCTTGTGGGCTTGTGGGATTGGGCTTTATCTTAATTCTCAATTGGACTAAGTCCAATTTTAATTAATTCCCAACTAATTATTTAGCCCATGATATTTAATTCTTTAATTAAATATAAGCCCCAATCAATTAATCTAAGTAATTTATTTTCAAGCTCAAATAGATTAATTTTAATTAATCTATCACAAGTCTTACTTAATCAAATTAATGCTTGTGAATTTAGACTCCAAATTAAATAATCATATTATTTAATATTCCCATGAAATGATTTCATAAATCATTTCAATCAATTAATTTAACTCCTTAAATTAATTCATTTATTCTCCATAATTAATCCTATAAATTAATTCCAATAATTCTATCATGGATTTGTGTGTGACCCTTTAGATTCACTACTCAACTAGACTTGGGCTTGTATCATATATACAATTTAATTAGCAACTTACTTGCATTAGATTAATTAGATCTTATCATAATTAATCACCCTCAATTAACTCCTTAATTCGAGGGTACCCGTCACCATGGGGGGCCATCTAGTAATGGCCCATGGCACTAGAGAATACGTGAATTATTGCATGAACCTGTGAGCTACGCGTACCATGCAGATACGGTCCCTCTGCTACTAACCTCCCGATCAAAGTCTAGGGCATGGAATTAGTTACCGGTTTCCATTATGGATTTTGATGTCTATGTATCAACTCTTCAAGTTATGCTTCCAATTTTATCAATATAGGAAAAACCCTTCTCCTATTTGATCAACAGCCATGGCCATGGGCTTCAAGGAACGCATAATGTAGAGAACATAGGAGGTTCGTTATCATCTCATGATAAGTAGTAGATCCTATCTTGGAACTCACCAACCTCCATGCATGCTTCAACTATGTCTGAAACATGACCGTATAGTGATCCAGGATGAAACCTGAGACCACATTCGACATGATCAAGTCATAGCCGTCCTATGCACAAGGTCATTGTGGAACCTCAAGTCTAAGTACTAGTTAGTGCACTATCATAGCCTAGGAGTTCTAGTCATACCAATCATGCCATATAGGGCTTCCATATGACAACTCCTGCGAGTCAATTCAGTGAACTTGATAACTCTTTATCAAGCACCCACTAAAGTGCGCAGACGTCATACGTCTCTGTCTATGAAACTTGACAGTCATCATATGAACGCATCACTTAGTGCAAGTCTTTAAGGAATGGTTGATGCGTTGTCTCGACCGATTCATCGACTTGGAATATTTTAGATCAAACCATAGAAGTTGGTTTCATGGTCGCCATCATATGAGCGAGCCAATCCCGTAGCATAATTGATCTAAGGGCTTCAACCAAATGCTCATATAAATATAATTTTTAAAGCATATGATGAAGATGGCCAAAGAACATTTCTTAAATTAACATATTATTAAAAAAGATAGTCTAGAATAGTTTACAAAGAGCCAATCAATTGGCTTGACGGTCACCTATTCTAACAATTAAAGGATCGACTTTTCTCTTTTAATTAGATTAAAGAGGTGGAAACATTTATTGGGCTTAAGTATTTTATTAGATTTATACTTGAAGCCTATTAGTACTTTTCGGCTATTTAAATTAGATTTAAAAGTCCATTCCTTAAATCCCACCAAGAATGGATGGACGAGATTGGATCTAGGGGCTAGATGAGATGAAGGGCTAGGATTAAGTTTGACTTAATTAAACCCTTTGTTGACTAGTATTTGACTAGGTCAAAGTCCTAATAGTCATCAAAGTGTCTCTTTTGAAGAGTTTGAGTAGGAGTAGGAATTCTGCTCTATATATATACTCAAAACACACACAACACACATAACTCACACACTCATCTCACTCACTCTCGCCTCTCTCCCTCTCGGCCACCTCTCCTCTCTTCTCCACCTCCAAAAACCTCTTTGTTTTCTTGTCTTTGATACAAGGAAACACACGAACAATCGATCACGTTAAACAATAGTGTTTGGTCATTGTTCTCTCCTTTTTCTTTGATATCTTGCTAGCACAAGGGTATCAAGATTCCAGTGAATTGTATGGACGATTTGGAGGATCTCTACGTTGGGATCTAGGTGGCAAATCTAGGAACAACGTGTGTAGCCAAACGAAGAAAACTACAAGGGTGAGTACACTTGTTACGATTCCATTTCTTCGTTCCATCCTATGGCCTCCATGAATTTTGCATGCTTTATTTCATTCATTAGATACACCGAACGCCCGAGAGAATCAAGGGAACACCCCTTGATCGGTTTTAAATTCCGCTTGAATTATGCATGTTTACATTTTCGTTTTGTTTTAAATGTCCCGCGCTTCCACACGCGCTCTCTCCCAGGCCGATCCGCTAGGCTTACACTTCACATGTGGAGGATTTTAATTCCTCCTTCACTTGCTATAACTAGCATTTTTTCATGGACTAGGACTACTAGTCTTGGACTTTTATTTAACCCAATTAAATTAAGTCCAAATAAAGTCCATTCGGCATTAATTAATTCAATTAATCTCAATCCAATTGAAGCCCACAAGTTTATTTAATCCAATTAAATAAACATAAGTCCAAACTCTAATTAATTGATCCAATCAATTCATTAAGCCAAACCAAATAAATTATTCCAATTAATTTAAAGGTTTTAAGCCCAAGAATCAACTAATCCAATTAATTAATTCTTGGACCATCCATCAAATGGATTTCTCAATAAATGATCCAATCATTTATTTTCTTCTTGAATAAATTTAATCCAATTAAATCAATTTGATTCTTTTAGAATTAATTCTAAATTAATCCTACCAATTCCATAGCGATTTGTGTGTGACTCTTTAGGTTCACCCTCAGCTAGACTTGGGCTTGTCCAACACAATTGGTCAATTAAATCCAATTCAACTAATTGGTTTTCAATTAACCATTAATCGAAAAACGCGCGTCACCATTGGTGACCATCTAGCAACGGTCCATGGCACTAGAGACTAGGTGAATATTGGCGTGAATATTTAGGCTCCCGAATTCCATACGAGTACGGTCCTTCCATCATCTATCTCCCGGTCTAAATCTAGGGCATGAAATTGGGTGCCGGTTCTCATCCTTGACTGGAAAACTAGGCTCAATAACTCAAGACGCGTTTGCTCTATTGATCAACCTAGGATACCATTTCCTACTCTACCAATCGCTGTGGCCACAGACTTAAAAAGCTTAAACCATCTCAGAGCGTATAGGAGACTCGACTGTCATATACTGACAGGTGACAGATCCTATCTTGGAACCCACCGTCCTCACTGCATACTCCGACTGCACTAGATAAGCCTTATAATGAACGCATCCCAGACATCTCTTGCCAAATCCAAGATACAACCATCATATGCATGTGACTACCATGGTTCCTCAAGTCCGATGATTAGATCGGAGTCGGGAATTTCAGCATACCGACCAAGCCTCCAAGGCTATCCATATGGCGATTCCCGTGAGTCAGTTCAGTCAGCTGACACCCTTGTCAACTAACCCACTAATATTGCATAGACGTCCAACATTTTTCACCGATGAAACACGACACTCATCCATAAAATGCAATCCTTAGTGCAAGTCTCTATAGGACCCTCGATGCTCTGTCTCGAGGTTCTCGACTTGGAACATTTCAGACCAACCCTCAGAAGTTAGTTTCATAGCTGTCATCCAATACGCAACCCAACTACATGTGTTATCCAATTGGTCGGTGGGAATTTGTTATGATGTTAACATGTCGTTTAACGTAATCAGTAAGCACAACAAACACATAGTGCCACGGATGAATACTTACTATATCCATCCTGTCAACATTACTTTAATAAAGATTTCTAAATAATACCCAAAACTGCTAATCTAATTGGATTTCTGGTCACCTATTCTAACAATCTCCCACTTGATCTAAAGTCAATCACCTATGTCTCTCAAACTTATCTAAGCATGAGTAATTTGTGATAGTGAGCTCAATCTCACGGGTCTACCTTACTTCTGCCAAGATGATGTGGTCCAACCGCACATCACCTCTTTGTACCATTGCTCTAAGCAGATGATACTGTCTAAGAATTTTTCTGAATCTGTGATGGAATCTCGATTCTTTAGCTTGCCCTACAGTCGTGCTGTTATCCTCCAAGGTAACTACTGCCTTGGCCGTGCTAGGCACCACACCCAACCATTGGATGTGATGTTTTATCCAAACCACTTTCCAGAGCAACTTCTAAAGTTGCCTACATTCAACTTTCATGGTCCGTCGTGGTATCCCGCTTGAAACCTTTTCAAGTCACCACCTTACCATTAAGCCTGAATATATGTTCATATTGAGACTAGAAATTATTCACATGATACTGGAACCTAGTATCCAGTGCAGCCTTCCAGAATCAACTCTCCATAAAACATGCATCAAGAACACTTTTTTAATCCTTATTCAGGTATTAAAGACTGTTCTCAATAGCAATCTACTGCCTCCTCGATACACATTTGATTTAGGTCGTTATGCCCAAAGCATACACAACATTAAGTCCAATGCACTAAACAACATACTCATGCTACCTACGATAAAGACGTAGGGGATGTCAAACATCTAAGCATCCTCATCAGTCAACTCTGACTGAGTCTTGGACAGCTTAACCATATATATAGGAATCCAATTCCTTTTATGGAGAATTGCGTGAAAACAACATTCGTGTTTCAGTGTTTCCTAACATCTTAAATTCAATCCAAATGAATAAGATGTTACACACTTTAAACACCAGGAACACAATCAAACTCCCAATGACCCTCAAGCTCGTTGTTGATCGAGTCATACCCCATATGAACTCATCAAAACGAATATTCCAGTTACATGCAGTTTCAAACCTAGTTTAAATTTCATGTCGAGTCACACGGCTCAAGCCATTGATTCGATCCAATGTCCAACATTTCTTCTCCTTATATCTTTGGATTATAATCCAATTGACTGGATTGACCCAAAAACCTGTACTTCTCAAGTATCTACGATATTATGGTCGTCCTTAGGAGGTCTGGAATATAGTCAGTGAGCAAACTTGATTTCAAATGATGTTTGCAATATCGTACTAAGGTGTCGCTCTACTTGATTCCTCAAGGAGATACTCCTCATATCGGTTATCCTCTAAAATCCAATTTCCCTTAGGACAACACATGAACCTGTGCAAACCTAGTTTGTCTCTCACTAGTCCCTTGACATGTGCAGAACCATCCTGCACACTCAAGTACTTTGTAGAACACAGGCTTGCCATGCCATATCCAACATGGTGTCTGGGCCACAATCTTTAGAAAGTTTCATGTTTTACAACTTGGCTACAGTCATGAGAACACGTCCAGATAGTCTAAGGTAGTTTGGTGAAACACCAACCCAAACATGTCCAACAAAGTTTGATTCCTCTCTTATCAAAGACGTTGTTCAGTTGTGGCACTCCAGGAAGAATTCCGCTGAGTGAGAATTCCATTCTCATTTAGATACATCAAGAACTCCCACTAAATACACACCACTCAATCTAATTGAAGGTTTAATTTTGCAACAAGTTTGGTTCCCACTTCAAATCTAATTCCCTGAATTTTCCAAAGGTCCTTAGACTTGTGAACCATCTTCTGATCTTATGTATTTAGTGACCAACAGACCACTAGCAAGTATACTTTATCCTACAAAGAGCTTCTTGGCCATATTCCTACTCAGAAAGAACTTGCAAGCTAGCAGGTTCAAATTGTCTAGTTTTAAACTCCTTGAATCTACTAACCTCCTTAACCTATCTAGAGGAATGTGACCTAGCTTTGCATGCCAAATCTATGAGTTTTTATTTATTACTCCTTTTACCATTTATTTTGAGCATTCATAATCTAATTATGGGATAGTATTAAAACAATATGCAAACAACCTAGCAGACAAGAATAACCATTCTTTGTCAAATAAAAGAAACTTTCATTAATCAAAAACATGTAATCCTAATTTTCCAACAATAGGAAAAACATAATTTGATCATGCTAGGTTACATAATTGTGACATATCAACTCTATCCTAACATGATCACTAATAGCTAAGCCTAACTAGTCCTATAGCTTCTATTGCAATAGCCCAGCCATTGCCTAGCTTTAGAATTATCTCCGTTTTAGCCTTCTATCCTTTTCCATTAAATGCAAACCATTTGCAAGTATGAGCTCTACAGTTAGTATCCAATACCTAAGAAGCATAATAGTAATCATGTCAAAACTCAAATCAAATGTACCTTGGGTGGGTGAGGTGTTTAGGACACTCCCTCTTCCAATGCCCTTTTTCATGGCAATAAATGCAAACATCTTTTGCAATCCTTGACTGCCGAACCACCTTCCTCTTTCCTTTACCCACACCCATCTGGGCAATAGGAGCACTCTGAGCCCTTGCAGCGGCTGATTCTGTCTTACCCTTCTTCCTCCTCCAGCGTCCAGCCCCTTTGCCTTTCGCTCTTGAGGTCGAAGCCTCACGTTAATATACGTCTCTTTTTCAAGATCATCTCGGAGGTCTTTGAGCTTTTCCACAAGGGGTAGCATCATCACTCCATGTTGTGGTACAAACGACCCTTCTGCCATCTTAGCTCCAAAAAATGCCTTCATCGCAGCATATCTAATATGCTGGTTCGGTACCGCATAAATGTCTTTCACGCGGAGCATTATCGAGCTGACATCATCCAGCCGATCATATTATTTCTGGATCTCATTAGTCATAGATGTCAGTATAATGTTGCGGACTTTGCGGTTGTGTTCCTGCCAGTCATTGAACGTCGTATGCTCTTCTGACGAGGACCCCTCTAGCAAGGCCCGAGGAAGAGGCTTATCTAGAACATAAGCCTGGTTTTCGAAATCGAAGATAATCTTCAGATTTCGCAACCAATCGTTATAATTTGTTCCGTCAAATTTGTTAGTCTCAAGAATTAGTGCGAGTAGATTCTTAGACATTTACATACAAAATGTAAAGCAGAAATTTAGTAGATTATTATAATATGAAATTCAAGTTAAGACTTGGTCTTTAGTCATTAACCCGTCCCACTATTTCTTCGAAAAGCCCACCACTCTCAAATAGGATTTTCGAGAAATCATTTCCTAATGGGATTGGAGTCCACAAACGCAATTCTCCATGCCCTGCTTTTACTATTCACATGGAAAAATGATTTGTGGGAGGTAACCTATACCATTCTCATCCAATGAGATCCCTAATATATTTTACCTCGCCTTTTCATATGATTCTAAGGACTCCAAGTGAATCGTGTTACTTAGCATTAGGTCTGACCCATCAACCAAATGAATATCTCAACTATCGCCTTCCACGACTCGTGAGACGGGGAAATAGGAGTATATTTCATTCGTTCACAACAACAACACAACTTTCTTCCATTCCAAACATGCCACGACTCGTGAGACCACGAATGGGTGAAACTAACTTCCTAACTGCAGTTGCTATGGATGGAAGGTTTGGAATAATCAAATCATTTGATTTTAATTCCATTTGGGCCTAATATTTACTTGGACCATCCAAGTGGGAGTTTATTATTTATTAAGATCAAGACGTCATCATTATTTCTATTTTGCATGCTCAAGTTTTATACATTTACTGTAAAACGATGCATCCAAAACACACCATACATCAAACAATTAAAACATAAGCACATGCAAAACAAGCCTAGCACGCCCCTATTAGGATGATCACTAGCCCGTTCCTAAGTGATCCACTGAGCCCGCAGTGGATCTATGGTCAATCTAGGGTAGGCCTACACTATTATAATTTTTACATCACATTATCATTCTAACGGGGCTTGTAAATCCTCCTTTGTTCTTCTTGACCTTCCATCGTGTGCTCCATCCAACGGACCTTCAACTCCTTGGAAGCTTACATTTTATAATGTAAACCTCACAAATTAATCTACCCTCATTACAACTTAGAAAGAACCTCAATCATAAGTTGGGGGGGTTAAAACAAAGAGGCATGCAAGCCTCACCCAATAATAAATATAAACCATACATAGGCTAAAAGGGCTTAGTGATCATCCTCAGTGTTCAAACACATAGTATAAACATGCCAACATATAAATACATCCCATGCATTTATAAATAAATATCCAATATCTAAAGCCATAAACATAATTACAATATAGAAGATACCATATTAATAATGTAATTAAAAAGATGGATATCCAATGTACAGACCAATTTTTTTTTTTTTTGTTCGGAAACTATTTCCAAAACAATCTAAGGCACAAAAATAATTTTTAAGAAATCTAATTTAACTAATAATTAAAATATGTCAAATTACCAATTTAAGAAAACTAGAAGAAATAAGGATAATTCAATTTTCCGGAAAAACAACACAAAATAGTGATGGCCGGCCCGCCCAGATGGTCGTGCGCGCGCGCAGGCGCCTCTGCTTGCGCGTCGGCCAGCGCGCCCTCCCTGGGCGCCTATCGGCCTGCTGTTGCATGTTTTTCCAACCTTTTTTTTTTTAAGTTCTACTATAAAAACTCAAACATAAATATACATTTACAGAAAATCCAAATCTAAAAAATGCATGGATATCCATAATTTTAAAAGCAAAATTAACACATTTTCCAAGCAAATAATCATGCTTTAAAGCCATAAACATGCTTTGCAAAAGCAAATTTAAACATGTTCGTCATGCTTAACACATAATAATATGTAAATCCTAAGGCCACAACACCGAACCTGGCTCTAATACCACTGAAACAATCGGGTACGGCCCTGGAACACAACGAAAGCGTAAAATCCGTAATTTAAGGCATAATTTTAAACAGATTCAAAGGGGTGTTCCCTTTGAAGTTCCCAGGTGTTCGGTGTATGGTAAAGCATAAATAAAGAGGAGAATCATGCTGGACATGTGGCTAAAGGAAGAAAATAAAAGGGTGCATAAAAGTAAACAAAAACCAACCTTTTGTTAGCAACACATAAAATCGGTACAAGCTTTGTTCCCTTTCCGTTTTCTCCTTCCGTTTACTTGAGGATCCAAATTAGAATCCATCTAATTTGTCCACACCACGCTATGGAATGATCTCTAAACTATTACTAGATAGTGTAGAGAAGTGAAGAAAAATAATTCGAAAACAACACTATTGTTTGGTGATTTTTGGAATATTTTTAAGTTCAATCCTTTCCAAAATGTATGAACACAAAAATGAGAATTTTTCAGATAATTGAAGAATTATTTGATGGAAATTTCGTGCAAATCCATGTATACAAGTTATGTGAATAGTTTTGTGTATGTAGAATTGTTGAATTCAAAATTCAACTTTTTTTGTCAACTTCCAAAGCAACCTACATACACACACCACTATATTCATAACCATACACCATTATAGAAAATAAACCACCCATAAAACCACATAATGGCTGGCCATATATGCTTCATGTTAGAATATGTGACCGTGAAGCCAATCTTATTGGGCTTATGTAACCTGTTTCTGACAATTATGGTGTAAGTAAAGTGTTCTGAATAAAAGTGATGTTCAGTTTATGGCATATCATACTTTGATTGTGTTCACTTATTTATGTTACTGTTCAAATGCACAAGTAAAACCCACAGACCGGATACGTTAATCCAAGGGGCTAGACTGCGCATAGGTTTGCAGTCATGAATCCAGCCTCTGTGGATTGGTCTGAAACCCTCCAAGTTAAGGACCTTGAGATTGGGTATTGAGGGTCCGAATGAGACTTGCACTAAGGATTGTAGTCGTGTTTCATCAACAAGTGACAAGGGTCGTCCATACAATATTAGTGGGTCAGTTCCCTCGATGTCGGCTGACTCAAGGTCCTCGACTTGGAACATTTCAGACCAACCCACGGAAAATGGTTTCATAGCTGCCATCTAATGCGCAGCCCAACTACATGGGTTATCCAATTGGTCTGTGGGCATTTGTTGTGATGTTAAAACGTCTTTTAACGTAATCAGTAAGCATAACAAACACATAGTGCCACGGATGAATACTTACTATATACATCCTCTCAATATTACTTTTAATAATGATTGCTAAATAGTACCTAAAACCGTCAATCCAATTGGCTTTCTAGTCACCTATTCTAACACTCTCGAGGGACAACCAGAATACCTTAATTACCTGAGAGGTACAGGTTTTCTGGGTCTATCCAGTCAATTTAATTGTGATCTAAAAGGCATAAGAGAGCGATGTTGGAAATCATGATTGATCAATGGCTTGGAGCCACGAGATCCATAATGAAAAATCCAATTTACGTTTGAGATTTCATGTAACTGAAATATTTGTTTTGATGAGCTCATATGGAGTATGAATCGATCAGTAACGAGCTTTAGGGTCAGAAGTAGTACAGTTGTGTTTTCAAGTGTTAGTGTGTACATCTTATTTATTTAGAATGAATTGAAGATGCTAGGAAACACTAACACACGAGCGGTGTTCATGCAATTCTCTATGACAGAAATCGAATTCCTACTTATAAGGATAAACGTCCAAGACTCTGTCACAATTGACTGATGAGGAGCTTAAATGTTTATCATCCCCTAGGTCATTGCCTTTGGGAGCATGAAAATGTTGTTCGGTGCACTAGGCATGATGTTGTGTGGGCTTTGGGTATAACACAATGGATATTGGGAGTGTACCGAGGAGGCAGTAGACAACAGTCAAGAGCAGTTTTTAGTACCTGAATAAGGACTAAAGATGTGTTCTTGATGCACGTTTGGTGGAGAGTTGATTCTGGAATGCTAAAGTGATACTAGCTTACGAAATCATGTGAACAATGATAAGTCTCAAAAAGTATGCACGTTTGGACTTAATGGTGAGTGTGGTAGCTTGGAAAGATTTCAAGTGGGTATACCACAATGTTTCATCATGAACGTCAAATGTATGACGACTTTGGAAGTCATCTTTCGAAAGCGGTTTAGATTAAAACTGCGTCCATGGGTTAGATGTGGTCTTAGTATTGCTGAGCCAGTGGTCACCTTAGAGGAGGACAACTAAGCTATGGCAAAAGCTTTTGGGCCCAACATCTCATCACAGATCCATGAAAAATTCTTAGACAACCACCATCTGCAGGTAGTGATGGTAGGAAGAGGTGACACGGTCAGACTGTGTTACTTCGGAGAAAAAATATTTGACCCATGAAACCAAGCCAGTATTGTGATTACTCGTGCTCAGAAGGTTCTTATTAATATGAGTAATTGACTTTATGGTCAAGTGGGAAATTGTTAGAATAGGTTGAAAGAATGTGTGGATCGTCCCGGGAAATTGCGCGAATGCGGAAGCGCGATATAAAATAAAATACAAAAATTTAAAGCATGCTTTAATCAAATTAAAGAACACGCTCAAGGGGTGTACCCTTGAGATTCCCGGGTGTTTGGTGTTTCTCATGAGTAAACAACATGTAAATGATCATGGAGGCCATAGGGTAGAAAATTAAAGAGGATGAAAATATTAAACGAGACCTACCCGTTGTCGTTTTCGTCTTCAACAGCTACACGCGTTGTTCCCGTTTTGCACCGAGATCTCGTTCTTGAGACCCTCCAAATCGTGACACACAATCCACCCACGTATCTTGCACGTCGTGCTAGCAACGAACAAGTGTATATTTTGGAGTGGATGAATCAACAACACGTTATGAATTAACGGTATTGATTCATCTAAGTTCTAATGTTCCAGAAACAAGAGAACTAGAAAAGAATTTCTTGGAGAGAGTGGAGAGAGAGGGCGGACGAGAGAGAGGGGAGAGAGAGCCGAAAATGAGTGTGTGTTGGAATTTCATCATCCTTCAAAAGGTGCAAGACTAGGGGTTTATATAGAGGAAGAGTTTAGTCCTCTTTAAACTCCACCTCTTTAGAAGCTTAATTTGACTAGGACTTTGACCTAGTCAAAGTCCTAGTCAAAGTAGAATTTGACCTTGTCAAATCCTAGCCTTTGATCTCTCCCATTAAATCTCAACCATTAATTTAATTTAATTTAATAGAATATTTAAATCCTATTAAATATTTCAAAAGGCCAAATAAATAAATATTAATATTTATTCTAGGCCCATTAAATTAATTCCCTTAATAAATCCAATTTATTAATTTAATTCCCTTTATCAAATAGAAGGAATTATTTTCTCCAAGAAAATATAGGACCCGATTAAATCCAATTTAATCATTCCTTTACTCCAGTATTTAATTCCAAATTAAATACTAAGTGTGTGTGGATAGTGTGTGACTCTTTAGGTTCACCTTTCAGCTAGACTTGGTCGGATTCCTAGAATCCGTCCATTACCATGGGTGGCCATCTAGCAACGGTCCATGGCACTAGAGACTAGGTGAAATAATCGGGGATGAACATTTAGGCTCTAATAGTACACTTGTCCTTCTGTCTTCGGTCTCATCACTTAGAGTCTAGGGCACGGAAAATGCAGGTACCCATTTTGGACCTAAGTGTCGGTTTGTCCTTACTAAACGCCACAAGGGAAACCTTCCCTTCTGTTCAGTTACTGTGGCCACAGATTTTAGGGACAAGACACAGAGCATACATGAGACTCAACTGTCAATGCCTTTTGACAGGAGACAGATCCTTTCTTGGAAACTACTGCCACTCTGTACACCCGAGCTGCACTAGACATGGCTTATAACTACTCAAGAGTATTTTGGCAATCTCTCACCATATCTAAGATACAGACCTGATGTACAGGTAAACTCAGCAGTTCCTCAAGTCAAAGGACTTGACCTGTACCGTTGGAACCGGGAACTCACGTCATACCTTGCTGACCATACTCAAGGTCCTCCGTAAGACGGTTCCCGCGAGTCACCTCAGTCAGTTGCTTCCTAGATTGCTGACCCACTAACACTACTTAGACGACCTTCGTCACCCGTCGATGAAATATGACAGCAGATGCTTAGTGCAAGTCTCAAAGGGAATCCCAGTACCCATTTTCGAGATTCCTTGACTTGGAGATTTTCGGACTGATTCGGTAAGACTGATTTCATGGACCTACCTCCAAGCGTAGTCCCAGTCTCCGAAATCGATTCTCAGTCCGTGGGCTTTGTTTGCGTAGTGAACAGATATGTAATAGCAAATATAAGTGAACGTAAACAAAGTGTTGCCATATGAATCTTCACTTCTTTATTCATAAATGTTTTATCAAACACCTGAAATTGTCTAGACATGGGTTACATATTCCTGCCAAAATTGGCTTCCATGGTCACCTATTCTAACATAGGTGACCAGAAAATCAATTTGATTGGCTGTTTTGAGAAACATGCGTCAATCTTTATCAAACTAATATTATATTTATGCAAATAGTAAGTATTTGGCATTGGCTAAATATGTTTGTTGTGGTTACTAGTGACATTCAACAATGCTTCAATGTCACAACAAATGCCCACAAATCGTATGGTTAAACTCGTGAAGTTGGGTTGCAATAGATTGACGGCCATGAAACCAACTCCTAAGGGTGGGTTTGAAATATTCCAAATCGAGTACCTCGAGACTGGGCATCGAGTGTCCTATAGAGACTTGCACTAACTATTGCATTCACTTAATGAGTGCCGAATTTCATCGGTGGCAAACGCGGGTTGTCTATGCAATTTTAGTGGATTAGTTGGCAAGGTATTCGACTGACTAAACTGACTCAGGGGAATCGTCATATGGAAGCTTTAGAGGCTTATTCGGTATGACTGGTATTCCGATTCTAATAGTATGGGATTAGTTCTCGAACTTGAGGAATCATGGCAGTCATGTGCATACAAAGACTGTATTTTGGAGCTGGCGAGCGGTGACTGTATCGTGAAGTATGGTCATCATAAGACTTGTCTAATGTAGTCAGAGCATCTAGCGAGGACGGTGCATTCCAAGAAAGAATCTATCCCCTGTCAGTATTGTGACAACGAGATATCCTATGATCATAGCGATTGATCGAGTGGGAAGGAATTTCCTACGTCGATCAATAGAGTAATTCATCTCGAGTATGAAGGATAGATGCCTAATCAAGGATGGGAACCAACGCCCAATTCGATGCCCTAAACTAAGGCCAAGAGACAGTCGATAGTAGGACCGTACTCGTATGTAATTTGGGGCTTAAATGTTCACGCCACTATTCACCTAGTCTCTAGTGACATGAACTGTTTGCTAGACGGCCACCCATGGTAACAGACTATTTCTAGTTATAGGTTAATCATAAATAATTGTGTTGGTCACAAACCCAAGTCTAGCTAAGGATGACCTAAAGAGTCACAGACAAATCACCGTGGATGTGATGGAATTAATTCTGGAAGAGGAGAATTAATTTGATTGGATTAAATTAATTCTCAAATAGCATAAATTATTGGATATTTATGTGGAGTTATCCATTGAATGGATGATCCAAAATTTCGTCAATTGGATTAATTGAATTTTGGATATGGCCTTTACATTAATTGGATTAATTAAAAAGAGGCATGAGATAATTAATTGGTGGATGGATTCATTAATAAATTAACAGATGGGCTTGTCTAATTAGTGGATTAAATTCATTAATTAGAAATGGGCTAGGAATAATTAGTTAGACTAATTATATCTATTTGGGCTTAATTAATTAAGTGGATAAGGATTATTTAATTAATTAAGCGTGTTTGGGGCTTGTGTTAATTGGATTAAATATTAACTTGAGCATTCTTTGTTGAGCATTTATTTATTAGATTAAATAATGAGCCCAACAAAATTAGTAATTGGGCTCAATTTAATTTTTTGGACAAATTAATTGAGGTCGGTCCAGGCACCAAGCCTAGCCCATGTTGGCTTTGATTAGGTCATCTTACCTTGTGTTTTGGAGGTTAAAATCAGCTATGAGAACTGAAAAATGCTGGAAATTTCATGCAAGAGGGGGTGGAGAGAGTTTATGGGAAGTTGGTGGAGATAGGAAAGTTACCTAGTTGACTAGGTCGTCCTCCCTTTACTCCCAACTTTATTTCAACTCTTCCATCACTCAAAACACACATTCTAAGCTGATTTTCCTCTCAAGAAACACAGAATTTTCATGCTCCATCTCCATTCTCCCTCTCTCATGTTCTTCTTGGTTAAAACCAAGTCAAGAACAAAGGTAGATCGGAAATACACTCAGCAATAGTGTAGTTTTCGATCCATTCCCTTCTTAGATTTGTTCCTTTCTAGCACAAGGACAAATTCCACATTCTAGTGTGGTGTGGACGAGATTAGAGAATTGGAGCCTTTCATGGACAAACGCCGGATCTCGGAGAAAGGGAATAACGTGTTTAGCCATTACAAGAAAGCAACAAGGGTAAGATTCATTTACATACCTATTTTCTCCTTAATTCCATAGCCTAGATCCTAAATCTAGTATTTTGTTTATGTATCTACTATCTATACACCAGTAGCCTGGGAACAATTCAAAGGAACACCCCTTGAATCTGGTTATTTACTTTTATTTTACGCCTCTCCGAGCTTCCACAACGTTTTCGGGCCGATTCACTTGTTTTCAAAAGTTGGGTGCTCTTGGAAGGTTTCTGACTCTATCCAGTCAATTGGATTATGATCCAAAAGATATAAGGAGAGTCGATGTTGGACATGGAGATTAGATCAATGGCTTGGAGCCGTGGGATCCGTCATGGAAATTCAAACTAGGTTTGAAATTTCATATAATTGGAATATTCTTTGTGACGAGCTAACAAGCTTTAAGGTCATTGGGACTACAATTGTGTTCTAAGTGTTTAATGTGTAACATCTTATTCATTTGGAATGAATTTAAGATGTCAGGAAACACTGATACACGAGCGTTCGTCATGCAATTCTCCATGGAGGGAATCGGATTCCTACGTAGAGGGTTAAGTTGTTCAACACTTAGTCATGATAAACTGATGAGAAATCTTAGATGTTTGACATCCCCTACATCTTTGTCGTAGGTAGCATGTGAACGTTGTTCGATGCACCAGGTCTGATGTTGTTTATACTTGGGGCATAACAACGATTATCGGGTGTGTACCGATAAGGCAGTAGACAACAATTGAAAGCAGTCTTTAACACCTGAATCAGGATTAAAGAGTTATTCTTAATGCACTCTGGAGAGTTGATTCTAGAAGGCCATAGTGATACTAATTTCCAAAAATCATGTGAATAATGTTTAGTCTCAATATCTACGTATGTTGGGACTTAATGTGGTTGTTAGGAAAGGTTTCAAGTAGGATACCACAACATGAAATTTGAATATATGGCGACTTTGAAAGTCATTTTGGAAAGTAGTTTGAATGAAAACTACATCCATTGGATGGATGTGGTGCCTAGCACGCCCGAGCCAGTAGTTGACAACTTGGCTATGGCAAAAGCTTGAGGGCCCGAGATCTCATCACAAGATCCATGAAAAATACTTAGACAACCACCATTTGCAGGTAGCGATGATAGGAAGAGGGGATATACGGTTGGACCATATTGCTTTGGCAAAAGATATAGTAGACCCATGAGACCGAGTCGGTATCCTAGGTTACTCATACTCAGAATGGTCTGAGTGACATGGGTAATTGGTTTTAAGGTCAAGTGAGAGATTTTCAGAATAGGTGACTAAAAAGCCAATTGGTTTGGTAGGTCTAGTAACTATTCATCGTTATTAAAAGTAATATTGACATGATGAATAGAATGAGCATTCATCTATGGCATAAGTGCTTTTTGTGCTCACTTCTCACGTTAAACGACGTTTTATCATCACGACAAATGCCCCCAGACCAAATGGTTAAACCCATGGAGTTGGTTGCACATAGGTTAGCGGCTATGAAACCAACTTCTAAAGGTCGGTCTGAAATGTTCCAAGTCGAGGACCTCGAGACTAGGCATAGAGTGTGTCCTATAGAGACTTGACTAAGTATTGCATTTACAGGGTGAGTGCCGAATTTCATCAGTGACAGACGTCGGTCATCTAAGTAATTTTAGTGGATCAGTTGGCAAGGTAGTCTACTGACTAAACTGACTTGCGAGAATCGTCATATGGAAGCTTTGGAGGCTTAGTCAGTATAACTGGAATTCCCGGTTCTGACAGTATATGATTAGTCCTAGGACTTGAGGAATCATGACAGTCATTTACATATGCGGACTGTATCTTAGATCTGGCGAACGATGACTGTATCATGAGGTATGGTCATCATAAACCTTGTCCAGTGAAGTCAGAGTATGTAAAGAAGACAGTGGATTCCAAGACAGAATTCATCCCCTATCAGTATTGTAACAGCAAGTTCTCCTATACGCTCTAAGATGGTTTAAACTCTTAAAGTCTTTGGCCAATTAATTAGTGGATTGGACTAATTAAATTTTTAGGCTTAGCATTTTAAATTAATTGGGTAATTTAAAATAGACTTGGCTAATTAATTAGTGGATTGAATTAATTAATTCATTGATTAGTAGATGGGTTTGTCTAATTAATGGATCGAATTCATTAATTAGACGTATGAAGAAGGTGTGTGAATTGGATGCACATATGTCTCTCACCAAAACAGAAGTAGACACACATAGAAACACATTTTTGGAGTGTATGAAATAGTGTGATCTTCTTCTCTCTCTCCACTAAGCACATAATGAGAACACACAAGTGTGTGTGGATGTGTAGAACAAATTCTCTCTCTCTTTCTCTCTCTCTCTCTCTCTCTCTCTCTCTCTCTCTCTCTCTCTCTCCTTTGTTGTTGACTCTCGGTTCTCTCCACATATAAAGCCACGATTTTTCAATGAGAAATTATGAAAAATATTTTCTCCCATTTTCTCTATGAGTGTTGATGTTCTTCTTGAATTAGATTCAAGTTGAGAACATAAGAGAAATCCAAATACAGTAATTAATAGTGTAATTCGGAGTTCGATTCTCCCACAGATCTAGTACTATATAGCAATAAAATAGATCTTATTTCCCAGTGTGGTGTGGACTAGCTTTAGAGTAGTTCTACACTTGAACCCTCTAAGTGAACGAGTCAGTGCGAATTGGAGTCAACGCGAGTACCAATTAGAATGGAAATCAAAAAGGTATTTTTCGTGGTTATGTTTCTGTTCTTGACATTTTATCCTTTGCCACTTTAATAAGCACATTTTTATTTATGCTTTTTGTGTTATGTTATGCACCGAATGCCCGGGAATGATCAAAGGGTACACCCCTTTGGTCCAGTTTTATTTCATTTATCGTTTCAAATAACCTTTTTTCCCGCTTCAACCGTGTTCTTGGGCTGATCCACTACCTTTCACACACATCCCCTCCTAAGACGCCTATCCCAAGAGGAAGGGACCCATGTCCTAAAAGAAATTCACAGCGGATGTTGTGGGGCTCTTATGGAAGTCCTAGCTTTAGCTAACAAAGCATTATGAGTTGGCTATTTTAGGCGCACAATGAAGCAAGATGCCAAACAGTTGGTGAGCAATTGTGAACGATGCCAAAAGCATTCTACCCTCATTCACCAACAAGCCGAGCCACTTACCACCGTATTATCCCCTTGCACTTTTTCTCAATGGTGGATGGATATATTGGGGGCATTTCTGTTGGCACAAAGACGTGATTGATTATTATATAAATTGAGTAGAGGTGGAGCCCCTAGCCCAAATCACTAAAAGGGAGGTCATGAAGTTCTTGTGGAAAAATATAATATGCCATTTTGGACTCCCCTGAGAAATCATCTTGGGTAATGGCCATCAATTCCAAGGTCATAATATCCAAGTTTGGTGTAAAGGATTACGTATCAAGCAAAGGTTTACATTTGTAGCTCATCCTCAAGGGAATTTACATGTAGAAGTTACTAACCACATACTAGTGCAAGGAATCAAAAGAAAGCTGGAACAGACAGGGGGAAACTGGGTAGAAGAATTAACCAGCATCCTCTTAGCTTATCGGACCACACCAAGAACACCAACGGGGGAAAGCCCCTTTACTATGGTGTATGGAACTTAAGCCATCATCCCGGCTGAAGTGGGCATGCTTTCCCATAAGGTGATGTACTACTCGGAGGAGGACAACAAGAGCCTCCTCAAAGAAACTCTGGACCTCATTGAGGAACTACGAGAAAAGGCCTTTCTTTGAATCTAACAGTACAAAAGCATAATGATAAATACCCACAAAAAACGGGTAAAACCACGTAACTTCCAAATGGAAGACCTGGTACTCCAGAGGGTTGACACGTTGAAACCAGTAGGGAACTTGCACCATAATTGGGAAGGACCCTACAAGGTCACAGGAATAATGGGACATGGGGCCTATGAGTTAGAAGATGGGGAGGACGAACCCTTGTGTCAACTTTAATACACAACCTCAAATGATGATATGCTTAAACCGAAAAGTATCCTCATAGATAAGCCTTGCCCCGAGGCATGTTCCTTCTCAAAATAAGCCTTATCTCCTTCTCAAAATATGCCTTGCTCCCAGGCAAGCACCTTCTCAAAATAAGCCTTGTCCCCAGGCAAGTGTCTTCTGGAAATAAGTCTTGCTGCCAAGCAAGTACCTCCTCAGAACAAGCCTTCACGCAAGTAGTTTCACAGTATGCATTCAATCCCAATTGTTCTCTACATTGTAACTTGTACTTGCAAATAAATAAAACCCTTGATAACCTTCGGGCATCCTCTGGAAAGCAAGCCCTACTCAAAGTCGGCTCGTTACTTTCAAAAACAAGCCCTGTGTATGAACAAGCATGATCATTAACAAAAGCCATATGCTCAACAAGCATTCTTCCTTCTTAATGTCCTTACTCCTCATTGCATGTACTCAACCAAAACATACAGAGGATGAGGCCTAAAATTGAAGAAGTTTACATTTTCATGTAAACCTCTCTTATTGGTGATAATGTCTGCCATGTTTTCTATTAAGCAGGATAAATGAGCCAAGAAAAATGCCTCCTAAGGAGAACAACAACGGGAAGGGCTCCCCATCGGCCAAGGGGAGAAGGGTTACCCCTCCAGTGAACCTATTAGAAAAAAATCAAGCATACCCAACATCAGGAAGGCAACAAGCCCCCAATCATAATTAAGCAAATCAACTCAGGCGGCAAGTTTTAGATAAAGACGGAAGAATAAAAGCAAAAACCTAGCAATTAAGCCCCTCCTAATCAAACCGGCTAGGAAGGGGAAGAAGCATTGACAAGCAAAAGAAAAAAAAAATTGTCTCATCCCCAGCAAACACATGGGGAAATCACAAATAAAATGTTTTTAATCTTTTTGAAAGGGGGGACGCTACATATCATTCTTCATTTCCCGCAGGCGAGGCCTTCTCCTCTTCCTTCTCGAACTCCTACTCCAAGGGGGGTTTCTTCAGCAGCTGGATCCTCCGAGGGGGTTGTGGATGTGGCCAGCTCTAATGCAAGCTCTTGGGGCTCCTCCCGGGGGCATCCACCTCCATTGTTGTTGGCACGCTAGCAGAATGGGGAGTCTGCACGTCTTACACAACAGTCCCCAGCAGGTGGTCCAGATTTTCATTTGAAAAGAACTTGCCAAACTATGTCATTCAACAACTTGAAAATCTTAGTAAGAAAAGTTCAGAGCCCGTGGAGTAGGGGCGAAGGTGTCTGGGTAACCATCCAAGGCTGCATCAAATTTTAAGAATGTTGGTTCCACCCCTCGTGAGGGTACCCATGTGCAGTAAACTGCTCCTGGCAAGCATAAAGCCATACCTCAAGAAAAGTCTAGCTATCTGCCCCACTTCCCTTTGGAAGTCTTCCGATTTCTTATACTCCGGCTGGAAACTCTGCCTATAGGACTCCAGAAACTGTTGGCCCTCGTCAAAGTTGGGAAGTCCAAGAGAGCCTTCTTAGCCGCCCCCATCAAAGCTTCGGGTTGACTCTTGGTCATATCCAAGAGTTGTTGCGGTAGCCGCCTATTTTCCTTATCGGGAGTTGGCACTTCCCAAAGGCCAACTTCTTGGCCTCGACCACCAAGCGGTGCACCTGGTCCTCCAGCCTCTTCCTATGTCCGTCTTTTGATGAGGGAGGTGGTGTAACCTGGGGACGGGACAACATCTCCCCCAACACCACAGTCACCTAAGGAACTTAGAAGATGAAAAAGAGCTCAAATATGCACAGTGAACAACAAAATCAAGATCAATGAACAAATATAAAGCCGTAATACCTTAGTACATGGCAAGATAGTAGGCCAACAAGGTCTTCCTTAGAGACGGAGGACATGGTGGGCTTGTCCACTAGATTCAATACCCCCTCAAAAATAGGGGTGTTCAACAAAACCGTCGAGTCGCCCTAACTGATCTGCCTAACCCAAATCGCATCGCAATTAGCGGTCTAAGGTGGGTTAGGTTGGTCTTGAGCTAGTAAAAACAGACCGTCTTTTATCAATCGGGTTTAGTTTTATGTTTACGCAAACAACATAGACCGGGTTCGACCATGATAATGATAATAATAATAATAATAATAATAATAATAATAATAATAAATAATAATAATAATAATAATAATAATAATAATAAAATTCCTTATATGTCTATACAAAAGTATTGATAATACGTAAACTAATATTCAAGACAATAATAACAATTACGATATTTTTATTGGTATTATAATATATATATATATATATAAATATATAAATGAGATCAATTAATTAATTGATTCTTCGATATTGGTAATCCTCTATATTTATGTCATTGATAAATTCAAGAACTTGAAATAGGTAATATCATCATTTTGTTACAACCTGTTTTCATGACCATCTTATTTTATTTTAAATAATATTTTTTTAATACTTATATATTATTATGATCAATTTTCTATATAATTTAATCCGAAATAAGGACCTTTTTTCACAATCTTAGTGATAAAAATTTAATGATTAATTTTTTATATTTATTTGTATTATTCTATAATATACATATAACCATGTATAAGTGTTTATATTTTACACACTATAATTGGTTACTCATATCACTATAAAAAAGATATATTTTTCGCTACACTATAAATGACAACGACTTAAAAATCGTGGTAAATCGATATTATTAAGCATGGTCAAATAAAATAAATGCAAAAGCTTAAATTTTATATCATGGTTAATCAATATTTGCCATGGTTCTTAGCCGTGGATAAAATATTTGCCATAGTTTTATGCTTTTAGCCATGGCTAGTGTTTTGGCCTCACTTGCAGAAACAACAACCAATGACTGTGAAGTCATAGTTAATTTGAATTCACCACGGTCTTTTCTTTTGATCATAGTAATCAATCGTAGCAAAACGTCACATTTCTTCTAGTGTATCTTTATATTTTTGCTAATTATCACTACAAGAAAATACATTTACTGTGACAAATAATTGTAATAAAAGCATAAGTTGTCACAAAATAATAATAATATGATTTTGAATGTGATTGATTCTATACTAAAGATCGCAAAAGATGTCCGAACCTAATCAGATCGCAAAGTGCGGTTTGGATGATTGTCGGGTTGGGATTGAGCTAAGCTTTCTAAAAGCTGCAATCATTGAGTTGGGCCAAAAAATTACCTCAATTGGCCCAACCCGCACTGCGTACTCTCCTACTCAATAACTCAGCAAATAACGTAGACTCCCTTTCTCACTCTTGCACAAGGGAATGATGCCTATAAGGGCCCCAGTCAGGGGAGAAACGTTGACGCCTGGGGAGGAACCGCCTGCATCTCGATAAGGAGGAGGCGGAGAGGGAAGGAAGGTGTGGCAGTAGACTAGGTAACCACATGGAGGGGAATGCTTGAGGAAGGCTGGCTGGAGGAGCTCCCCTTCACCCTCTTGGAGGATCCTTGGGAAGCCAAGGCTGGGCACTTCTCTCGGGAAACATTAGATGTCAGCGTTCCCCCCGTGACGAGGGAATCGCCACATGTCGCCATCTCCATCTTGCAGAAACTTATTGAACATGATTCTCTGCAAAAACAAAAAGCACACAAAGTCAGTTGACGGGCCCAGCAAAAGAAGATTTGGAGTAAAGAATAAAGATTGATAATACCTGGGGCTCCCCCAAAGGGACCACCTTGTGGCTTAGGCAAAAGTGATAGAGGAGTCTCTCAGCCACCAACCCCGATAGTCGTAGGGGTCAGCATTTAATTCCTTAAGGGGGTAGGGAGCCCTATAGTCCTCTTCCTCACAATGAAAGAGGCGATAGGAGGGAGATCATAAATCCACACGTTGGGGGAATGCCCACCATGTGGGAGGAATAACATAGAACAAACTGCCATTCCAATGCTTGGGAGCAGGAAGAAAGCAAACCCCGTGACGGGGAGAAAAACGGATGATGCCAAGCTTGGACTTTTTCAACTAAAAACAAGCAAAGAAGCTTTTGCCTGAAGGGGGAACACTGTTAAACTTAAAAACTATGGCAAAACTTTCCAACAAGCGAAAAGAGTTGGCGCTAACTAGTTCAAAGGAACCTGAAAATTTGGGCAACCTCCTCATAAAAGTGAGGAATAGGGAAATGGAGGCTTGCATTAAAATGGGCGGTGAAAAAACACAAGCAATTGGGCGGTGGGGCATCAGGCTGACTATCAAGGGAATGAAGGAGGATGGCATAACTCTCAGGAATGCCATATTTGTCTACCAGTGGCGAGCATTTAGCATCCTGGAAGGAGGAGGGGACCCTATCTATCAAGATAGGGTTAAACGCCCTCTCTCCCTCTCCCCCAACAACCAATTGCTCCTTTTTTTCCTCTTCACCTGGTGAATAGCCCTCCTCCTCATTTTTGTGGTGACTTCCCCCTCCATATCGGAAGGTTCATCAACTAGGCGACATTGGACAACGACCACCTTTCTCAGGTTCCACCTCCAAAACCCTCCGAAAGCAAACGAGCCAAGGCCCTGTCCCTCGGAGATAGCTTCAGAAGGATCATCACCGAACGGTCGCTCGCGAACAAATCTCACTGATTCATTCGAGGACACCATTGATAAATAAAGAAAAGCAAAGAAAACAGAAAAGATCCAAGAAGAGATGAAGAAGCAGAAAAGCACAAGAAATCAGGAGCAACTAAAGAAGGAAAGATAACTTACGGGAGACTTCAAAAAGGTAGGTGAAACGCACAAGCTCTAGGGGTTTTCTCTCTCCAAGTCGGGGGAGACGGGGTAACGAACAAGGGAAGGGAACAGACGGTAGTAAAGGTGAAGAAGGAAGGAAAGGATGCGGTTACCCATGTTGCGTTAATGTCATTGCCTCCCATTGGGGCGGTTACCAAAATGACAGTGACTCGCGGGGCCGATTAAAGGGAAAAGATGTGGTTACCCATGTTGCTTTAATGCCATTGCCTCCCATTGGGGCGGTTACCAAAATGACGGTGACCCGCGGGGCGATTACCTTTAATCGCCCACTAAGTGTAACAGACCATACCAACACACCCGAGCTCCGAGGAGTGCCATGGACTAGCCATCAAATCATCTTTGATAGGAGGACATAATCCCGAGGGGGTTCTCTCCCCCATTTCCTTTGAGAGGAAGGAAGATCCAGCGAAAAGGCTTTTTCTGAGAGGGAGATAAGCATACACCCTGCCAGTGGCTTACTATTCTAAGGAGGAATGAGCTGGCTGTAAACAAATTTTCGTGTTCCTGAATTTAACAAAATACGAAAATATTATAAATAAATTCTTGAATTGAATTGAGTATTTTGTGGGTGCAAAATCTCTACTTGAAACCTCTGATTCTTCTCTTCAAGAACGTGATTTTTGACTTCGGCAACTTCGGAGGTGAAACCCGACGTTTGATCTCCTTTGACGTTGACTTTGACTTTGAATAACGTTAATTCGGGGGTCGTTGACTTGTTCCCGGATCAAACGCTATAAACTTGACGATATTTGACTTGAATTTGGGATGTTCTTGGTGGATTTGAGACTTTGATCTTCCGCCAAGGTGGACTTCTATCTTGATAACGTTAATTCGCCGGTCTTCAGACTTCTTGTCGAATCAAACGCTGACTTTGGATGATTTCCGCGACGAACGCCCTGAATCTTGCCTAGAACGCCGTGGATCTTCCTTGATTTGCTTGAGAGGATTTCGGGACTTCTTGAATGCTCTCTTCAATTGTATGTATGTGTGTGTCTTGAATGAGTTCTCATGACCCCTTTATATAGTTGTCAAAGAGGTAGAGTTGTGGTGAACTTGAACACTTATTTTGTATTATCTCTTTATTTTAATTTAAAGAGATAAATACTTTAAATATTTGGGAAGACATGATTGGTCAATTTCAATATTATCTCTTTATTTTTTGTATTTTTTTTGAAGAGATAATATGAAAAATATTTGTCTTGATTTGATTGGCCGGAACACCTCAATTTGACACGTGTCGGCCGTTGATTTGATGACGAAATATATATTAAAATATCAATTAATTTAACTATTTATATTTAGAATTAATTTAGTAAATTCCAAAATATAAATAGAAAAATAGAATATAATTGATAAATACTATATATTTTCCACTTGTCGTCATTTGATTGGGTGCAAAAATAATTTGTCTACAAATGCCCCCTCGAGACTCGTTCACGCACATATGTTTGAAAATATAATTTTCGAAGTGAATGAGTCGCGAAAATGAAATGTTAGGCCGCCGTCATTCTGAATTTGCTCTAGACCAATTTAATTTGAGTCGCACATGGGCTTATGAGTGTTGGGCCGTGTGTTACTCCCAAATGCGGTCCAAGGCCATGTAAACAAAGCCATAAAATGTGAGACATGTTCCAAGGTTTTTTTTTTCTTTGGGTATACACATATTAGGCCATGTGTCTTAAACTAAAAGTTTCCCTTTCCTTTTCCTCTAAAGCTATGGCAGAGCACAATACAATGCAAGGTACTGGGACTTCGGAATCCTTGCACAATTTGGACTTTGGACGAGCAGGACATCCTTTTGGATTGAAACAAGTGAATCAACCCCCCCTTTTTTTTTTTTACAGAGTTCTAATTGGAATAAAATTTGAATCCCAATTATACTCTAACACCTCAACTTGATGTCTATATAAGGAGCTCAATTTGATCGAACATGATGAAGGTTTAATCATCGGAAGAATTTGTGGTATGCTGTGGTAGCCGGTCGAAGGATTGGTCTTGCAGTTCCTGTCTTGGCTAGTATCTACAGAGGTTTAAATAAGATTTTCGACTCCCCAAGGCCAACTCGCGTACACTCTCCATTTCCGATTCATTTTGTTTATAGTTGGATAGCTTATTATTTAAGACTCACTATCAACTTGTGCAAAGCGTTCGAGGGCCCAAGATGACGCTCTTTTCAGGCGAAGGAGGCGCAAAATACTACGATCCGCAGGAGGCGAGAAAGCGGCTACACAAAGGTGACTTTATTTCTTGGACTTGCAACATGGTTGTGAGGGACAAAGATTTTTTATTCACAGACGATGGGCATGCCAAAGAATCTGAAGAAATCTATTTCATGGCCATTCGTTCGAACTACCTTCCCTTGCGACAAGGCGATCATTTCGTTGTTGAGCCCTATAGCCCTCATCGATTTGATCGTCAATTTGGTTTCTTCCAAGAAGTGCCGGGGATTCTTTCACAAGATGTTCGCGAAGCTTCTTTAGAGGGTAGAATCCGTTATTGGCGCATGTGCATTCTATCCAAGACTATGGAAAAGGTATTGTTCCCTCCCATGCCCCCAAATATGAAGAAGTTCTCCTCCGAGGCGTACAAAAGGTGGTGGCTTAGAGTTCACGGTGGCTACTTTGAGGAAAACGTGACGAAGTTACTTGCTTTAGGACCAAGTCAAGCTTCTCCGAAAGACAAGCATTGCGGTGGAAGAGTCGCCCAAGATCAACCTCGTGAGCCGGCTATTTCCTCTCCCAAGCGAAATTCTCAAGTGGCTAAACCCTTTGAAGTAGATAGAAGCGAAGTGTTCCTCGTTCCTTGGAAGTAAGTGGGAGTAGCAATCCTGATCGTCATTGGAAGAGGCCGAAGAGGGATTCGAAACCAAAAAACATCAACGTTGATGATGAAGGCTCAAGCCATGTACCATCGACGCTGAACTTTGTCAATGAGGTTATCTTTTTTTTTTCTTTTATTCCTCTTCTTCTTTGTTTTGGTGACAAGATTTTATTTTGTTTCTAACTCTAGCTGATGCATTATCGTAGCTTGAAGCTGAGGTCTTAGCCGTTGAAGATGATGAAACTTCTCAAGACAGTCAAGCGTCGACTTTATTGGCTACGACTTGTGTCACACCCCAAACAATAATACAATTTATTACCGCTTAACATTACACATTAACAACATAACTTTTATAGATAACATGAACCAGTTCACAGTTGGTTATATAACATACTCTATCAACATAATTAGCAAAATTAGGTTCTCATCTACAACACTTATACATGCCTCTTTCACATATGGTAGTATAGACTATTATAACATGCTCACAAGCCATCTTCACTTTTAGTATGTTGCTAATAGTCTCAAAATCTATGACTTCTATCTTATTGACTTGTGAGGAGAACACTGCATACTGGCCCGACCTGACTTTGCAAGCACAACGGAGACCTAGTCCTCGAGAATGGACACGACCAAAATCTATGCCTGAAAAATATTGCAGAGGAGTGAGCCTGCGACTCAATAAGTAAATAACCGGCTCTGCTTATACATGCATAATGAATCCAGTTCAACAACAATAGAAAATGAACAAGTAATAACGAAGTCGTCAATTTACATTCCAACACATCTCATTTTATTAACAATGTAATCATCTCACAACAAGACAAACAATCAAATTCTTCCTTTCCTAGTATACTCACAAGATGGTGATATAGTGTCTTTCTCCACCCAACTCGTCTCACTATTCACCATATTATAATTAAGTGAATTTCCCCTTTGTAAGCCACGAAGAGCCGCTGGTGCCATTGAATCATCGGGGCCATTTATTTATGTTTCCACGAAGAGCCACCGAGACCAATATATCCACGAAGAGCACCGAGGCCAATATATCCACGAAGAGCCATAAAGGCCAATTTATCCACGAAGAGTCATCGGGGCCGTTAATTTTTTTCCACGAAGAGCCACCGAGACCAATCAAAGGGGTTTCACATACTAAATCTATCCAGTTTCCTTAACTCCCTCATTTCCACATATCACTTCTCTTGTGAGTAACTAGTCAAGTAAGACCACATATCAACACATATCTTCAATCACAAGTATATAGCCACAATGTCATGTAACTCATGGTACATGCATAATATACTTTCTCTTCTTGCTTCCACAACTCATAATCATGTACTTCAACAAAGTAATATGAATACAACAACACACATATAGATCGTACTAATCAATCAGTTACATAAGAGCAATATCAAGAGAGAAAGAGACATATATATGCATTGCTAATTATTTACTTACTAAATGTACCGATCGCCGATGGTCTTAGTTCGTGGTCTGCGTTTTTTCCAATGGATCCAGCTCCTAACAATATTCCCAATATCTTTATTTAATATAACAGGTTCAGCAATGAAAATCAAAAGATGAATACTTATGTCCTTATTAATCAATCTCTTCTAAACAGAATTGACAGCACTTCTGTCCTATCTTACAAGTTCTCTACAGACCAACGTATAGATGATATCAGTATGAATTTTATTACAGTTATTCCTCTTTGTCTCTAGTTTCATATCCGACAAGAATCATACGAATTGGATCAGTATCTAAAGAGTTATTAAGGTTTTAATACAACCTGTTCTGTACTGTCACAGATTCGGTTATGCTACTTCAAAATTCTATCAAAATTCACACAACCGTTCAAAAGTCCTGATATTCTCACAATATGACATAATATTTGTCTAGTTTCATTTTAAATAAGAATAACACAATTTCAACCTTTATATCTCAAGTTATAAGCTTTTTAGTACACCTTGTCTGATTTCCCGCAGAAACAGGGCAATAGAATGGTTTCCATATTTTTACCAATTCAAAAGATGGATTTAGCTTCTGCTCAAAACTAGAAAGTTATAGAGGACATCCTAAAGTTTTCACAGACACCAAGATCCCCAATTTTGGACCGATAAAACTCAAGATTTACCCCAAAAACCGTGACTGTTCCGGCAGATTTTTACTCTGTTACCATGCATGTTAACTTAACTCATTCCTTTCTTAGATTTCAGCCTTCATCTTAGCTCAAACTCGAAATTCAGAAAATTAGAGATGAAAATACTTACCAAATCAGTGGTGTAACTTCCTAAGGTTGCTGAAAATGGAGAAACCACAATTTCTTTCCTCTTCTTCTTTCTTCTTCTTCTCTCTTTCTCTTCCTCTTTTCTTTCCACCGCCTCCCTCTTCTCTCTTTTTGTTTCTACTTGATTCTATATCCTTCTATATACTTCTAAACTAATATTTATCTATATATATGTATATAAGAGTCTAGTTATGTGTCTAGATATGTAGGTGTACACATAGGTCTATATAGGTATACAAATATTATATTCAAGACATGTTGATAAGGTTACTTTTATTTTTTTTGTCTTGAAGTGTAGTAATCTATACATATACATGTATATATTATAAAATGCTACTATTTCATATGTGGTATTAAGACTTTATCTATTTCCCCCTCATCTTTACAAGTATAGATTTTGACTCCCACATTCATATTATACAAATATTCATACTTCTATAATAATTTATTTCTTCTTTTAAATCATCTCTTTAGCCACAATTATTATATAAATCAACACAACATATATCCACTTTCTTGTGCTAGTAATGGAGAATTCTATATAAGAAATTTGGGGCGTTACAACTTGTCCTCTTGGGATGGGGCTTAAGAGGAAACAACCCTCCTGCCCAGCCGCTGTGTCGGTATTTGAAGGCGAGAGGTTCTTTCTTAATCATCAAAAGGAGTTCCTTCAGAAGCTGTGGAGTGATCTTCTCGTGAAGATATCAAACACCCCAATTGATTTCATCTCATCAATCGAAGACGACGTTTACTTCGTTCTTGAGTCTATGAAGAGTTTTCAAAATTTTGATATCTCAAACGTGAAGAATCAATGAATGCATTGTTCACCAAGGCTGCTGCTTATGATGAGGCGAGGTCGTTGTCTTCTGAAAAGTTATCCAAAGATCTTTTCGACCGGAAGTTGAAGGAAAGCCAACGATCGTCTTCAAGAGGCCCGTGCTAAAGAAAGTGGGGGGAGCTTCCAAGGTCCAATCTACTACGGACGAGTTGAAGCGTGTTGAGAAGGAGCTTTCGGATTTGAAAGAGCGCAAGAAGAACCTGTGTGCCACTCTGAAGGAAGAAAATCAGCTTTTCCATAGTGCCTAAGTTGGAGTTCGTGAAATTGTGGAGGAAATTGCAGCGCTTGAGAATGCTACCCCCCTCAACGATGAAGTAGTTGCGAGTTTGGAGGCTTCAAGGACACACTTGGAAGCCCTCAAGGAAGGGTTGAAGGATCTGCGTCCCTTTGCTTGAGATTAGCTTAGGACCTTTTATTTTATCGCATTTGATTTCTCTTTTCTTTGTCCCATGTCATGAACTCCAATGTTTCCTTGAGATTACGTAATAGAAGATTTTATTTTTTTTTCTTTCTATCTTGCAATCTTTGAGCACGCTTAAGTACTTCCACTCTTGACGATTTAATAAGAGGAATAAAACTCATTTAAGTGTTATGACTGAACTTAGAATATCTAAGCTGCCTACGTACCTCATCAAGAGGATCAAGTCAATTCGTAGTTCAGGGGTACAAAATATTTGTTTGGAGAGGAGAGGGCCGTTCACAGTTTATACTCATGCGGGCCAGGAGTTTTTTTTTTTTACTTACTTGTTTTTGTTTTTGTTTTTTTTCTGCTTTTTCTTTTTGTTTTTTTTTGTTTTTTTTTCAGGCGTAATACCGCTTCAAGAACTTTCCATTTATCGGGCCTATCCTCAAGCCGTCTTCAGCAACCAGCTTATATGCACCATTTGTGTAGACTTCTTTGACAACATACGGACCGTCCCATTTTGGCAAGAACTTGTTTCCCGTTCGATGCGTTGTGATTATAGGCCTTCTCACTGCGAGTACTAGATCACCGACTTGGAAAGAGCGAAGGCGGACCTTCTTATTGAATGCTTTGGATAGTCGGGCTTGATAACACTCGAGCCTTTGTTGTGCTTCCAACCTCTTCTCATCGAGAGCTTCTAGCTCTTCAAGCCATATTCGCGCGTTTTCTTCTTCAGTAAGCCCTTCTTGTATCGCCATCCTTAATGAAGGGATTTGTTGCTCAAGTGGAAGGACCGCCTCAACTCCATAAACCAGGGCATAAGGAGTTGCTTGCATAGGCGTTCTGACAGTGGTTCTATATGCCCATAGAGCTTCTCCAATTCTCTCGTGCCAATCCCGTTTTGACTTGGTCACTACTTTCTTCAATAGGCTGCACAAAGTTTTGTTAAAAGCTTCAGCAAGGCCGTTGGCAGCGGCATTGTACATAGAAGAGTTTCTCTGTTTGAATGCAAACTTTTGACACAATTTGTCTATCAAGCTGTTACAGAAGGGTTTTCCATTATCAGTGATGATATACCTGGGCACTCCGTAGCGATATATGATGTGTGTACGAATGAAATCAGCAACGTTCTCTTTCTTCACTTCTTTGAGGGGGACTACTTCAGCCCATTTAGAGAAGTAGTCAGTTGCCGCCAAGATATATAAGTGACCACCGGAGGACTTTGTCATGGGTCCTATGACATCCAAACCCCAAGCATCGAAGGGCCATGAAGCTACAGTAGGGTGTAATGGCTCGGGTGGTTGGTGGATAAAATTGGCGTGAATTTGACAGGCTTGACATCTCCGTGCATAGTCCATGCAATTTTTAACCATCGTAGGCCAGTAATAACCCATTCTTTTTATACGGAAGTGTAGTTTTGGTCCGGATTGGTGCGCACCACAAACTCCAGAGTGAGCTTCTTCCATAGCTTGCATTCGCTCATCATCGTTTAGGCAGCGTAAGAAAATACCATCAAATGAACGTCTGTAGAGCGTGTCTTTGAAGTAGATGAAGCGAGACGCCCGCCGCCGAATTTCAGCCCTTCGTCGTATGTCGTCGGGTAACTTCTTGTACTTCAAGTAATCGACGAGTGGTTGTCGCCAATCTTCCTCTTTAATTTCGAAAACCTCCATGACATGATTTTCTTCTTCTTGGAATGTGTCATCCTCATCATCACTGAAGCTGGTGGTATGACCCAATTCTTACATATTGGTATGCGCGTCTCCTCATTGGTCATTGAGAGGGTTGAAGCGAGCTTGGCCAAGGCATCAGCTTCTTTGTTATCTTTTCTCGACAGGTGCTCAAGTTCTACATCTCCTAGCCATCCTATCAGCCTTCTTGCGTAGTTATAGTATGGAAGCAACTCAGGCTTTTTGACTTCGTAGAGACCGAGGAGCTGATTAATCACTAACTGAGAGTCTCCGTATACTTTCAGGTGTCGTTGCTTTATGTCCACTGCCATTTCCAATCCAAGGATCAAAGCCTGATATTCCGCCATATTATTTGAACAGTTCTGGGTTAAGGTGAAGGAATAAGGCAAGACTTCCTCTTCAGATGTGACAAAGACAACTCCAGCCCCGGCTCCTTCTCTATGGGCAGCTCCATCAAAGTACATTTTCCAGGGGGGCGTAACTTCAATCAGAAGGACATCCTCGTCCGTCAAGTCATCAGACAATTCCCACTCGGCAGACATGGGGTGATCGGCTAGAAAGTCTGCTAAAACTTGTCCCTTCACAGCCTTTTGAGGAACGTATGTGATCTCGAATTGTTGTAGCTGAAGATACCACCTTGCGAGCCTATCAGACAGTACTGGCTTTGCCATGACATATTTCAGGGGATTTGCTTTTGAGACCAGATGGACGTTGTGTGACTGAAAGTAATGCTTCAACTTTTGGATTGCGAAGATGAGCGCCAAACATAGCTTTTCGATGGGTGAATAATTGAGCTCGTTTGGTGTCATCGTTCTGCTTAAATAGTATAAAGCATTCTCTTTTCCCTCATCATTCTTCTGGGCAAGTAAGATTCCCACGGAGCGCTCTTGAGCGGCAACGTGCAGAATTAAGGGGCGTCCGAAGACGGGTACAACCAACACCAGAGGCTTCGTCAAGTAGGATTTTATGCTTCTGAACGCTTTATCACAATTCTCATCCCATTCGAAGGGCACATCCTTCTTCATTAAGCGACTGAATGGTTGACAGTGGCCTGCTAGATTGGAAATGAATCTCCGAAGATACGCGAGCTTTCCTTGCAAACTCTTGAGCTCGTGGACATTCCTAGATTCTGGCATTCTCAAAATGGCATCAATCTTGGCTTGCTCAATCTCTATACCCCGTTGACGAACGATGAACCCAAGGAATTTTCCGGATGTAACTCCGAATGCACACTTGGAGGGATTCATCTTTAGTTGGTATCTTCTCAAACGTTCGAAAACCTTTCTCAAGTCATGAAGATGATCTTCTCGTTTCTTTGACTTCACGACCAAGTCATCAACGTAGCATTCTACATTCTTGTGGAGCATGTCGTCGAAGATCTTTTGCATCGCCCTTTGATATGTGGCGCCGGCGTTCTTTAATCCGAAAGGCATGACTTTGTAGCAATATATACCTTTAGGAGTGCGAAATGCTGTTAATTCCTCGTCCGCTGGTGCCATACGTATTTGGTTATATCCGGACGATCCATCCATGAAAGATAGGGCTTCATGACCCGTAGTGGCGTCTATCATTAACTCGGCGATAGGTAATGGGAAGTCGTCCTTGGGACATGCGTTATTCAAGTCCCTGAAGTCAACACATACTCGTATCTGCCCATTCTTCTTCCTCACGGGCACGATGCTAGAGATCCACGTAGGATACTTGACTTCTCGAATAAAATCAACTTCAATAAGTTTGTTTACCTCACATTCAATCAATGGGATTAGCTCAGGTCGAAACCTACGTTGAGCTTGTTTGACAGGACGAGCCCCTTTCTTTACGGATAAGTGGTGCACAGCTACTTTTGGATCTAGCCCGGGCATTTCTTTGTAGGACCATGCAAATACGTCTTTATACTCATGGAGTAGCGCAACATAAGCCTCATCTTCTTCCGGGGTTAGAGAAGCACTTGTGTAAATTGGCCTGGGATCTTCGGCGTCACCTAGATTGACTTCTTTCAACTCGTCAACGATGGCTTTAATGCCTTCCTCAAGTTCTAGAGGAGCGTCTTCAGCATCTTCTTCTTCAACCTCTTCATTTTCGATTAAGGTGATGTGATGAGCTAGGGCAATATCTTCTTCAGCACTGACGTCAATATAATTGGATGATGCAACGCTTTCTCTGTCATCCTCGTCATCAAGTTGAACTTGTGTGAAGAGCATTGTTCTTGTTTTAACTTTCAAGACTCTGCCACACGATATGTCTAGAGTGGTGTGGCATCTCATTCTGAAAGGAACCAAACTTCTAAGTTTCTGTGAGGATGTGATGTTCTCCTCTGATTGTGCAGCCACCTTGGACATGGCTTTCTTTTGGTTCACCATTCTTTTCTGTGGACCAAGTCTATCAAAGACAGATTGATTGTTGACCCTTCTGTGCACGAGTCTCTTACGTGGGCCAAGTCTATTGAAGACAGTCTCCCGTGGATTTTCTTTCCTTTGATCATCTTCTGTCGAAGAGAGACTTTCACTGACATGGTTGCTGTTGGCCCTTTTTATGGTTATGCGGATAGGCTTAGGAGGGATAAAGCCAAGACCCACACGTGAATCTGGAACTGCATGCCCTTTTTATTTTAACATTACTTGGGTGGTGTTGAGTCCATGGAGCTTCTTGCCGGTGGCTTCGGGAGGAAGTTTTCCAAGGGCTAACCTTTCTTGTGGATTATACCCGGCCTTAACAAGCAATTTGAAGGCTTTAGGATCATACCCTTCTCCATCTATAGCCAACGCTTCATGCCCCTCTTCTTCCTTTTGGGTTGAGGACACAAATCCTTTGAGTGGCGGTTTCGATGGTTGCTTCGCGTTGATTTGAGTCAATGGTAAAGTCAGACACTTTGAAAATCCGGCCTCGACAACGGGCTGCTCACTTCTCCTCATGCTTCGATCTTCATGTGACTTTGGTTTCTCTGAGGGCGAAATCTCTTTTCCTCTTTTGGCAGTTTCAACATAGTACTTGGCGTCGGCGAAGTGCGACTCAGCTTCGGTAAAAGGCTTGGTATCACCGAGTACTTTTTTCACTATACCATTGCGACAGTATTTGAAGCATTGATGCCATGTTGAGGGGACCACAAAATTTTCATGCAACTAAGGGCGGTCAAGAAGCATGTTGTAAGAAGTCTTAGCGTCTATAACATGGAATAGTGCGGTTGACGCCATATCGTCCATCAACAATTCCATCCTGATAATGCCGACAGCCCTTTGTCCTCCTTGATTGAAGCCTTGAATCATGAGGCGGCTGTTTGCGAGCTCGTCCATCGGGATCCCCAAGTCTCTCAAGGTTCGTAGGGGTAAGATATTGACTGCGGAGCCTCCATCGATCAATATTCTGTTTACCTTTTGTTCACGTGCATATCCAGCGACGAACAAGGGGCGGTTATGAGGCTTTGACCCAAGAAGCAAATCTTCGTCGGTGAAGGTAATGGTGGACATGCATTCGTCACTATCAGAGGAATCTTCTTTTTCAGATAGAGCGTCCTCTTTGATTGCAGTAGCATTCTCGTGTGTGGTATTGTAGGAAGCTTCACTGTCGAAAGACCCACCACACTTGATCGAGGCCACATTTGCTGCTGCGGTATCTTCTTCAAGAGAGATCTTGCCTTGGCGGGCTAACTGCATAACCTTGTCTTTGAACACAAAGCAATCTTGTATTGAATGCCCAACTAAACGATGGTATTTGCAGTACTTTGGGTCATCTGTTCGTTCGGCTTCTTCATGTCGTTTCGCTTCAGGTAATTCAATGAGATTGGCCTCCAACAAGTCATCAAATATTCCGGGGACATCGGAATCAAGGAAAGGATATTGTTTTGCTTGCATTTCCTTCAAAGTTAGCTTTCTTTGCAGTCTCTCGTAAGGAGCGTTTTGCTTCGGGGTAATGTTGTCTTTTGTTGCGCTCCTAAGCTTGAGTGGCGCTATGTTCACTGCCATCGATTCCTTACTTGGAGGTTTTGAAAAGGGTTTGCCCCCTTTCTTGATTTCTTGCCTTTCCTTGGTTCTGCGGGGCTCTTGGACAGGTGGTCCTTCTACTCCACTCGCTGCCATACTCAACTCCATATCATGTGCTCGAGTGGCTAAATTTTCAAATGATCTAGGTAGAATCCCTTGAAGAATATACCGAAGACCCCAATGCATCCCTTGAATGCACATCTCAATGGCGGAAGCTTCGGATAATCGATCTTTGCAGTTGAGGCTTAGATTCCTCCATCTATTGATATAATTGATAACTGGCTCGTCCTTCCACTGGCGAGAATTTGTAAGCTCAATCATGCTGACAGTGCGTCGAGTGCTATAGAAGCGATTTAGGAATTCTTGCTCTAGTTGGTCCCATCCATCAATTGAACCGGCTTCCAAATCAGTATACCAATCGAATGCATTGCCTTTCAGTGATCGAACGAACTGTTTGACTAAATGATCGCCATAGGTTCCAGCATTGTTGCACGTTTCGACGAAGTGGGCGACGTGCTGCTTAGGATTGTTGGAACTTCGGCGGTTGGTAGCCCATTGGCATCTTTAAGCTGTCAATTCTTGGAGTGTAGGGCTTGGAGTAAGTAAAGGATGACCTTGAGCTTCCCTCAATCTTGCTCCTAATGGTCCCTTTGATGAATTCTTTCAATTGGTCCACAGGGATCAATCCATTGGATGAGACTTGAAGCCCCTTTGCGGGTTCATCTTTCTCGGCGTAGTTCTCCTTTGTGGATATTTCTACTTCATCATGAGCCTCGACTTGCTTTCCCCGAGTATGGCTTGTCTCAACATTGTCCGGCTTGTTGATCAGCCTGGCGATTTGGGCATCTTGCTCTTGGACATGTTTAGCGAGTCCCTCGATAGCTCTTGTCAGATTTGCGATTTGCTCTTCTAAGGTTGTGGCATTCGTCACCATAACTGGGGCCACATTCGTTGCGAAGGAGTAGCTGGACTCGGAGCAAGGAGAGGACGGAGGAGATTTGTCTTTGTCATCTTCGCTAGCGTGATTAGGCACAAATATGTCCTTCTGAGCAGATTCAATTGGAGGAGTCATCTGGGAAGATTCCTTAAGTTTCTTTGACATGCTCCTCGTAGTAACACCGAGACTCTTGCTGCTTGAACTCGAAGACTTTGATGTGGCGAGTTTAGAATACTTCAGACTTTGTTGAAGGGAAGAGATGAGAGGTAGAGCGGTCCCACTGGGCGTGCCAAAAATTTGTAAATAAATTTTCGTGTTCCTGAATTTAACGAAATACGAAAATATTATAAATAAATTCTTGAATTGAATTGAGTATTTTTGTGGGTGCGAAATCTCTACTTGAAACCTCTGATTTTTCTCTTCAAGAACGTGATTTTTGACTTCGGCAACTTCGGAGGTGAAACCCGACGTTTGATCTCCTTTGACGTTGACTTTGACTTTGAATAACGTTAATTCGGGGGTCGTTGACTTGTTCCCGGATCAAACGCTACAAACTTGACGATATTTGACTTGAATTTGGGATGTTCTTGGTGGATTTGAGACTTTGATCTTCCGCCAAGGTGGACTTCTATCTGATAACGTTAATTCGCCGGTCTTCAGACTTCTTGTCGAATCAAACGCTGATTTTGGATGATTTCCGCGACGAACGCCCTGAATCTTGCCTAGAACGCCGTGGATCTTCCTTGATTTGCTTGAGAGGATTTCGGGACTTCTTGAATGCTCTCTTCAATTGTATGTATGTGTGTGTCTTGAATGAGTTCCCATGACCCCTTTATATAGTTGTCAAAGAGGTAGAGTTGTGGTGAACTTGAACACTTATTTTGTATTATCTCTTTATTTTTAATTTAAAGAGATAAATACTTTAAAATATTTGGGAAGACATGATTGGTCAATTTCAATATTATCTCTTTATTTTTTGTATTTTTTTTGAAGAGATAATATGAAAAATATTTGTCTTGATTTGATTGGCCGGAACACCGCAATTTGACACGTGTCGGCCGTTGATTTGATGACGAAATATATATTAAAATATCAATTAATTTAACTATTTATATTTAGAATTAATTTAGTAAATTCCAAAATATAAATAGAAAAATAGAATATAATTGATAAATAATATATATTTTCCACTTGTCGTCATTTGATTGGGCGCAAAAAAATAATTTGTCTACACTGGCCTCTTCAGAAATGACGGAATGAACCCAGATCAAGGGGTGTGCCCTTGTCCTCCCGGGCGTTCAGTGTATCTCATGAATGTAAAAAAAATAGCAAATCATGGAAGGCCATAGAATTAAAGAAAACAAGAAACGATGAGAACGTAAATAGAAACATACCCTCGTAGCTTTCTTGATCAACTACAAGCATTGTTCCCGGTTTCACACCTCCAAGATCTCGATGTGGAGATCCTCTAAAGTCGTCCACGCAACTCACCATATTGCAACGAATCTTCGTGCTAGCAAGAACTCGCCAAAGGACGGAAGATGTCAACACTACGTTATGAATTAACGTTATTGATATTTCATAGTTCTTACTTGATTGAATCAAGAAGAACAACAAAGGAATTCTTGGAGAGAGGAGAGAGTGGACGAGAGAGATGGAGAGCGAGGGCGCCGGTGTTTATGGCTTGTGTGTGTGAGTTATGTGTAAATGTGTATTTAAATAACTTAAAGTCAGTTAGCCTACACAACCTCTTCCAAAGAATCACAACCTACACAAACCCTAGGATGGTTGACCTAGTCCAACATTTCCTAGGATGAATCTTGGCCCTTCATCTCAATTATCCAAGATCAAATCTTGTCCACTCGTTTCCTTGGGCTTTATGGACCGGTTTTAATTAAATCCAATTTAAATAAGCCCAAAGGTCCAATGGACTCTATATTAGATCTAATTTAATATTTAAGCCCAATATAAAATTCATCATTTTAATCCAATTAAAAGGGAAGCCCAATCTCATTAATTCATAAATCCAATTTATGAATTAAGCCAAATGTATTAATCCAATTAATTTAAAAGGTTTAAAATCCAAAACTAATTAATCCTTAATTAATCTTTGGGAGAATCCAACCCATGGATTTTTATAGAAATGATCCAATCATTTATTCTCTCCAAGAAATTGATTTAATCCAATTAAATTAATCTCTTCATTTCGAAATTAATTTCAAATTAATTCCATCATATTCCGGTGAATCGAGTGTGACTTTTTAGATTCACCCTCAGCTTGTGAACACAATTAATCAAATTTAATTTAATTAATGATATCTGATTATCCCATAACAGGAAATCACCCGTTACCATGGGTGGCCATCTAGCAACGGTCCATGGCACTAGAGACTAGGTGAATAAGTGCATGAACACTTAGGCTCCGAGTTTCGTACAAGGTCCTACTATCAACCGTCTTTCGGCCTTAGTCTAGGGCATGGAATTGGGCGTTGGTTCCCATCCTTGACTTGGCATCTATGCTTCAAACTCAAGATAGGTTTAACTCTATGATCAACGTAGAAAATCTTTTTCCCACACGATCAAATGCTATGACCATATACTTTGAGAGTCTAAACCATCTCAGAGCGCATAGGAGATCTCGTTGTCACAATCTTGATAGGGGATAGATTCTATCTTGAAATCCACCATCCTCATTACATACTCCAACTGCATTGAACAAGGCTTATGATGATCATACCTCACGATACAGTCACCGCTTGTCAGATCCAAGATACAACCTTCGTATGTAAGCGACTGGTGATTCCTCAAGTCCGAGGACTAATCTCGTACTATCCGAATCGGGAATACCAGTCATACGGACCAAGCCCGTGTGGCTTCCATAAGAAGATTCCCGCGAGTCACTTCAGTCAGTCGACTTCCTTGTCAACCAACCCACTAAAATTGCACAGACAACCTACGTCTCCTGCCGATCAAACACGGCTGCAATACTTAGTGCAAGTCTCTGTAGGATACTCGTGCCCGCCTCGAGGTCCTCGACTTGGAACATTTCAGACCGACCCTCAGGAGATTGATATCATAACTGCCAACCTATGCGCAATCCAACATTTGGGATTAACCATTTTACGGTCTGTAGGCGTTTGTTGTGACATCAAAATACATTCGATATTAGCAGTAAGCACAATAAACTCATTATCACTAATGATCTATTCCAATACTTCCTCCTTAGAGCGGGGGGAACTGAATGATACCTAATAAATGTGCCTGACCTAAACGAACGCCCAACATGCACAAAAGACCAAAGGGAATTTCTTGAACGGGCAAAGCCCAAGAGGGAGTAATCCCCAAGCCTAGATGACGGCTCATGGACTCATAAGAGGAATGGGCTATGATCAAAATGTATGGGCCCACAAGGAAAGATGGCTCGATGTCGCCTTGGCTACCCTCCAGGTGGCAAACAACCATTCATCCAGGGAGGAAGTAAACGACCGCATAGACCATTACAGGGTTAAGAGATGCAAACTGATATCTCATACATCCTAACAACCTTAAGGATTTGGGACCTATCCGGTAGAGGGCTCATCCAACCTAAGCTCCTCCGGTCGAGTAGGATTCATTGGGGATTCTCGCCAACTGCTTCTGGATTTTGAGGGGACTTACCCCCGGTAACTACTGACCCGAGTCCTTAGGGGCACGTCTCTTCATCCACTAGGGGACTATGGTTAAAAGTAAGCCTTTTCTCCCTCAGTAGGGCGTAACTGAATTTTTACATGAACACACATACACGCATACTAAGCACTCTAGCAAACATATTATTTTCTTATCCTTTAAGCACTCATTGCTATCTTACGGCTCTTAAGTTTTATCTTCACTTAACCGTGTACTGACTTGAGCGTGAAAGTGCTGATATTTTTTTTAAACGTCCTCTTTCCAAGTTTGCAAAGAATTTGGCCCAAACGCTCCAAGTCCAAAAGACTTCTGAGACGTGCAATTCTTGCACACATCATATTAAATACATAATTATTATTTTAAAAATAAGAAAAAACTAGTAAATAATTTTTCATACAAATATAATTACAATAATATATACCATATAATTTACTGACAAACAAAACTATATGTATATACAAACATAAATACTTATAAAGGGGACATATTTGACAATGAATAATAAATTTTGTTCCAAAAAAAACAAAAAACAAACATACAACACTTACTTTAAACTATTTCAAAAATAAATCCAAACATATACCATATTTTCAAAAACATACCTACTAAATTGCATAAAATCCCCCCGTGTTTTGAAAATAGGCACAAACCCCCTCTTTGTTTTATAAAAGTCAGCAAAAAACACCCATTTCATTATGAATTAATGGATGGTGTACTGCACGCGCGTATTATGTGTGTGGGGCTGTTTTCGAGCCGTTTTTTATGCATTTTTTGTACAATTTTGACAAAAATACCGTTATGGGCCTCTATATTTGACTAAGTGCATCTTTGACTTGTTTTAAGTGCATTTCTTTTACATTTTCATCTATATAAAGAGTTAAATATTTTTTTTAAATATATTTCTTAAAAATACACAAAAAGTATATAAATTTTTTGAAGTTTTATAATTTAAATTAAAATATTAAGTTAAAATTATAAAACAAAGATTAATATAATAAATTTATTTTTTAAATTTAAATATCTTAATGAATATAAATTTTAATTAATTATAAAAATTATATATTATTAACTTTAAATTATTATTCAGTTAAAAATATTTAAAATTAAATTATCTTTATTTACAATAAATAATATTAAAATTAAAATTATTATTATAAGCATTAAAACTAAATCTAATACCTTTTTTTAGTTTTTTAATTATTTTAAATTTAAAAATATTTAAATGAATTACTTTAAATTTAATTCATTTAATTTTTTAGTGATTTTTAAATTAAAAAATGAAACTAAAGAGTTAAAAAATAAAATTAAAAAAAAAAAGGAAAAACTGGGTGACGGTTGCTGCTGTCGTCCCTTTTGTGTTGATATTGGGCGACGATGACGTCGCTCAAAAAAACCTGGGGCAGTATCGCCATAGCTCATTGGGGCGATACTATCACCCCTTCTGTGGAGGGGGTTGGGGGAGGGTGGTAGGTGGTGTGGGGTAGGGAGGGTGGCGACTGCGACAAGGGTAAGGGTGGAGGGGTGGAGATGGCAGCAGGGGTGGTCAATTTAATTTAATTTATTTTTTTAAATAATAATAATATTTTTTTATAATATATATTTAAAAATAGTTAAATCTAACCGTTGAATTTTTTATAAATATAAAATTCAACGGTCAAGATTAGTTGATTAGATTTAACGGCTATGATATAATCAATACAAATTCAACAGTTATTAAAATAAATAATAATATATAATAAGTAAGGACATAACGTTTAATTTATAAAAAAATTAACGCCGTTAGTGGTTTTTAACGGATTGGAGTGATTGATCTGACTTTTACAAACCCAAATGGATTTTTCATCTATTTTAAAACATAAGGAGTTTTTGCCGATTTTCTAAAATACCGGAAAATTTTACGCATTTTTAGCCCTATTTTTTCTCTGTTTTCTCCCTCTATCTTTAGAAAAAAAAAAAAAAAAATTGAAAAAAAACAACACCAATAAAAACCCACTCAAAAAATGAGTAAAAACATTATGAGAGGGTTTTGGGAGAAGAAAGCATCTCTCAGAGTTTTAGGACTTTTCAGCGTACTCTCTTCATTTTCTTGCTCTGTCGTTGCAGAGTTCTGGAATGGGCGGAGGAAGATGGCTGGCGTGCTACCCAAAATTACTTTTGCAGAAATTTCTGGTAATTGCTTACTTCCAAAAGAATTTCCATCTCCAGTATTTAAACATTTTAGCGCCATCTTCTTATGGTTCTCTCTGGTATCAGACAATTCCGGTGCAGTCATCGAATGGTGTTTTATGGGGGAAACTTTCTCAGTTTCAACGGGCATTGATCCATTCTCCAAGTAAGAATGATGGAAGTCTTATTGTAATATATGACTGTACTCAAATGGACACAATTATACAGGAATCATTACTCTGTAGAAGATCATGATGTTAATAACTACTAAATTAAGGGCGTTACATTATTCAGCGGCCCCGCGTTGCTACAGTTATATGGGAAAACGCGTTGATTTTGCTCCTCATGAGCTGCTATGGTCGAAGCGTTTTGTCCACGCCACAGGTTTTCCTTTCAAATTCATGAGGTCAATTTATATCCTTTTGCATGGTTGCTGATATCCAGCTTTTTGCTATTATTCTATTGAACAGCACCATATTGTTCGATGGAGCGTGATTATTATGAGATTCTTGGCGTTTCTAAGGATGCCAGTCGAGATGAGATTAAGAAGGCTTTTCATGCTGTAAGTACTAGTTCATCAGCATTGTATTCTGGTCCTTAATTCTTATGAAATGCTATACTCAGGCATCCTAGTTTCTCTATGTTATTTCACATTTGCAATGCTTTCAGTAGAATGATTTGAACAACAATGACAGTGTCCATTTGTTTCTTTCTGGATCTATTTGTTTCTTTAGCTTGCTAAGAAGTACCATCCTGATTCAAATAAGAACACTCCTTCTGCAAAGAGAAAATTTCAAGAGATAAGGGACGCTTATGAGGTCTGTCAGTCATTGTAACATAAGCCTTATCTTTACTTTACCAATAACTCGGTAGTTCCTTGCTTTATTTTTCTATAATGATAATGTTTCTTCATCATTTTCTGTGGAAGGTAATTCCAGACATTGCAAGATCCTGAAAAGAAATCCAAATACGATAGGGTGGAGTATTTTCTTTTTCTATCTCGGGCTTTACTCAATTATTTTTCTGTCATTGTTATTACCACATGACTGGATTCTGACCATTGGCATAGAAGTTTAGAAATTAATGAAATAACTTTTGTAGCAGATGAGAATGAGTTCAGGCAGGGCTGAGAATGCAGAATATGCTAACAGGAACTGGGATCAATTTAGATATGCTCATAGAGCTAAGTTCTCTGATTCGTTTCACAAAATTTTTTCCGAGGTACTATTGTCCTCCTGCTATGTATAAGATATTGGAAATAGGGAAATTGATTGTAATAACAATTTATTTTGCATCTTACAGATTTTTGAAAATGAAAGTGAAAATCTGGCTGCTGATATTCAGGTCAACTTTATTTCCTGTTGTCATAAGTTGTCAAGTGAGGTTTATATCCTCAGGTTTGCAAATTGAAGCTTTTATTTGGCTTCTCGTTGGAACATAGGTGGAACTTTCACTTACATTTTCTGAAGCTGCTAAAGGATGCACAAAACAGTTGTCATTTGATGCAGATGTGCCATGTGATTCTTGCTGTGAGTAGAACTGAAGTTGTTTTTGTATTAGTTTTAATTTCTGTTTTCCAAGTGTTTCAATTACTGAACTTATTGATTCTCTTCCTCAAAATGAAGTTCATGAGCCTTTTTGGGTAGAATTCATGGTCTTCAGATCGATTATATTCATATTGTTTCATAAAGGAACAGTTACATGCTGAAGAACATTGTTTATAGCTGAACCAAACTATGCTTTGATTCTTTACTATGAACTAGTCGCAATAATGTAGCTTGTGTTCCTGACCCTAGCATAATGCACTATATAATCGGGCTACGTGCAAGTTAGGTAAGCCCCTATGTGCCAATGCCAGATAGATAGGGGCACCAAGCACTGAGGAGATGGAATTTTAATTGCGCTTATAGCACCATTCGCAGAATTGGGTCCAGCCCCTTCTCCATCTAAGATCCAAAGAAATGCACCCCAACTGAAGAAAAAAATGATTTTCGGTTGTTAGACCCACATGCTATGGGTGTGGGAACATCAACTCCTTTCCTGTGGATTTTCAGAAGTGGAGAATTGCTGGAATAAGATACCTGTCATGCTTGTGTGTATTTTTTCCTCTCAAGCAGAATGACATTTTACTTTCATGAAATTGCTGAAAATTCTGCTGTAGACTTTCTTATGTTTGGAGTCCAGAAGTGAATTCATAAATTGTTCTGGGTTGCATTTTTGGAAGTATCTATTTATCATAATTGAGTTTAATTCTCATATTAGGACTTGAATACTACCACAACAAGCTTGGCAATCTCATTAAGCCTTTAAGAATGACCTAGAAAAAAACAAAAAATAAATGTTAGGTAAAGATTTCAAGCCCCTGTACTAGGAAGGGAAGGGTCAGTTAATTATAAATGTGAAAAACATATCTAGAAATGAACTAAGGTTGCTATTGCCTATTGATAAAATAATCACAACACATCATTAAGTTAATTTTATTTGTGATGCACTGTTTCCTCGGATTGAAGGAGAAGTCGACCATTAGGGTGTTTTTTTTCTTTTATCTCTTTGTCTCTCCTTGTCCCCGTCTCCCTTCCTTTTTGGGTAATGAATAGGCTATGTAAAAATATTTCCTCAACCCTTCACTCTTCTTTGATCATCTGATAGTTTCCTTGTGATCAGTCTATTTTTAAGTTGTTGCAGAATAAATTTTTCAATGATAATTAACATTCGAAGACCATTACTTGTATCGAATGCTTGGAAACTTGTTTTGATGCTTAAAACTAAGCTATAGATAGCACATTTCCCTCATTACTAAAACTTGCAAATAATATTCTGATCTGTTATCAGATCATTCTAGAGTAGCTTTGGTTATTTGTGATGGTTGATTAGTTAAGTAACCTTTGTTTTCCTTCATTATGAGAACATGCCAACTATGTTAATCAATGCTGTTTTTGTCTTTGATCAGTTTAGTACAAAATAACTTTGTTCCAGATCCTCATGTATCGACGTTTCAACAATTAACCAGCTTTGTTTCAACTTCTATTCAAAGCATGGAAATGAACACAATTTCTTTAACAGATAATGTCCTTATCATCTAGATAGGACTGTTGAGTTAAAGATATATATCTTTGTAATTCATATAATCAAATCTGATCTATATAGAGGGAGAACGAATTGAATGATGTCTCCATTATCTCTGAAACTCCAGCATGGTATTAGAGCGGGTAGATCCTATATTTCTTTTCCCAGATTTTAACCCTAATTATGGACTGTAACTGTTTTCTTCAATTACTTGTCTATTGTTCTCTAAATCCTCAAATTGATGTGAGTTTGATCATCAAAAGCCATGTCTCAGCCAAAAACCTTGGAGTCTAAAGGGGGTTATCCATTAACAAGTTCTTATACAATCAATGCTCTTTACATCACTAATTGAAAGTGGGATTGGATTTAATGTGATAAATGCAGTATATTTAGGGGCAAAACCACATTAAATATACTGTATCTGGGATATCTCCTGATGAAGGTTGCATTATATTTGAGTGCCAACTACATTAACCACAGTGCGTATGGGAGCATCCACATAAAACCATAGCCGGTGGAGTATTAGTGAATTCAACCTCTGAGTTATGACCATTATCCGTTTTTAGTATTTCCAGTAAAGAAAATAGTTTTTTAATGAACTTTGTCATTGATCTCCTACAATAATGTGTGACAAGCACTGCACCTAAGAAATCATTAGTGCAAATACTTCTTTGAAATTGAGACCTTTTGTCTTTCATATATCTCATCATACAGATGGCCGAGGCCACCCATTAGATGCTGCGACAAAATTATGTCCGACTTGCCAAGGCATTGGAAGAGTGAGTGTTCTTAGATAATGCTTTGTGAAGAAAGATCAATCTTAAACTTCTAGTTTGCAGATTATATTTCCTTGAATATCAGAACCTTTGAATGTTTATTTATGGCTGTTGCTTTTACTTTGTTTCTGGTTTATTAGGTAACAATACCACCATTTACCACAACATGCAGTACCTGTAAGGGATTTGGACGAATCATTAAGGTTTAGTTTTTATGATTGTTACTACTGTTTTCTTATATACAAGATTTGGTATATTTTGAATGAAAAATAATAAATGTGTCCAGGAATACTGTTTGGCATGCAAAGGATCAGGGGTGTGTGAAGGAGTCAGGGATGTTAAAGTAACTATACCAGCAGGTTGGTTTCAATTTGCATTCCGCTAATTGATAAGCTATGAGCTTGTTTCTTAGTTTTCTCCACTTCTGATTTTTTTGGTGTCTGTAGTTTGTAAGTTAATGTAATCAATTCTGCGGCTTGCGTTCAACTAAATATGGAAAGCTTGTAATCTCGTGCAAGTTATACTGCCTAAACGGACTCAAAGGCAGTGGAGAGATGGGAATCTTTTATAGTGGAAGAAAGCTTCTGACAATTAACAAGCATGGATTAGTGAAAAAGATTATTGGGATTTGCTGGAGTAGCCTCAAGTCTCTGTGTGAAACTTCAAGATGGTCATGCACATTGAGGTAGACTCAGAATTATATTTGGATTAGCATGAAAAGTCTAATCTTGGTTGGAAGAACGCTGAATGATATGTTGTCAAACCTGGAACAGAACAGAATGAATATGTTATTCATATGGTTTGTTTAGATGAAAGCTTTCAGGTAAGGTGGGCATAGGGAAGGATATGTTCAGTAACTTAGAGCTTGTGGCGTGGAGCCCTCAGAACCTCAGCGTCTGCAGGGGCTCCACGGTAGGGAAGACAGATAAAGATTTTTCACTGACAGGGAATTATAGTTACCTATTCCCCCTTCCATAAAAAAAAAAGAATTACCATTCGCTGCTTAATCTCTATCAACAAAATTAAAGGTTGCATATTTGCTTTCTCCATGATGGAGAATATGTCCTCATGCAAAGTTCATAAGATTGACTTGAATTCAAGGCTTGCCATGCGGCCGGTGTGACCTGTTTAACATATCTTTAATATATTCTCAAAACATTGAAAACCCCTGCAGCAAAATCTGCATTCCCATTTCACTATTGGTAAATTCCATCACACAGTTGTACCAGAAGAATTCTATTTTCACACTATTAAGAAAGCAGATGAAAGTTAAAAACAAGCATTTCTTTGTTGGCTTTTCTCGTGGATTCATGGTTATCTGCCCCGTTTCTCTTCCTGTTATGTGAACTACCTTAATTCTTCTTTATTCTATTTAATTGTCCCAAATTCCAAAAACAAAATCCTCTTGTGACTAGTTGGATGAACCTCTTTTCTTCTCCTTCTCTTTTTCTTCTGTTGATATGAAACAGTAAAAGAGGCTGTGAAGTAAATGGAATTGATTAAATACACTCTTTCTTGAGGGAATATGCCCTGGGAACCTACTAGTGGTCAATTGAATTTCTTCATCAGGAATTTGCCTGCAGAAATATAAACCTCAACTTTCAAGGTTCAGTTAAAGACTTGAAGTTCACACCTGTGCCAATAGACAAACACCAGCTCCCAGTCATTGTACTAAAAGTCATTTACATTGAACATTGGGTGTGTTCTTCACCATGAGAATTAACCTCAATTCTTCAAGTGTTATATTTGTCCCAAATTTTCAAGGACCAACAGTTGAAAAGTCTGTCAAGCGAATGAAAATGGATGAACCACTCTTATTTTGAGGGACTATAGCCTGGGATGAGACTGGTAATGAATATCTTAAGGGGTCTTCTGATGGAGAAATATGAAACCTCAGAAGCTCCAAGGTTCACTTAAAGATAAAATTAAACAACTGATCAACCGAGTCAGCTATTGTACCCAAAATCATTGACATTGAGCATGTCTTTTTTGTTTAGATGTTTTTATGTTTTGCTTACATTTTAACTTCCAAAAGTCTGGACATCATTGTTGACTCCTTAGGCAGGGTACTGAATAAGTTCTACAATCTGCTAATGTACAGCTATTTTGAGAGATCCTCCCCGAATCCATTTAGAGCTATGAGCCATGGTAGAATGATCAAACTGGAAAGATAACTCCTTTGGCATTTGGGAACTCCACCTTATTGTTTTTTTAAGTCCATACAGCTCTTATTGTCTTTACTTTTGGTAACCTTGTTCTGTTTTCACAAAAGTTCCATGGTGCTTGTTCATTCACTGGATTCTTTTGTGTTTTGCATTGATTAGGTGTGGACTCTGGGGATACCATCCGCGTGCCCGAAGCTGGTAATGCTGGTAGATGGGGAAGGTCTCCAGGCAACCTTTTTATAAAACTAAAGGCAACATTACTGTTAACTACTTTGAAATTCTTCATCATATCTATGATTTATATTTGGTTCACATGTTCAATATTTTTTGGTAAAGAAATATATGTTTTTCTAGAGATCTACATTAGGTTTAGAAAGAACCTTCGAGGTTCCTATAAATTACTACTACTTTCTTTGTGTTTGGGCAAAGAATTTTACATGAAAAAAGAGTTGAAATTTTAACTTACATAAATACCCTCAAAGGTTGTCCTAACAAAAGAATGTTCGGAAGGAGAAAAAGAAAAATGAAAGATTGTCCATGTCTTCTGTGATAGGCCTCCAGATTAAGGTCGCCTTGAGCAGATTTCATGTAGAAAAGGTTCAACATTAGTAGTGTTAAGTTCAAACTTTCTGTTTCAGTGTTGACAAGTTAAATATACAGGATGCTGGATCTTCTAATCTAGAGGAAAAAGATACCCTTGACTATAAGCCTGTTTACGCATGTTCTTAACTTGTTACATTGTTTTAGCCAAAAGAAGAAGATGATTGATGATTTCTAAATCAAGGTTAATCAAATAAATTATAGTTGACTATTATCCAACCCTCTACCTCACTTTACCTCATGAGTAGTAACCAAGTTTGACGGGTTGAATCTCTGCTGTCATAAGCTGTGGAGATGCTTCAGTTAGCAATTTGTATTTGAATAGCTTTTACCGTTAGCTTATCACTTGTAGTCAATGTTGTGATCATGCAAAGTGGTTTGAATTGATAAGTTATGGAAAGTTAACCATTTCCTGTGAACCATCTATAGTTGATTAATGCATAATGTCTTTGAAGTGATACTTTGAACCAATATTACACTTCTATTTCTGGGATTTATAGATTCTTACAAAGTCACTTCCTATGGTTTCACTCGGTTAAATACTTTTGCTTGAAGATTTTCACCTTGGTCGTTATATTGCCACTTGAATTTTTGCTTCTTTAAATTACCAAAAAAAGGATTGTAGCTTCTTTCTGATATGCACACCTAAAACATGTTTGGTGGTTCTAACTATTAACTTTGGAAATTTTTGGAATTTTATTCAGGTTGCAGGAGATCCTATATTTTCTAGACAAGGTGCTGACATTTATGTCGATTCTCATATACGCTTTACACAAGTAAGAACCAATGTTTCTATTTAATTTCTTTATCTTGGTCCCTTTTTCTTTTTTACACCCTTTTGGGCTTGAATTTAGAAGGAGAGTTCTCTAGTATCAGTTTTTTGAGTTACCTAAACTCAAAGATCTTTTTTCTGTTTTAAGTTTTTAATTTTATGTCTTCTTGGTAAATGAAGTAGTTGTAGTTACATTTTAGAAATAGTTAGTTTGAATGTCCATTTGGTAGCTCTAAGTAAAAACACCCTTGCTTAGCCTTCAGTATATTTTATGGTTTTCATTTTAATTTCTGCTGGGGTGTGGAAGATGAGTCATCTGTTTACAAATTCAAAGAATTGGTAAGCTTTCAAACTAAATAACATGCAAGCATGTGCTGGAAGCATCCATGTCATGCACTTTGCATAGTTGTTAATGGCGCACATGGCGCGGCCTCGGCGCCATTTCCGCAGAATGGCGCGCCCCTTCACAGGCGACGCCATGGCGCGCCATTCTGCGCAATTTACCATGGCGAGAGGCGCGCCATGTGAAAGTCCTGCCTTCTTTAAGGAATTTTTTTGTTCTATAAATAAATATATAGCGTTAGGATTAGGAAAAGTCATATATATGGTATGGATATCATTGATTATCTACCAAATATATAAACTACGAGTAAGTTAAATATATACTAGGTTGAAAAAAGCCTGGGTGGTTTTGTTTGTTTCTATAAATAAATGTATAGTGTTAGGATTAGGAAAACTTTATATATGGTATGGATACAATTGATTATCTACCAAATATACAAACTACAAGTAAGGTTATTATATACAAGTCTCCTAATTAATCTCCTAACCATATTTATCTATGAATATGATGAATTTATCTACCAAATAAATATATGCAAATCTCCTAATCAATCTTTAAATAATAAATATAGATATGATTAATCTATCTACAAAAACTATCAACAACAAATAATAATATTTAATTATTTCTGCTCTCTATATTTTAAATGATATTAATGTATAAATATATAATTTATTTCTGTAACTATGCGCCATGTGTTAAAAAGGCGCGCGCCGCGCCGTGCGCCATGGCTCCAGGGGACCTTTGCGCCATGATGCGCCGTGCGCCATTAACAACTATGGCACTTTGTAGTTGCTTCATCCACTGCCCTGATCCCAATATACCTCTATGAAATAAAAGCATACATTTATCTGGTGGGGAAAGTCAAATTGACCTTGAATGGTATTTCTATTGATGCTATAACGAGATGGCCTTTCTCAATATGTTGGTTCAGTGAAGTCAAAAAGCTGATAATGAATTAAAGTTAAGGGGTGTTCGCTCAGACTTTTATGTTTCAAATTGTGGAATTTAAGTTAATTTAAGAGAAGTGATTAGGAGTAGAACTGGAGAGTGTTCGGAAATTGATCGGAAAAGTAGTTAAAAATTGGGAACAGGGTGTTTGGTAAAAATTCAATGCTTCGGGTTATTTTTGAAAGACCACATTACCCATCAAATTAATTTCTTTTGGGGCAGTCTTTAAAGTATACACAAATTCAGAGGACAAAAATTCCCAAAACAACTTTAACTATTTAATAAATTTCTAGAATCTGGAAGAAGCATCCCTATTGGTGCTTTGGCTTTTGCTAAAAGAAGCTAAAATTTTAGCTTTTGAGAAGCCAAAGCAAGAAATTTTCAAACACCCATTTTGTTCATTGACTGTTAATGTTCCTATATGCATTTTAACTTGAATGACTAAGTACACATATCTAAATGTAATTTATATAGTCATAACTAGTCTAACTAATTTATATATTTATGCTGCATGAATTGGTATGAAACTCCATGTAGAACTTTGCAAAGTATCAAGCATTATGCCTTACAACGTATTGCCAATTCTATTTCCACTTATATGATCAAACAAAAGTAATCATCTCAAGTTATATACAAATATATATTTGCAACTTTTTTAAATATTATGTGAATTAATATAAAACTTTCAGATATATGATAAATGAATGTGAATATATGCATAACAACTGTTTACATATATAGTAACAGAAGATATCATATATGAACTATGTGCGTTTGTATATATCTACCTATGTATCAAATATTCACAATTATAAATGAAATATGCATAGACTTATAAATTATATTATTTTGGCACTTTTTACATATTTCAAATACAATACATATGTTATATATTTAATTTTATTTTTTAAGGGTTAATTACATCTAGACCTCTGTTGGGATGACGTAATTACTCTGTACCCGACCTTTACACCAGAGTTAGTTATTCTAACTCCTCCCCTTTAATTAATAGTATAGATTAACCTGAATAGGTTGAGTGTGAGACTTGGGGCCAAGAGGGTAAGGAACGAAGTAACTGAACGTGCCGTACATCAGCTCCTCCCCATGTGGAGGAGTGGCTTTAGCTCTTTTAGTTCATGCCTTTGATAGAATGGAGAATTAAGCTGACCTTGTAAAGTGTTTGTTAGTGGAGTTAGTGAGCTCTTTCTTTCTTGAGGAGCGGGATTTATCCCCCTAGGCAAATATTGTTATCTTTTAAATAATTTTCTTATTTAAAAAAATATTTTATTTTATTTTATTTTTATATTCAATTAGAGTTAAAATGTACTTCATCTACCCAAACACAATTGTTTAATCTCCTATGGTAGGGTATGAATAAAACCTTTTAATGTTTTAACTAGCACGTCATTGATTATTCAAATTTCTAAACTTAATATTTGTCATATATTATAACAATATCTACTTAATTTTTGAAAATAAAGTCACAGTATATTTTATATTATAAAGATCTTTTATATTCAAATTTAGGGATAATTGCGAATTCAAATTTAGGGATAATTGCGATTTTGATCCTCAAACAAAGCCACTTATGCAGTTTTGGTCCTCAAACAATTTGATGTTGCAATTTTGGTCCTTAAACTATCATTTTTTTGGCACTTTCGGTCCTTCCGTTAAATTTCCGTTAATCTTAACAAAAATTTCAGTTGAAATGGAAAAAATTATTATTTTTCTCCCATTTTGTGGTATTTTTCAAGTTGTAGTCCAATGGAACCATTTTCCCTATTATTCTTCAAATTTCAAGAGAAAATAAACCAAAAAAAAAATAAATTTAAGCAACAGTTTTTAAAAAAAGTCTTAACAAATAAATTGATAACTGTGGAGAAAGAGACTCATGGCTAAAAATCTTAATAAATTTTCATTGAAAGTGGAAAAATTGCAATTTTTCTTTAACAGAAAAAGTGAAAAAAAAAATTGTTATTTTTCTTAACAGAAAAAGTGAAAAAAATGCGATCTTTCTTAATGATAAGATATTCTAGCACTAGTTAAAAATATTGGGGAATTAGTTTAAGTGTTTCTTCCTTTTCAATGGACATACTTTCCTTACTCATGTTGCTTTGAGTTAGATATTTCAATTTCAAGGTAAAATATGCATGCAATACAAAATTCACATCAAAAATCAAGAAATAATCAACATTTTCCCTTATTTGGTTATACTACATATTAAGAAAAATAGTAAATTTGTACTCTTTTTTGTTAAGAAAAACAACATTTTTTTCCACTTTAAATGAAACTTTATTAAGATTTTTGGCTAAGAGTCTCATTTTCCACAATTATCAATTTTTTTGTTAAGATTATTTACAAAATTTGTTGCTTAAGTTCATATTCTTTTTATTTTCTCTTAAAAATTGAAGAATAATACAGAAAATAGTTGTATTAGATTAAAACTTGAAATACCACAAAATTGGAGAAAAATAACAGTTTTTTCCACTTCAATGAAATTTCCGTTAAGTTTAACGGAAATTTTAACGGAAGGACCGAAAGTGCCAAAAGAAATGATAGTTTGAGGACCAAAATTGCAACATCAAATTGTTTGAGGACCAAAACTGCAGACTTTGTTTGAGGACCAAAATTACAATTATCCCTTCAAATTTACATGCCTTTTTGCTAATTTCTAATATAACATTTAGTATCTAATATTCAAACTTAATGTTTCAAATTTTCAATTGGTGTGATGTTGAAGACTTTGCCTTTAAAAATAAATGAATTTTAGTTGACTCCCATATTTGGTTGTTCAATTGGTTATTTAACACCTAATAAATAACAGTTACTCATTATGATAATATAACTAGCACTATTTAACTAATTTCAATGTCAAAAGTAAGTATTTCACTACTATTTTTCTATGATGTAAATGGCTATAGACTTAACTACATAAGAAATAGGATAGCAGAATATAATGCTCTCATTTGATTCACATTCAGAAAAAAAATCAATATTTGCTTCAAATAATTATCAAAAAAAGAAAAATTTAGCATTAAAATTACCTTATATGCATAGCATAATGGTCGACATGCATATTATAATAGCCATGAAAGCTACTATAAGTCACTCATGGAATGATTTATGCTGAAAATAAGTATCAATTATTAATGGAGAAAAATATTAAGATTATCGTAAAGTATTTTGTGCTGTCCTTTTTATACATGTATACATATATTGTTACAAGAAAATTATGTACAATACTTTTGATATTCTTAGAGCTTTCAATGTGTTTCTTTCTATCGGAGGGGAGACATATATTATATATTAAATATATATGTATATATGTCAAATTTACTATTCTTCCGGTTATTTGCTTTCACTTCCTCTGAGGTCTAGGGTTTTGGCATTCACCACCCTTGAGGTTTGAATTTTTGGCAAGAGGCTCTTTCTAACATTATATTATCATACATTCAAATAAAATATTCTTTGAAGACAAAATACCCCTATCCCTATATTTTTGAAATAAATCATTATTTTCAAATAATATCAATTAATAGTTATTTGTTATAATGCACAAAGCGTCATCTTTAATATGATGGGGAAATCATCTGACTTCTTAAAAGTAACATTCCTTTTTAAATTAGTCTCATTGCGTAAAGTTGGCTGTTAGTAGGTGGTCAAAGTTCCTCCATCATTTCTACTTGGGTCCATGGTTATTGGCTTTTACACTCCATGCTGATTATTTAATACTAAGGATAGAGTATAAGCTGTAAAAATCTAAGTACGAGGAAGGGACACACAGAACTCAATTTTCTTTGTTTTCTTGCTCCTAACAGGCCATTCTTGGTGGTAATATTAAGGTACCTACACTTGCTGGGAAGATACAACTGCAAGTACGAAAGTTATCTCTACTTTTATCATATCTCCTTTGTCGTGTCTCATTCGAAAATATCTTAGTTTTCCAGCATTTCTCTTCCGAATTTCATCTAAATATTTCTATGTTGTGCCTTATTTTATTTGTTAATTCTTACAAAATTAACAGTTGTCTATTTGCTTTAGAATCTTCTGATGCACACCTGTATGGTAAGATAACCAAACTTGGCATGGAAGTCACTAAAATGCGACTGTATAATAAGTGGGGCCACAAATCCAGCTTAGTTGAGACAAGGATTGATGTTCCTAGCCAGCTAGTAGAGGATTAGGTTTCCTGGAGTTTATTAGGTTTCCCCGCTTGTCCCTGCATATATACATGTGCATCTACTTATGTGTATGTGTTGCATGCCCCTTGCCATGTCGCTGGGCCTACAAGCAAGATTGTGATGGCAACGACAGTCACACAAGTCCTTGGTTTAAGGAACTGGTTAGCACTAGTTGCCTGAGGAGCTTATTGTGTCCACTTGTATACGAAGTTCAATTTCTTTCCCATGGTTCATGTTGGACCCCCCTGCTGCCATTGGACGGATTATGCTCCTTAAGGAATGTAGGACTCTTATAGATTTGCCTGGCTTTTGCTCCTATAGAACCTGTTAAGCCTCTAATTGTATGCGTATGGGCCAACTATCAAGACTCCTATGGAACGGGCTCCTGAAGCGACTAGTTTATATCTCTTTTGCCAGAAACTATCAACCCAAGTTATTGTAGGAGCTTACCATGTATACCTATGAATATATCGAATTCTCCCCATAAATACATACAAGAATATAGCGTATGTGCCTACCTAGATCACAATCCTCCACCCGGGGTTACTAGAGCTTTCTACTATGCTTTAATTTTTAAATCTCACTTGAATAATTGGTAAATTATAATTAAATCAATGAAATATGCACACACACCAAAAATAAAATAAAATAAAATAAGAAAAAAGCAATCACCTGTTGCTGTCATTTTGTGAACAATTATGGCAAACTTTATTATTGCAATCGGTGAGGAAGAACAAATGTCTAAACATATATAAAAGATTTTATGTAATGAAGGAAATTGTTGGCATGTCTGATGATAAATATTGAGGTTTGGAAAGTGTGAGAGATAGAAAATTTGACCAGAAGTTGTAAAGTATAACATGAGTTTGACGACTAGATCTTTTCAATAGTCTTAAATGTTTTCCTTGCATCAGAACAAAAAGAAGCAAATTAAAAACTAAGGCTGACTAAAATCTGGTTATTTTATTAAACAATTTTAAAGGCCAATAGTAAAAAATATTTGTTCATGCTAGCTTGTATTTGTAAAGTCAAATGATATAAGGAAAATGCAAAATGTTGTTCTTATTTCTACAGATTGCATAATTATGTGATAAAAAGTATATAATTAAAAAACCTGGCTATAACATCTCCAGTTATTTAGTGGTTTTGAAGCAGCATCTGTGTGCAAATGAAATTACTTGGATTAATCTTAGAACTTGATTATGCCTCTTGCCTTAGATGATTGGTCAAACAGGATTTTGTTTTCTCAGCTCCCTTCCACTCTACCTTTTCTCAAGAAGTGTTTTTGGTATAAATTAGGCCCGATGGCTGTGCAGGTGTTTTTTGTGTACCTGACCAATATTTCACATATTCCTTATTAATCTTCTCTCTTTTCCCTTTGTCTGGTTGTGGTCATTATAGATACCTAAGGGGGTTCAACATGGGCAACTAGTTTTGCTCAGAGGCAAAGGTATGAGCTCCATTTTGTTCTAGTTTGGCTTCCCTATTTGCTCTGTCTCTAATTTACTGATGGGCTGATGTACTAAAGGGTTGCCAAAAAATGGTTTTCTGGTGGACCATGGAGATCAATACGTGCGCTTCTGCATAAAGTTTCCTTCGTAAGTTTTTCCTCTTCTCTTTTATCTCTTGTTTTGTCTGCCTACTGATATTTGCAAGTCCAATGCTGGATTAAGAGATGATATTTTTACTGCAAATGGTCTTTTGACTCTGACGAGTGCATGTCCTATAAATGTTTGGTAGAAAATAACATGTAACATATTCTAGGTACGACCTCCAAACTATGAACAACAAGCTCTAGTTTGTTTTTGAAACTTTTTACATACTATTTGGAGTTTCCTAGTTCTTGATTTATCATTAAAAAATGGCTGAAGACTGGAAGTTTTGGGTACGTATGTTGGAATTAATGTATGGGTTAATTACATCTAGACCCCCTCTGAAAATGTGAAGTTACACTTTCCCCCAAAAATGTTTTGAAATTATACTTACACCTCCTCCAAAAATTCTCCATTTACACCTGACCCCTGCCGTTAGGGTTTGGATGAAAAAAGCTGACATAAACAAAAAGAATTACATAAAATCTTAATTTTACACCTCATTTAACATTTTCATGTATATTTTTATACTTATCAGGGGATAAATGTGATATATACATAGGGAGTGAGGTTAACATTATTACAATTTTCCCCTTATAAGTACAAAATTATTACATGAGAATGTTAAATAAGGGGTAAAATTGAAAATTTATGTAATTGTTTTCATCACGTTGGTATTTTTTATCCAAATTCTAATGCAATGTGGTCAGGTGTAAATTTCGCATTTTCAGAGGGGGTCTAAGTGTAATTTAAGAACTTTTTAGGGGGAAAGTGTTATTTCGCATTTTCAGAGGAGGTCTAAGTGTAACGCTTAATGTATTTATTCAGACTAAGAATATCATCCCCTCAAGGCAAGCTCCTGAAATAGAAGTCTCCTTGATTTGATACTAGGACTTGAGCTACTTTATAGAGAATAGATTCACTCTTTCTATCCTATAGCTGGATTTTGGAGTGAAGTACACAGTGAGTAGGGTCTGATCTATGCTGATCCCATCACTTGAAGAAGATGCTTATACTCGCATTTACTATTTAGGTGGGTTAGATGGATGTTGCCCGCTCACCATCTTTACAATCTTATGGGTATAGCTGCTAAAAATGAAACAAGAAGAAAGACATAAAAAACCAAAGTCAGTCTAAATAGAGACAGCAGGAAGGGGAGCTCACCTGATATTGATTTTGTTGTAGACAATGAACCATGTTTAAGGAAAGAGGGAGCAAGAATTCTGTGTTCTACTTTTTATCTTTGCTCTTGATGTGAGTAAATATGGCCCGTGGGCGTCATTGATTCTTATGTTCTAATGATACTTCATTATTTCCAATTCTATTAAGAAAAGTTGTTGCAGACATTGTTCTATTGATTTTGGGCCAAAAGCGGAAAAAAAGAAAAAAAAAAAAGAAGAAAGAAACAAAGAAAAGAAAAGGAAGAAGAGATAATACAAAATACATATATTATTTTTGTGCTTGCATTTATGAGCATGTGTTATGTATTATTTCAATGGGCTAAGGGTGAGGACCTTCAGAATGTGTTGCTGTTGAACCTGTTCTACAGACCAGGTGTTGGGAATATACTACGGAAAGTTGAGTTTGATTTGTTGTTTACTTCTAACTACATGGTTTTCCATTTGTACAAGTCTATATGTTCTTGTTCTTTTTTTTTTTTTTCCCCTTGGTTTTGCCAGCTATGGCTCTGCATAATTTTACTTGCAATAGATTTAACTGTTCTATTTTTCTGATTTCTGAAATTTCTCAGAATATTTACCATTTGTCCTGCAAATTGAATGAGGACCCCAGTTTAGCTTTATTTGTGTTTGTGCTGTCTTTACTTCAGAACGCTTACCGAAAGACAACGTGCTATACTAGAAGAATTTGAGGAGGAAATAATGGAAGAGAATAGCACATCTGGAGAAGATAATTGGTGAGTCTATGCTAGCATGCTTATATAAATGCCTCAACCATACAAAAAACCCCTTTTTCCCCTTCTCTCCATATATGCTTATACCTTCAGGCTTCAAGGCCACTGCATGTGGTTAGCAGTTTTCCATACAATCTGTTTAGCACATAATTTGAATTGCTAATTTGACATGAAACTATGGGAATAGTGTAAAGAAACGTGAATGGAAGAAGTTGGACAAAAATGTGTAACAAGAATAAATTGAGATGAAATTGAGTATCAACCCTTTTAGCTTTCCTGTATTGGACCATCCCATCCTAATATCACTCTGATATTTTGGAAATGTGGAAATGGTCAATTAGAATTCATCTAATATCAAACGTTAATAAAGAATACTTTATTAGAAGTTCAATAAAAATGCTTTGACCTTGTAGCTTCGATTTATGTTTTTGTGAAAGAAAAGCTTGAAACCCAAATTAGGACAATTTAGTTCTTACTGAAGACATGTGGGTATTTTATACACCTAAACATAGGAGATTGCCCTACTCAATTTCCTAGAATTTTGAAACACAAGAGTAGATATTGATCAGCTATACAAATAACAGAATATATGCAACTATATGTCCAGATAAATCCGGATCAGATATGAATGTTACTCCCACTCAAGTTGGTGAATAGATATCAATCATTCCCCAACTTGGTACAAGGAACTCAAATCCTGATTTAGACCTAGCCTTAATCAGATATCTGTTGTTGGAACTTTCTTCACATATAGGTAGACCAATCCGATCTTCAATCTTCTCTCTTAACAAAGTGACATCAATCTCGACATGTTTTGTTCTATCATGATCTGTATGCGCAATTTTGAGAGCAGCTTAGGTCACTGCATAGCTTCATAGGACTAAACCAAGAAACACTTGAGTCCGTTAACATCTTCAGTAGCCCTCGTTTACTTAATGGGATGAAGGTGGACTGGAGGCCGATCCACCCTTATCCCATGTTTACTATAATAGATGACGGCCCACAAGAAATCCATCTGCCCAAGAAATTGCGGGATCAGGCCCGATAAGTAATCCGGCCTGAGGCCAGATTGAATATAATCCTCCTTGTTTTATCTGGTGAAATGTCCTGAATATCCCTACTTTGCAAGGTGAGATTATATAAAAGAGTAAAATTTATTTTAGTACCAGAGTTTTGCCATTAATGTCACTTTGGTACATGAATAATTACAAATGACCCAATTAGCACTAGAGTTTCACCATAAATGTCACTAAGGTACACGCTTAATTATAAAGGACTTAATTGGTACCCGAGTTTCACCATTAATATCACTTTGGTACCCAATTCATATTTTTATTTATTTTTTCTATTATCTTTTTTATGTAATGGCCATTTTACCCCTTAGATATTAAAATAAAAAATAATAATTATAACAAAGAAAAATTTGCATAAGTTTCTATCGATATATTTCGTTTTTATTTGAACCAATTGACTTTCATTTCCATATCTCGTTATCAAGATTATTATATATATATTTTTTATTTTGATATTTTCTACTATCATTAATATATATGTAAAACTCATTATTAAATAACTTATGTTAATAGTCAAGTCGTTAGGAATAGAAATTTTCATCGCCAAATATATTAATTTGCATTGAATTGAGATATTAAAATTTGATATCAAAACTTAGATATAAATTCAAAAGTTACACTTTTAGATTATAAATTTTCAAAATTAGAATGCAAATTCAACTTCTCTTGGTTGCAATGCATTTAGATTTTACTTTTAATAGAATTAATTACTAAGTAAATGAGTTATCGAATAAATATTGATAATTAAAGTAAATAGAGAAATATAAATTAATGAAATTTTATTATCAAATAAAATACTCAAATTGAAAAAATGAAAGTTAGATGGTACAAATAAAGACAAAATATATTAATTAAATTTTATTCACTTTTTTTGGTAATTTTATTAATTTTTATTTATTATCTAAGGGTAAAACGGTTATTACATGAAAAAGATATTGGAAAACATAAATAAAATAACATGAATTGAGCACCAAAGTGATATTAATGATAAAACTCGAGTACGAATTAAGTCATTTGTAATTACTCGTATACCAAAGTGATATAAATGGCAAAACTCTGGTAATAATTGAATTATTTGTAAATACTGAGGTACCAAAGTGAAATTAATGGCACAACTGGGGTGTCAATATGAATTTTACTCTTTTTAAAATGCTAAAATGTTAGAAGGGTATAAAGGTAATAACACTCATTTATTCCAATTTATCATACAAAGTAAACACAATACTACTTTATACAATATCCGTATCATTATTTAATCCATGGAAGTGAACACTTGATAAAATTATCCTATCCAACAAATAATCCACCTGGGCCCAATCAACCATTTATCCCATACAACAAAGTAAACAAGTTAACGGCCCCTAAAAGTAACTCACGATACTCCTAAGTAATCGCTTTAAATTCTGCTTCATCAGTACGTGGGCTAAAACAGATTGTTTCGTTCTCCTCCATATAACTAAGTTACCTTTCGTGGATAAACCTGTTGTTGACCTCTGGTCTTCAACAGCACCTGCTCAATCAGCATCTGCAAACCCTCAAATTTCCTGTGCTCATTCTCCCAAAACACAAGTCTTTGTCGCAGTTCCCTTTTCAGATACTTAATGTGATTACTTCATCTAAGTTGCTGTGTCTAGGTGTTCTTCACAGGAGAGTACATAAACTGGCAAACAGCTGTCACAATGTAGTATCATGATTCAGGTCGAGTAAGACATAAGTAAATGAATCTTCCTACTAACTTTGGTACCTCCATCTATCCATGGATCACCTTTGTCAGTTTCTTCCATTTTCAGTTTAACTGTTCTTTCCTTCTAGTTTGTATCCAAGGTTTCTGTTTGTTTTGAAGAGATCAAGTGTGTACTTTATTTGACAAATAAAGATACACTGTTTGCTTCTTGTGTCTTCCATGCCTATGAAAAACCTAACCTTTACCCAAACTTTTTCACTTCAAACTTGGGGTTCAAGTGGTTCTTTATATTTTCTCTCTCTTGAGGATCATCACTGGTTATTATTATGTTGTTGGCATAGACAATCAGGATTGACCTCCTCTATCCCAAGAACACTTTATTACAACGGTATTAAAAAGTTACGATCAACTTGCCCTTGATGGTAGTCGAACTGCTTTGTAACAGCTGAAGTTCTTCAGCCAAGCTCTTCAGGTTGCTTGAGGTAAAAGTATTTTTTTGTTCTTTTTGCATACCTTCCCATCTTCCACCTTGCCTCCGATACCTAGTGGGATTCTCATGTTTGTTTCTTTTCCAACTTCCGTTTCAGGGAACATTCTTTATATCCATTATGTTTAGTTCCCGCTTGCAGCTAGAGATGATATAACTCTAGTGGAAATCAACTTAGCAACTGGAACATATGTCTCATTGTAATTTATGCGAAATCCCATTAACTCCCTAGACGACTAATATGGCTTAGTATCTCTATGATCCAATTGATATTTCAATATAAACACTCATTCCACCCAACAATCTATAGTTTCTTTGGACTTTCAACAATTTCCTGAGTGTCATTCCTGTTGGCACCTTCATCTCTTCTTAGAGAGCTATGATTTGTTATTCCTAGTTTTAGGATCTTAAGAGGTTCTGTTCATACTTGTTTTTGGACTCTTCAACTTGCTCCTGCTCCCCACCCACAATAACTGCTGAGGAAGCAGTTTAGGCATAGACTTCGCTGTGCAATGCCTCTAATAAGTTTCACTCTTCTTCTGATTCTTTCTATCCAGATTGTTTAGTTGGATGCTATAAAGTGGGTGTTTGGCTGAACTTATTTGAAATATCTTACAAGCTCATACATGTTATAAAATGTTGTTGGAGCTTATAAGTTGTTAGATCTTATTTTAAGAATAAACTTTTAAAGTATTTGGATAAAATAAAATTGTGGAGCTTATAAGATATTAGTAATGACAATTTTGTAATTAATAAAATCAAAAATTGAAGGAGCTTGTTAAAATCTTAAAAATAAGTTAGGAACTTCATACTTTTTTTTAAAGGGATTTATAAGCTCCTAAAATCCTTTTCTTGGATGTCATTTTCTAAACTTTTTACAACACTTTTCAACATCTTATAAGCTCGCCCCAAACACCCGCACATGTTTGCAAGCTTACAGGTAGTCGTCCAAAAAAAAATTTCCCCTAAAATGATTCTCCAATGTGTATGTTGTGAAAAGGATTTTGCATGGAAACGGGTTGGCTGCACTAAAATTTCGCACCAAATTATCTGAACTAGATATCTTCTGTTGCATGTGTCGATACTTTGATCACCATTCTTAATATGGTGAAAATCTGGTAATGCAAGCAGGCTTTACCAGCGGCTATCTACTGGTTGAACTTACAGGTGGCAGTACTGGGTTAAACATGCGCCTGCGCCTAAGGTCATACTTGAGTTCTCAATATTGATATTGATATTCCTATTCCTTAGCAAAATCCTGCAATAGGACCACTGTGTGTTCTGGACGCGCAAGTGTGTAGAGATTGACTGTTCAATCAATGCACAATTCTTGATGATTATCTATGACGCAGACATACCTTTTATGGCTTGCTTAGCCAGATTCAACAGATATCGCCTGCATAAGATTTGATATGCCGTGGAGAAGTTTTGAAGTTCAGTTTAGCTCGTCTTCTTACCATCAGTGATAGAGGACAAGTTTCATTCAGTTGGTAATAATGAGGACTCACAAAATTTTACCATGTAAGTTCTGTAAATCCATTTATCTTTGATCATCCTGTATTTTTGTTTCTGTACATGTGCACAGTGCATGCAATGAGTTTATTTCCACAGCCTGCAAAAGTGTGATGCACTTAAAAGCTTTTGCAGTTTCCATGCTCTCTCTTCCCCTCTGTGAATCCAAAGGTTATTATGAAGTTCGAAAACAAACTTGCTTTTGGTAGTAGTGATGCTTGCAGTGTACCCCTCCTCCTATGTATACGACTTTGATTGAGCCTATGAAGGCCAAAAATGCACATTGAGTGGTGTAGAATTTTACCTAAGTTTCGGATTTTGGATTAAATTCCAACTGCCTCTCGTGAGTCATGGGAGAAAGTCTTACATTACCTTGGTTCAGTAGTAAATGAATTATTCAGGACTTATAAAATCCAAATTTGTTTTTTGTTTATCATTTTGTCCCATGTGTTGTGGAGGTAGAATAAAAAACTCCCGCTATTAAAATTGGGTAAATTCACTTTACACCCTTACATTATAAAGGCGGTATAAAAAAATACCCTTTTATTATTAAAATCTTTGGATACCACCATAATTGATCAATTTTATTAAAATGAAATTTCTTATAAAATGGAATAACAAATAAGTATCAAAATTTAATTATAAATAAAATTATCAACCCGATTAAATTAGAAGTGCTATTGAAAATTTAAAAAAGAGCTAACTTATTGATTTTATTTCTATATTACAGGCTAAAAACACTATATCCCCTCCCTCTGCACCCTCGAAACATTGACATTGAAGAAGAGTATAAAATAGTAATATAATAAATAATTTAATTTAAAATTTTATCTTATTGAGTAGTAAATTAACTAACATAATTGTAGGTCCTAACGAGACATATATAATTATTTTTATGCTTTAAAAGGTGGATAAAGGTTATGACATTTGGTCCACTTGTATTATTATACACTTAACGCCCACATGACATTTTCTTTGAATATCCAAAGGGAAAAGCGTTATGGAGCAAAAATTGCTAGTTTTTAATATTTAAGGGACCGAAAGCAAGAATCCCAAAATCAATGGATCAAATTAAAATGGAAAGTACCTAAGCTACAGACTAAAAAATGTGCTATTTCCCCTTATGAAAAAAAAAAGGTGAGTAAACATTAACACAATAACAATTAAAAATATAAAATTTTAAAATAATTATACATTAACACATTAGTACAATTACATTTTCATCTTAAGAAAATTATTAAATTTTGAGAATAAACTTAGTACAATAAATAATAAATAAAAATTGAGTAAATGATTATGTTGAAATTAAAAGAAAAGAAGATAAATAAATAAGCCAATGAGATTAATATATTTTTTCAGTAATATATAAATAACTTAAAAGTTTAAAAAGTATGAGTACTAAAACGAATAAAAATCGATATATGAATAGAATATTATTAAATTGAAATTACTTATGAAAATTCAACTATTAAGTGAATCTCTTACCACTTGATTTTTTTAATATTAGATAATTCTGAATGTTTTACTTTTACATCTATTGTTTCGTTTATGAAGGTGAAATATGATTAACATACATTATAGGATCTTACAATACAAATATTGGTACTGTGGTAAAATTTGGTTATAGTTTTGTAACAATAGTCAATAAATATTAGTTTGTAATAGTACCAATAAAATTAAAAATAAATGACATTCAAATATAGTAGTACAAGAAAACATACAATACACACATACAAAATATAACAAAAATAAAACAAAATTAAACAACAGAAAATAGGCATAATAAAACCTACACATAAAATCGATCAATTTATTTTATTAAATTGGAATTTCTTCTATCCAAGATAAGGAGCTTTGACTAATTTTTTTTATTTTAATATTAGTTTTTTGAATATCATTATTTTATATATTCATATTAATTGGTTTGATACATAATAATGAAATAATCATTAGTGAATATACGAAATAAAAAATTTTAATTTTGGGGAATATCTTTTTATACAATAGTATCAATTAAATTTAGAAACTGAATTACAAATAATAGAATTAAATAGTTTCTTTATCAATTTAAATAATTGTTATCAATTTGTTTGAAAATGTAATTGTATAATTGTATTATTTACATGCTTTATTACCTTCTAAATTTAAAATCAGTAGAAATGTCAAAATTATTTACACAAGCCAACCTTGCTTTTTGAAAAATTACACATACACCCAAAACGTCAACATCATTACACAACTACCCCTATTCTTTGGTTGTTATGGGTGATTTATGCAATTATGCAAAGCCAGGGGTGGTTTGTGTAAATGAACAATAAATTAGAGGGTGTAAATGTAATTATCCCTCTAATATTTTATTATTAAAAAGAGTACCACCGTAAGGATAAAATTGTTTTCTCACAATAGGAATAAACACTCAAGAGATTCTCATTATTATATATTAATTGTCCGTAGGTTGTTTAACATTAGGATCTCACAATATAAAGTTTAACAAAGTTTAACATTAGGATCTCACAATACAAAATATTGATAATATTGTCCAATTAAATTATATTTTTATAATAATAGTCAATAAATAATTAGTTTGTAATCATTTAGTGTCAATAAATTAAAAATCAACGACATTCAAAATACAGTAAAAGAAAACATACATACACAAACATAATATAGCAAAATCAAAAAATAGCAAAAAGACACAATAAAACCTACGAATAAAAATTGCTCAATTTTATTAAAATGGAATTTCTTATAAAATGGAATAACGAATAAGTATGAAAATTTAATTATAAATAAAATTATCAATCCGATTAAATTAGAAGTTCTATTGAAAATTTAAAAAAGAGCTAACTTATTAATTTTATTTCTATATTAATAGGCTAAAAACACCATATCCCCCTCCCCCTGCACACTCGAGACATTGACATTGAAGAAGAGTATAAATAGTAATATAATAAATAATTTAATTTAAAACCTTATCTTATTGACTAGTAAATTAACTAACATAATTGTAGATCCTAACGAGACATATATAACTATTTTTATGCTTTAAAAAGTGGTTAAAGGTTAGGACATTTGGTCCACTTGTATTATTATACACTTAACGCCCACATGGCATTTTCTTTTGAATATCCAGAGGGAAAAGGGTTATGGAGCAAAAATTGTTACTTTTTAATATTTACGGGACCGAAAGTGAAAATCCCAAAATCAATGGATCAAATTAAAATGAAAAGTACCTATGTTACAGACTGAAAAGTGCTATTTCCACTTATGAAAAAAAAAGGTGAGTAAACATTAACACAATAACAATTAAAGGTATAAAATTTTAAAATAATTATACATTAACAAATTAGTACAATTACATTTTCATCTTAAGAAAATTATTAAATTTTGAAGATAAACTTAGTACAATAAATAATAAATAAAAACTGAGTAAATGATTATGTTGAAATTAAAAGAAAAGATGATAAATAAATAAGCCAATGAGATTAATATATTTTTTCAGTAATACATAAATAACTTAAAAGCTTAAAAAGCATGAGTACTAAAGCGAATATAAATCGATATATGAATAGAATATTATTCAATTGAAATTACTAATGAAAATTCAACTATTAAGTGAATCTCTTACCACTTGATTTTTTTAATATTAGATAATTTTGAATGTTTTACTTTTACATTTATTGTTTCGTTTATAAAGGTGAAATATGATTAACATACATCATAGGATCTTACAATACAAATATTGATACTGTGGTCCAATTTGATTATAGTTTTGTAACAATAGTCAACAAATATTAGTTTGTAATAGTACCAATAAAATTAAAAATAAATGACATTCAAATATAGTAGTACAAGAAAACATACAATATACACATACAAAATATAATAAAAAATAGGGTTAAATACAGTTTGCCCCCCTGAACTATTCGTGATGTAACATTTACCCCCCTATACTAACAAATTTAACACTTACCCCCCTGGTTAGACAAAATTGCCCCTCATGCCTTGAATAATTATATTATTCACAACATAATATAGTATTGAACATTCAATCATCACCAAATTATTTTCTAACTAAAAAGAATTTGTAATAAATGAAGAATTTAAATTAAAAGTGGAGTAATAAGTTAATATATATATATATATAATAGAATACGCAATAAATATAAAATCCGAACAACTCATGTATACTTTCGAAAAGAAACTGACAATATATATATATATATATATATATATATATGCTTAACCAAAAGTTAAACACTTTTAGGAAAAAAAATGAATACATTTATTTTTATCATATTTTTTAAAGAAAAAAAATAGATATGTAATTACTCATTTTTTCTAAAAAATTAAATAATTAATAACTTAATTTTATTACCAATTTAATAATCTTTTACATGAAAGTTTTTTGTATATTTACTGTACTCATCATTACTTAAATTTTAGTCTGTAATATATAATAAAATTTGAACCTTTAACGTATTAATTTTATTTTACTTTATTATAATTAAAATCTATTTTTTCAATATTAAACATTAAATGCAAAAGTGCTAAAAAAAGAGAAGCCTTTTGAATTAAAAATATACATATGTAATATAAGGGCAATATTGTCCAAATATTTAATTTTATGGGGAAAGTGTTACATTTGTTAGTTTAGGGGGGTAAATGTTACATCAAGAATAGTTCAAGGGGGCAAAGTGTATTTAACCCTAAAAAATAAAATAAAATTAAACAACAGAAAATAGGCATAATAAAACCTACACATAAAATTGATCAATTTATTTTATTAAATTGGAATTTCTTCTATCTAGCTTTGACTAATTATTTTTATTTTAATATTAGTTTTTTGAATATCATTATTTTATATATTCATATTAATTGGTTTGATACATAATAATGAAATAATCATTAGTTAATATACGAAAATAAAAAATTTTAATTTTGGGGAATATCTTTTTATTCAATAGTACCAATTAAATTTAGAAACTGAATTACAAATAATAGAATTAAATAGTTTCCTTATCAATTTAAATAATTGTTATCAATTTGTTTGAAAATATAATTGTATAATTTTATTATTTAAATGCTTTATTACCTTCTAAATTTAAAATCCGTAGAAATGTCAAAATTATTTAAACAAGTCAACCTTGCTTTTTGAAAAATTACGCATACACCCAAAACGTCAACATCATTACGCAACTACTCATATTCTTTGGTTGTTATGGGTGATTAATGCAATTATGCAAAGCCAGGGGTGGTTTGTGTAAACGAACAATAAATTAGAGGGTGTAAATGTAATTATCCCTCTAATAGTTTATTATTAAAAAGAGTACCACTGTAAGGATAAAATTGTTTTCTCACAATACGAATAAACACTCAAGAGATTCTCATTATTATATATTAATTGTCCGTAGGTTGTTTAACATTAGGATCTCACAATATAAAGTTTAACAAAGTTTAACATTAGGATCTCACAATACAAAATATTGGTAATATTGTCCAATTAAATTATATTTTTATAATAATAATCAATAAATAATTAGTTTGTAATCTTTTAGTGTCAATAAATTAAAAATCGACGACATTCAAAATACAGTAAAAGAAAACATACTACATACACAAACATAATATAGCAAAATCAAAAAATAGCAAAAAGACACAATAAAATCTATGAATAAAAATTGATCAATTTTATTAAAATGGAATTTCTTTTAAAATGGAATAACGAATTAGTATCAAAATTTAATTATAAATAAAATTATCAATCCGATTAAATTAGAAGTGCTATTGAAAATTTAAAAAAGAGCTAACTTATTAATTTTATTTCTATATTAATAGGCTAAAAACACCATATCCCCCTCCCCCTGCACCCTCGAGACATTGACATTGAAAAAGAGTATAAATAGTAATATAATAAATAATTTAATTTAAAACCTTATCTTATTGAGTAGTAAATTAACTAACATAATTGTAGATCCTAACGAGACATATATAACTATTTTTATGGTTTAAAAGGTGGATAAAAATTATGACATTTGGTCCACTTGTATTATTATACACTTAACGCCCACATGGCATTTTCTTTTGAATATCCAGAGAGAAAAGTGTTATGGAGCAAAAATTGCTACTTTTTAATATTTACGGGACCGAAAGTGAGAATCCCAAAATCAATGGATTAAATTAAAATGAAAAGTACCTAAGTTACAGACTGAAAAATGCTATTTCCCCTTATGAAAAAAAAAGGTGAGTAAACATTAACACAATAACAATTAAAAGTATAAAATTTTAAAATAATTATACATTAACACATTAGTACAATTATATTTTCATATTAAGAAAATTATTAAATTTTGAGAATAAACTTAGTACAATAAATAATAAATAAAAATTGAGTAAATGATTATATTGAAATTAAAAGAAAAGATGATAAATAAATAAGCCAATGAGATTAATATATTTTTCAGTAATATATAAATAACTTAAAAGTTTAAAAAGCATGAGTACTAAAGCGAATAAAAATCGATATATGAATGGAATATTATTAAATTGAAATTACTTATGAAAATTCAACTATTAAGTGAATCTCTTAGCACTTAATTTTTTTAATATTAGATAATTTTGAATGTTTTACTTTTACATCTATTGTTTCATTTATAAAGGTGAAATATGATTAACATACATTATAGGATCTTACAATACAAATATTGGTACTGTGCTCCAATTTGATTATAGTTTTGTAACAATAGTCAATAAATACTAGTTTGTAATAGTACCAATAAAATTAAAGATAAATGACATTCAAATATAGTAGTAAAAGAAAACATACAATACACACATACAAAATATAACAAAAAATAAAACAAAATTAAACAACAGAAAATAGGCATAATAAAACCTACACATAAAATTGATCAATTTATTTTATTAAATTGGAATTTCTTCTATCCAAGATAAGGAGCTTTGACTAATTATTTTTATTTTAATATTAGTTTTTTGAATATCATTATTTTATATATTCATATTAATTGGTTTGATACATTATAATGAAATAATCATTAGTGAATATACGAAATAAAAAATTTTAATTTTGGGGAATATCTTTTTATTCAATAGTACCAATTAAATTTAGAAACCGAATTACAAATAATAGAATTAAATAGTTTTCTTATCAATTTAAATAATTGTTATCAATTTGTTTGAAAATATAATTGTATAATGGTATTATTTACATGTTTTATTACCCTCTAAATTTAAAATCAGTAGAAATGTTAAAATTATTTACACAAGTCAACCTTGCTTTTTGAAAAATTACACATACAACCAAAACGTCAACATCATTACGCAACTACCCCTATTCTTTGGTTGTTATGGGTGATTTATGCAATTATGCAAAGGCAGGGGTGGTTTGTGTAAATGAACAATAAATTAGAGAATGTAAATGTAATTATCCCTCTAATAGTTTATTATTAAAAAGAGTACCACAGTAAGGATAAAATTGTTTTCTTACAATAGGAATAAACACTCAAGAGATTCTCATTATTATATATTAATTGTCCGTAGGTTGTTTAACATTATGATCTCACAATATAAAGTTTAACAAAGTTTAACATTAGGATCTCACAATACAAAATATTGGTATATTGTCCAATTAAATTATATTTTTATAATAATAGTCAATAAATAATTAGTTTGTAATCATTTAGTGTCAATAAATTAAAAGTCAACGACATTCAAAATACAGTAAAAGAAAACATAATACATACACAAGCATAATATAACAAAATCAAAAAATAGCAAAAACACACAATAAAACCTACGAATAAAATTGATCAATTTTATTAAAATGGAATTTCTTATAAAATGGAATAACGAATAAGTATCAAAATTTAATTATAAATAAATTTATCAATCCGATTAGATTAGAAGTGCTATTGAAAATTTAAAAAAGAGCTAACTTATTAATTTTCTTTCCATATTAATAGGTTAAAAACACCATATCCCCCTCCCCCTGCACCGTCGAGACATTGAAATTGAAGAAGAGTATAAAAAGTAATATAATAAATAATTTAATTTAAAACCTTATCTTATTGAGTAGTAAATTAACTAACATAATTGTAGATCCTAACGAGACATATATAACTATTTTTATGGTTTAAAAGGTGGATAAAAATTATGACATTTGGTCCACTTGTATTATTATACATTTAACGCCCACATGACATTTTCTTTTGAATATCCAGAGGAAAAAGTGTTATGGAGCAAAAATTGCTACTTTTTAATATTTACGGGACCGAAAGGGAGAATCCCAAAATCAATGGATCAAATTAAAATGGAAAGTACCTAAGTTACAGATTGCAAAATGCTATTTCCCCTTATGAAAAAAAAAAGGTGAGTAAACATTAACAAAATAACAATTAAAGGTATAAAATTTTAAAATAATTATACATTAACAAATTAGTACAATTACATTTTCATATTAAGAAAAATTATTAAATTTTGAGAATAAACTTAGTACAGTAAATAATAAATAAAAACTGAGTAAATGATTATGTTGAAATTAAAAGAAAAGATGATAAATAAATAAGCCAATGAGATTAATATATTTTTTCAGTAATATATAAATAACTTAAAAGCTTAAAAAGCATGAGTACTAAAGCGAATAAAAATCGATATATGAATAGAATATTATTAAATTGAAATTACTTATGAAAATTCAACTATTAAGTTTTTTTAATATTAGATAATTCTGAATAATTTTTTTACATCTATTGTTTCGTTTATAAAGGTGAAATATGATTAACATACATTATAGGATCTTACAATACAAATATTGGTACTGTGGTCCAATTTGATTATGGTTTTGTAACAATAGTCAATAAATATTAGTTTGTAATAGTACCAATAAAATTAAAAATAAATGACATTTAAATATAGTAGTCAAAGAAAACATACAATACACACATACAAAATATAACAAAAAATAAAATAAAATTAAACACCAGAAAATAGGCATAATAAAACCTACACATAAAATTGATCAATTTATTTTATTAAATTGGAATTTCTTCTACCCAAGATAAGGAGCTTTGACTAATTATTTTTATTTTAATATTAGTTTTTTGAATATCATTATTTTATATATTCATATTAATTGGTTTGATACATAATAATGAAATAATCATTAGTGAATATACGAAATAAAAAATTTTAATTTTAGGGAATATCTTTTTATTCAACAGTACTAATTAAATTTAGAAACTGAATTACAAATAATAGAATTAAATAGTTTCCTTATCAATTTAAATAATTGTTACCAATTTGTTTGAAAATATAATTGTATAATTGTATTATTTACATGCTTTATTACCTTCTAAATTTAAAATCAGTAGAAATGTCAAAATTATTTACACAAGTCAACTTGCTTTTTAAAAAATTACACATACACCCAAAACGTCAACATCATTACGCAACTACCCCTATTCTTTGGTTGTTATGGGTGATTTATGCAATTATGCAAAGCCAGAGGTGATTTGTGTAAACGAACAATAAATTAGAGGGTGTAAATGTAATTATCCCTCTAATAGTTTATTATTAAAAAGAGTACCACAGTAAGGATAAAATTGTTTTATCACAATAGGAATAAACACTCAAGAGCTTCTCATTATTATGTATTAATTGTCCGTAGGTTGTTTAACATTAGGATCTCACAATATAAAGTTTAACATTAGGATCTCACAATACAAAATATTGGTAATATTGTCAAATTAAATTATATTTTTATAATAATAGTCAATAAATAATTAGTTTATAATCATTTAGTGTCAATAAATTAAAAATCAACGACATTCAAAATATAGTAAAAGAAAACATACTACATACACAAACATAATATAACAAAATCAAAAAATAGAAAAAAGACACAATAAAACCTACGAATAAAAATTGATCAATTTTATTAAAATGGAATTTCTTATAAAATAGAATAACGAATAAGTATCAAAACTTAATTATAAATAAAATTATCAATCAGATCAAATTAGAAGTGTTATTGAAAATTTAAAAAAGAGCTAACTTATTAATTTTATTTCTATATTAATAGGCTAAAAACACCATATTCCTCCCACTGCACCGTCGAGACATTGACATTGAAGAAGAGTATAAATAGTAATATAATAAATAATTTGATTTAAAATCTTTTCTTATTAAGTAGTAAATTAACTAACACAATTGTAGGTCCTAACGAGACATATATAACTATTTTTATGATTTAAAAGGTGGATAAAAGTTATGACATTTGGTCCACTTGTATTATTATACACTTAGTAAATGATTATGTTGAAATTAAAAGAAAAGATGATAAATAAATAAGCCAATGAGATTAATATATTTTTTCAGTAATATATAAATAACTTAAAAGTTTAAAAAGTATGAGTATTAAAGCGAATAAAAATCGATATATGAATAGAATATTATTAAATTGAAATTACTTATGAAAATTTAACTATTAAGTGAATCTCTTAGCACTTGATTTTTTTAATATTAGATAGTTTTGAATGTTTTACTTTTACATCTATTGTTTCGTTTATAATGGTGACATATGATTAACATACATTATAGGATCTTACAATACAAATATTGGTACTGTGGTCCAATTTGATTATAATTTTGTAACAATAGTCAATAAATATTAATTTGTAATAGTACCAATAAAATTTAAAATAAATGACATTCAAATATAGTAGTACAAGAAAACATACAATACACACATACAAAATATAACAAAAAATAAAATTAAATTAAACAACAGAAAATAAGCATAATAAAACCTACACATAAAATTGATCAATTTATTTTATTAATTTGGAATTTCTTCTATCCAAGATAAGGAGCTTTGACTAATTATTTTTATTGTAATATTAGTTTTTTGAATATCATTATTTTATATATTCATATTAATTGGTTTGATACATAATAATGAAATAATCATTAGTGAATATACGAAATACAAAATTTTAATTTTGGGGAATATCTTTTTATTCAATAGTACCAATTAAATTTAGAAACTGAATTACAAATAATATAATTAAATAGTTTCCTTATCAATTTGTTTGAAAATATAATTGTATAATACTAATGTTTCAATTGAAAAAGTTATGAATAATATCATGAACTTAACATAAATAATAAAATTACTTCTAAAAATATATTTCTACACGTGCATCGCATGTCATTCTTTGTAGTTACATATAAAAGTATGAATTTATAAGTGTTTATTCCTCATTGTGAAAGGACAACTCTATCATTGCTTAAGTACTCCTTTTAATAATAAATAAAAATAATTATAAAAGAATAAAATTCTAAATTGAATTATTTAGGAGTCCTGATTGCTCTAAACTACTTAGAGACTGGATATTATTGCAACATAATTACATTGCTAGAAGAAATTTTAAATATTTTAAGAATATTTTAATTTACTATGACATAGTAAAATTTAAAATAAATAAGATGAATAATATATAAAATATTAATTTAAATTTAAACACTTTCTTAAGTATTCTTTTTAATAATAAATATAAATTAGTTATAAAAGAACAAAATTTTATTAAAACAATAAAAACAATTTAATAGTCCTAAGTTCCTAATTGCTTATATCCATCTAAAAAGATAAATATATAAATAATATTTAAACTCAATTACTTTGCTAGAAGAAATCTTAATTATTTTAAGAATTTTTTTTATTTACTATGGCAAATTAATATATATAAAAATAACACATGAATAATATATAAAATACTAATCCAAACTTAACTCTATCTATCTCTCTATATATAATATCGTATAAGTATCAAAACTTAATTATGAATAAAATTAATCTGATTCTATTGAAAATTTAAAACATCGTATAAGTATCAAAATTTAATTATGAATAAAATTAATCTTATTCTATTGAAAGTTTAAAACGAGTGACTTCTAACTAATTAATTTTATTTTAATATTAATAGATAAAAAACATCATAGCCACCTCCCCCAAGACGTTGAGGCTGAAGAAGACTGTAAACAATAATATAATAAATAACTAAATTTGAAGCCGTACCTTATAGAGTAGTAACTACATTTGACATAATTATAGGCCCTCATATGATAAATAGAACTATTTTGATACTTTAACGGGGTTTAGTCAACTTAGATCAAGTTTCTATTAAAAACAACAAGCAATTAGTAAAAAAAACTAAAAATTAAAAGATATCAATAAAAAGTAATAAAAGAAAAAATATAATATTGCATAATGTATTACAAAAAGATACGCAAAATGTTGATAAGTTAGCGAATAAATACTTAAAATAATATTTAAAAGTGAAATTTTTAAAAGATAGCACATTACTACTTTAGATGCGGACTGAATTTCAATTGTACAATTATAATTTTCACAAAAAAGTTTTCAATTATTATAATAGATTGAAATTTTGATAGAACCCTGATATATAAATAAATTGGATATTCATAAATTTTTCTGGTTCTTTTACTTCGTAAGTAGTTATTTCTTTATATTTTTAATTTAACTTATAATAAAACAATTAGCACCACAATCTATGAATTTTCTAATGTATTTCAAAATATATAATAAATCTAATTATCAAGATCGAATTCAAACATGAATTAGCTTTTTTACTTTAAATGAACTAAAGAATAGAGCATAAGTTTAAAAAGTACTTTCTCTAAGATGAAAGTATAAATTGGTTTTATTAATTTATCTCTTCACAATATCATAGAAGTAAAATACCTATAAAATCAATTGAAATAGGAAAAGGTAGAAGTAGTGTTGACAACAATACAATAAATAACTAAAGTTGAAAAATAATTAACATAATTATTGGGCATATAGATGTAAAATAATTATTTTGATACTAAGGATTATTCAGCTTGAACTATTTTTTTTTTCTTAAATATAACTAATAATTGGTATATCAATCAATTTCAAAAATATTTAGAAATAAAAAGATATTCATAAAAATATATATGATGTATAATTTATATTACAAAAATAAGGAAAGTTAAATGATGAATAGACATTAATATCATAATAATTAAAATCAAAATTTTAAAATAACTGTGACTAGCACAACATTTATCGACTAAATTCCAATTGTATAATTATATTTCATATTAAGTAAATTTACAAATTTTGAGAATCAAATTATTACAATAAATAATAAATAAAAAATGAGTTAATTATGTTGAAACCATAAATATTAAAAGATGATAAATAAGTAAATCAAAGATAAATATATTTTTTTAGGAATAAATTTATAAAAATAACTAAAAATTTAAACAAGTATGATTATTAAGAATAAAAATTGATATATGAAAATAAAAACAATAATTTTATTAAATTGAAATTGCTTATGGAAATTCAACTATTCAATGAATTTCTTTTCCATTTAATTTTTAGTATTAGACAATCCAAAATGCGCATTATTACTTTTACATGATTACATCTATTGTTTTATATATTAATAGCATAAAGGTACTAAGAAAACGAATATGACATAAATGATTAAGTTGTAACATAGCATATTATTGAATAAGAAATATATTATATCAATTAGATACATATGAATAAGATTAAGAAGTCAAACTAAAATATGAAATTAAAAATTGCAATATAAAAGCGAACATTAAAATTTTATGCAATAATATTTCAAAATTTATAAGTCAATAATGCATGTAAACAATACTTTCGCAATATCTAAAAGTTGATATGAAATATAATCAACATATTATATAGGATCTTGCAGTACAAATATTGATACTATTATCTAGTTAGGTTACATTTTTTTAACAATAGTTCATAATTAATTAATTTGAAATCATATGTCAATAAAGTAAAAACAAACGACATACAAAATATAGCATATACAGAGATAACAAAACATAAACAAAATTAATAAAAAATAGCAATTGGCATTATAAGAACCTACAGATAAAAAATGATCTATTTTCTTAAACTAGAATTTCTTGTAAAATCAATCTAAAATAATTTTATTCTAATATTGGTCTTTTGAACATTGTTATTTTATTTTCATATTATTTGGGTTGATACAAAATAATTAAATATAATCATTAGTGAATACGAAATGCAAAATTTTAAATTGAAAATATTTCTTTTATTTAACAGTACCAATTAAAGTTAGAAAGTGAATTACAAATAATAGAATAAACTAGTTTTCTTAACAATTAAAACACTTATTATCAATTTATGTAAATAATATAATTGGACTGGGATATTATAGCCAATAAATTAGAATTTATTTAATCTATTAGATTTAGTTGTTGGTATGATGGATTATTCAAAATTAACCAGGTTTATTAACCAAATACATAATTTTATATATTATTGTTTAAATAATTATTATAATAGTGAAGAATTGACAGAAATTAATAGAAATAGTAGAAAATGATGTTTGAGAAATATTAGGAAATTATATTTGAGAAATATGATAATTATTAGAAAGGAATATGAGATTTTTGTAATAATTTCATTTAGGGATGTTATAGAGAACAATAGTTATAAATGAGGGGTTTGATTAAATAAGCTCTTATGAGTTAATTGATGACTTAGATATATATGGGGGAAGTTTATAGTGTCTAATATTTGGATGAAAAAGGAATGGAGATTTGAATTTTAATATAAATAAAATTAAAAGATTGATATAAAATATACGCATATATTTAGTAATTTCATTCGTAATTTACGATATTTTCAATATATATTGATTATACATATTATAACCTATTATAGGACATGGGGGTAAAGTAGAGGATTGATCAACTTCTTCTACTAGCATAATCGTTTTGAGATCGAGGTAAGTATAGTTAATTAGATCTATATAAGTATATATGGGTATACTTGTCTGTTATAAACCTGACTGGTATTTATAAATGGTTATTTGGATTACGTGGTTATTTTGTGAAGTTGTCACTATGTGTTTATTTGTGACTAATTACGTATTATATAGATTGACGGATGATTGTCCTATATTATATTCTATTGTCGTATGAAGAAATCAATTATGAGTATATCGTTAAATTACGATAAAGAGATGACTTACCTAGTTGGGGAACATAGTCAATGGTTTGTGATGATGGGATTGCTGATGATGTGATATGAGAAAAATGAATATAAGCTAGGTACCATGGCGCGTAGGGTACCCGGGTATTCCGGGTAGTGTGGAATATCTTGTGCTGATAGCTACACACTGGGGTGGTGTGGGGATGCCATGTTCGTTGTGATGTTCTGTGCTGATATTGCTACACACTCAGATAGTGTGGGGATATTACATTCGGCGGGTATCCTGTGCTGTATATGAGATGACATGGATTGAGATGATGATAGCCGGCAGAACCATTGACTTATGTACTCCAACTAGAGTAAGCAGGGCCCGAAGAGTATAAACCATGATTCTAGATATTGTTTAGTGGATTGATGCGTGATTGTGGTATTGATTCTTTTGTAGCTTTGTTGTGAGTATATTGAATATTCATGGGATTGTGGCATGACTTGTGTCTATGCGTTTATATAGGCTGATTAGCTATACTTATTGAGTAGGCAGCTCATTCCTTGCCAAGTATTTTTCAGGAGATACACCACCATGACTAGGCGAATTAAATCATAAGCCGATCGTCAGTACTATTAGGTGGGTCAGTAGTTATATCTTGAATTAGGAGTACTAGCTACATAATCGCAAGAATATATATACATATTAGAAATTTAATGGATTTATTTTTAGTTTGTAATAACTATAAACAATAATTTTCTCCTTTCCTTATTTATAAATGCTAAGGTTAAGTATTGAATACAATGCTTGGATGACATATGTACTTTTGTGATGTCTACATAATATATTGATTAAAACATCGGTTATCTTATTATGTTAAATGCGAATTCTTTATACGATGGGACGTGATTATGGAAGGGGTGTCACATTGGGTGGTATCAGAGCATGGATTAGATTATTTGGGGATAATCGGTGGGGAATTGTATTATTGAATACTTAAATCATATATTATGAATATAATAGTAAATGAGAGTTTCATATAGGCTGGAATGTCAGGTGAGCACACTGTTGCCCTAAAGAGTCCTTCAAATTTGTATATGGTAATATAGATCTACTAAAGTATGATATATGCGTATATGTGCTTGCTTGGTGGGGTTATGCTAGTTAATACTGTAGTAAGATTTGGTCTAGTGGTAGTGAATGGTGTTATACTATGTGCGATTTAGTTGTGATAAACCTTACAGAGTTTTGACGTTATTTTGCGAATGAAATGATTATCTCATAGACACGCCATTGTTGACTATTAAACAAAGAAAGTGGTAGTAGAACTCAATAGGCAAATGAGTACGGTGATTGTGGAGAAGAGAAAGTTATACCTAACTGTTCAATATATGTGTGATTGTCTTAAATTTAATTAAAATAAAGGTGTGAGACATATCTGGCTAATTTACATGATACTATGATAGTTAGTCATGTTGTATTAGAAGTTCCATTAGTTAGAGAAATCCCTGATATTTCTTGAGGAACTACTTGGGTTACCTCGTTATTGAAGAGTAGATTCTAAAATAGAGACTATTCTTGGGACATCACCTATTTCAATTACGCCATATGGAATAGCTCTAGTAGAACGATAGCAGTTTAAGAAACAGATAGGAGAAATAGTATAAATGAACTCATTAGACGGAGTACTTCACCGTGGGGAGTATTAGTGTTGCTTATGAAAAATAAGAATGACACAGTGTGAGAGTGTTTTAACTATAGACAATTGAATTGGGTGACAATGAAAACTAAATACCCAGTACCACGAATTGGTAATTTGCTAGGCCAGTTGAAAAGAACCGCAGTATTTTGTAAGATCCATTTGAGGTCTAGCTATCGGCAATTGAGGATTGCAGAGAAGGGTATTCCTTAAACATCTTTTCGCACTCGTTAGGATCATTGATGAGTTTTAGTAATGCCTTTCAGAGTAAAGAATGCACTGATGACATTTGGGACATTCAGGAATTGATCATTAAGGTCAAGAGAGCCTGGGTCAATTTGTGATAGTTATTATAGATGACGTTCTTGTGTATTCACGGAATAGGGGAGATTATGAAAAACATTTGAACATAGTGATTCAGATCTTGCAAGAGAAAGAAATTTATATTAATTTAAGTAAATCCGAGTTTTGGATGAATGAGGTAGTTTTTCTAGGATATGTGATATCTAGAGATAGGGTTATGATTGACCCTGTAAATGTAAAAGTTATTATGGAATGAAGAATACAAAAATAGGGGATTGGAGTTCAAAGCTTCTAGGACTTGTTAGGTATTACATGATATTTGTTGATGGTATTTATATAATTCCTTTTGGTGAAGTTATTTGGGAAAGGGGTGGTGTTTCACTAGGCTGAACAATATCAATAAAGTTTTGATAAGTTACAGAAAAAAATTGAGTTCGACTCTAATTTTAGTTTTACTATCTAGTAGTGGTGGATGCTTGATGTACACAGGTGCTCTAAAACAAGATTTAGAGTGTGTATTAATATAAAATAAGAAGGTGATTTCGTATGCATTTCATTAATTAAGGAACAACTAGTTAAGTTGCCTACGAATGATTTGGGGCTAGCAACAACTGTTCATGGATTGAAGATTTGGAGACACTATTTGTTTGGGAAAATATTTTAGATTTTCAAAGATCATAAGAGTTTAAAATATATTTTGACGTACAAGGAGGAATTTAAGAGAAAGGATAGGGATAGGATTGTTAAAGAATTATGATTGTACTACCGATTATCATCTTTGGGAGACGAATGCAGTAGTGGATGCCTCGAGTAGGAAAGTTCAATCATTTTTGAGATAATTTGGGAAGTCTTAATGTGATATTATTACTAGAAATAATACCAATGAATGTGAAGTTAGAGGTTGATCATGTAGTGGATTTGTTAAAAACTTTACAATTTAAGCCAACTACCATCTTACCGGCATTAGGATAAGATCTTTGGCACTAATGTCTAAGTTAGCAATTAAATCAGAGTAACGGTTTAAAAACTTCAGTTATTTTGGGACTTTTGGATCTATTCAATGTTAAATTGTGATGAACCACTGTTGGGTGATCGATTAGTACCTGATTTACTATAATTGGAGTACTAATCCGAGAAATTAAGTCACTGATCTTGTTGTGGTGGTTTTCTTAGGGTTGTGACAATATTAAAAGTTTGGTTTGCTATTGGTTCTCACTTTAATAAGGAATCTTGGAGACATACTATATTTGGTATTTCCAAAGGAACTTATGTGATAAGCCTGGTATTGATTATCTGACAAAATTTTGATCTTAGCAATCGTCAATAGTGATGGTCAATTCATAACTAGAACATCAAGCACTAGTAGATAAGCTTCAATTTTATTTATACGTAAATAGAAATAGGAAAAGATCACTATGAATTTTGTCACTGGGTTGCCACGTACATCCAGAAATATAATACCATTTGAATAATTGTGAATACACTGACTAAATCAGCTCACTTCTTATCTATACGACAAGGTGACTCTTTGGATAGATTAGCGGAGTTGTACATTCCAAAAGTTATAAGATTATATGGTGTGCCTATTGCTATGGTGTTTGATAGAGATCCTCAATGTAGTTCACATTTTCTTTGGAAAAGGTTTCAAAGGGTACTTACAAAATTTCGTTTCAGTACATTGTTACATTCCTAAACGTATGGTCACTTGGAAATAACAATTCAAACTTTAAAGATATGACGAGAGCTTTTACAACTAGGTTTAGGGGAAATTAGGACAACCACCTAGCACTAGTAAGGAGAATGTTAGAGTATTCATTGAGATATTGTGAGATTAAGAAAAATTGCAGGTTCGGAATTAGTGCAAGAAACAATGGAGAAGATACAAAAGTTAAGAAGTGTTTGAAAGTAGTACAAGATCGGTAGACAAGGTAAGTTGACAAACATGAAAGGGAGATGAATATGAGATAGGTAAGAAAGTTTTGTTGAAAAGATCTATGAATTACGAGATGCATTAAGTAAGGAAAGTTGTATTTGAGATATATTGGTTCATGTAGAATTATGGATAGAATTGGGCCACTAGCGTATCGATTAGCATTACTAGCATAACTGTCACAAATACAAGATATATTATATATTTTTATACTACAACGATACATATCTGGTCCTAGTCAAGTTGTGCCAAAACCAGAAATAGAAATTTTAGAGGAATTAACGTATGTAGAAAAGTCAATAGAAGTTTTGGTTTAAAAAAAAAAAAAAAGAGTGAGAAATAACGAGGTACAAATTGTGGAAGTAAATTGAAGTTATCACTCATCAAAGGAAGCCACTTGGAAGGTTGATGATCATATGAGAAAAAAGTACCTCTACTTATTTCATTAAGCAAGTAAGTCAATTAAATTTCGAGTACGAAATTTTATTAGGAGGGGAGAACTGTGACGTCCATAGAATTTTATACATAATTGGGAGACTAATTAGTAATTATTAAGAAAATCTAACTAAATTACAAGTTATAGGTTGAAATTATAAATATATTAAAACTTGAGGGGACTAAATTGGAACTTTATAAAGTTTTTGGGGTGACATTATATAAATTTAGAAATTTGGCCAATAAATTAAGAATTTTATAAAAAGTTATTAATATATACACATATATGTAATAATATAATAATAATAATCAAATGAGTGATTTTAAATATGAAAATATGGAGGGGCACGTGTTCTTTAGCCTTTTCAAGATATATATAAACTAGATAATTAACCTCAAAATTTAGTACACATTAAACAAACCTTATAAGCAATTACACTTTCCTCCCGAAGCCCCGGATACAGGTTAACATTTATTTTTCAAAATTTTAATTAATTTTTATACTTATATTATTTACTTAGTACTTTTATTAAATATGATTTGTATTATTCAATTTACTATTTAACCGGAAAATTTAATGAATTCGAGTAGTTATACAAATTACTGATCCGGTAAATATTTAATTGGGCTGGGGATATTATAGCCAATAAATTAGAATTTATTTAATCTATTAGATTTAGTTGTTGGTATGATGGATTATTCAAAATTAACCGGGTTTATTAACCAAATACATAATTGTATATATTATTATTTAAATAATTATTATAATAGTGAAGAATTGACAGAAATTAATAGAAATAGTAAAAAATTATGTTTGAGAAATATTAGGAAATTATATTGAGAAATACGATAATTATTAGAAAGGAATATGAGATTTTTGTAATAATTCCATTTAGGGATGTTATAGAGAACAATAGTTATAAAAATATGAGGGGTTTGATTAAATAAGCTCTTATGAGTTAATTGATGACTTAGATATATACGGGGAAAGTTTATAGTGTCTAATATTTGAACGAAAAAGGAATGGAGATTTGAATTTTAATATAAATAAAATATTAAAAGATTGATATAAAATATACGCATATATTTAGTAATCTCATTCGTAATTTACGATATTTTCAATATATATTGATTATACATATTATAACCTATTATAGGACATGAGGGTAAAGTAGAGGATTGATCAACTCCTTCTACTAGCATAATCATTTTGAGATCGAGGTAAGTATAGTTAATTGCATCTATATAAGTATATATGGGTATACTTGTCTGTTATAAACCTGACTGGTATTTATAAATGGTTATTTGGATTACGTGGTTATTTTGTGAAGTTGTCACTATGTGTTTATTTGTGACTAATTACGTATTATATAGATTGACGGATGATTGTCCTTCATTATATTCTATTGTTGGATGAAGAAATCAATTATGAGTATATCGTTAAATTGCGATAAAAAGATGACTTACCTAGTTGGGGAACATAGTCAATGATTTGTGATGATGGGATTGCTGACGATGTGATATGAGAAAAATGACTATAAGCTAGGTACCATGGCGCGTAGGTACCGGGGTATTCCGGGTAGCGGGGAATATCCTGTGTTGATAGCTACACACTAGGGTGGTGTGGGGATGCCATGTTCGTTGTGATGTTCTATGCTGATATTGCTATACACTCAGATAGTGTGGGGATATTACATTCGGCGGGTATCCTGTATTGTATATGAGATGACATGGATTGAGATGATGATAGCCGACAGAACCATTGACTTGTGTACTCCAACTAGAGTAAGCAGGGCCCGAAGAGTATAAACCATGATTTTAGATATTGTGTAGTGGATTGATGCATTATTGTGGTATTGATTCTTTTGTAGCTTTGTTGTGAGTATATTGAATATTCATGGGATTGTGGCATGACGTGTGTCTATGCGTTTATATAGGCTGATTAGCTATACTTATTGAGTAGGCAACTCATTTCTTGCCAAATATTTTTCAGGAGATACGCCACCGTGGCTAGGCGAATTAAATCATAAGCCGATCGTCAGTACTATTAGGTGGGTCAGTAGTTATATCTTGAATTAGGAGTACTAGCTACATAATCGCAAGAATATATATATATATATATATATTAGAAATTTAATGGATTTTTATTTTGAGTTTGTAGTAAATATAAACAATAATTTTCTTCTTTCCTTATTTATAAATGCTAAGGTTAAGTATTGAATACAATGCTTGGATGACGTATGTACTTTTGTGATGTCTACATAATATATTGATTAAAACATCGGTTATCTTATTAGGTTAAATGCGAATTCTTTATACGATGGGACGTGATTACGGAGAGGGTGTCACATGAAGATACCATCTTGCGAGTCTATCTCAGCACTGGCTTTGCCATGACATATTTCAGAGGGTTTTCTTTTAAGACTAGGTGGACACTGTGTGATTGAAAGTAATGCTTCAGCATCTTGATTACGGAGATGAGCGCCAAACATAGCTTTTCGATAGGTGAATAATTGAGCTCGTTTAGTGTCATCGTTCTGCTTAAATAGTATAAAGCATTATCTTTCCCCTCATTATTTTTCTGGGCAAGTAAGATTCCACGGAGCGCTCTTGAGCAACGACGTACAGAATTAAGAGGCATCCGGGAACGGGTGCAACCAACACCGGAGGTTTCATCAAGTAGAATTTTATGCTTCTGAATGCTTTATCACAAGCCTCATCCCATTCGAAGGGCATGTCTTTCTTCATTAGGTGACTGAATGGTTGACAACGACCTGCTAGGTTTGAAATGAATCTCCAAAGATACGCGAGCTTTCCTTGCAAACTCTTGAGCTCATAGATGTTTCGAGGTTTTGGCATTCTTAAAATAGCATCGATCTTGGCTTGCTCAATTTCTATGCCCCATTAGCGGACGATAAACCCAAGAAACTTTCCGGATGTCACCCCGAACGCATATTTGGAGGGATTCATTCTTAGCTGGTATCTCCTCAAACGTTCGAAGACCTTCCTTAAGTCGTGAAGATGATGCCCTTGTTTCTTTTACTTCACTACCAGGTCATCAACATAGCATTCTACATTATTGTGGAGCATGTCGTTGAAGATCTTCTACATCGCCCTTTGATATGTGGCGCTGACATTTTTTAATCCGAAAGGCATGACTTTGTAACAATATATACCTTTAGGAATGCGAAATGCTGTCAATTCCTCCATGAAAGATAGGGCTTCATGACCCGTAGTGGCGTCTATCATTAACTCGGCGATGGGTAATGGGAAGTCATCTTTGGGACATGCATTATTCAGGTCCCTGAAGTCAACACACACTCGTATCTGCCCATTCTTCTTTCTCACGGGCACGATGATGGAAATCCACGTAGGATACTTAACTTCTCGAATAAAACCGACTTCAATGAGTTTGTTTACCTCGCATTCAATCAACGGGATCAACTTAGATCGAAACCTACGTTGAGCTTGTTTGATAGGACCAGCCCCTTTCTTTACAGATATGTGGTGCACAGCTACTTTTGGATCTAGCCCGGGTATTTCTTTGTAGGACCATGCAAACACGTCTTTATACTCATGAAGTAGCGCGACATAAGCCTCATCTTCTACTGGGGTTAGGAGGCGCTTGTGTAAATTGGTCGGGGATCTTCGGCATCACCTAGATTGATTTCTTTCAACTCACCAACGGTGGTTTTAACGCCTTTCTCAAGTTCTAGAGGAGCGTCTTCAACATCTTCTTCTTCAACCTCCTCATTTTCAATTAAGGTGATGTGATGAGCTAGGGCGATATCCTCTTCAGTACTGTCGTCAATATAATTGGATGATGCTACGCTTTCTCTGTCATCCTCGTCTTCAAGTTGAACTTGTGTGAAGACCATTGTTCTTGTTTTAACTTTCAAGACTCTATCTCATGATATGTCTAGAGTTGCGTGGCGTCTCATTCTGAATCAAACTTCTAAGTTTATGTGAGGATGTGATATTTTCCTTTGATTGTTGAGCCACATTGGACATGGCTTTCTTTTGGTACATCATTCTTTCCTATGGACCAAATCTATCAGAAACAGATTGATTGTTGGTCTTTCTATGCACCATTCTTTTACATGGGCCAAGTCTGTTAAAGACAGACTCTCGTGGATTTTCTTTCCTTTGGCCATCCTCTGTTGAAGAGAGACTTTCGCTGACATGGTTGATGCTAGCCCTTTTTATGGCGATATGGATAGGCTTAGGAGGGATAAAGCCAAGACCCACACATGAATCTGGGACTGCATGCCCTTTTTCTTTTAACATCACTTGGGTGGCGTTGAGTCCATGGAGCTTCTTGTTGGTGGCTTGGGGAGGAAGCTTTCCAAGGGCAAATCTTTCTTGTGGATTATACCCGGCTTTAACAAGCAGTTTGAAGGCCTTAGGATCATATACCCTTCTCTATCTATAGACAACGCTTCATGTCCTTCTTCTTCTTTTTGGGTTGAGGACACAAATCCTTCGATTGGCGGTTTCAATGGTTGCTTTGCGTTGACCTGAGTCAATAGTAAAGTCAGACTCTTTGAAAATTCAGCCTCGACAGGGGGCTGCTCATTTCTTTTCATGTTTTGATCGTCATGTGACTTTGGTTTCTCTGAGAGTGAAATCTCTTTTCCTCTTTTGGCGGTTTCAACGTAGTACTTGGTATCGACGAAGTGCGACTCAGCTTCGGTAAAAGGCTTGGTATCACCGAGTACCCTTTTCACTACACCATTGTGGCTGTATTTGAAGCATTAATGCCATGTTGAGGGGACCACAGAATTTTCATGCAACCAAGGGCAACCAAGAAGCATGTTGTAAAAAGTCTTGGCATCTATGACATGAAACAGTGCGGTTGACGTCATATCGCCCATCAACAATTCCATCATTATAATGCCGACAACCCTCTGTCCTCCTTGATTGAAGCCTTGAATCATGAAGTGGCTGTTTGCGAGCTCGTCCATCAGGATCCCCAAGTCTTTCAAGGTTCATAGGGGTAAGCTATTGACTGCAGAGCCTCCATTGATCAATATTCACCTTTTGTTCACGTGCATATCCAGCGACGAACAAGGGGCGGTTATGAGGTTTTGACCCAAGAAGCAAATCTTCGTCGGTGAAAGTGATGGTGGAATGCATCGATATCAGAGGAATCTTTTTTTTTCAGACCGTGCGCCGTCATTGATCACAATATCGTTCTCATATGTGGTGTTGCAGGAGGCTTCACTGTCAAAATAACAACACTTGACCGAGGTCACATTTGCTGCTGTGGTATCTTCTTCAAGAGAGATTTTACCTTGACGAACTAACTGCACAACCTTGTCTTTGAACAAAAAGCAATCTTGTATTCAATGCCCAACTAAACGATGGTATTTGCAGTATTTTGGGTCATCTGTTCGTTCGGCTTCTTCAGGTCGTTTTGCTTCGGGTAGTTCGATGAGGTTAGCCTCCAACAAGTCATCAAATATGCCGGGGACATCATAATCAAGGAAAGAATATTGCTTTGCTTGCATTTCCTTCAGAGTTAACTTTCTTTTGTTAGAATAGGTGACCAAAAAGTTAATTGGATTGACGATTTTGGGTGCTATTTAGCAATCTTTATTAAAGTAATATTGACTTGATGAATATAGTAAGTATTCATTTGTGGCACTATGTGTTTGTTGTGCTAACTGATTACGTTAAACGGTATTTTAACGTCACAACAAATGCCCACAGACCAGTTGGATAACCCATGTAGTTGGGTTGTGCATTAGATGGCAGCTATGAAACCAACTTCTGAGGGTTGGTTTGAAATGTTCCAAGTCGAGGACCTCGAGACAAGGCATCGAGGGTCCTATAGAGACTTGCACTAAGGATTACATTCATTTGATGAGTGCCGTATTTCATCGACGATAGACGTTGGACATCCATGCAATATTAGTAGGTTAGTTGACAAGAGTGTCAGCTGATTGAATTGACTCGCGGGAATCGTCATATGGTAGCCTTGGAGGTTTGGTCAGTATGACTGGAATTCCCGGCTGCGATAGTACAAGATTAGTCCTCGGACTTGAGGAATCATGGCAATCACATGCATATGAAGGTTGTATCTAAGGTCTGGCAAGAGATGTCTGTATCTGGGATACGTTCATCATAAGCCTTATCTAGTGCTTTGCCCAACAACGCATCAAGTTCTGGGGCCATATCATTGAGCATGGCCACATTCGGATGGATTTGGGGAAGGTGAAGGCGATCAAAGAATGGAAGACCCCCAAGAATGTGACGGAATTTAGTCGGAATATGTATTGAGGACGGTAGATTCCAAGATAGGATCCGTCACCTGTCAGAATATGACAGTCGAATCTCCTATGCGCTCTGAGACGGTTTTAAGCTCTTTAAGTCTGTGGCCACAACGATTGGTCGAGTAAGGAATGGTTTCCTACGTTGATCAATAGAGCAAACGTGTCTCGAGTTATTGAGCATAGTTGTCTAGTCCAGGATGGAAACCGATGCCCAATTCCATGCCCTAGACCTAGATCGGGAGACGGATGATGGAAGGATCGTACTCGTATGGTACTCGGGAGCCTAAACGTTCACGCCAACATTCACCTAGTCTCTAGTGTCATGGACCGTTGCTAGATGGCCACCCATGGTGACGGGCGTTTTTCCGATTAATGAATACTTGGAAAACAGTTAATTAAATTGGATTTAATTGACCAATTGTATTGGACACAAGCACAAGTCTAGCTGAGGGTGAACCTAATGAGTCACACACAAATCACTATGGGTTAGTAGAATTAATTTGGAATTAGTTCTAGAATAAGCGAATTAATTTAATTGGATTAAATTAATTCAAGGAGAAAATAAATGATTGGATCATTTATTGAGAAATTCATTTGATGGATGGTCCGATAATTAATTAATTGGATTAGTTAATTGTTGGATTAAAAACCTTTAAATTAATTGGATTAATTTATCGGTTTTGGTTTAATTAATTGATTGAATCAGTTAATTAGTGTTTGAGCTTATGTTTATTTAATTGGATTAAATAAATTTTTGGATTTCAATAAGGTTTAAAATTAATTGGGTTAATTTGAAACCTAGGGATCTTGGTTGGTCTTGATTTAATTTGATTAAATCAAAATCGGTCAAAATTAGTCCCTAGTTTGAAGTCCAAGCTCTAGAGGTTGGAGCAAGTTGAGGAGGAGTTTCAACTCCTCCACATTTAAAGGCCATGATAATTCATAGAGAGTTAGTGTGCATGTGTATGTAAGTTAAGCTTGGAGGTTAATTTTGGAGGTTGAATTTTGAATTCAATTTTCTACGTATACAAAAACAATGCACATAACTTGTATGGAAGAGACTTGCACGAAATTTCCAGCCAAAAATACTCAAAAATCTCTGTAAATTTTCTCATTTTTGTGTTCATACCTTTCGGAAAGAATTGAACTTAAAAAACTTTAAAAAATGCACTAACCGATAGTGTTGTTTTGGAAGTGTTTCTTCTTCATTTTCTCTATTTCTATCTAGCAATAGATTAGAGTTTTTCTCCATAGTGTGGTGTGGACAATACTTAGAGGAATTCTACGTTTAATTCTTAAGTGAACGGAAGGAGAAATGGAAAGGAAACAACGCATGTACCGATTATACGTGTAGTAAACAAAAAAGTTGATTTTCTTTACGTTTTCATGTATCTTTTTGTTTTTTTCCTTTAGCCACTTCTCCAACATCTTTTTCTCCTTTTATTTATGCTTTGACAAACACCAAACGCCCAGGAACTTCAAAGGGAACACCCCTTTGAATCCGTTTTATATTATGCTTTAATTTTATGTTTTTACACTTCTGTTGCGTTCCCGGGCCGTACCCGATCCTTTCAGTGGTATCAGAGCCCGGTTCGATTTTGTGGGTATAGGATTAACATGTTATTGTGTGTTAAGCATGAAGAGCATGTTTAAATTGCTTTTGGAAAGCATGATTTATGGCTTTAAAATATGATAATATGTGTAGAAAATATGTGTTAATTTTGCTTTTGAAATTATGGATAACCATGCATTTTTTGAGAATTGGATTTTCTTTAAATGCATGTTTATGTTTCAGTTTTATTGCAGAAATTTAAAAAAAAAAAAAGGAAAATTGGTGAAAAACAATGTCGGCCGCCCGACAGGGGCAGCAGGCACGCACGTGGGAGGGGCTCCTGCGCGCGGGCGTCCGCCCGTGCGCCGTGCGGCGCGCAGGCAGGGGTGCTTGTGCGCGCGCACGGCCATCTGGTACGGCCGGCCGGCAGCGCTGTTTTGTGCCTTTTTTTTTCATTTATCCAGAAAATTGAATTTTCCTGATTTTTGCTAGTTTTTTGAAATTATTAATTTTGGCGTATTTTAATTTTTAGTTAATTGGATTTTTCTAAAATTATTTTATGTCTTGAATTATTTTGGAAATGGTTTCCAAACAAAAACTTGTTTGTACATTGGACGTATAGTTGATATTCATATTTTTAATTGCATTATTAATATGATATTTTCTGCATTTTATTATGTTTATTGTTTTAGATATTGAATATCTATTTATAAATGCATGGGATGTATTTATATGCTTGGCATATTTATATTTGATATATATGTGCTTTGGTGTTGTTTATTTGATAAACAATAAGGATGATCACTAGCCCATTGGCCTATGTATGGTTTAATTTATTATTGGGTGAGGCCTGCGTGCCTCTTTGTTTTTATTCCTTCTTTCGTTTTTAGCCTTGGAATAATAAGGTTTTCTTCCTCTCTTTTAATGTATTCTCCCCCCCCCCCCCCCGATTTATGGTTGGCGTTTCTTTAAAGTTGTAATGAGAGTAGATTAGGTTGTGATGCTTTATTTTATTAATATAAGCTTCCAAGGAGATGAATGTCCGGTGGACGGAGCCCTCAGTGGAAGGTCAAGCAGAACAAAGGAGGATCTTACAAGGCCCCATTAGAATGATAATGGGATGTAAAAATTTTAGTAGTGTAGGCCTACCCTAGTTTGACCATTGATCCACTGCGGGCTCAGTGGATCATTTAGGATTGGGCTTGTGATCATCCTAACAGGGGCGTGCTAGGCTTATTTTGCATGTGTTTATGTTTTATGCTTTGATGTATGGTGTTTTTTTGGAATGCATCGTATTGCGTTTAATGTATGAAACTTGAGCATGCAAAATACTAATAATGATGAGGTCTCGGTCTTAATAAACTATAACTCTCACTTGGATGGTCCAAGTAAATATTAGGCCCAAAATGTAATTAAAATCAAATGGTTTGATTATTCCAAGCCTTCCATCCATAGCAATGTAGTGAGGAAGCTACTTTCACCCATTCGTGGTCTCACGAGTCGTGGCACGTTTGGAATGGAAGAAAGCTGCACTATTATTGTGAACAAATGGAATATACTCCTATTTCCCTATCTCACGAGTCGTGGGGGGCGATAGTTGAGATATTCATTTGGTTGATGGGTCGAGCCTAACGCTAAGTAACATGATTCGCTTGGAGTCCTTGGGATCATGTGAAGAGGTGAGGCAAAATATCTTGGAGATCTCATTAGATGAGAATGGTATTGGATACCTCCCACAAAGCCTTTCCTATGTGAATCGTAAAAGCGGGGCATGGAGAATTGCGTTCGTGGACTCCAGACCCACTAGGAACTGGTTTCCTGAAAACTCCACTTGAGAGTGGTGGACTTTTTGAAGAAATAGTGGGAGGGGTTAATGACTAAAGACCAAGTCTTAACTTGAATTCAATATTATAATAATCTACTAAATTTCTGCTTTACATTTTGAATGTAGATGTCTAAGAATCCACTCGCTGTAATTCTTGAAACTAATAAATTTGACGGAACAAACTATAATGATTGGCTACGAAATCTGAGGATTGTCCTCGATTTCGAAGATCAGGCTTACGTTCTGGATAAGCCTCTGTTAGAATAGGTGACCATGTAAACCAATTTTGGCAGGAATATGTAACCTATGTCTAGACAATTTCAGGTATTTGATAAAACATATATGAATAAAGAAGTGAAAAGTTCATATGGCAATACTTTGTTTACGTTCACTTATATCTGCTTTTATATATCTGTTCACTACGCAAACAAAGCCCACGGACTGAGAATCGATTTCGGGGATTGGGACTACGCTTGGAGGTAGGTCCATGAAATCAGTCTTACCGAATCAGTTCGGAAATCTCCAAGTCAAGGAATCCCGAAAGTGGGTACCGGGATTCCCTTTGAGACTTGCACTAAGCATCTGCTGTCGTATTTCATCGACGGGTGACGAAGGTCGTCTAAGCAGTGTTAGTGGGTCAGCATGCTAGGAAGCAGCTGACTGAGGTGACTCGCGGGAACCGTCTTACGGAGGACCTTGAGTATGGTCTGCAAGGTATGACATATTCCCGGTTCCAACGGTACAGGTCAAGTCCTTTGACTTGAGGAACTGCTGAGTTTACCTGTGCATCAGGTCTGTATCTTAGATATGATGAGAGATTGCTAAAATACTCTTGAGTAGTCATAAGCCATGTCTAGTGCAGCTCGGGTGTACAGAGTGACAGTAGTTTCCAAGAAAGGATCTGTCTCCTGTCAAAAGGTATTGACAGTTGAGTCTCATGTATGCTCTGTGTCTTGTCCCTAAAATCTGTGGCCACAGTAACTGAACAGAAGGGAAGGTGTTTCCCTTGCGGCGTTTAGTAAGGACAGACCGACACTTAGGTCCAAAATGCGTACCTGCATTTTCCGTGCCCTAGACTCTAAGTGATGAGACCGAAGACAGAAGGACAAGTGTACTGTTAGGGCCTAAATGTTCATCCCCAATTATTGCACCTAGTCTCTAGTGCCATGGACCGTTGCTAGATGACCACCCATGGTAACGGGCGGATTCTAGGAATCCGACCAAGTCTAGCTGAAAGGTGAACCTAAAGAGTCACACACTATCCACACACACACTTAAGTATTTACTTTGGAATTAAATATTGGAGTAAAGGAATGATTAAATTAGATTTAATCGGGTCATATATTTTCTTGGAGAAATTAATTCCTTCTATTTGATAAAGGGAATTAAATTAATAAGTTGGATTTATTAAGGGAATTGATTTAATGGGCCTAGAATAAATATTAATATTTATTTATTATATTTATTTGGCCTTTTGGAATATTTAATGGAATTTAAATATTCCATTAAATTAAAATCAACGGTTGAGATGGAAAGGGGAGATGGAAGGCTAGGATTGGTTTGACTAGGTCAAACACTGGTTTGACTAGGACTTTGACTAGGTCAAAATCCTAGTCAAATTAGAGTTCTTAGAGTTGGAGTTTAAAGAGGATTAAGCTCCTCCTCTATATAAACCTCTAGCCTCCAACAATTGAAGGATGATGAAATTCCAACAAACACACACAACACACAATTTTCGGCCCCCTCTCCCATCTCTCTCGTCCGCCCTCTCTCTCCACTCTCTCCAAGAAATTATTTTCTTGTTCTTTTGTTCTTGGAACACTAGAACATTGATGAATCAATACCGTTAATTGATAACGTGTCGTTGATTCATCCACTCCAAAATATACACTTGTTCATTGCTAGCACGACATACAAAATACGTGGATGGATCGTGTGTCACGATTTGGAGGGTCTCAAGAACGAGATCTTGGTGCAAAACGGGGAACAACGCGTGTAGCTGTTGAAGACGAAAACGACAACGGGTAGGTCTCGGTTTACGTTTTCGCCTTCTTTTTATTTTCTACCCTATGGCCTCCATGATCTTTTATATATGTTCTTTAATCATGAGATACACCGAATACCCGGGAATCTCAAGGGTACACGCCTTAAGCGTGTTCTTTAATTCATTAAAGCATGCTTTAATTTTTTGTACTTTATTTTATATCGCGCTTCCGCATTCGCGCAATTTTCCGGGACGATCCACGATTTCTTTCAGCCTTTTCCTCGGATCTTGTCGGAGGAGTCCTTGTCAGAAGAGCGTTTGGCGTTCAATGAATGGCAGAAGGGCAACCGCAAGGTCAGCATCATCATACTGGCATCCATGACTAATGAGATCCAGAAGCAATATGATTGGCTGGATGATGTCAGCTCGATAATGCTCCGCATGAAAGACGTTTATGCGGTACCGGAGCGGCATATTAGATATGCTGCGATGAAGGCATTTTTTGGAGCTAAGACGACAGAAGGGTTGTCTGTACACCAGCATGGAGTGATGATGCTATCCCTAGTGGAGAAGCTCAAAGACCTTCGAGCTGATCTTGGAAAAGAGACATACATCGACGTGATCCTTCAGTCTCTTCCTCCCTCTTTTGACCCGTTTATAGTTAACTATAACATGAATGGGCTTGAAAAGACCTTTAGCCACTTGTCCAGCATCTTCTCCTCCTTTTATTTATGCTTTAACAAACACCGAATGTCCGTGAACTTCAAAGGGAACACCCCTTTGAATCTGTTTTATATTATGCTTTAATTTCACGTTTTTACGCTTTCGTTGCGTTCCCGGGCCGTACCCGATTCTTTCATCTTTGTAGTCACTCGTAAGGAGCGTTTTGCTTTAGGGTAATGTTGTCTTTTGTTGCGCTCCTAAGCTTGAGTGATGCTACATTCACTGCCATCGATTCCTTGCTTGGAGGTTTTGGAAAAGGTTTGCCCCCTTTCTTGATCTCTTGCCTTTCCTTAGTTCTGCGGGGCTCTTGACAGGTGGTCCTTCTACTCCACTTGCTGCCATACTTAACTCCATGTCATTTGCCCGAGTGGCTAAATCCTCAAATGATTTGGGTAGGATTCCTTGAAGAATATACCGAAGACCCCAATGCATCCCTTGAATACACATCTCAATGGCGGAAGCTTCAGATAATCGATCTTTGCAGTTGAGGCTCAAATTCCTCCACCTGTTGATATAATCGATGACCGGCTCATCCTTCCACTGGCGGGAATTTGTATGCTTGATCATGCTGATGGTCCGCGTAGTGCTATAGAATCAATTGAGGAATTCTTGCTCTAGTTGTTCCCATCCATCAATTGAACCGGCCTCCAGATCGGTATACCAATCAAATGCGTTGCCTTTTGGTGATCAGACAAACTGCTTGACTAGGTGATCTCCATACGTTCCAGCGTTGTGCATGTTTCGATGAAGTGAGCGACGTGCTGTTTAGGATTGCCTTTTCCGTCAAATTGTTGGAACTTTGGTGGTTGGTAGCCCATCGGCATCTTCAAGCTATCAATCCTTGGAGTGTAGGGCTTGGAGTAGGTGAAAGATGATCTTGTGCTTCCCTCAATCTTGCTCCTGGTGGTTCCTTCAATGAATTCTTTTAGTTGATCTACCGGAATCAATCTATCAGACGAGACTAGAAGATCCTTTGCAGGTTTATCCTTCCCAGTATAATTGTCCTTTATGGATATTTCTACTTCGTCATGAGCCTCAACTTGTTTTCCCCGAATATGGCTTGTCTGAACATTGTCTGGCTTGTTGATCAACCTAGCGATTTGGGCATCTTGCTCTTGGACATGCTTGGTGAGTCCCTCGATAGCTCTTGTCAGGCTTGCAATTTGCTCTTCTAAGGTTGTGGCATTCGTCACCATGACTGGGGCCACATTCTTTGTGAATGAGTAGCTTGACTCGGCGCGAGGAGAGGATGTAGGAGATTTATCTTCATCATCATGGCTAGGTATGAAGACGTCCTTTTGAGCAGACTCAATGGGAGGAGTCATCTGGGAAGATTATTTAAGTTTCTTCGACATGCTTCTTGTAGTAACATCGAGACTCTTGGTACTTGAACTTGAAGACCTTGATGTGGCGAGTTTGAAATTCACTATCTTAACAGCTTTTCCTTGAGTATCCATCGAAATACTTCAAATTTTGTTGAAAAGAAGAGATGAGAGGTAGAGCGGTCCCACCGGGCGTGCCAAAATTTGTAGACAAATTTTCGTGTTCCTGAATTTATTGAAACAAGAAAATATTACAAATAAGTTCTTGAATTTGATTTAAGTATTTGTGGGTGCGAGATCTCGACTTGAAACCTCTGATTCTTCTCTTCAAGAACGTGATCTTTGACGTCGGCAACTTCGGAGGTGAAACTATACGTTTGATCTCATTTGACTTTAACTTTGAATAACGTTAATTCGGGGGTCATTGACTTGTTCCCGGATTAAACGCAATGGACTTGAAGATATTTGACTTGAATTTTGGATATGTCTTGGTGGATTTGAGACTTTGATCTTCCGCCAAGGTGGACTTCTGTCTTTATAACGTTAATTCGCCGGTTTTCAGACTTCTTGTCAAATTAAACGCTGACTTTGGACGATTTCCGTGACGAACGCCTTGAATCTTGCCTAAAACGCCGTGGATCTTCCTTGATTTGCGGTTGAGAGGATTTCGGGACTTCTTGAATGTTCTCTTATTTGTGTCTTCAATTGTATGTATGTGTTTTGAATGAGTTCCAAGGACCCCTTTATATAGCTATCAAAGAGGTAGAGTTGTAGTGAACTTGAACACTTATTTTGTATTATCTCTTTATTTTAATTTAACGAGATAAATACATTAAATATTTGGACATGATTGGTCAAATTCAATATTATCTCTTTAATTTTCGTATTTTTCAAAGAGATAATATGAGAAATATTTGTCTTGATTTGATTGGCCGAAACACCTCAATTTGGACACGTGTCGGTCGTTGATTTGATGATAAAATATATATTAAAATATCAATTAAATTAACTATTTATATTTGAAATTAATTTAGTAAATTCCAAAATATAAATGGAACATTATTATAATTGATAAATAATATATATTTTTCCACTTGTCGTCATTTGATTGGGAGGGAAAATAATTTGTCTACACTCTCATGTGAAAAAAACAATTAGCAAATAACCTCCATGTGTTTTGAAAAATTAAGTAAATTACCCCCTATCAAGGGAAAATACAGGAGGGTAATTTGTTTCATTTTAAGATCACAAGGGACAATTTACTAATTATTTTTTTATAGAGGATTTTTTATTTATTTTTTATATCACAGAGGGTAAATTGTATTTATCCTACACGCGATGCGCACATAAGAAGCTTAATGCTGGTAAGTTGCTAAACTCCACTAATTCACGCTTTTCATTTTTGTCCCTTCTCATCGTGTCTATTTCTCATCTTTTGTTCACTCCTTTTATTATTCCTATTAATATTTATATACTAGTCGTCGTGGTACATCGTTTTTATATGCATATACTAAATAATTTTTTACATTTTAAAATATATTATAAATAAAAGTAAAATATATAAACGAACACATCATATTAAAAAAGAAGTAAAAAAAAAGAAAAAACTAATTTATTAATTAATATAAAATTTGAAAAATTGAATAAAATAGTTATCATATCAGTTGAGAGTTATTTTTAGCATTACAAAAAAGTGGTGCGACTGTGTCATTAACCGTCATTTGTGAATAAAAAAGGGGTTTCTTTTCTATAATAGTATAGATATTATAGATTATAAATAGTATAGATAACACCTTTTCTCTTTATAATAGTATAAATACATAATAATATTTTTGGTAATTTTAAAATTTAATATTGCGGTGTATTTAACCGTCATTTATCAGTGAAAATAGGGTTTGTTTTATATAATAGTATAGATATAGATAAATAAATATATTAACGGTCTGCATTTATATCCAACCGGTCAGGGCAAGTTTAGAGGATTTCTAGCAATTTGATAAAGTACTTAGCAAATAACTGTATTGAGCATAGTTAGTACAAGGGTGATACCTGTTTCAACACACAATTGGAATTTGTTTTACACATCTTTTCAACTACAGGTTCATGAAGGTGTTTTCCTGATCATCAAAATCAATTCTGTTTCTAATGATAAGAAACTTCATAAGAAGTGAAAAACACAGATTTTACAGCAATACTTGGCATTCAGAATTCGGTTTCTCACATTATAAATGACACAGGTTTTATTAATAGCCGGCACAGATACGTCAGCTGGAGCGATGGAATGGGTGCTATCTCTTTTGCTCAACCGTCCACATGTCCTCAAGAAGGCACAACTCGAAATCTACAATCACATTGGACACCACCGTTTGATAGACGAAGCAGACATTGCCGAGCTCCCATACCTACGCTGCATTGTGAACGAGGCGTTACGTCTGTATCCCACAGGCCCGTTGTTGGTCCCTCACGAGTCCACAGAGCAATGCACAGTTGGAGGCTACCGCATTCCAGCAGGCACTAATATGCTAGTGAACGCGTGGGCTATACACAACGATCCCAACAACTGGGAGGATAGCAGAGAATTCAAGCGAGAGAGATTTGAAGGGCTGGAAGGGAATAGGGATGGCTTCAAACTTATACCGTTTGGCTCAGGAAGGAGGGGTTGTCCCGGGGAGGCGTTGGCCGTACGGATGATGAGTTTTGGATTGGGATCGATGATTCAGTGCTTTGATTGGGAAAGAGTCGGGAAAGAATTAGTTGATATGACTGAAGGTTTGGGCATATCAATGCCGAAAGAAAAGCCATTGATGGCGTACTGCAGAGCACGGCCTGTCGCAGCCAAGCTTCTTTCCCAGATTTAGACTAACAGTGGTGGATTGTTGAGGAATATACTTATCGATGGCCAAAGCGTGAGGCAAGATTTGATAGAAGTATGATAGGCAAAGTATGACGGAAGAGTGGCTATTTGTCGTATTAAGTTTACTTCCGTATTTGTATTGAAAGAAATGATATGGCCGGGGAAAACATATATGCAGCGAAAATTAAAAAATAAAAATAAAACATACAAATTAAAAAACCATGTAGGGATTAAATCCATACTCCTCAGCGTTCAACACTAATTAAAATTAAATAAATACATGTGGCTAGATTTGAAAACCGAAAAAGGCAAGGAAACGTAAATCCTGAATTTACCTCTTGTAGTTTGTTTTCAACGGTTGCAAGCTTTGTTCCAACCTTTCGGCTTTCATGCAAGGAGTAACGTAAGCCCTCTCTATTTTGTCCACAACACATTTCGAATCTCGTACACAAGGCCTTATTAGAAATCAGCATGTACTAGAGAAGAAAATCAAAACAATAAGTACTATTAATTAATACAACTGTTTTATTCTATATTCTTTTAACTTGTAACTTTTGCACGAAGAACAAACAAGTTTTTAGAGATGAATGGAGAAGTGGACGACCACTTGAGGGAGGAGAAAGCAAGAGATGATAGCTGAGAGTGTCCACTTAGTTTCCAAAACTAATACACACTACCACATGCACTTGCAGACAAGACTAATCAAATCATCCATGCGTGCATATAAGTCGTACATGGCTGAGTGGGGCTTCGGCTTGGATCATTAGATGCAGGCTTGGGCTTGGGCTTGGGCTTGTTTTAGCTTAATTATTAAATTAATTCAAGTCCAGCTACGGCTACTGTCCTTTCATCAGTCATCTCTAGGCCTTATTTCAGGACATGGAATTATATTTCGATTCTCTTCCTATATCAGACAACTGTGGATCAACTCTAATTCGTATCACTCCCTTTAATCAACATAGGAAACCCTTTTTTATTTAATTAACTGCCGTAGTCACAGGCTTTATTGAGCTAGATACAATTTTGAGAACACAGGAGATCGCTATTATCTCATAATAGGCGACGGATCCTTTCTTGGAAGTCAGTAGCCACTTTACGTGTTTCGACTGCTCAGGAACAGAGCTTATAATGAAAGCGTGGAAACACAACCACCTTTGCCAAGACCAAGATACAACTGCCCGCGAAAGATACTACTGTGGATCCTCAAGTCTTAGCACTAATTCTTTAGGAATTTCAGTCAAATCGATCATGCCACTTGGGTTTTCATATGACGATTCCCCGCAAATCAATTCAGTTGGCTTGACAATCCTTTTTCAATCACTCACTGATAATGTGTAGGCATCACATATCCGCAGTCAATAAAACATGACACACATCTTATGAATACGTTAATTAGTACAAGTTTCAATAAAACCCACGATTTCCTTTCTCCAGATTTGCTAATATCTAACTTAGGAAACACTATTGTAACAAACCTACATGACAAATATAATATAATATGATATATATATATATATATAATAACATACGAATGAGTTTTTTATAGAAGAGCACCTACGTTCCTGAGTTGCCAAAATAAGGTAACTTCCTTTCCTTCCGTTTCTTTTCTTTTCTTTTCTTTTCTTTTCTTTTCTTTCCCGATACCATCAATTAATTAATCATCTTTCCTAATTCATTTAACTACTTAATAATTGTGAAATGATGAGTGGATTAAATCACTGACATCCATTTTAACCCACCGTGTTTTATCGAACTAACTATAAATCTCCTTGTGTTATAAAAATAGGCAAAAGTCCTTTTTTATTTTGAAAAATTCGGCAAATAAAAATCTCATTACGTTAGCAATTGATGAAAAGTGTAATGCATGCACAGTGGTGCGCTTGGTGGGGTGTTTATGATATTTTGGGCCCTATTTTTGGGTATTTTGGACAAAATAATCCCTATATTATGTTTAAAATTACCATGGTCAAAATTACTTGTTTTAACCTTATTTTAATGATTTTTCTTTTGCATTTCACCTCTTCTACAAATATAATTTTTTTCTTAACTATATTTATTGAAATATCAAAATACCAATATATATATTATAAATTTATAACTTAAATTAAAAATTAAATTAAAATTACAATATTAAATATATACCAAAGTTCATTTATCAAATATAAATCTATATGAATAATAACAATAATACTAATAAACTAATTTAAATTATTATTTAATTAAAATAATTTTAATAGATTATATTATTTTATGTGGAATAATACTTAAATTTAAATTACTATTATATGTATTTGCAAATGATAATTTAATACTTTTTGGTACGATTTTTAAATTTAAATCAACTTTATTATCTATTTTTTAAAAAATTTAAAACTGGTCTAAACTTAATCTTGTTGATTTTATTTTAATTATTTTAATTAAACTTTGATTAAACAGTGTCGTTGTCGCCCACAACAGCTTTGGACGATGCGACGCCATCGCTTAGTGTCTAGGCAGCATCATTGTCGCCCAAATCTGATCTGGGCGACGGGACGTTGCTTAGATGGGGGGCGACGGCATCGCCCCTTTTTGCGGAGGTGCGTTGTTGTCGCCCAGATCTGATCCGGGCGACACGACACCACCAGATTGGGGGCGACGATAGTGTCGCCTGAAGGAAAGCGGATCGGCCCGGGAACACGGCGGAAGTGCGGTGGAGATTAGAACGTGCGGAATAAAATAATTTAAATCGCGTTCAAGGGGTGTTCCCTTGAACGTTCCTAGGCTATCGGTGTATAAACGCAAAATATAAACATATACAAAATAAATAAGCGTTCGTGGCTATAAAATAAAGAAGAAACCGAGAGCATAAATATAAATCGGAATACCTTTCTTGATTTTTTATTTTGATCGGCTACACGCGTTGATTCCCCCGACATTCGTGTTAGAATAGGTGACCATGTAAGCCAATTTTGGCAGGAATATGTAACCTATGTCTAGACAATTCTTTGGTATTTGATAAAACATTTATGAATAAAGAAGTGAAAATTCATATGGCAATACTTTGTTTACATTCACTTATATCTGCATTTACATTTCTGTTCACTACGCAAACAAAGCCCACGGACTGAGTAACGATTTCGGGGACTGGGACTACGCTTGGAGGTAGGTCCATGAAATCAGTCTCACCGAATCAGTCCGGAAATCTCCAAGTCAAGGAATCCCGAAAATGGGTACCGGGATTCCCTTTGAGACTTGCACTAAGCATCTTCTGTCGTATTTCATCGACGAGTGACGAAGGTCGTCTAAGCAGTGTTAGTGGGTCAGCATGCTAGGAAGCAGCTGACTGAGGTGACTCGCGGGAACCGTCTTACGGAGGACCTTGAGTATGGTCAGCAAGGTATGACGTGTATTCCTGGTTCCAACGGTACAGGCCAAGTCCTTTGACTTGAGGAACTGCTGAGTTTACCTGTGCATCAGGTCTGTATCTTAGATATGGTGAGAGATTGCCAAAATACTCTTGAGTAGTCATAAGCCATGTCTAGTGCAGCTCGGGTGTACAAAGTGACAGTAGTTTCCAAGAAAGGATCTGTCTCCTGTCAAAAGGTATTGACAGTTGAGTCTCATGTATACTCTGTGTCTTGTCCCTGAAATCTGTGGCCACAGTGACTGAACAGAAGGGAAAGGTTTCCCTTGAGGCATTTAGTAAGGACAGACCGACACTTAGGTCCAAAATGGGTACCTGCATTTTTCGTGTCCTAGACCCTAAGTGATGAGACCGAAGATAGAAGGACAAGTGTACTGTTAGAGCCTAAATGTTCATCCCCGAATATTTCACCTAGTCTCTAGTGCCATGGACCGTTGCTAGATGACCACCCATGGTAACGGGCGGATTCTAGGAATCCGACCAAGTCTAGCTGAATGGTGAACCTAAAGAGTCACACACTATCCACACACACACTTAGTATTTAATTTGGAATTAAATATTGGAGTAAAGGAATGATTAAATTAGATTTAATCGGGTCCTATATTTTCTTGGAGAAATTAATTCCTTCTATTTGATAAAGGGAATTAAATTAATAAATAGGATTTATTAAAGGGTTGATTTAATGGGCTTAGAATAAATAATAATATTTATTTATTATATTATATTATATTTATTCTTTTAGCCTTTTGGAATATTTAATGGGATTTAAATATTCCATTAAATTAAAATCAACGGTTGAGATGGAAAGGGGAGATGGAAGGCTAGGATTCGTTTGATAGGTCAAAATCCTAGTCAAATTAGAGTTCTTAGAGTTGGAGTTTAAAGAGGATTAAACTCCTCCTCTATATAAACCTCTAGCCTCCAAACAATTGAAGGATGATGATTCTTGAAAACACACACAACACACACTCTCCCCTCTCCTACCTCTCGTCCACCCCTCTCTCTCTCTCCAACAAGAAAATATAATTTTCTTAGTTCTTTTGTTCTTGGAACATTAGAACTTAGATGAATCAATACCGTTAATTGATAACGTGTTGTTGATTCATCCACTCCAAAAATTATACACTTGTTCGTTGCTAGCACGACGTGCAAGATACGTGGGTGGATCGTGTGTCACGATTTGGAGGGTCTCAAGAACGAGATCTCGGTGCAAAACGGGGAACAACGCGAGTAGCCGTTGAAGACGAAAACGACAACGGGTAGGTCTCGTTTTACTTTTTCGTCCCTCTTTAATTTTCAACTCTCTGGCCTCCATGATTTCTTTACACGTTATATGATCATGAGATACACCGAACGCCCGGGAACCTCAAGGGCACACCCCTTGAGCGTGTACTTTTAAATTTAAAGCATGCTTTAATTTTTGTATGTTTATTTTTATCGCGCTTCAGCATTCGCACAATTCCCGGGACGATCCACCGATTTCTTTCAGGCCCATGTGAGGTCCCAACGTAGAGACCCTCTAACGTAATCCACACCACACCGGGAGAGATCTTATTTTTCTTGCTAGAAAAAAACAGATCTAGAGGATGAAATCAAAGAAGAGATTACACTATCAAATTAGTATTCCTTCTTGATCTTACTTTGTTCTTCAATTGATCCTAGATCAATGAAGCAACAAAGAGGATTTAGAGAGTAGAGAGAGAGAGAGAGAGAGAGAGAGAGTGTATGGAGAGTTTTCATCTTTTTCCTAGAAAAAGATGAATAATGAAATTCATCTTACATAGGTGTTAGTATATACTCATATATATACACAATTAATGTGATTATTGGAATGGGTCTAGGTTCATCCAAGGATGTCTAGATACATCCCAATCAATCACCATCAATTCTTCAATCAAGCCTACCATCTTTTAAGGTATGATCAAATCATACCAAAAGGGAAGGGCTTGATTGGAGTTGATTTGTCTCTTACCAAAAGAGACAAGTCAACTAACACCTAGCATCCAACATGGTCGATTTTTAATCCCTCCAAGGTGGCAATTTTCAGCCACGCTTATTTAGGGAAGAAGTCCAACTTCTTCCTATTCCATAAATGGAATTAACACACCTCTCGGGTCAAAAGTTAATGGACCGGGTTCTACCGTAATCCAATTACGACGAACTCAATATTAAATCCAATTTAATATGATGTCCACCTAAATAATTCCCGTTGATCTTTTAATCCAATTAAAAGATCCAACATCTCAACTTTTCATATTAATCGATAAATCCTATTAACCGATTAAACGAGGGCCCGATACAATATCGGCCCGTCATCCAATGGACAATCCCTTAAGTAATCCAATTACTTATCATCCTCTGAAATTAACTCCAAGTCAATTCCTTCATCTCCTCGGTGATTTGTGTGTGACCCTTTAGGTTCACCCTCAGCTAGACTTGGGCTCGTGTCCAACAGGAGTCCGTCACCATGGGTAGCCGTCTAGCAACGGTCCATGGCACTAGAGGTTAGGTGAATGTTGGCGTGAACATTTAGGCGCCGATTCCGTACGGGTACGGTCCTACTGTCCACCGTCACCCAGCCTTAATCTAGGGTATGGAATTGGGCGGCGGTTCCCATCCTTGACTAGGCAACTATGCTTCATACCCGAGATGCGTTTCCTCTATCGATCGACGTAGGAAACTCTTTCCTACTCAATCAATTGCTATAGCCATAGACTTTCAGAGTCTAAACCATCTCATAGTGTATAGGAGACATCACCGTCATGTACTGACAGGGGACAGATCCTATCTTGGAGTCTACCGTCCTTGCTACATACTCCAACTGCACTGGACAAGGCTTATAATGACCATCTTACAGAATGATCACCTCTCGCGCAGATCCAAGATACAGTCTTCATATGCACGTGACTGCGATGATTCCTCAAGTTCGAGGACTAATCCCGTACGATCGGAACCGGGAATTCCAGTCATACCGACCAAGCCTCCAAGGCTTCCATATGACGATTCCCGCGAGTCACTTCAGTCAGTCGACCACCTTGTCAACTAACCCACTAAAATTGCATAGACGACCTTCATCTGTCGCCGATGAAACTCAGCACTCACCCAATGAATGCAATACTTAGTGCAAGTCTCAATAGGACACTCGATGCCCAGTCTCGAGGTCCTCGACTTGGAATGTTTCAGACTAACCCTCAGAAGTTGGTTTCATAGCCGACATCCAATGCGCAGCCCAACTACATGGGTTATCCAATTGGTCTGTGGACATTTGTTGTGACGTTGAAACGCCGTTCAACATTAGTAGTAAGCACAACAAACACAGTGCCAAGTGATGAATACTTACTCTATTCATCAGAATAATATTGTATTAATAAAGATTGGTGAATAGTTCCCAAAATCATCAATCTAATTGGCTTTCTGGTCACCTATTCTAACATCGCCGTCGTTGCCCCCCAATGCAGGTGGCGGTGGCGGGGTGTGGAGGGGAGAGGGGGTAGAGGCGGTGGGGGAGGATAGGGGGGTAGGCAGTGAGGGGGCAAGGGGGGGGGGATCAGTAGGCCTTTCGATGAGCGGGTATAATTACCCTACAAGGACCTGGAACTGGACCCCATAAATATCCATAGTTGTTACTTATGTGTTTTACCCAAACCCAACCCACAGAATACCCGTTAGGTCTGACCATCTTATACCCAAAATAATTGGGTCCATTATGGGTCTTACCAATTGGGTCTTACACATATTAAAATGAATAAATCAATTATGCGTGTCTTTTTGTAAATGATATCCCCAAAATATAGTACTAAATTAATTTATTAAATATATTTCATGAACTTGCTATCAATAAATTAAATTAAAACTAATTTAAATTTTTAACATGTGCAGATTGAATATCGTTAAAATATATATAGCGATCTTGACTTTGTTCAAATAATGGATCATTATTAATCAATTACACATCGACATAGATCCGATATAGGAATGTAAATTAAATAACCAATAGGATAAAAGGTACGATAATTATATTTTAACTTTAGAATGATTTTTTTATTGATTTTAAAATGCGTTCAACTTTCATTTCACGAGTTATTTATAATTCAATTAAAACAAATTTTATTAGTACCATATATTGGTTGAGCTTGGCTTATCACTTTACATTCAAATTAATTTTATAAAAATTTAATTCACAGTTGTCACTATGAAAATAAAAATGAAAACTCTGGAAATTTTTTCAAAATATCAATAATTAAATATATATGTACAAAATTTAAAAATTTTACATGGCAAGTAAATCGACCCGATTGATTTATTAAAATTTTACAAGTTCAATGATTTTAAGTTAACGGATAATTATGAATTTTTATAGTATTAGCTTTTACCTATTTAAGACTAATACCTGCGGGTATTTTTTGGGTCTAGACCCTACCCATATCCAAAGTATTTATTTCAATAGGTATGATTCCGGGTTCGGGTCTAATATAAAATTAATGGGTCCAGATCTGGATTTAATTAATATAAAACTAATGGATCAGGATCCGAGTAATGCTGGCCCATTGATAGGTCTAGGGAGATGGGGTAGACAGGGGGTGGGTTTGGGGGTGTTAGGTTTAATTTTTTTTTATTAAGTTTATATTAAATAATAATAATTTAATTTTTATAATTTATAGTTTGTATATAATAAACTATATAAATTTGTTAAATCTGGACCTTCAATTTTTTGAGATCAACGGTTAAGATGAATTGATTAGATCCTACGACTTTTATTCATTCAAAAAAGATCCAACAGTCATTAAAATAAGGAATAATACGTAATAAGTAAGGGTATAACGGTCACTTTGTAAAAAAAATAACGGTATTAGTTATATTTAATAGAAATGGGTGGTTGAGCTACATTTAAGAAAAGGGGGGGGGGGGGGGGGTTAGCCTATTTTTAAAACATAAAGGATTTTTAGCTGAGTTTTCAAAATACGGGAGGGGTTTATGCTATTTAGCCTAAAGCATTTCTATCTTCTACTAATTAGTTTATTTACTTATTACTTAATGATTGATAGACTAATCAATTCAATCAATTTGTTCAGAGATAATTAATTGAAATAGTCAATTAAATCTTGATTTTCTAAGTATAATATAGTGAATTTATTAAATGAAATTCTTACTTTATATCATTTTACTATTTAATCGAAAAATGTTTGATTATTTATATATTAGTAAATGGAAAAAATCCAAGTTGGGAATGATGCTTCCGCATGTCAAAAAATTTCTTTCAAGCAACTAAATACACTGAACCCAAACTTTCCTCCTGTAACAGAATATCAAACAAATACTTCCATAGGAGGTGTGACAAAGGTATCACCATAATATGTTCATTTACCTTATGGCAAATAGCATAGGTTGAGCAATAACACAAATACAAAAAGCAAAAAATAAAGAGTACAACTCCCTTAAGATTATGCACAAAAAGAATGTGGAGAAGCACAACCTTACAAAAAGTAATATGTACCACTTTTAAAGACAGAAGATAGTACACTTTAGTTTCAAAGACTGAAGTCATTGAAACTAAAGGTACTGTTCATAAACTGTGCGAAAGTAAGGGAAACATAGCGTGTCAAGTCTAGTAATACCTGTGATCTTACCTCTTAGTTGGTCCCTGGTGAGAATGTTAGGAGCCTCAGTTGAACAAGCCTGGTTTGCAAGAAGATCAGCAGCTTGGTTACTTTTTCGGAAAATGTGAGTGATTTTGACTTCAAGTTGAACGAGAGTAATTCTGGTTTTCCTTAGGATAGCTTGGTTATAAGATGTATAATGTGGAGGGCGTCAAGTTTAATCCAAATTTTAGTGTGGCCTTTCTCAATGCAAATCTACAGACCTCTAAAGAGGGCTTGCAGTTCAACAACAGTGTTAGTGGTAGTACCAAGAGATTCCAGGAATGCGAAGATGACCTGTCCTAGGTGGTTTCTAACAAGTCCCCCTGCATGTGGAATACCTGGATTACCTCTTGATGCCCTATCTGTATTCAATTTGTACCAACCAAACTCAGGCTTGTGCAGTGTACTAAGGTGATCGACTTCCTTTTAGTGTGTTCAAGCAATGGTATATGCAAGGAGGAAGCAGCAAATAAGTCTCCCCTGAAGTGCTCAGGCTTCCATAATTTGCATCTGCTGATAGTATTCAGGTGCTCCATGGTCTTAAACATGATTGGTCTGGCTTTGAAGGAGGCACCATTATGTTTAACTTTCTGACTTTCCAGATATGTCATAGGATGACTATAGGAACAATGTCTCTAACATGAATGTGCTGGTATTCTCTGTTTTTCCATGCTTGAATAAATGTAGTAATTTTGGTAGTTTGGGGGAGCCTGAAGTTGAATTTGTTGGCAAAGAGTTCCCAAGCTTCACGTGAGTGCACATTAGTTAAAAAAAAAAAGGTGTTTTTCAATTTCTTCATTACTGCAGCAGCAACATTTAGAGGCCATGGAAATGCCTTTTCTCTTTAATCTAGCCTCAACAGGGATCCACTCATTTAGAAGCCTCCAAAGGAAGATAAATATTGTGGGGGTGATCAAGAGGGACCATATTTTCTTGAATAGTGGGATAGAAGCTCTGTGATCTCTTGTATTTTGCCATGTTGAATATATTGTGAATGTTTCGATTTTGGATGATTTCTAGCAGAGTTGGTCTTCATGCTCTTGAGTGATGGGGACTGAATCAACCAGTTCAGCAAGAGGTAGAGGAAGGTCTCTTTGGAGCTTGTGGAAGTCCTACTTTTTGTTTTGCCAATACCAGTTAACTGGAACATGTGAGATGTTATCATGCTCAAAGAGGTCTTGCAGGGTGCCTTCGTGTAGCCACCAATCATGCCAAAAGGATATGACTCCGTCTCCAAGACTCCAGAAAATATTATTTTGAACTTCTTTTCTAATCTTGGGGAGTCTTTTCCAAATACCTGAATCATCTCTAAAGATAAAGACCTTTCCAAGGAACTCACCTCCACAATATCTGCTAAGGGTGAATTTAGCCAAAAGGGAGTTTCGGAGTTTGAATCTCCACCGAAGTTTTTGTGAAAAGGCTTCCACAATATCTCTTAGGTTTCTAATCACCAAGTCTCCTTCCTCAGTGGGGAAGCAAATATTGGCCCATTTAATCTAGTGGATCTTTCTTTGATCTGTAGTTAACCCCCAGAAGAATTTAGCAAAAAGCTACTCCAGTTTGTGAATGACTCCAACAAGGGGATTAAGTACTTGGAGAAGGAAGATATGCATAGAGGAGAGAACACTCTTGATGAGAAGTAGTCTGCCCCCATGAGAAAGGTGATCGTGCTCCCATCCTGAAATTTTAGATTTACCTTTGTCAAGAAGAGCATCATACAAAATCTTTTTCTTTTTACCTTTGTGACGTGGGGCACCCGAGTAAGTCATTGCCAGGCTTTTCATTGTAAAGCCAGTAATGTTCCTGAATTTGTGGGCAAGGAGATTGGCCTTCTTTCTTAGAACAAATGAGCTCTTGGAGTAGTTAATTTTTTATCCCGAAATCTCCTCATAGTGTTCTAGGAATTGCATGAGCTTACTGAGACCCGCTTCTTCAGAGTTAGTGAAGAGAATAATATCATTTGCATAAGATAGGTGGGAAACAGGAAAACCTCTTTTTGTTTGATAGCACATATCAGGATTAGTAGTAAACAGATGATCAAAGCCTCTAGAGAGAGCTTCAGCAACAATTATAAAAAGTGCAGGGGAAATGGGGTCACCTTGTCTGAGGCCTTGTGAAATTTAAAGAAGCCAGCAGTGTCCCCATTTACAAGGACAGTAAACCAACAATTTTCAGTGGCATTTTTAATGAGGTTCATAAATCTATGAGGAACCCCATCTTACTCATCATAGCGTATGGAAACTTCCAATAGACTCTATTATAGGCTTTAGACATATCAAGTTTAATAGCTACATTACCTTTACTATTCCTACGGTCAAATGAATGTATCATTTCCCGGGCAAAGAGTATGTTGTGTCCAATGAGCCTTCCAAGAACAAAGCTACTTTGAGATTGGGAGATGAGGTTAGGAAGTAGGGAAACCATTTTGTTGTGAAGGAGTTTGGACAAGATTTTGTTGGTGACATTGCAAAGAGAGATGGGTCTGAAGGCATTCCAAGTTTGAGGAGCTTCAGGCTTAGAGATTAAGGTGATTGTTGTGGTTGTAGTGAAGCTCCTAGGCATGGGGCTACCTGTAAAGAAATCTTTAACTGCATAAAAAAAGTCATTAGCAATAAAATCCTAGCATGACTGAAGAAAGCTGAAGTAAAACCATCAGGTTTAGCCACACTATCTTTACTGATGCTAAAAACCACTTCTTTTATCTCCTCAATTGTTGGAACTTTGCAGAGATCTTGGACACAAGCTTCATACACTAGGGGGAACAGAAAGGGAAACTCATAATCATTGGTGGCCTAGGCAAAGCCTATTAGCAAGTTACTGAAACATTCAGCAGCAGAAGATTTGATGTTTGGATGGTTGTTGATTTTAGTTCCATTCTCCATGATCCTGTGAATTTTAGATTTGACTCTCTTTTTCTTTTAAACAAGAGAATCAAAGAACTTTGTGTTTCTTTCCCCTGCTTCAAGCCATTTATAGTTACTTTTTTGTTTCCAGAAGTCTGAATCAAACAGTGAGAGCATGAACAATTGTTCATTGCATTTGTTGAAGGAGATTAGATTGTATTCCGCAGGGTTTCTGTCAACTCTTTTTTCTGATTTAGCTTGATCCACCAGACCAAACACATTCCCAAACACTTGCTTATTCCAGTTTTTGAGAATGTCTTTAGTTCTGTAGAGTTTCTGTTGAATCTTGTACATTCCATATCCTTGGATGGGTACTTGCCATGATCATTTAACCATGTCAGTGAAGGTGTGGTGTCTTAGCCACATGTTTTGAAACCTGAATGATGAGGGGCATCTTTCCACAGTGTGCTAAGCTAATATGAGGAGGAGGTGATGATTTGAGATTCTTCTAGCAAGGTGTGACACTCTAGTGCAATCGAAGAGATCCATCCACTCTTTGGGATATAGGATTCTGTCTAATCTTTTCCAAATTCCTCTGTTTGTTCATGTGAAAGGTTCCCCCTGAAATCCTACATCAGTTAGTCCACACTCCATAACCATGTCACTAAGTCTTCTATAGGAACCCCATGTTGTTAAGAGAGCCTCCTTGGTTTTTATTAGTGTGAAGGATGGTATTGAAATCTTCCCACAAGCCATTGAACATTATCAGCTGCAATATTAGTAACTTCTTCCTAAAGAATTCTTCTTGGAGTTCTATAAGACTTGATATACAAATGTGCATAAGATGTTCTCTGCGAGTAAACTAGAGTCGATTTTAGTGTGAAGAAATTGTGAGTTATCTTTGATTACCTAGACATCAACTTGTGATGAAAAGCATCAGATTTTGTTAGTACAATTGGAGTAACAGAGGCAAAACTGAATCTCCAAGTGAAAAAAGTAGCATTCATTTGTCGAAAGGTTCTAAAGAAACAAGAACACAGGTTTATTCTCAATTATCATATCAAAAAGTATTTTTTCTCTTTGTTTTTCCTAGATTCCTAATGTTCCAAATGAGGATTTTAATCAGTAAAATTGGAGAGAAGAGGAAGAGGAGGATCTTGTTCTCCTTTTAGAGAGAGTTTTAGGAAAGTTGTTGTTTTTATCCATTTTACCTTTACCTTGTGTTTTACCTGCTTTGCCGGTGGGTGGGGCTCTATGAGCAAACTTGTTTATCTTGTGCTTACCTGCCTCAGTGTTGTCCGTGAAGGTGGTTGCCCATATGTCGGTTTCTGTAGCAGTCTGGGATGTAGCAAATGTTTCTAAATTGTTGGGTAAGAATATGGTTGCATCTTTAGAAAAGCATTGAGAACCTTGTTGCTGCAGAATTTGTATAGCATTTGTGACTCTATCCATTTTGTTACAATTTGTTTTCATAATCATCTTATTTTATTTCAAACCATAATTGTTTAATGTTTATATATCATTCTGATCAATTTCTTATATGATTTAATTCAAAATAAGGACTTTATTCACAATCTTATAGATAAAAAAAAGAATGGTAAATTTTTTGTATTCTTCTATAATATATATATAACAATGTATAAGTGTTTATATTTTACACATTGTAATTGATATCTCATATCACTACCAAAAAAGAAAAAAAAATCGCTACACTATAAATGACCACGGCTTAAAAATCATTGTATATAGATATTATTAACCATGGTCAAATAAAATCGATGCAAAAGTTTAACTTTTACCAGAGTTAATCAATATTTGTCATGATTTTTACCAATACCATAACATTTGCAGTGGTTTTATGCTTTTAGCCATGATTAATATTTTGACCCGACTTACATAAACAACGTCTAATATGACTTTTGCGGAGCAGTGGTTAATTTGTATTCGCTGAAGTTTTTTTCTTTTGATTATAGTAATCAATCATAGCAAAAAATCATATTTCTTTTAGTGTATCTTTACATTTTTGTTAATTATCACTATAAGAAAATGCATTTATTCTTACAAAATAATTGTTACAATTGCATAAATTGTCACAAAATAATAATATGATTGTACATGTGATTGATTCTATACTAAAGACCGCAAAAACCGCCCCAACTCGCCCCAACCCAATTAAACCGCAAAGTGCGGTTTTGATGATTGTTGAATCGGGCTTGAGCTAAGCTTTCTAAAACTTGCAATCATTAGATTGAGCCAAAAAATTACTTAAATTGATCAACCCGCATCGTATACACTCCTACATCAAACTCATCCTCCATTTTCTCTCTCTCACACAAACATAGGCATATTTTAATTTTATAGGACGGTTTAGGGTTTAGAATTTTTTTATCTTTTTTTTTTGCAATCATCCATTACTGATAACTAAATTATATCAAAATGACATTGAAACTTCAATAGCCAAAATTAGAAAGTCAAAACATGTGATTTTTGGGAATCATCCACCACATGTGATTCTTCTTCCACCCCTTGGCTCCAACTCAATGATTTTCATATTCTGCAATTGTCGAAGAATGTGACGAGCAACAGACCCACTGCCTCTGCAAAAAATGGGGTGTGGACGATTTCCAATCCTCTTGCTTACACCGTGTTTCAAAGTCGCGGTATCGACCATAATATCGCTAGGTATTATTCTACATTGGTTGCAACGTACCGAGATTATCGGGCGATACAAATAAATTCTCGTTTATTTCATATCGTCTAATAATATCCTGATACTCGGCGGTATTATTGTCGATACCGCGACTTTGAACCAGCCTTCCACCGTAAATCCTCCTTAAGGCACCAACACCAAGACCTCCTCTCAAATATATCTTCGTAGCCATGGAAGCAGCGCTGATGTAGTACCAGTCAGGGTCATATGGAGCAAGTTCTTTGAGCACACCAGTTTTCACGATGTCAGTCCACTCAGGTAGCTCCATCTTGCCGGAGCGCTTGAGGTGAGCGGCATAGGCTTTCATGAACTCGTGAGGAAAGAAATCCTTAACAGTTCTCGCAGTCGCCATTGCTGAAGAGATCTTGAATCACGCGCAGGCAGCTAACTAAAGCACCACTCTTGAGAGATAAGGGTTGAGAAAGACGCAAGTGGCTAGGGCTATAATGCACGGACACTCCGAAAAATCAATTGATGCAGTATCAGGTATGTATCGGACACGAACACGTGTCGAACACGTCTTGGACACTGCCTAGGCGTGTCCAAAAATATAAAATAAAAAAGAACAAAAAAAGGACACGGCGTCAGACACCCCTGTGGCGTGTTCGACACGTTTTGAAGGAGTGTCCGACACGTTTAGAATAAATTTTTGATTTTTTTTTATAATTTTAAAAATTTTGGGACTATCTTTAAAAAAAAAAAGAGTTTTAGGCTAAATAAAAAAGAAAAAAAAATAATTTACTTTTCTCAAACTAAATATTTTGGGATACAATTATTAAAAAATCAAGAGATGGTCATGATATTAATTAATTCGAATGATCAAAAAACATTTCATTACGTACTTTTCAAAATAAATTGATTATGTGTATTTTTGCAATCATGTATTTTGGTTAAAAATTTAGATATAAGACATGCTTATTTTTAATTCTATCTGATATTTTTCATATTGCATAAATCTTATGAAGAAATTTAGAATTTATATAAAATTATATATTATATATAATCGTGTAAGTGACGTGTTGTGTTTTAATTTATTGAAATTTTTCTTATCGCCGTTTTCATATCCATGCATCATAGTGCTAGGATTTAGAATTTTTTATTTCTTTATAAATAGAGAATTATCGGGATCCCCATCCCATCTTAATACAATCAGCAAAATATGTACATAATGTTTCATACAATTGACAAAATCCTACAATACAGAACCGTGTACGCCACAAACGTTAAAATCTTCACCAAACAAGAACCATTCACCAACCCACAAACCTTCTCACCCCTCGTCATCCTCGAACCTAAATACACTCCCAAACTAACCACACTGCACAAAACATTCACCAAAAACCCACACACTCTCTGTCCCTTCATTACAACTGCAGATTTCCCCAACGCCTCAACCCCACAACTCCCCTCTTCATCAACCACAGACACCCCGAAACTCAGTATCCAAAAACTGCACAGATACACAATTCTAATTACTCACATTGTCAGGAAGGCTGCCCAGCGTGAAGACCAGCAGCGTGGATGGCCCAGAGCATTGGAGCGGCCAGCTGAAGGTTGGCGGCCCAAAAGAAAAGTCAAAGCATACCGATCGAGCGACAGCCTGCCTAGTGAGGTAGCCCATGAAATTGGAGCGGCCCAGTGCAGTGCAAGACCGCAGCAGATTGTTTGTTGCCACCGTCAGTTTGCGTGAAGAAAAGTCGAATGGTGCTGACAAGATAAATATATTTGATCTGCTGTAGCATGTCAATCAGTTGTCTTGCTTGACGAGTTGAATATTTTTTTTTTTTTTGAATATATTTATGCGGACGTCTATTTTCCGTGTCAGTTGTCACTTTCACTGTTGACAAAATAAATATAATTAGTTTGTTGTTCAATGTTTTTAAAATCGGATTGGAAATCAAATCAGATAAGTTACTGAATCACTAAGTCATTGGTTCGGTCGATTGAACCGAATTCAAAAATTCAATTGACTTGGATTATAATATATATATATATATAGTATTAGTATGAACCCCGTGCTATGCTTGAAAATTTATAAATTGAATAATATTTTCATAAATTTTAAATTGCATAATGGTATATATGTCATATTTATTTACCGTCTTATGATATACAATAGTGAATATTTATTTATAAAAAACTCAGTATTGAATTCTTTACTAAGTTTATTTACAGAACGTTTTGAAAATAATAATAGAATATTATTGTATTTTTACACATTGAGAAAAATTATTTTATCAATTTCAAATATTATATAATTTCTTATTCAAATAATATATTTTTAGTAAAATTAAGATATATTAAAATACATTATCTAAAAGAATTTATCCTATTACCCTGGGTATAAACTCCTCTAAAAAAGTACAATTCGCCATAAATGATCAAAGAAGTAAGAACAAAAAAATATTAGTAACACATTTTATTTCCTCCATAAAAGAGTTAATAATATCTTAAACTAATAAATAAGTAAAGAGATATATAAATATTTCTATAAATTACATGCTAACAATACAAATATACAATAAAAAATTCATAACGGTACAGGCATAACATATAATAACAATAATACACATAATAAAAAGTTTCTAGTATTTGGATTCATGCCCATTAATTTTTATAGATACTTTAAGATAATCGAGCTACTTTTTAATGAATAATTAATTTCATTTATCATGTTGAATTTCCAACCTGAAGTCAAAATTTCACTTGATATTATACTTATTAATTGCCTATAATTTTATTTTATCTTCTTGTTAGTTTAATTTGTTTTTGATGGACCAAATAATAAAATAAATAATTTGCTCATAAATTTTAACACTAAATTACACTTTTGGTCCCTATACATTGGGTCAAAATCATTTTTGGTCCCTAATTTTTACGATTGTTATGATATTTCGGTCCAACCATTAAACTTAAAAATGTTAAGTTAGAGGAAATTGGATTGACCAAAATCATAATAATTTATAAAGATTACAGACCGAAATTGTGCCTAAAAAATTTTAGGGACCAAAATCGTAACAATTTGTAATAATTAGAGACCAAAATCATACTTCAAAAATTTCAAGGACCAAAATTGATTTTGACCCAAAGTATAGAGACCAAAAGTGTAATACCAAAAATTCTAATTTCTATACCTACCTACTCTCACAACTCATGAGTTTTTTGCACGCCATCAAGCATCATAAACATAAAACTATGTCATATATTTTAATGACAACTTACTTTATATAATATTGCAAACTTATTTTTTTTAAAAAAAAACTTAATATTGAATTCTTACTAAGTTTATTTACTAAACATCTTGAAAATAATCATTACAAATTATCATATTTAGATATTAAAATAAATTGTTTTATGAGTGCAAATGCGATGTATATTTTCTTATTTAATTAATATATTTTTAGTAAAATAAAAAGTATTAATATTTAAATATATTAAAATACATTATTCAAAAAATTTTAAGCAAATACTCAAAATTAATAATAAAAGCAAATATATAAGTTAATTATAAACTTAAAAAAAAACTTTTAAGAAATAAATATAAGAATAACTTCGTGTTGGATTGCCCATAACAAAAATAAAAAAAAAAGTATTTAAAAGATGAAGAAATGCAATTTAACTAAAATACAAAAAGGAAAATACATAAGCTATATGAAATTAGAACTCTAAAAAAAAAAAAAGAAATTATTTGGCAATGCATCAAAAAGCTAGCAATGGTCTATTAAGTTGCCATTTAAATTAATGAAAAATATACTATCATGTTATATATTGAGACATCTTGTTATTTTCTAGAAACAACTATAAATAAAAACTGAATTTGAAACATTCATACATTTATCAAGTATGATCATTATTTTGTATTTCAATAAATGCAAACCTAATCTTATTATATTTAATGTTAAAATTTTGATAGAGAAACATTTACAAAATTATTTCACTAAGGAAAAAATATACTTGAATTCATATGGGAGAAGATGATAAATAAAATTTTGTAACATAAATTTTAACTGGAATAGTGGCATATGATTTTTCAAATCTGAAACACAATGGAAGATTATAAACCAAATTCAATCATAAAGCTAAGAAAAAGAAAAAAAAGACATTAATTTGAATGAAAAGTAAATACGTATATTTATCAGTATTGATAAACCAATAAAAATATCAAAAAAGTATGTTAATGACATGACTAATTGCAAAAAATAACGATTTAACCTTATTGAAAAAAAAACTATTGCATGAAATATATGAAGAGATCGATATAAGTTTAGACTGAATGAAATAGATGATTGGTGTTAAGATAAGTATATATTTTTTATGATAGAAAATTAATCATAAAATTTGAATTTGTTCAAAATAAATAGAAATTGAATTCGTATCCTAATTTTGAAGGTAGAATCTAGTATAAACAAACACTATTGAAGATAGGATTTTTTTAGATATATACAAATTTAATTTTTAATTTAAAATGGATGAGAGTTCTAACCAATGGGATTTTTCTTGACAATTAAAAAATTTAAAATTCTAAGAATTCAGAATTGAGTAAAAATTAACTTAATTGGGGTCAATTATCGTTTTGCTATATATATATGTATATAGATATAGATACCAATACATTATATATTAATTAATTAAATTAAAAAATAAAATATATTCAAATAAAAAACTTTCAAAATTCTTCAAATAAATTTCATTCAATTAACATAAACAATAACTTCCCAATAAAATTTAATAAAAAATACACAAATTTTCAATAAATTATAAAATAACAATAACTTATAACATAAGTTATAAAACGTTATAACTTATTTTTCAAAATTTATAAATTAAAAAATTAACTATATTAAAAAGTTAACAATCAACTTTCTTAAAAATTTAAATTAAAGACTGAAAGAAATTAATAATTAAAAGATAATGAATAATAAGTAATAAAATCAATACTAAATTAAAGAGTAATTAATAACCATTAAAAAAATTAAAAAAAGGCAGCACATTTTCTCCCTCTCCCTCTTTAATGGTTATTAGTTATTACCTATTCCCTAAATAATTATTAATTATTTTTTAGAAAATCGATACAATCTCCGACTTATTTATATTTTTATTATAAAAAAAAAATTACACGTTTGCCGCAAAAGCGGCAAACATTGCAAAAATATAGTGGGTCGCCAGCTGGGCGGGCGACCCACAATTAAAAATTAAATTTTTTTGTGGGTCGCCGGCCCAGCTGGCGACCCTTTTTTTTATTATTATTTATTATATTTAATATATAATTATATTAAGTGATAATATATTTAATAAGATGTATTAAATCTTATTTTATTATAAAACTAATTATGATTAATTTATTCCAATAAAATAATGCTACTACAATTTTAAAATTCTTTCTAAATAACTAATAAAGCAAAAATTTTACATTAAAGAAATATAACTACAAAAATTAATAATATCCGCCTGTACCATAATTACGTCTTTGTCGTTGTCACCTAGGTCGTCGTATTTCCGGACTTGTTGGTTCATTTTGCTCTTGATCATCAATATCGACATGAACTTGAAGATGACTAGATGATGTTGTAGAGCTCGACCCTATTGGATCACGATATGCACTCCATGATGGAAATTGGATAGGTGAAACATTACGTACTGGTGCATATGTTTGATTCATGCCAAGGCCAAGGTCAAGTTCAATATTTGTATAATGACCTTCCATATGTACTGGCATGTAAGGAGTCGATTGAAACCAATCATCTTGTTGAGGCGGTTCAGGCACGTAGCAATCTTCAGTAAAAAATTGAGAGGTATGCACAGTAGATGGCCCAGCTATGTCAACCTCAGGTGTATCTCTTTCTACTGTGCGAGTTGATATCCTGCTACGACTTCGCGTTTGTCTGTGGGATGTGGACGGCACATCATCTTGTGGCAACGGATTTTGAGGGGCGATACCTTGTCCCATTCGTTGATTTGTTGCAATTTGAACAACATTTCGATATATGTCCAAATGCGTTGTCATTGCTTGACGATATGCCTCTAGTTGATCGGGTGTAGTTTCGCAACTTATTCGAAGAGTTTCCATTTGGTCAAGCTAAAGTGAAACGAATATATTATAAGTGTGCAATTTTGAATGTGTGAAAATATAAAAATATGATTAGAAATAAGTATGTTTACGAGATAACGTACCACCATTTGCCACGATGTTGCATGTCCAGGTTGGTACCTACTTCCAACACGCATTTGAGCAGATGATGATATGAAACGACGTGTAATTTCATCATACCACTGTTCATATCCATCTTCTACAGTTATTTCATTGGATATTGGGGGTCGAAGCACAATTGTCTCATTTCGTCTTTGCCATCGAACAATATATTCGACGTGTCGCTGATACCAATCTGTTCCCACTCGTGATGAACGAGAGATACGATGTAGTTCCATGTCGTGGTCATTTTGTACTTCTGGGATATTTTGCCTCATCCCGAATTAGCGAAGAACTCGTTCAGGACGGTGCATCTCCACAATTGCGTAGAAGATTAGAGGACATGATGATGTGCACAATTGTGGGTTGCATTCTTGTGGCAACTCTCCAATGCATTGCAAGCTCATGTCGTAAGGCTGCCAGCAAAACTGGAATATAGAAAATATTGTAAACTCGAGTTTAATTATTGCTAGTATAAATGTTTAAATCTTTTTAAATACCTGATCATGCGACATGCAATCCAATACTTCTCTCATAGCTCGAATGGTCCGGTGCACTGTTGATGTAAATTTGAGTTTTCCGTTCCAATAGGCACCATATGGTGGCAATGGGAGGACACGGTTCTCATCAATAACATAGTGTTCCATCTCAACATAACATTTAGTTACAATTGGTCTCAATGGATTGATACGAGACCATCCCCAAATCTGTTAACAGTAGATGAGTGATTAATAGCAAGATTTGAGGAAGTTGTTCAAATGTACAAATATAAATATAATAGCTCAAACTTACTTGAAGCAATGGTAGTGCGACCCTACATATGGAATAAAAAATGTCATCCAAACTGTGAAGGACCAATTAGGTTTCGACATATCATATGTGAAGGCATGGTACAGTTTGAAGATGGCCCGTGAGACTGTCTACGGGACGTGGGAGAGCTCTGTTCAAAAACTCCCTAGTTACCTTGGCGCACTTCAAAAATGGAATGATGGAACAATTGTTGAATGGGAGCACAAATCATTCCGGCGCTCAATTGATGCGTATGTCATCAAATATCTATTTTGGGCTTTCAAACCATGCATTCAAGGGTTCCAACATTGTCGCAAAGTCATAAGTGTAGATGGAACCCATTTATATACGAAGTACAAGCATAAAATGTTGATTGCAGCTGCGATGGATGCGAATCAACAGGTATTGCCCCTTGCATTTGCCATTGTTGATGAAGAATCATATCTGTCTTGGAAATGGTTTCTTCAGATGCTGAGTAGACACATCATTAGAGGCGTGTCGGGAATGTGTCTTATATCTGATCGCAATGCTGGCCTCTTATCCGCAATAAAAGATATTCCTGACTTTGTTCCTCCTCGCGGTGTGCATAGATATTGCTTGAGGCACGTGTGTTCAAACTTCAACAATCAGTTTAAGAACGTGCAATTGAAGGATCTTTGTTGGAGAGCTGGCTCAGAATATCAAATTAGAAAATTCAATCGCACCATGGAAGAGGTTAAGAGTATAAAACTAGAAGCACACCAGTGGCTAGAGCAAATTGAAAAGGAAAAGTGGACAGCTTCTCATGATGGTGGATGGAGATGCGGTATTCTAACCACCAACATGTCGGAATGCATCAATGGGGTTTTAAAAGGGGCACGCCGCCTTCCTGTAACTGCAATTGTTGAAATGACTTTTAACCGCTCAGTCCATTATTTTCGTGAGAGGATGGCTAAGAGTACTAATATGATAAACAACAATCAACTGTGGACGGACTATGCATATAAAATGTTCCAACGGTGGTCCGCCAGATCCGTCGAGCATGTGGTCATGACATTCGATCAAATCCAACAGACTGCCTCTGTGGTTACGAGACATTATTATGGACAGGGGTGTAACACTCACGTTGTGAAAATTGCAACACAAGAGTGTTCATGTGGCAAATGGAATCAATTTGGAATACCATGCTCTCATGCTCAAAAGGTATGCGCTGCATATAGGCTTAACGCTGCATCAATGGTTAAGCAATATTATGCTTTAATGCCTTACCGAATGACATATTCTGAATCTTTTCAATCGATAATGGCGGAAGACTATTGGGATATCTCCAATTTTCAATTGGTCCACGACGATACTCTTCGTACATCAACTCATCCGGGTCGACGCCAAAGTACCCGAATACCTAATGAAATGGATTGGGCACAAGCTCGTGCACGACAACAAATTCGCAATCAATCCCGACGAAACCAAGGTCCTTCAAGCCAAAGTAACGTCCAAAGGCACGGTCGTAGACAACAAAATAATGTACCAAATACTTGAATACACATTTTTATGTAATTTTTTAATGTATTATTTTTAATTCTAAATTTTTATAATCATAATTCTTTAAATTATCATAAATTCAATTATTTTTTTTAATGAATAATCATAATTAGCTTGAAATAATAAAATAAATTTTAATTAGTAAATTTTATTAAATATATTAACAATTAAATATAATTAAAAAATGAAATAAAAAAAAAGAAAAAAAAAGGGTCGCCGTGGGTCGCCGGCTGGGCTGGCGACCCACAAAAAAATTTTAATTTTTGCAACGTTTACCGCAAAAACGTATAATTTTTTTTTATAATAAAAATATAAATAAGCCTACAATCTCCCCCTCTACTTTCTTTCTTCTTTATCAAGCCTGCCTAGTATCTTTCTCTCTCTCCTTTTTGCCGATATGCAGTTCTCTCTCTCCTCCTTGTGGGTCTCTCTCTCTTTTCTTTCTCAAAAATCCATGGATCTCTTCTCCTCAAAATCCTTTCGTCTTCTTCTTCCCCATTTTTCTACATCACCATCTCAAGATCGCCAGCTACTTTTGGAGCCGCCACCATGAACACCCCTCCACCTACTACTCCTTGCCTCCAATTGCCGCCACGACAGGCGAAGGTCGCCGGCGCCGCGGCGCACGGCAGTAGGAATTTTTTTTTCCTTCTTAATCTAAACCGGTTTGATCGGTTCCAGCGGGTTTTGATCGGCTCATGTCGGATTTGACTTCCAATCTGTCCGGTTCACATCTCGTCCGGTCGGACCGGCCGGTCCCGTCGGAGTTTGAAAATAATGCTGCTGCTGCTACATGTCAATCAGTTGTCAGTTGTTACGAGTTGAATATCTTTTTTATTTCTGAACATATTTATTTTCTGTGTCAGTTGTCAGTCTGTGTCAATCGTCACCTATCACCGTTTGACGATGTCTGTAAATTTCTTATTAAAGCACCTTGCAATGGACATTTGAGGTTAGATCTTTCTTGTTCATTGCTTATTCTCATTACAAGAAGTTCAAGATACAGATTGAAGTTGCAGCTATTGCAGGCTTCTTCTAACATTGGTGAGGTACATTGCTATGCTTGTAGAACTTGGTGTCAAGTACTTGCTTACCGCACATTGCACATACTCCTTTAAGCACATGTATGACAATATTTGGTGCCGAAGCACTTGCTTTCAAGAGAAAGAAGACGATAGCTAATCTGCATTGCAAACTTCTTCTCTTTTATCATATCAGTTTCAGGGGGGAATATTGCAGATGGTCTAATCTTTTCTTACTTGCAGGCTTAAGTTGTAAATCTTTCTTGTGACACTCGAAGAAAATGCAGAGATATCAGGATAAAATCCGCGCTTTGGAGGAAGAACGTCGAAAGATTCAAGTTTTCCAACGTGAACTCCCTCTTTGTGTACATCTTCTTACGCAAGGTGTTTGTTTTTTTGCGTAAATATATGCTTAACATATGTTTTTGTTTGTACTTGAAGTTTGTAAACTTAGTTGGAATTTAATTTTGACAGTCCCTTTTCTTGATTCTTTCTGTTGTTCCAGTTTTCCTTTTGTATATTTGTGTAGTCTCACATTTATGCACGTATGTGAAGATTTTTGAAGTCCCTTTATCAAATGTTGAAGTTTCACAATTTTTTTGAATTTTGCAGAGATTGAAACATGCAAACAGCAGTTATCAAGGACGTACAATTTGCATGGGCAATCTGAATTTTCTGAGCAGACATCAACCCCAGTTTTTGAGGAGTTTATCTGCTTAAAAAGGGTTTCATCTCATTCTGAAAGTGAAGTACATGAGTCCAAGAAGCCAAGAAATCAGAGTGATGAAAATGACAAGAATTCCAAGAAATCAGACTGGTTGCAACTCTGGTATCAAACTCCAGATCCATCCTCTGAAGAGGTGATTTCACAGGTTATAATTTCTTCTTTTTTTTTTTTTTTGTTTATTAGCAATCTGGGATTTGCTAAATTCGGATAAAGTTTTTTTATCTTTACTTTACTTTTTGGTTTAGGATTCACGTGGAAAAGTTTCTGTTGGCGGTGGTGGAACTGCAACAGTACCTCCTCCACAAGGGACCATGAATAGGTCATTGCCTCCGGCATCCACTATGTTCACGGCGGAGACTGGTGGCGGTGGAAACAAGAAGGAACCCAAGGAGCGGCAGTCTGCCAAAAGTGCAAGGAGATGTTGGTCACCCGAGTTGCACAATAGATTCTTGCAAGCCGTTCAACAACTTGGCGGTTCATATGGTATTATTGGAATCAGATTAAGACTTTCTTCGACTCTGAACTATGTATTTTTCTTATGTATGTAACTGAGTTTGGTGTGTTGAATGGGTTTATGCAGTTGCTACGCCTAATCAAATTAGGGAACTGATGATGGTTGATGAGCTCACAAATGAACAGATTAAAAGTCATTTACAGGTTTGTTTTGCACTACTTTTTAATGTTTCTCTTTCCAAAATTTTCAAGAAAATGTAAGTAAATGTTGTACAATATTTCCAAGGCTAAGATTCTTTTCGATCTTGCTGGTCCTATAGATAGATAGCTATGAGGTAGAAACTTGTTCTAGTTATATTTAGTTCTGATAGGGGTCGAGGTCGGTCTAGGTCGTTGAGTCGGACCTTGCCACCTGTCGATGGGTATCTTGGAACCTAGGAGTCTGCACAAGAAGCAACCAAGCTGGATCGGTGCTCAGCGTGAGCACTCCGACGTTCAAGTCAGGTTTAGGACAAGATTAGGTAAAAATAGTTGGAAGAATAAAATGCTTGAATATGTAATATTTATACTTGTACCTAGTTCGTATGGACGGTCTCCCAGATGCTGCCACTTGTCAATGATCCCCACATCTTGGGGATCTCTTGTACAGCCTGATGGGCCAGGGAGGCCCTCTCCCATTATTCCCTAGGGCCCATGTGTCACGGGCGGACTCTTTTGTCGCAGCAGAATATTTCATTTTCGCCCGTGATGCCCCTCAGGTTGCTCACAACCTTCGATCGGCCTTCCTCTATTCTAGTCCTCTCAGTTTCCCGACCATGTGTCTTCGACACTCGCAGCTTACTAGCGCGACATCCGAACGCATCCCTGTGTGGCGCCTTGCGCCCAAGCACTCGCCTATCCGGAATGCTTATGTTCGCAGAGGGTCGCGGCTCTCGCTCCTTGCGCGCCTTCATATCCGGCCCCAACTAGCTAGCTTGTCATTATGTATCTCGCCCACAATCTCGGGCCCTACCGATACTTCTCGCAATGGCTCGGAGCATTCTCGCCCCCTCTCAGCACTATGGGCCAAACTTACGCCCACCACGCCCAACGCACGCACAACAATCGCTCGGTGCATTACCGGCGCATGTCTTCGCCATGCCCGTCTCGCATGCCTCGCCCGAATAGGGCAGCGTCATCCGTCCGTGGCCCAACTCTTGTGCCAACATCTTACATCTGTCACGCACGGCATGCCCAACATGCCTCCTTGTCTTTCGGCGTGGCCTCATAATTTGCCCACAGCGCGGCGGCGCCCCACAATCGCGTATCTTGGCCAACGGATCGTCATGCATGGCTAGAACCCAATAACTCATGACACGAGTAGATCACGAGGTCTTTCAATGCTTCGCCTCGATCGCTCATTCCGCCCGAGAGTATTGCCTATGCCTTCCCGCAGCCCGCGGGGCATCCTCGCAATCACACAGAGTCTCTCGGCGCGTTGCTTGCCCAACGTGTGCCATCCTGGCCCCACGCTGCCCGTTCGATTTCCATACCGATCGGGGACTTTAGCCGTCCCTTCGAGGTGCCTAAAGCCGGTCCTTGAGGCCTCATGCCCCAAGGGAATCGCTCATTTAGTGCCTCACTGCACGGGGGGACTGACTGGAGCTCACCATTGTTGTCCCCCTTATAATAGGCTTAAAAATAATTTCTCTTGTTCTAGCAGTAGATATTCAAAGTCCTTGAAATGGCTGAGGAGCGCACCTTTTTCACAACTCCCTCGTCTGACGTCCGAATCGCGTACCGCTTGAACCATTGTGCCCCCACATGCCGGGCCGACATCCTCTTATCGCGCCCGCACGTCCTCCACAAATCACAACCGACACTCCTAGTTAAAGGACGGCCTCTGACATCCTCCCCCACTCGATCTGTTGATGTCCTCATAACACATACACAAAGAATTGAAGTGTATGCAGTGTCTGATACTCCTCCCAGTATCACGTAGCACCAGACCGACTTCTGGCTCTTTCAAGCCCATCTTCGTGAGTGCCTCTTCAGCACAACACGTTGTCTTCACCCTGATGGCGCCTCATCTGCACCCCATAGTAGCCTGCTCAACACAAGTGGAAGTCCGTGTGCTTCATCTACACCCTCTCCCTCAATTGGTGGTTGGCTCCCCCGAATAGTGCCGCAATGCACCCAATTCAACACAAAAGTGTAAGCTGGAAGTCTGTACTCTCATTCTACACTCACTTCCTCAGTAGCTGGGTTGCCTCCACAAATAGTGCCTTGATGCACTCCATTTTACATTCAACACAAGCTGGAAGTCTGTGTACGCCCCTACACTCTCTTCCCAAACTGAACACAAGCTGGAAGTCTATGTACGCCCCTACACTCTCTGCCCAAACTGAACACAAGTTGGAAGTCTGTGTATGCCTCTACAATCTCTTCCCAAACTGTTGCCACAACTAATGGTTGCCCCCACGGATAGTGTCTCTATACACTCAATTCCTCAGGCCTGAAGTTTGCGCCGTAACACTGCACTCTCTCCCTCATCTGTTGCTTCAATTGATAGTTTGCCCCCACAGATAGTGTCTCAATACACTCAGATCCCCAAGTCCGAAGTCTGTGCCGACATTCTGCACTCTCTTTCTGTGACTGGTGGGTAACAAACTGTGCCGCAAGTTTCGTCAAGTGTGCCGTCATACTGTGTCGTCCCTCAAAACAATGCCTTATATACATACACCCTGAATTAAGCTAGAACGAATCATGTCCCTCAAAACAGTGCCTCATATACACCCGAATTGATCTGGAACAGGTTTGAGCTTGAAGTCTGCGTGCTGGACGCACTCTCTCCCCCACTTGATGTGTTGCCGTCCTCGGCAAGCACGCAATCCGCCTCTGCGGTTGATCGACCACACTGAACTGTAAAGCACTTTGGGCCTCGCCCAAAACATCGGAACCCCGCCACATGTTGGTCCCATTCTCTCCTCAACGAGTCCTCTTGACTCTGCACAACTGTTGAGGTCTTCTCCCCCAACTGACCGCAAGATTGAGATTACCCCCCCTCTCCAATCCGACGGCAGGATGAGGATTCTTCTGTTCTCCCATCCGACAACAAGATCAAGATTGTGGTCCTAACCCAACAAATGGGGATTGAGATCTTAGTCCCAACCCAACACGACCGCAAGATGAAGACTTTTTTTTTTTAGTCCTATTCCGGCCCGGCCAAAAGGATTGAAGCTTGCGCCCCAACCCGACACCGACAGCGCCATGCTGCTCATGGTGCCAATGGAGCCTGATGTTCCCCACAATCTCGACTCGGTTATCCCTCTCGGAAATCCATAGACCAAATGGTGTCAGAACTTCTTCAAGGAACGTTCTCAACTCAGCTCAACTTGTGCTCCTGATGAACACACAAAACTGCTTGGTGGCCTTCTTCCACACAAGCTCCGGACAAGTTGTCTCAAATTGCATATACGGATCTCTACCCTCTAGTTCTTGGAGCGTGTCTTCTTTTCGCTTGATGCACCCCCATCTCTTCCACGAGAACTTCATCCCAACATTCTCAGCTCTGCCCAAACACATTGTTCGGAATACTTTCCACGCGCAACACTGTCTACGTAGGGGTCTAGGCGTCCACTCCTTGCAACCGCAAGGGTGGCTTGCTCTGCATGCACCTGATGTGCAACTGTGCTTCAACACCTCAACATCTGCTCGTCCTTTACCACTGGAAGGTTTCTCAACAAGGTGGTACTTCACCCATCGAACGGCTTTAACGCCTGGACGTCTCCTGACTTGCAGCATTTCTGCACACATGGTTGCTAAATCGCACAAACGTGGCTCTTGCAGTCCACCCGACACATCGGCATGTCTCCCTTTCCTTTCAAGTGCGCACTTCGTCATCCGGGAGCCCGGGATCACCCGGGCTCTGATACCAACTGTTACGAGCGGACTCTTTTGTCGCAGTGGAATACTTCATTTTCGCCCGTGATGCCTCTCAGGTTGCTCACAACCTTCGACCGGCCTTCCTCCATTTGAGTCCTCTTGGTCTCCCGACCATATGTCTTTGACACTCGCAGCTTAGTAGCGCGACATCTGAACGCATCCCTGTGTGGTGCCTTGCGCCCAAGCACTCGCCTATCCGGAATGCCTATGTTCGCAGAGGGTTGCATTCTCGCGCCTTGCACGCCTTCATGTCCGGCCCCAACTAGCTAGCTTGCCATTATGTATCTCGCCCACAATCTCAGGCCCTACCGATACTTCTCGCAATGGCTCGGAGCATCCTCGCCTCGTCTCGGCACTAAGGGCCAAACTTACACCCACAACGCCCAACGCACGCACAACAATCACTCGGTGCTTTACCGGCGCATGTCTTCGCCATGCCCGTCTCGCATGCCTCACCCGAGTAGGGCAGCATCATCCGTCCGTGGCCCAACTCTTGTGCCAACATATCGCATCTGTCCCGCACGGCATGCCCAACATGCCTCCTCACCTTTCGGCGTGACCTCATAATTTGCCCACAACGTGGTGTCGCCCCACGACCGCGTATCTTGGCTAACGGATCGTCGTGCATGGCCAGAACCCAATAGCTCATGACACGAGTAGCTCACGAGGTCTTTCAATGCTTCGCTTCGATCGCTCATTCCGCCCGAGAGGTATTGTCTATGCCTTCCAACAGCCCGCGGGGCATCCTTGCAATCACATAGAGCCTCTCGGCGCGTTGCTTGCCCAACGTGTGCCATCCTGCCCCCACGTCGCCCGTTCGGTTCCCATATCGACCGGGGCCTCACGGGGGGACTGGCTGGAGCTCACCACTGTTGTCCCCCTTATAATAGGCTTAAAAATAATTTCCCTTGCTCTAGCAGTAGATATTCAAAGTCCTTGAAATGGCCGAGGAACGCACCTTTTTCACAACTCCCTCGTCACGTCTTGCGCGAGTCACAACCGACACTCCTAATTAAAGGACGGCCTGTGACACCATGCCAACAATTGAGGCTCCTCTCTTGTGGGCCCATTATGTGGGCCACGGCCAAGCCCACATCAAGTTCCCTTCGATTTTTTTTTTTTAAAATTAGGACTGATAGAATCAAACTATTTATTATGTGATCAATTATTTTTCTTGTACTATTTTCTAATCAGATAATAAGTGTTTTATATTCGTCATATAATTAGATTTGATCCAACAAAATTGAATACGAATTAGAAATTCCTTTTTCATAGACCATATCACATAATAGGATCAGAAGAAAAAGACTCATTTTCTCACTATGCCCTCTACTCGTTGCAAGATCAAGACTTTGAATGTAGTAGATTACGTTGATGTTACATTTTTACACTGTCTTGACCATATGACTTAATTTCATTGTTCTTGTCATTTAATACAGCAATATCGCCTGCAAACGAGACTACCGAATGATACAAGCCCAAAAATGTTGCCTAAAGGAACAAGCTACAAGCATGCCAAGTTATGGGCTCATTACTTTAGTAGCAACTTTAAATGTTATAGACCTAAGTGATTATATTAGGCCTAGCTGAGTTATCAACAACATTGGATTTTTTTGTTTTTTGTTTTTCAATTTTAATGTTGTTGCTGCTCCACTTCTTGGGCCCATGAGAAATTTAGTGGATATCGAAAGTAAAAAAATTTTGGGCCCATAAAAATGAATTAAGTGGATTATGTAAAGTAATATATACTAGTGTGTGGCACATTCAAATGTGTGTGCAATTAATTTAAAATTTAACTAATATATTGTTACTTTTTCATAATATATATATATATTAGTTAAATAAATAAAAAATAGTAAAAAAATAAAAATTATGGGAAGTTATTGAAATGAGAGTGGGGGAAGAGGGACAGAGAGAGAGAGTTGGAGGTTGAGAAAAAGAAAAAAAAATTATTAAAATAATTTAAAAAATACAAAAATGGCAGATAAAAAAAATTGAGATACCAAAGAGGTGCTCTTCAATTATAACAAGGTATAAATATAGATATATATGGCTTAAATGTATTTTTAGTCCCGTAACTTAGGTCATTTGGTATTTTCGTTCTTTAATTTTCTAAGGTGGCATTTTGGTCCTGTATTATTTTAATTTTCGTGATTTTAGTCATTTTTTGGTCGGAGTTCACCCTTCTCGCGGAAAAATGCATGTGTCTCTCACGTGACATTTTATAATCGGGGCTTTTGTTTTTATTGACCCATTCCTGTCAGCATTTTTGTCCTTTAACTTTTTAGAATAGTATTTTGATCATGCATTTTTTTAATTTTCGTGATTTCAGTCATCTTAGCGATTTCACCCTTCTCGCCGGTGGATGTGAACTCCGGTGAACAAAAGGACTAAAATTGCAAAAATAAAAAGATACAGGATCAAAATTCTACCCTAGAAGTTAAAGGACGAAAATGTCAAATGGCCTAAGTTATGGGACCAAAAATACAATTAATCATATATATATGTTTGAGGTAAAAATGATGAAATTGCATTGGTAGGTATTAAGAAAAAGTTCCAACAAATCTCTACACATGCAAACACAATTTAAAAATCCAACTTGTCCACTATTAAAAAATAAAACATTGGCAGCTAACTTCATTCTCTTTCTTCCTCCACAGTTTGTAATAGTTGAGCTTTTGTGACACCATCTATCATGAATTGAAAATGATCAAAGTAGTTAAAATATGGAAACCAAATGGGGCAAAAGAAAAAAAAAAGGGGGGGGGGGGGGGAATAACCATCAACCTCATAAATCATAACTTTAAGCGTTATCTGTTGGATTTATAGATGATTCCACATCATAAACAACTGCATTAGTCAAAACATAATAGGAAATAAGTTATATTAATAAATACAAGATTAACGATACTAAAGATGTATAGTAAAACCTCTATATATTAATACTCTATAAATTAATAAACTCTCTAAAATGATAAAATCTCCCGGTCCCAACTTGGGCCTTTGTAATAAATCATCAAATTCGATAAGATAATAATTTTTCAAAAAATCCCTTTATAAATATTAGGTCCCATTAAAACTCTAAATTAATAATTCATAAATATTACAATTATAAATATTATGGTAATTTGCATTTGATCACATAATGCTTTACGCATTTGATCATTCATGGATGATTTTGCGATGCCTTTTAGATGAGAAGACATGGTTGGGTGTTATGAATTATTTTATTTCCACATTGAGATTTATATAGTATATGTTTCATTCATCATGCATGAATATATTTAATTGGCTATAATAGTTATTTAAGTGCAATAAATTAATGTAAACATGTATATTTAAGTAATTCCAATGAATTGATACATGTGTCCACGAATATAATAGTTAATTGTATACAATGAATTGATATTATACATGAATATATTAATTAATTACAAAGCTCCAAGCTGGACAACCCAGCAAGCCAAGCTCATATGGCCCAAAAACAGTAAGACTTACATACAAGCCCACTTTTCATCTACTGACCTGGTAGGCCCACAGGGAAGCCTCGTATAGCAAGCCTAGTCAGCAATCAACAGGGATTTCACGTCATATAGGTGACCAACATGTGGGGCCACGTCATGCTAAAAATTCTCATCCGAATTCCCAGAGAACTATATGGAATCGTGATTTTTCTCAGCGGGTAATAGGTTTCCCGACAAAATATGGCAAGGATGATTCAAACAACCATATCTCCCTCAATTCTTATCCGATTCATGCGCGGTTGGTTGGAGAAGATAGCTGATTTCTTAAGGTTTTCAACGCCGTACGGAAATCAATGTAACTACCCCAAAACAGGATACACGGACCATTATAAAATGGTTGACTAACTAGTCATTTGTCAAGTACCTTCTACTTAACTTTTATCCTACTTTGCAACTTAACTTGGACACGGATTCTCTCTATTTTCTGGCCATTTTTTAGCACACTTTCATACATTCTATCACTACAAAAACGTCACTTTTACCATTATCCTCACATATCTTAAGTTTCTCATTTATTTCTTTCAGTATACATTTATTGACTTAAGCATCAGAGTGCTAACCCCTGTCTGCAGGTTAGTCTCTCCTACAATCTTGAGATTTTTGTGAAGGTCCCTCGATATTTTGTGGTGCTGTTGGACCCCGGTACGCTTTATTGGCGTCGTCTATGGAAACACTTGAGCTTTGATGTGAGAAATGGCCGATTCAGATAACACTGGATCTTTCTTGGCAGATGCCTCTCTCCCTGCTGCAGTAGGATCAGCCATCCTACCATAGACCAGACTATATGTGCCCCGTTCCAACTAACGACCCATCTCCAACAAGTGGTTTCCCTGCTCCAGTTGCCGACTGCCCCACTCCAGCTGATCATGTCCCGGCCCCGGTGGCCAATCCAACTCTCGCTCCTGTATGAGCATCTTCACCAATCCATAGTGGAAACATTCACTCAACTTTCTGCGACTCCCAAGCTAGTAGTGCAAGACCTCCCTCTCACCGAGAGCAAGGAGGAACGCCAGGAAGTCAGCCAATGGACGAGTGCGCTCCTGCTGGACAACAGCAAGATGGATCCTCCATACTGGCTCTACCAGCATGGAGGCAGCCCCTTTCCAGCCTCCTGAAATCTGGCAAGCCCTCAGGAATGAGGTGGTCGAGTTTCGCCAACAGGTGACCAAAGACGCCTTGCCCGCTGAGCGAGGCATTCCCTTTAGCACTGATATCATAGCCGAGGAGCTCCCTGCTCACTTCCGGCCACCTTCCCATTTGTCTGCTTACAATGGTACTACTGACCCTGCTGAACACATGAGTAAGTTCGAAAATGCAGCCCTGCTGTACAGGCATACTGATGGTATTAAATATCATGTTTTGCTTACCACACTAACCGATTCTGCTGAACAATGGTTCGACCAACTTCCAGATGGATCAGTAAGATCTTTTGCAAAATTTAGTTCCCTTTTCCTGCACCAGTTTGCTAGCAGCAAGAAATACCAAAAAATAGCCATTAGCCTTTTTGGAGTCAAACAGAAGGAAAAGGGTTTACGTCCAGCACTTCAACAATGCAATCCTAGAAGTCCCTACTGACCACTAGGAGGTGCTGGTCAGCGGTGTTACCCGAGGCCTCCGAATGGGGCCCTTCTTCGAATCCTTAGCGAAGAGGCCCACAGTTAATTTCCACGAAGTACTCGCTCGAGGAGAGAAATACATGAACCTCAAGGATGCCTAGATGGTCAAGATAGGAGACAACAAGGATAAAAGAAAGGACGGAGATACCTCATCCCTCTGCAGGAGCAGGGGAGAACCTAGAGGACACCTCAACCCCCTCGATTCCAAGAATGAGCATTACACCCCACTGATCACTAGCCCGGCATGAATGCTGATGGCCATAGACCGCCACCCTGATCTACAGTGGCCTAAGGGTGATGAGGAAGGCCCCCAACTTCCTAAATCTAAATACTTTTGCAGGTACCAGAGGGAATATGGACATGATACCAATAGGTGTTGTCTGCTAAGACAGGAGATAGAGCGGCTCATCCAAGCGGGCTACTTGAAAGACTATGTCGACAAGGATCAACGTTGTGAGCAGAAGGAGGAACGCTCCAGCCATCGCGATTCCTACAGGAGCGAGGACCAGGTCGCTGATCCGCCCAGGAGGAAGCACAGAAAGGAAAATTCCGGCTAAGGAAGAGAGCCCATAAAACACCCCTGCTAACCGAGTGATCCATATGATTACAGGAGTACCTACTCACGGGGACTCCATCAGAGCTAGGCGAGACATGCCCGCGCTGCTCGGGCAGTAATGGAGCTTTACATTCATGAAAGATTCCAAATTAAAGATTAGATTGTGTTCACAAGAATTCACAAGAATCAACCATCAATCATACAAAGGAGTAAACATTTCAGTTATGCTCATGCAATTGGGTGATGAACATGATCTATTAGTACCGTCAAGAGTTCATTCTGAAAATACTACTAGTTAAAGTAGCATATGTTTACATTGGCGATATGAATTTGAATGCTTACCAAGATATTTGATAGGATTAAACATTGGTTCGTGATGACAATAGATCAGCTATAAAGACCCTAAAGCACAAGCACAATATAACCATATCATTTCAACAAATAAGCCTGTGATCTTAGGGACAAGTAGATTTTCAATTTCCAAGTGACACCCAATAAAGATATCTTGGATTTTATCTCCCTTTTGCTCTGATTTAGTTAATATTTTAATTTTCCCAATTCTCTATAATTCAAGAATTGATACAAAAAAATAAAGGAAGAAGCAAATAGGGGTAATATTTCCACCTCTGTATCTGTTCCTGATTCTCAGATTTTACAAGGACAAATCTAACAACAAGCACAGATCCCTCCAAAGATGATAGCTTTTAGCAGAAATAATTAAAAGAAAGAAAGAAAAGTTTCTAATGAATTCACCTAACTTTAACCTTCAAAACTCAATATTCATGAGAACAATTTTCTTAAATCCGCCTAGAAAATGTTGAAAAATGGTGAATGATAAATTAAAAAATAATTTTTTTTAATAAATATATGTCTATCAAATTAAATCGTGATAAGTTATTTGTTACGATGTGCGATGCATAACAAGCTCATGACACGTGAATGATGGTTGATGGAACCCAATCATCATCCGATCGTGTCTAATCAACCAAATAGGTGTGTCTTGTGGTTGAAATGATGTGTCTGTTAGGTGAAACAATACGTCAATTTGGGTGAAATGGTATGTTCGTTAGGTGAAATGATGCGTCCATTCAGATGAGTCATAACCCTTCAAATGCATCTTTTCTGATTGAACATGTCCATTCAATGATATCTTTTCAACTTCTATAAATAGGACCTCCCATTTCATTTCACCAATTCATTTTCATAGTATTATTAAGCATTAAAGCATCTTACAAGTATAGTTTTAGTAAGAGAGTTCCAAAATATTTTTTAACTCGTTTCTCAAAGTTTGTAGTGCTATTACTTCGAGATTGTAAGTCATTGTATCTTTGGAGACAAATTGTCATTTCCGTTAGCATCAGAGCGGCGCAATAATTGTCTTAAAGATAAAAAGTTTAATTCTTGCATCCACTTCATAATACACAATTATCGCATAAACCTCAAGATCTCCTAACAGAAAAAACATCAAACCTAAACTACTCAAAAAAACTTCCCAAGAGAAAAGGAACTTGACCACAATAACCAAATTCACTTATTTCAAATAATCCACTTGGAATCAGCAATTAATCGAAAATTCATTAAACAAAAATCTCACCAATAACAGATAAATGAAAATCAATTAATACATAACTACCCATATCATTTCAAAAAAGAAGCCAATTGCACAAACTAAGATCACTAAAAAAAGTTCAATTTCTATAAAAGACATAGATCTTACCTTAGCAACATTGATACAGATTCGAGATAAATCGATGTCTTTTACCAATTCCCTTAGTCAAAATAATAAAAAAGAAAAATTGAAATCACACACATTAATGCTACAACAACATAAAAGAAAAACATTTTACAGTTCCCCCCTTTAATAGATATAGTTATAGTGCGAGGAGGCTTTCAAGAATGGCTTTTCAAGCTTAGTGGCGAGGCGATGGTGGAGCAGTGGCGAGGCGGTGGTGGAGCAGTGGAGAGGTGACAGTGGAGTAGTAGCGGCCGGGGAGTTGAGAGAGATTTTGGGGAGGAGAGACAAGGTCACAAGAGTCACGAAAGAGTGGAGAGAGTTGGACAAAAATTGGGTATGGATAAATCGGGTAACAAAGGGGTACATTACCCGACCCATCGCCAACCATTTTAATTTAACGGGTTTGAGTTTGAGTTTGAGTATGGGTCTAAGTTAAATGTATGGGGTTGAGCGTGGGTCTGGTATGGAGAATTTAGTAGGGGTGATCAAAAAAATTTAAAACCGTCCAAAATCGCCCGAATCAATTCGAATCGAACTGTTTTTTATGATTTATTTTTCAAACCGCGATTCTAAATTTAGAGTAAAACCACACTGCACTATTGGTCTGGTTTTTATTTAAAACTTTCAAAAACCGCTAAAAATCAAATCGAATCGCTAAATATAATTATTTTTTAAACTATATATATAATAATTGGATAAAATAATTAATTGTTTAGAAGAATTTCATATTCAAATTATATAAGCCCATAATTCATAGTAACTTGATAAAAAAAATTTTGTTTAATTATGTAAGCCCATTAGGATTAATTAATTATTAATTAAATTCGATATGCTTTCTTGATAATATATTTGATATGGCCATAACCGACCCTTAACCTTTGTTCGCTTAAGTGTTTTTCTATTGCTTAATTTTCTAGATTGTCAATATTGATATCAAACTCATGACTTCAGGAATTAATTACTATATAAGTTTCTTATATTTTAATCTACCTAAAGTTGTGGAGAGTGTTGGTGGTTATGATGCATAATGTTGGTCTTTTGTGCTTGCTTAATACAAACACATGTTTTACTTCTTGATTTTTGTTAGTCTCAACGTTTTATTTTTGTTGTAAGTATTAAAACCGCCAAACCGCCAGAGCCGCTCGAAATCGCACCTTTAATTTTGGGTTTTAAAAGTGAAAGCTTGAAAAATTATTTTATAAAACCACCAATAACAATTTGATTTGAAAATAGCTTTAAAAAATCGAAACCGTACCGTGAGCACCCCTAGAATTTAGGGCCAATGGAAGGCTTACATTGGACATCCATGGGGGAGCTTCTCTACTTTCAATCTTGCTATGTAGAGGTGTTGCTTAAGCCAAGTGGAAGCCTTGGAGTCGAATTCAACAATGATTCTCTAAAGTGTGTTACAAGCAACTCATACGTAAAGCTTCTGCTGAAAAAAAGGTACATATTTTGGACTTCTACAAACCATAACTCGATATCTATGAGGGAGCCTTCTTTTAAGAAGATCAAGGTCCCAAGAAATGACCGATTATGACCTCGTCGAAGAACAACACAAGCTTCGTCTCGAATGAAATTATTTTAATAATGTAAAGAAAAAAGAAAATTATGAAAATGATAAAATAGGCAGATTAAGTTAACTATGCTGAAAACGTGTTTTCCCTTTATGTACACGCTTTTGTTTATTTGTATTTAATTGTTTGTTTTGGTTTGGTTAGGATAGCAGTTAATTAGTTACAACAGTTAGAATATTTAGTTAAGCAAGCAGTTAATGAGCTCGTAAGCTCAACTTCTTTTCCAGGCTCTATATATAGGGCTCTTGTACTGTAGAAAGATTCATTTTTCAATTTTAACTTCAGCTTGCTTATACACAGATTGCTCTCTACAATGGCGTTCTTGTGCGTTTCCATAGTTTTCCAGCTTGGTATCAGAGCCATCAATTGATGGTCTCTGGTCTTACTTTCCTTCCTGATACGAATTTTTTTCCCCCTTTCTTCCTCATATTGCTTCTCGTACGAAGATCTTTTCTTGAGCTCTTCTTTTTCTGTTTTAGTTTCTTGGCTTAATTATTGCACTATGGCGGGCAAGAATGTCGCCGGAGAAGGCGAGGGTTCGATTGGAGAAACGAAGACCCAGATTCTTCCTTAGGTGCTGCGACTGAATTGTATGGTGGTTTCTTGGATTCTGAATTCAATTGCCAAAGACATTGCCAAAGGTTTTCTGTACACCACTTCCACAAGGGATCTTTGGCTTGATCTTGAGGCCAGATATGGTGAGAGTAACGGACCCCTTCTTTACCAGCTACAGAGGCAAATCACCTCCATCACCCAAGGGGATCTAAGCGTGGCTGCCTATTTTACAAAACTGAAGAAACTGTGGGATGAGTTGAGCTGCCTCACCACCCTCCCACCATGTTTGTGTGGAGCCAGTAAAGCTCTTGCGGACCAGAATGCCTCTGGTCAGTTGATACAGTTCTTGATGGGCTTAAATAAAGCCTACGATCATGTCAAGAACCAGGTGCTCTTAATGGATCCTTTACCTACTGCTCCTAAGGCTTATTCAATGTTTCTTAGAGTTGAAAAATAGCGGGAAGTTTATCCTGGGATGAGTAATGGGAACCAAGATGGGGCCATGAGTGCAAGGGCATATAATGCTGGTAGAGAGGCAAGCTTCAGGCAGGTGCCTAGAGGTAGAGGGTTCCAGGACAAGAGGTCCCAATTCTGTGATCATTGCAATAAAAATGGCCATACCAGGGAAACTTGTTTCAGACTGATTGGTTTTCCTGACTGGTATAAAACCATGATGGAAAGGAGGAGGAGGATTGGGAATGGCAAAGGCAGGGCACTCAATGCTGCACATGAATCAGGAGAGGGTAGCTCTCAAGGAACAGTTGATAGGGTACCTGATGGTGTGAATATGGCTGAGGTTGTCAGGGCAGAGCTTATGAGGCTACTGCAGGGACAAGGGAATGCAGAGATAAGCAACACCAACTTTGCTGACTATGAGGATTTTGCAGGTACCATCTCAGACTCATATCCTATTACTGCTTTACATAAGTCTTCCTGGATTATAGTTAGTGGAGCATCCATCCATATGTCTGCTGATTTAACTCTATTTACTAGACTGGTCACTCTTAAACAAACAACATATGTAAAACTCCCTGATGGGACTAAGAAGATAGTAATACAGGAAGGAGATGTATAGCTCTCCAAGGACATTAAGCTTCATAGAGTCTTATATATACCCTCATTTAAGCACAATTTATTATCTGTGAATAGACTATACCCTCATTTAAGCACAATTTATTATCTGTGAATAGACTATGTGTTGATAACTCCCTTTGTATTGTCTTTACCCCACAAAGGTGTGTTTTGCAGGACCCTCTGACTAAGAGGATAGTAGCTATAGGTAAGTTGGCGGGCAAGCAATATTTGCTGGATAAAGATTCACTTGCTAGAACTGGAGCACAAGAGGCTCACTATGATAATGATGCTCTTGTTTGTAATGATTCTGTCGATAATAAAATGGATGTTTGGCATAAACGTTGGGACATGTATCCCTTGATGTAATAAGACATATACATATTCTGAGCAATAAAAATTTTGATATGAGTTTATGTGAAGTTTGTCCATTGGCCAAACAACATAGAATGCTTTTTTCTTTGTCTAAGTCTTGTTCTGTTGCTGCTTTTGATCTTGTTCATATAGACATATGGGGCCCCCATAGGGAGCCATCTCTTACTAATGCTCAGTATATACTTACCTTAGTTGATGATTACACTAGAGCCACTTGGGTGTATTTGATGCAGCATAAATCACAAACCTTGCATAAACTAAAAATGTTCTTTCATATGGTGCACACACAATTTGACACTAAAATTAGACAAGTTAGGACTAATAATGGGACAGAGTTTACCAGCCTAGAATGTCAGAATTTCTTGCATGAAAATGGAATAGTGCATCATCAAAGGACTTGTGTGTACACCCCACAACAGAATGAGGTTGTGGAAAGGAAACATCAACATCTCCTCCAAGTAGCTAGAGCCCTCTTTTTTCAGGCTAATTTGCCAAAGAAATTCTGGGGGGAGGCTGTGTTGACAGCTACATATATCATAAATAGGCTACGTAGTCCCGTACTGCAGTGGAAAGCTCCCTATGAACTATTACATAACAAGCTAAGTCCATATGATCATTTTAGGGTCTTTGGTTGCTTATGTTTTGCCTCTAATGTGTCTCCCCATAAAGGAAAACTGGATCCTCGTGCCCATAAGTGTATATTTCTGGGCTATGCTTTAGGGCAGAAGGGCTATAAACTCCTTAATTTGCAGACTAACAATGTGTTTGTGTCTAGAGATGTGACATTTCATGAAGGGGTTTTTCCTTTCATGACTGCCAAGGCTGCAGGACCATGTTTACCCCTGACAGGTGTGGATGTTGATCTTCCAGCAGAATCAACCTCACAAGATATTGAAGCTCCTATAGATAGGGTTGTACCTCAGTTCAGGAGGTCAACACGAGTTGCAAAGAGGCCAGAATGGCTTCAGGACTTTGTCTGCACAACATCAGCAGATAAGGAAGAAGTAAGTGTCCTATCCATTTCACATAAGCATGAACATTTTGTGGGTTCTGTCTCCACTTTGCAGGAACCAAAAGTCTTTGCAAAAGCAGTAAAGGAGGAGGAACGGAGGGCAGCAGTGAGGTCTGAGATACAGGCACTTGAAAAGAATGGAACTTGGAGACTTACACAGCTTCCTGGCAATAAGCAGGTCATTGGTTGCAGGTGGGTCTATAAGGTAAAACTTAAAGCTGATGGTTCCGTAGAGAGATATAAGGTGCGGCTGGTGGCTAAGGGGTATAGCCAGGTTGAAGGAGTCGACTACACAGATTGCTTTGCACCTGTGGCCAAGGAAGTGACATTTAGGGTTTTGTTGGCCTTGGCAGCCTCACAAGGTTGGCCTCTACATCAGGTAGATATAAATAATGCGTTCTTGCATGGGTCTTTGGAGGAAGATATCTACATGGAGCCTCCAGAAGGGTACGAAGTTCCTAAAGGCTTGGTGTGCAAGCTGGAAAAATCCCTGTATGGCCTGAAGCAGGCTTCTAGGCAATGGAATCAGGCATTCAGTGAGAGGGTGACAGATTTTGGTTTCGTGCAGTCAAAGCACGACCATTGCCTATTTGTGAAGGGAACAAGTTTGAATTTAATTGCCTTAATAGTTTATGTGGATGATATTCTTATCATGGCAGCCACAGAGGCATGCATACAAGAAGTCAAAGATTATTTGCATGGGATCTTCACTATAAAAGATCTAGGTACTGCCAAGTACTTCTTAGGAATGGAGTTAGCTAGGTCAGAAACAGGACTTGTTGCGACACAGAGGAAATATATCTTGGATATAATTAGTGATACAGGTTTATTGGAAGCAAAAGTAGTAAGGACACCGTTTCCAGTAGGATTAAAGCTCATTGCAGACTCAGGAGAATCATTGCCTGACCCCTCAACGTACAGGAGATTGGTTGGGAGGCTTCTGCACCTGGCCTTCACAAGACCAGATGTTTCTCATGCGACTCAACAATTGAGTCAATTCCTTCAGAATTCAACTAAACAACAGTGGGATGTAGCTATTCATTTAGTGAAATACTTGAAGGGTTGTCCCTCAACAGGTTTGTTCTTCGCGTTTCAAAATGACTTTCATCTAACTGCTTTTTTTTTTTTTTTTTTTATGCAGATTGAGCTGCTTGTTTGGACTCAAGGAGATCAATGACAGGGTTCTGTATCTTCCTGGGACGAACGCCTATTTCTTGGAAAACAAAGAAGCAAACGACAGTCTCGAAGTCTACTGCAGAGGCTGAGTATAGAAGCATGGCCTCAACGGTATGCGAACTTCTCTGGATTACCTACTTACTTAAGGACCTAGGGGTGGCAGTGCAGCTGCCAATTTCTTTCCACTGCGACAACAAGGCAGCATTGCACATCACAGCTAACCCCGTATTTCACGAATGCACAAAGCATCTTGAAATTGACTGCCACATTGTGAGGGACAAGTACAAAGAGGGTTTCATTCTGCTAGTGCACATAGCCTCCAAGTCACAAGTGGCAGATGTGTTTACCAAGGCCTTAACAGGAGTTGCGTTCGCATCCATGTGTTCCAAGTTGAACTTGGTCGCACTAAACCCAAGTTCGACTGGGGGGGGGGGGGCTGATAAAATAGGCAGATTAAGTTAACTATGCGGAAAACGTGTTTTCCCTTTATGTACACGCTTTCGTTTATTTGTATTTAATTGTTTGTTTCGGTTTGGTTAGGATAGCAGTTAATTAGTTACAGTAGTTAGATTATTTAGTTAAGAAAGCAGTTAATGAGCTTGTAAGCTCAACTTCTTTTCCAGGCTCTATATATAGGGCTCTTGTACTGTAGCAAGATTCATTTTTCAATTTTAACTTCAGCTTGCTTATACACAGATTGCTTTCTACAATGGTGTTCTTGTGCTTTTCCATAGTTTTCCAGCAGAAAATAGCGTAATTTGAAAACTTAAAAGAAAAAAAAAAGGCAAAATTGGGATTTTAGAAAACAGTTATAACAAAAAAATAAGAAATTAAATTTTTTGTCTAAAGTAGGGTTAGAAACCCCGTTCCCCAGACATTAATTGTAGCCGGGGTTTGTAACTCCGGTATTAACAAAAGTAGACAAAGTGTGTAAACCAAAACTTTTTTAGTTAATGGGTTATTTAATTGTCAATTAATAATTAATTTAATATTATTAATATTATGTAAAAAAAATAATGTAGTGTATAATTAAAACTTTTTTAATTTGCAATATTTTTGTAATTTTTTATTTAATTTTATAATTATAAATATACCAATGGGTTTTAATACAAAAAAAAATCGCTAATTATTAATTAATAATTTTATCATTAATTGTTAATAAATTTAATAATTTATTAATATTGTGCATAAATAATTGACAAAAATAACATTGCGTGTTTATTATAGTTGTATACAAAAAAATAACAACAATAGTATTGCGTCACTTTACACACAATTTTTTTGTCAAATTCAATACTAATATGATTGTTGTCAAATTTTCGTATACAACATTAAGAAACATGCAATAAAAACATTAAATTTGTTATCAAATTAAAACACATCTTTTAATAATAATAGTTATTCTTTTTAAAAATTAGTTGGTATCATTATTTCAAATAAAGTCACGTAATTATTATCAATTTTTTGTACACAACATTAATAAAAAAAATTATTTTTTGTATATTCTTTGTGCACAATATTAGTAAAAATATAATATTTTTATTAAAAATACATTCTAATAATAATTATTTAAAAAGATAATTGGAGTCGTTAACTCAATAAAGTCACGTAATATAATTATTGTCAATTCTTTATAGACAACATTAATAAACATATAAATTTATTAATAATTAATAATAAAATTATTAATTAATAATTAATGAGTTTTTTGTATTAAAATCTACTCGTATATTTTATAATTATAAAATTAAACAAAAAAACATAAAATACTGCAAACTAAAAAGTTTTAATTATATACTACATTATAATTTTTATATATAATATTAATACTATTAAATTATTTATTAATTACTAATCAAAAAGCTCGTTAATTGAAAAAAATTTAATTTGCAAGCCAAGAACACTTACCCTATGTCTGGTTTTATTTTTAAACTATTTTGTTTTATTTTGTAGAGATAGAGAGCGAAAATAAAGATAATAAAGTGTGTGTTAGAGATATGGATTTGTTTTTTTAGAGTTAATTTTAAATAATATAAAAAATATATTGTATATATTTTATTGTATATTGGGAGACAAAAAACATTGTTTATTGTCAAATCATGTTTTTTTTATATGTTTTCATGTATATATATAGTAATATTTATGTTTTTTTGTATGTATTGTATTGTATATTGGAAGACAAAAGTAATTTTCATTGTCAAATCATATCTCTTTTATATATTTTTATAAATATATATAGTAAGATTTATTTATTTATAGATGGATATATGTATGTATATATGGGAGAATGTCAAAATTTTTCAAAACACCAAATAAAAATATTTTGGGTAATGTCATATTTGATTTTATTTTCTCACCATTTCAAGGATGGAGAGAAAATGAAACCAAACATAGGATTAATTTCTGTCCATCAAGAAGAAAAAAAAAACACTTTATCTTGGGAACCGCTGTGACACGGTTCCCCAGACATTAATTATAATAGGCGTTTGTAACCCTGGTTTCAGACCAATCATTTTCTTTTAATTAGTTTTTTTTTTTGTTAAAAATCGTTGACCAATCATTTTCTTTTAATTAGTTTTTTTTTTGGTTAAAAATCGTTGTCCAAAATTTCAACTTTACCTACTTTTTAAAAAGTTTTTAAATTACACTATTTTCATAATTTTCTTTTGTTTTTCTATATTATTATCCCTTCGTCTCGGGTCTGTAACATTTTACAACAAAATAATTCAATTTATTCTATATAATTAGGTCATGTCTACAACACCATATTGTATTAGGCTATATTATAGTAGATCTATACTATCTGTTATATTAGCTTTTACAATATTATCTTATAGTTTGTTTATTTTGCATTAGTTATACGGGTAATAGTTCAGACAAAAATAACAGGACGTTTACTATCAATCACATAATTTTGGATTGTGCCTACAATTACACTTTTGTCCATTGCATTTAAGCACCATAACATCCCTGCATTTGTGTAAAAATGCTAACACAATAAATACTAAACCCAACTTCATAAGCAAGAAATTTATGTAATTAATTGAGGAGCACTTACCTTGCATTTACAATACTCTTAGGCACAATCCGATGAAGTAAATGGAGCCTGCAAAAATATAAAAGCTCACGAAAAATGATAAATGTTCATCTACTAAATTTCAGAACATTAATGATGATTGGCAGTGCAATTTTGTTCAAATTGAGGGGTAAATTAAACTTCATACACACTTCTTAGGAAGGCAGTATATGAAGTGAAAATTTATGGAAAATGATGTGGGTCCCACAGACTAACAATATGGAACCTGAAAATTGAATTGCTATAGTGAAAAGCGTATGGCCTAATAACGGACTTTGCCTGTTGCAAGTAAATAGATGTAACACCCATGTTTTAAGAATCGGACTGAACCCATGTTACAATAACACCCCTATTAACCCAAATATAAAAGCTAACAGGGGCCGATAAATACAGTCTTAAAATATGTATTGAAACCCCAAAAAGCCTATTATTAGCCAAATAGACTTTAAGGATGGAGGGAGACTAACCGTGTGAAACCTATTAGGCTAAGGCAACTCAAGCTTACCCAAAGCTACCTCTTAAAAGGTTGTCAAGCCCCTAGCAATGTGCAAGCCTCAAAGCCCACCTAGCTGACTTTAGGAAAATCTAGGACTTTGCTTTTAAAATCCACAACCACCTGCCCATTTGGAGATAATCTAGGAGGGCTTGGTCGATGCCACCTTATCGGGTGCCCACCCAATTCCACAAATAGATGACATGTGGTGGTGGGGTCCATCTTACGTTGTTAGTTTTATTTTTATTTTTAAATTTTCACCTTTCACTTTTTCATTTTGTTTTTCTATTTTTACCACCTCACACAAAAATATTTGCGAAAAAAAAAAATCAAGGAAAGTGTTGTGTTCATTGACGTGTTTTGACAAAATAATTTTTTTAATGAAATAAAAATATAAAATATTGTCAATTCAATTTAATAATAATTTTAAAATATGAACTATTCCTTTATTTTGTTTATTGTAATATCAATTCTACTAATATTTTTTTCTTTGTATATGAATTTTGATTTATTTATTACTAATATACAAATTCCTAGAAATATTAGTAGCTAAATTTCACTATATTCTCACAATAATACTAGAAGTTTATGTATATTTGTATGTATTTATTGAAATTAATTTTATTAATATGTTAAAAACTCTTGTTATTATATACTAATTCCACTAAAATCCAATAATATAACAAACTCCTTACAGGATATTTTAATATAATTTTTTATTAGAAAGATAAAAGAAAAAAAGGAATACAGAAAAGAAAAAATACAAAGACTTCAAGTCCAAAAAACTCAATTTTTCTTTTAAAAAAAATGATGGATGCAAGATATAATTATAAGATATATATATCCATAAACAAATTTAAATTGTACACTTAAAATTAGTGGTTTGGATTAAAATTTTGTTAAGAATCTAAGACCAAATTCTTAACATTAGGATTAGACCTTTGACAATAAAACTAAAGAAAAAAAAAAAAAGCAAGCCTTTGCCACATGTTGAGCACCCATGAAGTTGGGTGGGCACCCGAAGGGGTGTCATCGACTGAGCCATCTAGGAGGTCGTTTAAAGGATCTCGACTCATCATAACCCCGCATCAGCTAGCCGAGACAAGTGGCTCAACCATATATAATACGATGTTTTGAAAAACTTGCCCCAAACACCCTTCAAGATATTTTATAAGTTGTTCACAATTAGGGAAATTCGTTTTTTGAGTTTCAATCTTAGGATTTTTTTTTATTCGATCCTATTTGTTGTATTTATATCACATTTAGTCTATTTGTTCAATTTTGTTCTCAAATTTAATCCTAAACAACATTTTCTGTCAAATTGTTAACGGAGCCGTCAAGTCTGTTATTGGGGCAAGACTCTGCCACTGTTGACGGCACCGGTAACAATTTGATGAAAATTGATGTTTGGGACTAAATTTGAGAAAAATTTAAACAAATAGAATTGAATATGAGACAAATACAATAAATAGGACCAAATAAAAAAAATCCTAAGATATGGGACTAAAAGAAAATTTTCCCTCACAATTACAAAATATCACAATGTGTTTGGTAATTGATTTGATAAAATTAATTTTTTTGGTGTCATAGGATACGAGGGTATGCAGAAATGGTCCCACGTATTTCGAGATTTTAATTTTAGTACCATAATTCCTAAAAGTTGTAAAGATAGTCTAAGAGATGAACTTTGGGTCAAATGCAATTTGCTCCCCTGTGTTAATCAAAAGGAGTAATTATCCCCCTGTGAAAAAATAACTAGCAATTTATCCCTCTGTGTTATTCAAAATACAACAAACAATCCCCTCACAGGGGGTTTTTTGCTCCATTTTTAGGGGGTTTTTTGTTTCATTTTTTAAAATACAGGGGGTAAATTGCCATCTATTTTTTCACAGGGGAGTTTTTTGCACATTTTGCATATCACAAGGGGGGTAATTGCATTTTTCCCGATGAACTTTCGTTAATTTGTTACGGCAACTTGCACGTGTTTCTGGTGTGGCCATTAAGTTTAAATGGGCGAAAGGATTACTGGGAAAAAGAAAAAGAAACACTAAAATACTCTTAACAGTTGAAGAATAGTTCACTTTAATTTTTTGGGAAAATAAAATAATTGAAGAATTTAATTTTTGATGAGGATGTAATATGAAATATTATGAAATGGCAAAAGTGCCCCCTGAAGAGGCCAAAAAGCTGATGGGCTCTTAAGGCCTAAATCTGATACTTCAAAAGGATTGGGCCCCGGCCCAAAACCAAAGGGCGACTCGACCTAGGGTGACCCAACCTAGGGGATCCGTCATATAGGGAGGTATTGATTACCTGCAAGATGTCAGAATGATAGTGACAGGTGGGTCAGAACAAGTGGGCATTCCAAACCGTATAAATACCCAAGTCAGAACATTTAAGGTACGACATTTATTACAACCAGTTCGAAATACTTTAGAGATCACTTCCTTCTATCTCAACTTAGTATCTGACTTAAGCATCGGAGGGTCTTCGCTGGGGACCTCCCAGCAAGCGTAACGATTTCCCCTTTTCTTAGTTCCCAAACATTCATCTGAGGAACCCGGAGGCGACTTGCGACCTTCGACCTCAGATTATTTGGCGCCGTCAGTGAGAAATTGAGAAAAGATCACCGAATCAGAGATGGAAGGAACATCAAGACGAGAACCTACCCTAGTAGAGGGAGAGCAAACACCAATAAGACAAGTAGAACAAACACCAGCAAGACAGGAAGGCCAACTGATACATTTGACGCCTGAGGAATTGCAAAGGATGATAGAAGAGGCCAGCAGACAAGCTATAGTAGAATATGAAAGGAGAATTGTCACACTGGCGACCGGCGAACCGGTGAGAAGGCAGCTGTTCCACAACAAAGGAAAAGGAGTGGCAGAAGAGGTAAGAGAAACAACCCATAGAGTTGAGCCTGAGAAGGGTCGTGAACCTGAAAAAGGTCATGAAAAGGAAGTATCTGATATGGGATCTAGCAAAAGGGGAAAACACAAGAGCCGGGAATCTCAAACGCAGAAGTAGATGATGTTGGGAGGCAGATCGAGAGATTAGGCCAGCAAATCGATGAATTAAAACGACGAGGGGAGCTAGTAGCTCAAAATCGAAACTCACCCTTCGCAAACAAGATTTTGACGGAGGCAGTAGATCACAATTTCAGACTATCGGATTTGCCCAAATATGATGGAACTAAGGATCCTCAGGAGCATGTCTCAGCCTTTGAATTGGTAATGAATTTGTACATAGAACCGGACTCTATTAATGCAAAATTGTTTGTGACTACTTTGACAGGGAAGGCACAAGAATGGTTCACAAGCTTACCCAGTGGGAGTATAGAGTCATACTCTCAGCTGATGCAAAAATTCACATTCCACTTTGCTAGTAAGAAAAAGGCCAAAAGATTAACTATTTACCTATTCACAATAAGGCATAAGGAGAATGAATCGCTGAAAAGTTTTATAAGAAGGTTTAACAATGAAACATTGGAAGTGCATGATTTGAGAATCGATATGATGGTAAGTATCTTGATACATGGACTGAAGAAGGGTCCCTTTGCATCGACACTAGCCAGGGATCCATTGGAGGATGTAGAGCAATTAATGCAGATGGCTCAAAAGTACATGCATAAGGAAGAAATGAATGAGATGAAGGATAGAGAATGGTCAAACACTAGAGGATGAGGTCGAGAAATGAGGAGAGATAGGAGAAATAAATTTGAGAAAGATCATGAAGCACCATACCGGCCTAAGTATCATAGATACATTCCGCTTGCTACGACAAGAGCCTGCACGATGATGATGGTAGAGAAAGAAAACCTACTGCAATGGCCGAAGAAAACACGAGGAACTCTGGCCAAAAAATCGTACTCCAACAAATACTGTAGATTTCACAAGGACAAAGGGCACGACACGAAAGATTGCTACCAGCTAAAAGATGAGATAGAAAGGCTGGTCAAGCAAGGATATTTTAAGGAATACATATTGAGGGAAGAGCAGGAGATAGAGGAAGGGAGAGAGAGCAGAGGGAGAGATCGGGGAGTAGGTCCCGAAGCAACAACGATTCAAATGAGGAAAAGAAAGGAGAGAGGACGATCAACGAGGAAAGGCTCATGTGAAAGGAGTCATACACACCATCGTGGGAGGTCCTACGAGAGGAGATTCTGGAAGGGCAAGGAAAAGGTATGCTCGTCAAAGGGGGTGGCAGATTGCTTTTAGGTGTGAAGATATGAGTGAAAGGGGGTCGCAGAATGATCCCATGGTTATAAGATATCTGAGGAAGATCATGAAGTGCCAATTTCATAGTTCATAAAGTGCTAGTTCATAATGGAAGTTCGGTAGATATCTTATTTGTGGATGTGCTAAGGAAGATGGAAATGGGAGTGTCTAGCTTACAACCAGTACATACCCCCTGGTGGGTTTCGGAGGAAGCGAAGTCATTCTCTTAGGAACAATAGACCTCCCTATCTCACTGGGGGAGGAACCGAAAAGAAAAATAATGATGATAAAATTTTTGGTAGTAGATACCCCTTTTCGCGTATAACATGATTTTAGGCCGACTAGGTCTCATTTATTCAGGGCAGTAGTATCTACTTTCCATTTGAAGATGAAGTTCCCAACGAAGCATGGAATAAGTGAAGTGAGATGTGATCAAAAGGAGGCAAAGAGGTGCTATAATTTATCACTAAAAGGCAGAAGTGGGGAAAGGGATGAAGGAGTGCCTGAAATGGCTAGAGGTAAGGTAGAGGAAAACAAGAGGAAGAGATTGGAGCGTATAGAGCCTGTAGAGGAACCTAGTAGGATGACGAGAATTGGATCACGAATGAACCCAAGGATGGAAACTATGACAGTGGACTTCCTGAGAAAAAACACGAATATGTTCGCATGGAGCCCTTCAGATTTTGGAGGAATAGACCCCGAGGTAATAATTCACAGGCTGAACGTAGATCCACAAGCAAGACTGGTGAAACAGAAGAAGAGGTCATTTGGGGTAGAAAGGAACAAAATAATTGAAGAGGAGGTAAGCAAATTCCTGGAGGCAGGACACATAGCCGAGGCCTAATAGACGGAATGGTTATCCAATGTGGCTGTGGTTCCAAAGGAGACAGGGAAATGGCGAATGTGCACGAACTTCACGAATTTGAATAAAGCATGTCCCAAGGACCCGTACCCACTACCTCGGATTGACTTACTCGTGGATTCAATGGCGGGGTATGCCCTATTCAACACGATGGACGCATATCAAGGATATCACCAAATATTCATGGTAGAAGAAGACCTCCTTTATTACTGAAAATGACATATATTGTTACAATGTGATGCCTTTTGGTTTAAAAAATGCAGGTGCCACATACCAAAGGCTAGTAAACAGAATGTTCAGAGACCTCATTGGGAAATCCATAGAGGTATATGTGGATGACATGCTGATCAAAAGCAAAAAGGAAGAAGAACATCTTGCACATCTACAAGAAGCCTTTGAGGTCATGAGAAAGTATGGAATGAAGCTGAACCCGACTAAGTGTACCTTTGGAGTTAGAGGTGGAAAATTCCTGGGTTACATGGTAAGCGAGAAGGGAATCGAGGCCAACCCGGAAAAGATAGAGGCCATCATGCAGATGAAATCACCCAAAACAATCAAGGATGTTCAAAAGCTGACATGGAAGATAGCCTCCTTAGCCCGATTCATATCCAGGTCAGCAGATAGAAATTTGTCATTCTTTAAAATCTTAAGGAGTGTAAAAAATTTCAAGTGGACTAAAGAGTGTGAGCAGGATTTGAAAGATTTGAAGCAGTATTTAATGCCTCCACCCATACTAGCAAACCCGAAGATAGGAGAACCTTTGTACTTGTATCTAGCAGTGTCAGATGATGTTATAAGTTCGTTACTGGTAAGGGAAGAGGTAGGAAAGCAGAACCTAGTATATTATATTAGTAGAATGTTAGAAAGAGCAGAAAGAAGATACATCCAGATAGAAAAATTAGCATTGGCTCTAGTAAGAACTGCAAGAAAGTTAAGACCATACTTCCAATCGCATAAGATAGTGGTATTGAAAAATCAGCCCCTAAGGTAAATAATGTCGCGACTTGATGCTTCAGGTCGCCTAATAAAATGAGCGGTGGAGCTAGAGGAATTCGACAAAGAGTATCAAGCAAAAACGGCTGTGAAAGCCCAAATATTCACCGATTTCATTGCTGAGCTAGCAGGTGAACAACAACAGGTTAAAGAAGAATGATGGATGTTGCATGTGGATGGATCCTCGAACTCTAACAATGGAGGAGCATGGATTCTACTCCAAGGACTTGAGGTCGAGATACCAGCGAGGTTGGACTTTCCCACCACCAACAATGAAGCAGAATACGAAGTTGTAATCCTCGGGCTAAAAATGGCATTAGATGTGGGGGTAAGAGAGATATATGTATACACTGATTCTCAATTAGTCGCAATGAAGATTGAAGGATTATACGAAACACGTGAATGGTTTATGACTCAGTACCTGAAAAAGGTGAAGGAGATGATGGGGAAGTTCGATAGATGCACCATACAACAAATTCCAAGGGACGAGAACGCAAGAGCAGACGCCTTGTCCTAGTTTGGGGCCATGGCAGCAGGCATAAAAGAGAGAAAGATCATGGTGGTAGTAAAAGAAAGGGTTGCGGTAGACGAAGTAGAAGAAGTGAAATGTGTAATTGAGGACAGGTCCTGGAAAAAAGAGATGGAGGACTACCTGAAGGAGGGTATATTGCTAGAGGACCTAGTGGCAACAAGGAGGTTGAAATTTAGGGCCAACAGGTTCACAATGGTAAATGGGGAGCTATACAAGAGGTCGGCGGAAGGGCCATTATTGAAATGCCTATGTCCGGAAAGAGCTCACTATGTCCTGAGGGAGATTCATGAAGGAAGTTCTGGCAACCACTCAAGGGGGAGATCGTTAGCCCAAAAGGAAGCAAGACAAGGATATTTCTGGCCAACATTAGTAAAAGATGCGACAAAATTTGCAAAGAAATATGAGAATTGTCAAAAATATGCAACTCTCATACACTTACCTGTGACCCCAATGGAGCCCATAAAGATAGTATGCCCATTTGATTAGTGGGGGATAGATATTTTAGGGTCGTTCCCGCTAGCACCTGTAAAAAAAAAAATTCGTTGTGGTAGCCGTGGAATACTTCTCTAAATGGGTGGAAGTAGAGACATCGACAAAAATCTCTGAGAAAGAGGTAATTAACTTTATATGGAAAAATATCATTTGCAGGTTCAGAATTCCTAGAGCCTTGATTTCGGACAACGGAACCCAGTTCCAAGGAAAGGGGATCGTAGCATGGTGCAAGGAGTTGAAAACCAACAGAATTTTACAACCGTAGGAAATACCCAGGCGAATGACCAAACGGAGGTCACTGATAGGATCTTGTTGCAGCACCTAAAGACGAGACTCGAGGGAGCCAAGGGTTCGTGGGTAGAAGAGCTACCTGGAGTTTTGTGGGCGTATAGAACAACTCCAAGAATGGAAACAGGTGAGACACCATTATGTTTAGTTTACGGCTCATAAGCTATAATACCCGCGGAAATTGGAGAAGAGACAGCAAGGATTTCGCAATACGAGGCCAAAAGGAACGGCCAGGAAAGGAGCTTCGACCTTACTACGATCGAAGAAAGGAGAGATCAAGCATATACAAGGATCCTGCACTACATGGGTCTCCTGATGAAAAGTTACAACAGCAAAGTCAAGCCCAGGTATTTTCAAGTGGGCGACTTAGTTTTAAAGAAGGTGGAGGTCTCTAAGCATGTAGGCAAGTTCGATCCGAGTTGGGAAGGACCATACAAGATCATGGAAGTCAAGAAGAAAGGAACATACAAATTTCAAGACATGGAGGGGAAGGATTTTCCCAGACCATGGAATGTGCATAATTTGAAAAAATTCTACACTTGAAAAAAGGGAGATATAGTAGCACTTACCCTCTCTGTTTTTCCTTTTTGAAATGCTTTTTTGCAAAATGCTTGAAATTTTTGCAGATACTTGAAATCATTGTACAAAGTACCTATGTTAGAAGGTCCTGAGAAAGGGCAATCCCATGTAAAAGATCTGTGAAAGATCAAATAAAGTCTTTTGGCACTACACTTTCAAAGATAGTGAGCAGGTAGAAGAAACAAAGACAATCCCATGAGGGATTGAGCAAAGTAACTCGAGTCTAGAAGACTCTTATGCATAAAAAGCGACCTGGGAAAGGTCGATTAAACCAGATCTGGAAAAGATCTAAAAATTTCACCCAAGGATAAAATTCGACCTAGAAAAGGCTGAATAATTCAGATCTGGAAAAGATCTAAAAATTCCACCTAAGGATAAAAATCGACCTGAAAAAGGCCGAATAATCCAGATCTAAAAAAGGTCCAAAAATTTTGCCAAGTACAAAAACTCGACCTGGAAAAGGTTGATTAAACTAAGTCTAGAAAAGGTTTTCTAAAAATTTGTGGAGCACAAAATTCGACATGCGGTTTAACCTAAAAGGAAATTAACCTGAGAAGGGCGTTTGAATCAAGCATGAAAAAATGAAGTATAAAGTGCAAATCAGATCGCATACATGTGCAAATCAACGTGAGCAAGCTCACATAAAGTGAATCTGCCAAAATCCCTCGATATACTAACAAACACGGTCGCTCATGAACAAGGGATCTGAATTTTTTTGGGGATTCGATCTGAAGAAGATCACAAAAGCCAAGGTAGGCAAGAGATTTTAAGCGTGGACGACCTCTTGGAGGTCGCACGAATGTTGGCAGGAAATCTTAGTATATAAAGGAGAAGTTGCAGAAAAGTGAACCGACAGGAAGGAGGTCACAAGGCACAAAATCAAATTTAAAGAAAAATGCAAGTCCACTAAGGGAAAGAACCCTACATTGTGCACGTCAACTTTTCGCTCGCACAAATCGACCTAGGGAGGTCGCAGATCCAAGGAGTGGAAAGAATCAAGTATAAAAAAAATATCGAAGGATAACATCGCACGACAACACAAAAAGTTGCAGAATCTATTAAGGAAATTGCATTGAAAAGAAAAGCAAACTTTTACAAGTTAGAGCAAGGAGCTCGGGCAATTGTAGCAAAAAGAGATTGGGAGACAATCTACCCTATTACAAAAACCGATGGCATCACGACCAGCTAAGAGTCCCTCTTCTTTCCCGGCCTCACGACCTGTGGAGAAACCTTATGTTCTCCTAGTTTCTAAGGCCACAGTGCGGGCCGTGTCGACTTCAATTCGAGATCGAAGCACCAGGTCTTCCAGTTGGGACTCCAGGTGCTTAACTAGGGGTGGCAATCCAACCCGGACCCGACAAAACCCGCCCCGACCCGCCCCATTAGTCCAAAAATTGTAGATGGGGCGGGTAGCGGGTCCTAAGAATTAGGACCCACCCCGTTTAAATATATATATATATATATATATATATTTCTCTTTTATTTTGTTATGATAGAATAAACACTAACAAAATATTGTATCATTTAATTTATTTATTGTTAGGTACATGTTCAATAGTTGATGAATTGAAAAATTGTCCCACAATACTTAACGATAAGAAAGACGAAGAAGCTGTTACTAATGTATAATCAATAATTTAATATGAATTGTTTGAGTTGTTCTATTATGAACAAGTTTATTTATACTTGAAATTCTTTTTCGACTTGAATTTGAGTTAGATCATGAACAATTAATTTTATTTGTAATTGATATATTAAATTTTATTTTTTTTAGATTTGTAGAACAAATAAAAAATAATTTTTTTATAATAAAATCAGGTCTACTGGGTAAGACTCGCCCCAGTGGGTTTTGAACCGGGGCGAGGCGGGGCGGGTCCCGGGTCCACCCAAACCCGCCCCGTTGCCACCCCTATTAACTCTCTCCTCAACTGCTACTCGGGAGGTATTGCTTTCCTCTAGCTTCTTCAAAGCCTCGGACAATTTTGCATCGCTGGCGAACTTCTCTCTTCGCCAATAAGAGCACTTCAGAGAGAGGTGGTGCCCAAAAGCCATGGCCTGGAAAAGGAACATGAGACACAATGAGAAGACATTCCATACTTGAGTAAGGACATGAGCATGATGCTCCTCAATGCGGGTGTGTGAGGTAAGGACCAAGGTGGCCTGATCATGAGGAAGAAGGCAGGCCCGATACAACTCCCAAGAGTCCTGCCTCACATGTGTTTTAAGGACAAAAATTTGCTCGGAGATCTCCTAATGGGGCACTAACTTCTCGCCCTCCATCTCGGCAGACACACACTTGGGAGTTCGCAGTTCCTCGCAGGCCCCCTTCCACCATTCAGTCAACTCTTGGACGAGTTTGAGGTTCTCGACCTCTTTAGCTTTCTCGGCAGCTTGCTTGGCCTTTCTCTTTTCAGAGCGGGATTTACTCCGTTTGCTAGATTTGTTGCTGCGAGAACTTTTGTGATGTCTCCTCTTGTGCTTTTTGGGCTCACTAGGCCCCTCGACGACCTCCTTACCTTTGGATTTGGCCTTATCCGCAGACGTGGATTTGGAAGTATAAGGTTAGGTACGAGCAGCCGAGTCCAGGTTATTACCAGCGACCTCTATGTCCCCACTAGCGATCCCTATAGCAAAAGGTGGAGCCTGCTCGGCAATAGGACTTGGGGAGATTGTAAGAGCAGGATCGTTGGGGGCTGAAGAATAAACCAAGTTACCCAAAGAGAGACCTCCTGCGGATAGAAGACTAGAAGCTTCAGGCTGGGAAGAGTCCGTTTGAGGTGCTATAGAAAGAGGTAGAGTCCCCTTTTTAGAGCGAAGTCTGTTGGCGATTCGAGCCTGCATGATAAGCTTATCTGCAAAACATAAGGGATGCGTAAGAATAATGAGCAAAAGAAGATAGGGAAAGGAAAACAATTTAAACATAAATGACAAGTAGATCATCACCTAATAGGCCCTTAGGACGGATGGGTGCCGGAGAGAGACCGGCTAGCTTCAGGATATTCTCTGTCAAGAGCTTATTAGCCTTATACCAATAGAGGGTTAGATTATTAATATTTTCATCCACCAGCCCCCATCCATAAGTTTTTTGCTTGGTTTAGTAGATCCCCAATCGCAACGAAAAGGTCATCTTTGGCCGGGGGGGTCGAATGAAGAATAATTTATCTTGCCAAGGACCTACATTAGAAGGGAGTTTGTCTACTAAGCGACAATTGGTTCTCGCAGCAAGATAGAAAAGTCCTCGGTCAGTAGACCTATTAGACACATTAATTTTATACAAGGACCAAAAATTTTCGAAAGAAGGGTCAAGGTAAAGATGTTGCATAACCATTATAAACATAAGAATGTGACAAATGGAGTTAGGTTAAAGTTGCATTGGACATATGTCTAAGCTAGTAAGGATGGTACCTACAAGCGGACGTAGAGGAAAAACCGAAGTCCCGCCTCGAGATGAGCTATGGAGAGGGGACAGAAGCCCTTAGGAGGACGATCATCCGATCAAAAAACCGGGGAATATGAATCTCATAATTATTCGGAATAAAAAAATTTTCCTTTGATTTTGGAGAGAGGTGTCTTTAAAGAGCTAACTACACCAGCCTAAGGATCTAAGGCCATTATAGCCTGATATTGTTCTAATGGAAGAATGTCTGGGTTAGGACCTGCTGCACGCAAAGGGCGATCTACATCTAAAAGGTCATGCCCAACCCTAGGACTACCAGCTAAAGGGGGAGGAACGGAAGTAGGCGATGTCGCTGAAGACCCCGAAGTAGTATTGGAAGGGGAATTGGAGTTAGACTCTGAAGCAGAAACAGAATTCGAAGTGGATTCTAAGCGGAACACATACCTGGAACTAAGGAGGGAAGTCGAAGAAATAGGGAGGTCGCGCTAAACAACGAAGCAAATCGAAGGCTAGGTCGCAAGAGGTAGGGCAATAATGACAAAGAGCGTTGTATTTATAGGGAAGATACATGAAAATTTGCGCTAGGATGGACAGCGGGATGACAGCCCGGGGAGACCAGATCTAAGGGGCCAGATAGAGCGATTGTTGGACTTCTCTTAGAGTAGATGAATCTACACTAAGAGAAGTGGGGGAGTAATGATGAGGATGTAATATGAAATATTATGAAATGCAAAAGTGCCCCCCTGAAGAGGCCCAAAAAGTTGATGGGCTCTTAAGGTCCAAATATGATACTTCAAAAGGATTGGGCCCCAACCTAAAACCTACGGCGACTCGACCTAGGGGATCCGTCATATAGGGAGGTATTGATTACCTGCAAGATGTCAGAATGATAGTGACAAGTTGGTCAGAACAAGTGGACATTCCAAGCCCTATAAATACCCCAATAAGACAACATTTAAGGTACGATATTTATTACACCCAGTTCGAAATACTTTAGAGATCGCTTTTTTCTATCTCGACCTAGTATCTAACTTAAGCTTCGGAGGGTATTCGTTGGGGACCTCCCAGCAAGCCTAACAATTTTCTCTTTTCTCAGGTCCCAAACATTCATCTGAGAAACCCGGAGGCGATCTGCGACCTTCGACCTCAGTTCAATTCTATCCAGTTAACTTTTACTTAATAATTGAAATAACTAATCAAATAATATATAATAGTTAATAATTTATTAATAATTAATTTAATAACTCAATCAATACTATAACTTTATTAGTACATGACTTGAGTCCATATATTAATAAAAGTTTCATTTGAAGTATGATCGTTACTTATTAAGAGTGGTCCATGGTGCATTTATACAATAATTCACATATACGTATAATGGATTTATTTATTTTCTATATATATATATATAATTCTATTAACTTTTTATTTGGAATTAAACTAATGTTATTAGAAATAATGTGTTTAGTGTTTACAAATACCTTAGATATTTTTGAAGAAATCTCTAGAAAACAATAGTTAAAGAAAAAATCTTAGATATTCTAGAATGCTCAAAGCTTATTGAGCAAGCAATTAATTTTGACCACAAATGCTATTTCAAGAATGTTCTATGGACTAGTATAAATAGACTTGAAAGATGTGGAGTTTGGGTAGAGAAAAAATTAGCAATACAAAGCTACTAAGTTTCCTCTCCAAATCCTCTTAGCTCTCATTCTTCTTTTGTTGATCACCTTTCCTTCTATACTAGCCTTGTTCTCCAAATCCCAAACTAATCAAACTAATATTCCTTCAACTATCAATCCCCTTTTCTACAATAAAATACTAACAGTGGTATCAGAGCCACGTCCGATCATATACTGGGCGTGTACTCTTATTTTAAATACTTTCTCATCACACTAGTTCTATTGTCCAACCACCATGTCCTCGTTAGCCAAACAAATTTCTGTCCCCATTTTCTCCGGCCAAAACTATGACTATTGGGCCATTAAAATGAAAACTTATTTTCAATCTCAAAAACTATGGGAGATAGTAGAAGAAGGGGTTACTCTGCCGGAAGATAGTTCCACTTCATCATCGGCAGAGAAAGGTAAATTGGAAAATAAGAAGGCAAAGGATTCAAAGGCTCTATATTACATCCAAACAGCAGTGGCAGACCATATTTTTCCAAGAATTAGTGTTGCTACATCGGCAAAAGAAGCATGAAGCATTTTGCAGAAGGAATATCAAGGCAGTGCCAAGGTGCATATCATTAAACTTCAAACTCTTAGAAGAGATTTTGAAAATATGAAAATGAAGGATTCTGAGACAATTGATGAATATTATACAAAAGTACGTGAATTGGTGAATCAATTAAAAGCCTATGGGGAGGATATACCAGAAAAATGGGTCATAGAAAAATTGCTCATAAGTGTCACTGAAAAGTATGACTCAATAGTAACAAGTATTAAAGAAACAAAAGATATCACCACACTAACTGTCACCGAGTTAGTTGGGTCACTTGAGGCATACGAGAAAAGGCGAAGTAGGCGAGAAGAAAATTCTCTTGAAAATGCTTTTCAGTGTAAATTAAATATGAGGTCTCAGAATTCCAATAGAAAAGAAGAAAATTTTAAAAGCACAATGGGAGACAAGAAGAAGCAAAATAAAGGAAAATACATGACATGTCGTATTTGTAAAAGAACAAATCATCTTGAGAAGGATTGTTACTTTCGTGGGAAGCCTCAATGTCGAAACTGCAAAAGGTTTGGACGCGTCGAAAAAGATTGTAGGCTCAAAGGGAATCATCAAGCTAATTGCATTGAAGAAAATCCTAGCAGTGATCAATTATTCTTCACATGCAACTCAGTAGTCGAAGCAGGAGATGCTACTTGGTATATTGATAGCGCTGCTAGCAACCATATGGCATACAACAAAGGAGCCTTTAAAAAATTAGACGAGTCATACAAGAAAAACGTCAAATTCGGGGACAACCACATTGTGAAGGTCGAGGGAAAAGGATCAGTCGCTATCAACACAAGAAAAGGTACACGCATCATTAATGATGTTATGTACATCCCTGACCTCAGAACAAATTTGTTCAGTGTTGGCCAGATGATGGAGAAAGGATATAGTCTACACTTTGGAGGAGATTCGTGCACTATTTATGACAACAAAGATAAAACTCTTATAATTGCTAAAGTAAGGATGAAGGAGCACAGATGCTTCCCAATACAACTCCAATATCTGGGCAGCACAACTATGAAAACACAGGAGGACCAGTCATGGCTATGGCACCGGAGGCTAGGCCACTTCAATTTTCAAGGCTTAAAAACACTACATCAGAAGAAGATGATGACAGACTTACCACAAATCCAAGCTGTCGAGGGAGCTTGTGAAGCCTGTCTACAAGGGAAACAACACAAGAAGCCATTCCCTTCAGGAACCTCCTGGAGAGCTAAAGCAGTCTTGGAACTCATACATACGGACGTCTGCGGACCGATGAGGACTCCATCACATGAGCAAACAGATATTTCATCCTATTTATCGATGACTACTCCAGAATGACCTGGGTATACTTCATAGGGGAAAGGTCTGAAGTCTTTAAAATTTTCAAGAAGTTCGAAAATCTTTTGGAGAACCAAAGTGGCCGAAGCATAAAAGTCATCAGAAGTGATCGAGGAAAAGAATACAACAACTCAGAGTTTGACAAGTTTTGCGAAGAAGAGGGGATCGAACATCAAACTACTGTCAGTTATAATCCTCAACAAAACGAAGTCTCGGAAAGAAAGAACAGAACCGTCATGGAAATGGCAAGATCGATGTTGGAAGAGAAGCACTTGCCAGAAGCTTTTTGGGCAGAAGCAGTCTACACTGCAGTCTATCTACTAAACAGGTGTCCCACTAAGGCTGTTCAGAACATGACACCGATAGAAGCGTGGAGCGAAAAGAAACCTTCAGCCAAACATCTTAGAGTATTTGGCAGTATCTGCTACGTGCATATTCCGACAGAAAAAAGACACAAGCTGGAGGAGAAAACAGAAAAAAGGCATCTTCCTCGGCTACAACACACAATCAAAAGGCTACAGTATCTACAACCTAAAAACCAAGAAACTAATCATCAGCAGAGATGTTGAGTTTGATGAAGATGCTATGTGGAACTGGGATGAAAACAAAATAGAAAGACAAACTGTAATGATTCCCAAGGAGACACCTCTACAACAACAACAAGAAGAAGGCACAGACCAAACAGAGATGGAGAGGATGAACCTTCAAGCACCGGGATCGCCCAGAAGGCCATCTCAAACAGAAGAGACTGGGGAAGAAACTCCACCAAGAAGAACAAAGCTTCTAAGCAATATATATGAAACATGCAACTTCATCATGCTGGAACCAGAGAATTTTGAGGCCGCTGCAAAACATAAAGTATGGGTCCAAGCAATGGAAGAAGAAATCAAGATGATCGAAAAGAACAAGACATGGGAGCTCGCATACAGGCCGAAAGATAAAGAAGTAATAGGAGTAAAGTGGATTTATAAGACAAAGCTGAATGTAGATGGATCTATACAGAAGCACAAGGCTCGACTGGTAGCAAAAGGATATTCTCAACTTCCAGGTATTGACTACACTGAAACCTTTGCTCCAGTAGCTCGTTTAGATACAATAAGAGCTCTTGTTGCTATAGAAGCAAATAAGAAGTGGAAAATATATCAAATGGACATACAGTCTGCATTTCTAAATGGCTACATCGATGAAGAAACTTATGTGGAACAACCTCAAGGATTTGTTGCGAGAGGCCATGAAGAAAAAGTCTTGAGGTTGAAGAAAGCACTTTATGGGCTCAAACAAGCACCAAGAGCCTGGTACAACAGAATACGTAACTACTTCAAGGATCGAGGATTTCAGAGGAGCTTGAGCGAGCCTACTCTCTACATAAAGAGCCAAGGTAACGATACACTAATTGTTTCCTTATATGTAGATGATCTCATATATACAGGAAACAATGAGAAGATGATTTGAGACTTCAAAGAAGACATGATGAAGACATTCGAGATGAGTGACCTTGGCCTAATGCATTTCTTTCTCGGAATTGAGATAAATCAAGAGAAAGAGGGAATATTTATATGTCAAAAGAAGTACACAGAGACTCTACTTAAGAAGTTCAAAATGGAAAGCTGCAAGACAGTTACTACTCCTTTGGTCACCGGCGAAAAGTACAAGAAAGAAGACGGAGCAGAAAAGGTCGATGGCTCCATCTACAGAAGTCTGATTGGAAGCCTACTATATCTAACTGCCACAAGATCGGATATTATGTTCGCTACAAGTCTACTATCAAGATTTATGCAGAGTCCGAGCCAAGTACACTATGGAGCAGCAAAAAGAATTCTAAGATACTTACGAGGGACGCAAGATTTTGGAATATGGTACAGGTCCACCAATGATGCGAAGTTGGTTGGATACACAGATAGTGACTGGGCAGGATCAGCTGACGACATGAAAAGCACATCAGGCTATACCTTCTCACTTGGCTCAGGAATATTCTCATGGGCTTCCAAGAAACAAGCTACCGTGGCACAATCCTCAACAGAAGCAGAATTCATTGCAGCTGCTGCAACAGCAAATCAAGCTACTTGGCTTAGAAGGATTCTAGAAGACATGGGGGAGAAACAAAAGGAGCCCACGACAATCTACTGCGATAACAAGTCAGCGATAGCCATAACAAAAAATCCGGTGCAGCATAGTAGAACCAAACACATCGACATTAAGTACCACTCTCTTCGGGAAGCAACTACCAGAGGAGAGATTGAACTCAAGTATTGCAGCACGGAAGAACAACTAGCAGATATGTTTACTAAAGCACTGGCGCGTAACAAGTTTGAAGAACTACGCCTGAAGATCGGTGTCTCACATAAACACATTAAGGGGGAGTATTAAAAATAATGTGTTTAGTGTTTATAAATACCTTAGATATTTTTGAAGAAATCTCTAGAAAACAATAGTTAAAGAAAAAATCTTAGATATTCTAGAATGCTCAAAGCTTATTGAGCAAGCAATTAATTTTGACCACAAATGCTATTTCAAGAATGTTCTATGGACTAGTATAAATAGGCTTGAAAGATGTGGAGTTTGGGTAGAGAAAAAATTAGCAATACAAAGCTACTAAGTTTCCTCTCCAAATCCTCTTAGCTCTCATTCTTCTTTTGTTGATCACCTTTCCTTCTATACTAGCCTTGTTCTCCAAATCCCAAACTAATCAAACTAATATTCCTTCAACTATCAATCCCTTTTTTTACGATAAAATACTAACAAATGTGTACTATTTATGAAAGTATTTTAAAAATATTTAAATAAAAATAAGTTAAGAAATAATTACTTATTTGATTCTAATGCATGGTATATTGTCCTTTGTTGTGATCATTTTACTAAGGGTGAATTACAATGACCTCCCCTGACGGAATTACAGATACCTCATCATTATTTCAAAAATTATAAATACCCCCTGAGGTTTATAAGTTTTTAACTAAGAGCCTGAACTAGTCCATTTTGCCCTTAATTTTCTTTAAATTATCGAAAAATAATCAAAGGAAAGTTTTTAAAAATAATTCAATTTGCATAAGGACGATTGGTCAGTTCACCCATAAAAATAGATAAAAATGGGTTATTTGTTTATACGGTAGCAAACCTCGGGGAGGTATTTGTATTTTTTAAACAACAAGGGGGTATCCATGATTATGCGAAACCTCATGATAAGTCATTATAATTCACCCTTTTACTAATAAAAAATCTTATCATTCCAAACAACCTATTAGGAAAATGCAATTTGCCCCCCTGTGTTAGTCAAAAAGAGCAAAAAACTCCATGTGAAAAAAAGCTAGCAATTTACCCCTTGTGTTAATAAAAATTGAGCAAAAAACCCCCTCACGCGAGCTCGTGTGTTTAACGCGCTTTTTTCGATTTTTTTAAAAATTTTAATTATAAAATTAAATTTATAACTTTATCTTGAACCGTTCGACTTGTTGAATCTACGGTCGAAATTTAACTAGTCAATCAACGGTATAGATCTTATTTACTTTACATCAACGGTTAAATTTTAAATATATAAATAAAATTTTAAATTATATATATGTAATATATCTTTATATAATACAATTAAATATATTTATATATATACAGTTAATTATATATATATATATATATAAAGATGTGTAGGGCACGACAACATCGTCTTCAACGGCAACCGCTGAGAGGGAGCGGCGAGAGCGAAGGGGGTTGGATAGATCTGAGGGAGGGAGAGGCAAGGCAATTGGCGAAATCTGAGGAAGGGGGAGGCGAGGCGTTGCCGACGTTTGAAGGAGTGGGAGACGAGGCGTTGCCGAAGTTTGAGAGAGCAGGAGACAAGGCGTCGACGAAGTTTGAGGGAATGAGATACGAGGTAAAGCGGTGAGGGGAAGGGGAGGCACAGTGGAGGGAAGGGGAGGCGAGGCGAGGCAGAGCGGTGGGGGGAAAGGGAGGCAAGGCGCTCGGCGGGGGAAGGGGAGGCGCGGTGGAGGGAAGGGGAGGCGCAGTGGAGGCAAGGCAGAGGTGCGGTGGTGGCGAGGCGGAGGTGCAGATGGGGAAGATGATAGGGAAAGCAAAAAAAAATATATTTTATTTATTTGTATATAAATATTATATATATATATGAAAATTAATATTTATATATAAATGTTAATATATTTATATTTATATATAAAAATACTATTTAATGCTTAAAATCAAGTAAAAATCGCACTACAAGTGCGTGCGTAACACCGCATTCTTTAGGAGGTTTTTTGCTCAATTTTTATGAACACAGGAAGGTAAATTGCTAGTTTTTTTTTTCACAGAAAGTTTTTTGCTCTTTTTAACTAACACATGGGGGCAAATTGCATTTTTTCCCAACCTAATATTTTTATTTCATTTAGAACTTATTTTAAAATAAAATTTAAGATATAGTAGCTTATAAGATATTTTTAAAAAAATAGTCAAACACCCTTTGATCTACCAACATTAATTACTAATTACCTCAAGTGATGACTGATGACACAGGGAAAGATACGTATTTAGTCAACCAAAATCAATATTCTCACTGTCGAACCAAACAAGTAGCATTTATTGCGGCGACTGTAATCTTATCCGGAGGATAAAGCTTTACGTACTTCCAACACCAAAAACTCATACCCCATTTCTCCTCAACAATGGCTGCTCCATGGTTTGTGTATCTTCCACTCATATTTGCCCTTTACATCTTCACTCAACATTTCTTCCACAAACTTAGGAATCTTCCACCCGCCCCCCTTCTAAAGCTGCCCTTCTTGGCCATCTTTATCTCCTCAAGAAACCCCTCTATCGTTCCTTGGCCAACATCTCCGACCGCTACGGTCCCGTAGTCCTCCTCAAGTTCGGCTCCCGCCGCGTCCTCGTCGTCTCCTCCCCCTCCGCCGCCGAGGAGTGCTTCACAATAAATGATGTCATCTTCGCCAACCGCCCGCGCTTGCTCGCTGGAAAATATCTGGGCAGCAACTACACGTCCTTGGCCTGGACTTCTTACAGTGACCACTGGCGAAACCTGCGTAAGATTTCATCAATGATTTTGTCCACGCAGAGGCTCCAAATGCTTCATTGGATTCGTGAGGACGAGGTGAAGTCCACGATCCGGGCCCTGAATCGGGCTTCGGAACAGCGGCGGGTGGTTGACATGAAGTTGGTGTTTTTCGAGCTGACGATGAACGTGGTCATGAGAATGATCGCCGGGAAAAGGTACTACGGCGAGAACGTGGCGGAGGTGGAGGAAGCGCAACGGTTTAGGGAAATTGTTAAGCATTCTTTTCGGCTGAGCACGTCGAATATGGGGGACTTCTTGCCGGTGATTAGGTGGTTGGGAGTGGGCGGCGTGGAGAAAGGGCTGGTGGAGTTGCAGAGAAAGAGGAATGCTTTTATGCAGGAGCTGGTTGAAGGGTGTAAGAGAAGGTTTAAGAGCTACGGCGGCGACGTGGTGGCGGAAGTGAAATCGAAAACTATGATTGAGATGCTGTTGGCATTGCAGGCAAAAGAACCCGAATATTACACAGATGCTCTCATTAGAAACTTAATGCTGGTAAGTTTTCTGTTCTTGACTTTTGAGTCCAACTCAAACTATGTAGGTCTTTTTTAATTAATTTTAATTTTCGTATTAATTCTGACAACATGTGAAATTTCTTTAATTTTCGTATTAATTTCTGACAACATGTGAAATTTCTTTAATTTTCGTTCTAAAAATATTACAAAACACCTGTAATACGGCAAATGAGCAAATTATCTCCTTAGAAAAATAAAATAATAATTTATCTCTCTGTGTTCTTTTTAAAATGAATCAATTTACCTTTCCGTATTTTTCAAAATGGAGCAATTTTCCTCCAGGCGGTAAATTGCTCCATTTTAAAACATAGAGGGAGATAAATTGCTAATTTTTTTTATAGGGGTGTAATTTACTAATGTACAATAATCATATGAAGGGGGTAAATTGCATTAAACCCAAACAAAATATATTTGATGCATAAATTACACATTGTTGGACATGAGAACTCTTGCAAAATGGTACATAAACATAATTAACAATTTAACTAAATAACTACATATTCCGTACTGATACATTTTGTGCACGAGAGCTCTTACAAAATGAGATATGAACATATTTATGAAATCAAATTATTTATAAACTTCACATTAAATAAGCACATAATTTTACTTACCTTTAACAAAATATCAATATCCCTTTTTATGCATAAAATATATTTTACAACATAAGGACTTCTACAAAATTGAGATATAACATACCTACCTGAATAATTTATGAACTTAAAATTGAATAATAACACACATATTCACTAACCTTTGGCCAAAATATTAATTTTTTCCTAGCATATCAATTAGTAAACGACTAGAATACAATTAAATTATAAGTTGTGAGATACTAAAAAGAACTTTTGGTAAAACTGTTAGAAGGTAACTTAGGAAAATAAGATATTTAGCTGAAAATAAATGTGTATATGGGAGGGACTAATTTGAAATTAATTGAAAAGTCTAGACAGAAAAACAGAGATTTTTGAAGCCATACTTGAGATTCATAACTCAATTTTCACATCACAAATGCCAAAGATTTTGTTTTGAGATTTTTTTTTAAAGTGAGAGCGATGGATTATTATTATTTGAAATAAATTGATTAAAATTACTTTTGTCGAATGTTAATCTAACAAAGACAATTACAACAATCATATACTGATCAACAATATTAGATAATTTACATTTAAACAACATCTACTCGTTTAAGTAGAATTACCACACATATACAACATTCCACGCATTAGTGGGGTTCGAACCCATGACCTTAGAGGTCATGAGACCTCAACTTTAACGACTAGGTTTAGAGATTATTGGCAATGCCACAGGTTTTGTTAACAGCCGGTACAGATACGTCAGCTGGAACGATGGAATGGTCACTGTCTCTTCTGCTCAACCATCCACACGTCCTCAAGAAGGCACAACTCGAAATCGACAATCACATCGGACCCGATCGTTTGATAGATGAATCAAACATTGCCGAACTCCCATACCTACGTTGCATCGTGAACGAGACCTTACGTCTGTATCCTGCAGGTCCGTTGCTGGTCCCTCACGAGTCCTCAGGGCCATGCACGGTTGGGGGCTACCGTGTTCCAGCAGGCACTATGCTGCTAGTGAACGCGTGGGCTATACACAATGATGCCAAGAATTGGGAGGACGCCAGAGAATTCAAGCCAGAGAGATTTGAAGGGCTAGAAGGGAACAGGGACGGCTTCAAATTTATGCCGTTTGGGTCAGGAAGGAGAGGTTGTCCCGGAGAGGGATTGGCCGTGCGGATGGTGGGGTTCGGATTGGGATCGATGATTCAATGCTTTGATTGGGAAAGAGTTGGGAAAGAATTGGTTGATATGACTGAAGGTTTGGGATTATCAATGCCCAAAGCAGAGCCATTGATGGCGTACTGCAGAGCTCGGCCTATCGCAGCCAGAGTTATGTCCCAGATTTAGACCAACTGTGGTGGAATGTTGAAGAATAAACTCATCATCTATGGTCAAAGATGTTGTAGAAGTATGATGGGCAAAGTATGATGGAATAGTAGCTTAGTTTTCCTTGGAACTTTTACTTCTCTGTTTTTATATATATTGGGAGGTATGACGTGGGATGCATGTATAAAAATATATTTTTAGAGTTAAATATATTTATTTATAATTAACTATAAAAAATATTATGTTCATAATGTTATTTATATTTTAGTCTTTGAAATATTAGTATATACAATTATATTAATAATTATTATTTTAGTTGATAAGGAATAATTATATTATTTGTAATTCACTTCTAAATTTAATTGGTTCTACTAAATGAAAAATATTCCCATAATTTGAAATTTTGCATTTCGCATTCACTAATGGTTATATTTATTGTCTTGAATCAAACCAATTATTAATACAAAAATAAAAATAATAATATTAAAAATCCAATCTTATAACAAAATTAATTAGTCAAAGCTCCTTAAATTATTTTTGCAATAAATTCCAGTTTATTATAAATATATGGTGTATACATATGAATGCAAACACACCTCTATGTATGAATGCACACACCCCTAAGTATTTTCGCCATAATGTCTCTAACCTTTTGTAATTTCCCATGATAGTTGACTTTTTTTTTTGTGGTCTATAAATACCACCATGTAATTCATTTGTAAGGTAGCTTTTGGGAAGAATAAGAAGTGATTTTGAGAGAATAGTTGTTCTTGTGTTTCTCATACATAATTAAGATGAAATGCCAATAAAGTTAGATTTTTTGTAAGTTTATAACACGTTATCAGCATGCTGTTACGCTCATCAAGGTAAAAGGTGATTTTTCTCTATGTATAATTCATGTCCGTTATTTGTATACTTCTACAATGTTATAGTTATTTTTATTCTTCTATATTCAATATGCGATATAGAATAATCATATTCTATACATTTTATTGTTCCATGAAGTGGACGTACGAAATAAGAGTTTTATTATAATAGACATTGTCTCCAGAAGTAGGCATATAATTTTTTATTTCATCCCCAGAAATGGATGTATTTTTATCAAATTTCATTGCTTTTCGAAGTAAGTAATGAGTGGATTACCTCCGGCAGTAGGTGAAATATTCGATAGCAATTATTTGCGTTATCATCCCCGAAGCGATGATAAAGAATATAAATATTGATTTTCTCATCACCTGAAGTGATTTGAGATAATGACTTGATTTAAGAAGCTTGAAGCTTCTTCATCTATTCATTTATAAAAGGTGTTAGTTTCTTTGATATCATAGTATATATATTGTGTATCCATTTTCAGGTAACTTAAGGTCATTTTTTATTGATTAATCTTACTAACATAGATATCATTTATATGCCTATATACATGATTTTAAATGTGTTGTTAGCATAATTATATGAAATAATATGTAATTATTGACAAAACAACTTTGACATGTATTCCATTTCATTGCTAGTTGTAACATCATAATATTTAAATCAAACTTAATTTTTAATATGGTTTATACCATGTATGCATGTCATAAATAATCCAATTTAATTACATGGTAACTTATTTGTTTCTAACTGTTAAAACTTTTATGTCACTTCTAGTTCATATGTATGTATAATACATTTGATTCTACTTACATGTATATGTTGAATGTTAATGCTAAAGTGCATATTAACTGATTGTAGTTAAATGGCCAATTCCACGAAATTGGATTTCATTGCTCTTGACGTTTCTGGAGTAAACTATCTATCTTGGGTCCTTGACACAGAACTGCATTTGGCGAGTAATAACTTGGGAGAAACAATAAAAGAAAATACTAATGCTTCCAAACAAGACTGTGCTAAAGCAATGATTTTGCTTCGTCGTCATCTCCACGAGAGCCTAAAATCTCAATATCTGACAGTTAAAATTCTTTTTGAATTCTGGAAGAGTTTAAAGGACCAATTTGACCATCAAAAGGCTGTAATACTACCATGTGCAAAATATGAGTAGATACAATTGAGATTGCAAGATTTCAAGACAGTCGCTGAATACAATTTTGAGATGTTTCAAATTGTATCAAAACTGAGATTGTGTGGAGAAGACATGACAGATGAACAAATGTTAGAAAAAAATATTTTCTACCTTTCACGCATCTAACCTTGTACTCCAGCAACAGGACAGGGAACGTGGGTTCAAAACCTATAGGTCCTTAGATTGTCATTTGATGAGACAATATTCCCGACTGTAGAGGGAGAATATAAGGGAATTATAAAGAAAGACATTGCATAGAATGCAACATCTATGTCTTTTATGGATCCGATGACAAATGACAGTGAACTTGACGTTCAACGGATCATACATTTTCAAAGTGTTGCAAATAGGCTACCAGATGCGTTTACAGATACCAAAAAGGTCACAAACTAACATATTCCAGTTGAAAATGTTCCAGCTTGTTTAGAATTCCGTGAAGTGAATCTTAATCAATCAAAGGCATCTGAGTCACAAATACGCCGAAAGCGTGGTAGACCACTTGGCTCTAAGAATGTAAATCCTCGAAAGAGAAAAGAAAATATTGTCTCAATTAATAATGATGTTGATGTGGCCACTGTTAGTATCTCTGGGAATAAAATCCCTAAAGTGGTTTTATCTAAAGAATTTGAACACAATGAGCAAGATCTCGAAGATAATTATGAGATGTCTATTAAATATGCTCACAACAATTTCGGTTGGTATAGAAATAAAGTTGAAATCAATGAGATTTTTGCTTATTCTGTAGCCATCAAAATTGTAGAAGAAGATGAAAATGATCCTTAAACTATGGAGGAATGTTAACACCGAAATAATTGAAAAGGTTGAAATGAGACAATACAAGTTGAGCTTGACTCGCTAAATAAGCGAGAAGTATTTGGACCTCTAACTCCAACTCGAAAAGGTGTCAAGCCAGTTAGCTATAAGTGGGTGTTTGATGTAAAAGAAATGAACGAAATGTTGTATGGTATAAAGCTAGACTTGTGGTCCAAGGCTTTACTCAAACGCTAGGAATTGATCACACTGAAACGTATTCACCTGTAGTGGATGCAACCACACTTAAATTTCTAATTAGTTTAGTTGTAATTGAACAACTGCAAATGCAGCTCATAGATATGGTCACTGCATATCTGTATGGGTCATTAGATACAGATAGATACATGAGAATCCCAAAAGGATTGAAAATGCCCGAAGCATTAAAATTAAAACCACATCATATGTATTCCATCAAATTGAAAAGGTCCTTGTATGGACTTAAACAATCAGGACGTATGTGATACAATCGTCTTAGTGGGTATTTAATAAAGAAAGGATTTTGTAATAATCAAATAAGTCCCTATTTATTCATAAAAAGGACAAAGTCGGGATTTATAATCATAGCTGTGTATGTTGATGATTTGAATATCTTTGGATCTCCTGAATAGATTCGACATGCAGCTGATTACTTAAAAAGTGAGTTTGAGATGAAAGATTTGGGTACTACAAAGTATTTTCTCGGCCTGCAGTTCGAATATACTAAAGGTGAAATTTTCGTTCATTAATCAAACTATACAGAAAATGTTCTTAAGCGTTTTCATATGAACAACGCTTATTCATTAAGTACACCTATGGTAGTTAGACCACTTGATATTAAAAAGGATCCTTTCCGTCCTCGAGCATGTAATGATGAGATTTTAGGTCCACAAGTACCATATCTCAGTGCAATTGGTGCATTGATGTATCTTGCTAATAATACCCAACCAGATATAACTTTTTCAGTTAATCTACTAGCAAGATAGTTCAATCCCAACAAAGAACACTAGAATGGTGTTAAATACATTTTGCGTTACTTGAGTGGAACATATGACATGGGACTATATTTTGAACGAAATAACGATGCCAAAGCAACCAATTTAGTTGGTTATTCAGATGCGGGATATTTATCTGATCCACATAAAGTCATATCTCAATCTGGATATCTATTCATGTATGGTGGAACTGCCATTTCATGGCGTTCAACCAAACAAACTTTGGTAGTCACTTAGTCAAATCATGCAGAGTTAATTGCACTATATGAGGCTGTGCGTGAATATGTATGGCTTAGGTCACTATAAATCATGTTCATGAATCATGTGGACTAGAATCATTTGATAAAAGTCCCACAGTGATATATGAAGATAATGCGACTTGTATCGCCAAAATCAAGGAATGATATATTAAAGGTGACAGGACCAAGCACATATCACCAAAATTTTTCTCCAGTCATGAGCTTCAAGTGGAAGGCAAAGTTGATGTTAAACAGATCCGATCAAGTCAGAACTTAATAGATTTATTTACGAAGTCATTACCAATAAAAGTGTTCAAGCAGCTCGTATATAATATTGGCATGTGATGTTTGAAAGGTATCCGCCTGAATTGAGGGGGAGATTATACAACTGTACTCTTTTTCTTAGCCTTGATTTTTGTCCCATTGGGTTTTTTCAGGCAAGGTTTTTAATGAGGTAGGATGTATATAATAAGATGTGTGCATTCAAGGGGGAGTATTGTAAATATATGGTGTATACATATGAATGCACACACCCCCATGTATGAATGCACACACCCCTAAGTATTTTTCCATAATGTCTCTAACCTTTTGTAATTCCCCATGATGGTTGATTTTTTTTTTTGTGGTTTATAAATACCACCATGTAATTCATTTGTAAGGAGAGCTTTTGGGAAGAATAAGAAAGTGATTTTGAGAGAATAGTTGTTCTTGTGTTTCTCATATATAATTAAGAGTGAAAAGCCAATAAACTTAGAATTTTTTTAAGTTTATAACACAATTAATAAAATTATTCATTTTTTATTTGTAGGTTTAATATGATTATTTGCTATTTTTTAACTTTTTTTTTGTTACATTATCTCTGTGTATGTTATATATTTTTTTAACTACTATATCTTAATGTTATTTATTTTTAATTTATTGACAACGAATGATTTCAATCTAATTATTTATTAACTATTGTTAATAAGTAATTAATCTAAATGGACCTTAAACTCATTGTTTGTATTGCAAGGTCTTCTAAAGTATGCTAATTATATTTCGGTATCAACTTTTAAATATTACCAAAGTATTATTTACATGCTTTATTAACTTTTAAAATTTTAAAATAATCCATATTGCTTCTCATTCATATGTATTCGACTGGCATAATCTATATATTATTCAATAATATATTGTGTTGCAACTTAATCTTTTATGTCATATTTGTTGTAATACTTTTATATGTGATAGATGTAGAAGTAATAATGCATATTCAGGATTATGTAGTACTAAAAAAAATAAATAAAAAGAGATTAATTCCCTCAATAATTGAATTTTCATAAGTAATTTTAATTTTATAATAAAATTAGTTCTTTTATTTCATATATCAATTTTTATTCTTAGCACTTATCATATTTTTTAAAGTTAGTTTTATAAATTTATTCCTGAAAAAATATATTTCTTTTTGGATTTTTTTTATCATCTCTTAGTTCTAATTTTAATATTTTAATTAACTCATTTTCTATTTATTTTATTGTTACAAGTTGATTCTAAAAAAAATGTTAGTGTACTTAATATGGAAATATAACTATAAAATTGGAATTTAGTCTTAACTAATGTGTTAGTATACAATTTAATTTGTTTTAATTTTACATTTAATTCTTATCGTAATTTTAAATAAACCCTTACATTCGATCGTTTTTATTGTTATTTTACTTCTATGATATTGTGAAAAGATAAATTGAAGTAATATATACTTTCATATTAGAGAAAGTACTTTATTGACTTACGCTCTATTCCTTAGTTCTATTTAAAATAAAAAAGCTAATATGTTGAATTCGATTTTAATAATTAGATTTATGATATATTTTAAAATACTTTGAAAAATTTATAGATTGTGGTGTTATTTATTTTATTATAAGTCAAAACTAAAATATAAAGAAATAACGATTCAGTCTGCAACTAACATGTTAATGTGCTATTTTTGAAATTTTGCTTTTAAATAGTATTTTTAATATTTGTTCGCTAATTTATTAACGTATTGCGTATTTTGTGTAATACATTAGGAAATGCTATAATTTTCTCTTTTGTTACTTTTTATCAATATCTCTTATTTCTAGTTTTTCAATTGATTCATGATGTTATATTAATTTTTAGTTTTTTTAATGACTAAACCCTCTAAAGTATAAAATGATTCTATTTGTCTTATGAGGAGCTAAAACTATGTCAATTGTATTTACTACTATGAGGTTTTAAATTTAATTATTTATTATATTACTATTTAGAGTTCTTTAATCTAAATTCCTTCGGAGAGGGAGGGGGGAGTGGCGCTTTTGGTGGAACTCTTCCTACAGAATAAAAAACATAAAAAAACTGTTTTTACTACACGTTTTTTAGCCCAACAAAAAAATAATGATAGCAAGAAGCACATTTTTTTTGTAGTGTTCTTTCATCTCAATGCATTTGGGGGGGAGGGGGGCATGGTGCTTTTTACCTATTAATATTAAAATGAAGTCAATCAGTCCGAAGTCACTCTTTTCGAAAAATTTAACAGTACTTTGAATTTTGATCATATTGATAATTTTTATTCGCAATTAAATTATGATATTTATTCGTTATCATACATATTGTTAGACATATTTAATTTTAGATTAGTATTTTATATATTATTCATGTGTTATTTATTTTAAAGTTTAATGTGCCATAGTATATTGAAATTTTCTTAGAATAATTAAGATTACTTCTAGCAAAGTAATTGTGTTGAAATATTATTTGCATATTTTATTTATTTATTTATTTTAGTTTGATATATTACTCATTCTCTAAGTAGTTTAGAGCCAGTAGGACTGCTAAATAGTTTTATATATATATATATATAGGATTTTATTCTTTTATAACTAATTTTTATTTATTAATATTAAAAGAGCACTTAAGTAAGAGTGTAGTTGTCCTTTCACAATGGGGAACAAACACTTTGAATTCACACTTTTATACTATACTTTTATACTTTTATATATAGTATAGATTAGTATTAAAATGAAGTCAATCAATCAGAAGTCACTCTTTTCAAAAAAATTAACAGTACTTCGAATTTTGATCAGATTGATCATTTTTATTCACAATTAAATTTTGATATTTATTCGTTATTATACATATTGTTAGATAGACTTAAGTTTAGATTAGTATTTTATGTATTATTCATATGTTATTTATTTAAAGTTTAATGTGCCATAGTATATTGGAATTTTCTTAGAATAATTAAGATTACTCTAGCAAAGTAATTGTGTTGAAATATTAATTGCATTTTTTTTTGTTTGATATATTATTCATTCTTGTAGTAGTATATTATTCACTTATGAATTTATACTTTTATATATAGTATAGATATATATATAATATCTCAAAAAATATCATGTGGGATGTCGTATAAAAATATTTATTTGGAAATAAATACATCGCTTACTAGTTATAGATTTTTTTTAATTAATAATCTATAGAAACACGGAAGCCATCTACCTGATCACCATACTTACATAGACGTGGACAACTTCAATGAGCTCATTTTGCTATGATGAATCGATACATTTTTAAAATTAATATATAAACTATTAAGATTTATCTGAAAGAATCTGATGCGGCTTTGTTAGCTTTGTTTCAGCACTTTTGTGACATTAGTCAGCAAGAAGCGCGTATTTGCATAGAGCATTTTTATTATTATTAAAACGTGTTTTGCTTGACAGCAGCTTGGAAGTAAAGTCGCTTTGGCGATTTAGTTAGTAAAAAGCGTCTAGTCAGTTAATTAGCTTATAAAGGTTAATTAGTTAGTTGATTAGTTGATTAGTTTGTTAAAAGGTGTTTCAGCTCTATAAAGTGTAGGGTTTTGACTCACTATGTACGAATGTGTGGAATTACCAAAAATAGAATTGCTTTACAGAAAGGGTTTTCTTCAACATCTTCCATCCAAAAATAGAGTTGCTTTACAGAAAGGGTTTTCTTCAACATCTTCCATGGCCACTTTGTTCTCTCTGTAATTGTTCTATGTTTACATGGTACCAGAGCCATTGTTAATGGTTTCTGGGTTCCTCTCCTTTCTTCTCCACTCACACACAACAAGATAGAAATCAAGATCCTCGCCATGGCAAGCCCAACCAAGCAAGAAAATAAAGGAAAGAAGGTGGAAATAGATCCAGACATCTTGAAGGTTCAAACGACAGATACACCTGGAACGATCTTGGTGCCGAATCTCATCGATGGAACGAATTTCCTGCCCTGGAGCCGCTCAATCAGAATAGCCCTCAAAGCCAAAATGAATGGGTTTCATCGATAGAAGAAACCCAAAGCCAGAAGAGTCAGCTCCCAACCTCGAACAATGGGAACGAGCCGACAGCATGGTGGTCGCGTGGATTCTCAACTCCATTTCGAAAGATATTGTTGAGTCATTCTTATACATCGAAACATCTAGGGAACTCTGGCTGGAACTGGAGGACGGATACGGCGTCAGCAATGGTGCCCTCATTTATCAACTGCAGAGGGAAATTGCTTCCGCAACGCAGGGTAATCTCTCCGTCTTAGCTTATTTTGCCAAACTCAAGAAGTTGTGGGACGAACTGGGTTGTTTAAAGGCTATCCCTTCCAGCAGTTCTGAAATCCCTAAGGAAATCTTCAACTGGAATCAACAAGACCATCTGATGCAATTTTTGATGGGCTTAGATGACTATTTCGATGGAGTGAGAAATCAAATTTTGATAATGGAGCCATTGCCTCATGTTGCCAAAGCGTATGCTATAGTTCTGCGAACCGAGAGACAACGGGATGTAACTTCTTCATACTCAGGTTCCTCACAATCCATGGCAATGCAGGCAAGAGGGTTTCCAAGGAAATAATATCAAGAACCAATGGAAGAAGAAGGCAGCATTGGACAAGAAAGCCCAACACTGCACGCACTGTGGAAAGAATGGGCACCTCAAGGAACAATGTTTTGAGATCCATGGGTTTCCCGACTGGTACAAGGCCCTAGTTGAACAAAGGAAAAAGGGGTCAGGGAACACTAACAAGGCTTTAAGCACCACTGGGACCCAAATGACAGATGTTGAATCTGTACAGAATGCTGTGGATGCCCAATCCCTCTCAGAGTACATCAGAATGGAACTAAGAAAGATGATGGAGGGAAGTGATTTTGAATCATGTGCAGACAGCTTTGATGAGTTCAATGACTATGCAGGCAAGTTTCTTGCTAATTCTGCTACTGAGCATGATAAATACTGGATTATAGACAGTGGTGCAACCTCTCATATGTGCAATGATATGACCTTGTTTAACAATACTAAAAGAAATAAGCCTAATACTCATATTGGTCTTGCTGATGGATCTAGACAAAATGTGAAAACTATTGGTAACATTCTGTTGCAAAATGGCTTGAAGCTTTGTGATGTACTATATGTGCCTGCTCTTAAATTCAATTTATTGTCAGTGGGAAAACTCTGCAGTAACACAGATATAAGGTTCAAAATTTTTCCCTTCTTATTATCTCTTGCAGGACCACAGGACTAGCAAAACTGTGGCAGTAGGGAGGGTTATGGGAAAGTTATACATTCTGAATAATGACTCTTTCAAGGCCCACACTATCCAGCACTTCCTTCAGTGTTCACATAAACTAGGGCTTGCTGCCAATAATTCTGATATTAATCTTTGGCATAAGAGGCTGGGACACACCTCCCCCCTTGTATTGAAGCATTTACATTTCATTATAGATAATAATACTACTTTTGATGCTTGTCAAACTTGTCCATTAGCCAAGCAGCATCGTTTGAAATTTCCTGTTAGCACTACTACTTCTGCAGATATCTTTGAACTTGTTCATCTAGATGTATGGGGGCCTTATAATCAACTTCTTTATCACATTGCACATACATGCTCACCTTGGTAGATGACTATAGCAGAAGTACATGGACCTTTTTAATGAGAAGTAAGACTCAAACTCTGCCAATCCTGAAGAAATTTTATAATGATTTTGACACAATTTGACAAATGTATTAAGACCTTTAGAACTGATAATGGCACGGAATTTGTCAATCAAGAATGCCAGAAATTCATGGAACAGGAAGGAATCATACATGAGAAAACCTGTGTCTATACCCCTCAGCAGAATGACATTGTAGAAAGAAAACATAGGCACCTTTTAGAGATAGCAAGGGCTCTCATGTTCCAATCCAACATGCCCAACATGTTCTGGTCTGAGGCCTTATTAGCAGCCACTTATATAATGAACAGACTGCCCACTAAAATTCTAAATTGGAAAACCCCCTTTGAAATTCTTTACAAAAGAAAGCCCAATTATGAGCACATGAGAGTTTTCAGGACCCTGTGCTTTGCCACCAACACACACCCTAATAAAGGAAAATTTGATCCAAGGGCACTTAAAGGAGTCTTTGTGGGATATGCCCCAGGACAAAAGGGGTACAAAGTCTTTGATCTAAAGACTCAAACTTTAGTAGTGTCTAGAGATGTAGTTTTCCACGAATCTGTTTTTCCCTATGTAGGCAGGCAACTTGATCCCATTACATGTCCTATTGTCTCTGATTTAAATGAAGAAGAACCTGAGTCCCCTGAGGATTCTGGAGACAGTCCTATCCTTACTAACGAAACAGAGGTAAGGACTGACACTAACATACAACAGGAAGACCAACTTAGGAGATCAACACGAACTGTTACTAAACCTGCATGGATGCAGGATTATTACTGTGATTTCAATAGTGAAGATGTCTTATCTGTCATCACATACACACAAGCACACTCTTGTTTCCTGGCTGCCTTATCCAACTTGCAGGAACCAAAGAGCTACACTCAGGCTTGCAAGCATGAACAATGGAAGACAGCCATGGAGTGTGAATTGGATGCACTGGAGAAGAACAATACATGGAAAGTGACTAATCTCCCAGCAGGAAAGAAGGCTATAGGGAGCCGTTGGGTTTACAAACTGAAGCTCAATGCAGATGGGACTATGAACAAGCACAAGGCAAGACTAGTAGCAAAAGGGTACAACCAAGTTGAAGGAATAGATTACATTGATAGTTTTTCTCAAGTTGCAAAGGCAGTGACAGTGAAAGTGTTTCTGGCTGTTGTAGCTGCATCTAATTGGTATCTGCACCATGTGGATGTCAATAATGCATTCCTCCATGGCTACCTAGAGGAAGAGCTGTACATGGAACCTCCAGAAGGGTACCAAGTTCCTAAAAATAGTGTCTGCAAGCTCAACTGATCCATCTATGGTTTAAAACAGGCATCAAGATAATGGAATGCATAATTTACTACTAAAATTCAAGAGTTTGGTTTTAGGCAGTCAAGTTTTGACCATTGTTTGTTTACAAAAATGACTGAAAAGGGTTTGCTAACATTACTTGTATATGTAGATGACATTCTCATTGCAGGTGCAACAGAGCAGTCAATCCAGGAAGTGAAGTCCTATTTGAATGGTCTATTCTCTATCAAAGACCTAGGAGCAGCTAAATATTTCCTTGGACTAGAGATAGCCAGAGGAGAACAAGGCATAGCAGTGACTCAGTCGAAATACATTAGAGATTTAATTCAAGATACAGGGATCACGCATGCCAAGACAACAACCACTCCCCTTCCTGCAGGGATCAAATTTACAACAGAAGCAGGTAATGCTTTACCACAACCTGCATCTTACAGACGACTAATAGGCCGTATCTTATGTCTAGGTTTCACACGGCCGGATATCTGTCACGCCGCATAGCAATTGAGCCAGTTTATGCAAGCCCCCTGCAAACAGCATTGGGATGCAGCGGTGCATTTAGTGCGATATCTGAAGGGAACTAGCAACAAAGGACTGTTCTTTCCTTCCCACAATTCCAATAGGCTGGTGGCTTATTGTGACGCTGACTAGGCATCATGTGTTGATACCCCAAGATCCCTGACAGGGTACTGCCTCTTCTTAGGTTCTGGCTTGATTTCATGGAAAACCAAGAAGCAAAACACTGTCTCAAGGTCTACAGTGGAGGCGGAGTATAGGAGCTTGGGCTCAACCACCTGCGTGCTCGTTTGGATCTATAACCTATTGCAGGATTTGGAAGTAGTGACACCAACACCTATACCTTTGTTATGTGATAACCAGGCAGCTTTGCACATAGTTGCCAACCCAGTATTTCATGAAAGGACAAAGCATCTAGAGATTGATTGCCATTTGGTGAGAGACAAGTACAAATCTGGATTCCTACTTCCTCAGCATGTTTCTTCGAAGGAACAACTTGCATATGTCTTCACAAAGACACTACCTGGACCATTATTCGTGAGTATGATCTCCAAGTTAGGATTGGTGGATTTGCCCCCAAGTCCAACTTGAGGAGGGGGTGTTAGCTTTGTTTCAGCACTTTTGTGACATTAGTCAGCAAGAAGCGCGTATTTGCATAGAGCATTTTTATTATTATTAAAACGTGCTTTGCTTGACAACAACTTGGAAGTAAAGTCGCTTTGGCGACTTAGTTAGTAAAAAGCGTCTAGTCAGTTAATTAGCTTATAACGATTAATTAGTTAGCTAATTAGTTGATTAGTTTGTTAAGAGGTGTTTCAGCTCTATAAAGTGTAGGGTTTTGACTCACTATGTACGAATTGTGGAATTACCAAAAATAGAGTTGCTTTACAAAAAGGGTTTTCTTCAACATCTTCCATGGCCACTTTGTTCTCTCTGTAATTGTTCTATGTTTACAGGTTTGCGACTTAATCGGTGCCCTGTTGCACGAGGTATATTCCGCTTTGACATCGGTTGCAAATGAGGAGCTTGAGAGCGGAAGTACCTCATGCAAAGAAGCACCAATCAAGTCGCAAACCGCATTATTTGGCGCCATGTGTGGAAACGAGGCCATGTGCCCGTCCCAAGCCCTTCATTTGGGGGTCTGATGATGTAGGCAAGAGTCCAACATTGGTTGCAGACGAGGAGTTGAGTGGCTTATAAGCCCTAATGCCTTCTCTCCCTAGTGAGGCGCCTTTTCAAAACAAAATCATGAGGCTCGTATGTAGCCAAAACGAACAATACCTCACGCAATGGGGCACCAATCAAGTTGCAAGTCGCATCACTTAGCGCCGTCTATGGGAACAATCCATATTTTCTCTCGAGTCCGAGAAATGTGGCGAAAAATGTCGGTGAAGAGTATCAATTTGGGGCTGAATCTGACTTCTCGAAGCTTTGATGGAGTCGAAAAGTGGGAGAATACGAATACTTCAAATCAGCGCCTGGATCGCCGCTCCACGCACCACAATTTCAATTTCTTACTACTCATTTATTCTCAGTTCTGTGTTTACTTTCACAAACCATTCACTCGTGAAACCCATTTGCAGGTTTTGCTTTCTCAAGCTTGGGCAGCTATACTCGAATTTTGATTGTTGATTTGAGTAAAAAATGGGGATATACCCGAATCACCACCAACTAAAATAGTATTATCCAACGGCCGGTTGACCAATCTCAATTTGCGGTGGTGTCTTTAATACTACCTAGCGACGGGCTGACCAATCTCCATTCGCAGCGGTGTAGTTCTTGGGTCTTCTTAGTCTCCACAGTCTGAGCAAACTTGAAGTTTGGATTACTCTTTGATTAAAAGTTCGGAATCTTGCACCAACCAAGGGCTCGTCCACCATGTTTTTCTTGATTCCTGCACCGACTATGGTTTTCTACATCTCCTTGGTGTGGAAGCTTGTTCACATTAATAATTTATATTAAAAATACAAGACTTGTTGTTGGGAAACCTACGACCGCAGTGCAAGCTCATTTTTGAAGCAAGAACTTGATTTCCTCTATCTTTGGAATCCATTCACTCTTTTTGCAAATTGCGCCTGGAATCTCACCCATGCTATTCTTAATATCCATCGCTTGCTACTGGTATGGATTTCTGGTTTTCTCCTAAGGATTTTTTACAATTTTATCTTATTAAAGAAAGATGAGTGCACATGTCTTCAAAAATCTCACCTATTCAAAAATCTCACATGCTCAGGAGATTATGGCTTGCACATTATCACTCAATTTTCTCAACTCTATGTTATTTGGAAATCTGATTTAATATTCTCATTCCTCAAAGAATATTATGAAATATGGGCCCTGATTTCTCTTAGTTCCACGCTGTCTGGAATTATGTAAATCGTTTCAAATTTTATTCATAATATCCTTATAATTATGGATGCACCGTTTATGGGAGAATTGATTATGTATTTCTGCGTTCTTTCCGCTGCTTAATTCTAGTAATCTTGACTCATGTGTGGACATTCTTATTTGGTCATTCTCTCACTCTCTCTCATGTCCTGATAATTATATTGTTCTTCATGGGGCCTTCATATGGAAATTTTGATGATAGGATATCAAAATAGAAGTCTGAAATGGACAGAATTTTTCATCTCTTAATGGCTTATGAATAAGCAATTACCATATTTTGAAGGAGTGATACAAATTGTTGAACGAGAAATTGTTCAATTGGGCATTTGAGTTGGATGCCTAGTTTTGGAATGGGCCTTCACTCAATTCCTCCCACTGTCTAAATCGTTGGGCATAGAAAAATTGTTCAATTGCTTTTGCTGCTCGTGGCAAGGCACTTATTGATTTTTTGAGGCTCCTCAAATGTCAGAAATGTTTCATTGGATACACAATTTCATCTACCGCACAAAGTAGCAATTTGCATTTATTTGAACAATCAACACTTATAAAGTGGCTTTTGGGGTGGAATCGTTCTGTATCCAAGTACAAACAAGCTTTCTTAATGCGCATAATAGAACGCTTCGAAACAAATGACAAGCTAGCTTTCTTGAGGCGCTTAAAAGAACGCCCCAAAGCTAGATAAACAATAAAGCTTCACTAAAACACATAACAAGACACCCTGAATCAATATTTTTTGTTTACTGTTGTTCTACAATGGGTCTAGTTACAATGATCGAGCTAAACTCATGGTGAAATTATTTTCATACTTAACTTTTAAATTTGTTTTTTCAGCATCTTACAATAGAACAGGTCTATTAAAGAGCATGCGATCCACTTTAATTCTTAAATATCCTAACAATATTCAAGAATTGGGGGGCTGTTGGAGAAAAGAACCAACCAAAAAAAGAAAAGGTCATCATTCCTTGAAAGGAAGGTGCTGAAGAAAGAAATAAGTCAAAAGAGAAAGAAGAAGTTAACATTTTCCAAAATGAAGATGTTGAAGAAGGAAAGAAGTGAAAGAGAAAAAAAAAGAAAAATTGATTTACCAAAATAATGAAAATGTAGCAAAATACCAAAATAACCTTGGCCAATTAATCATATCCATGTAATAGGAGTAGGTAGGGAAAAAGCAGTATTTTAACATTACATACCTTAATTAACGTAAATTGTATTAGTATAAATAGCTCCATTATTGAGGAGAGGAAGGGGGGGGGGGGGGGGGGGGGGGGGGGGGGGGGAGGGGGGGAAGAGATTCTTATATCTTGTAGTGTAATTATGCTAAATTACACCTATGATTTTTTTTTCAAAGTCTCATCATCAGTATCCTCTCCAGTTATTTAAGGATTATCATCATCATTTCTTCATATTTCATGTTACTATCCTCCTTAGTTCCTTTTTTTTTTTAACCCCCTCCCTAATTTTCATACTACTTTCACCAATCTAACTGCCCATTACATTGCGCTCAACTTGAACATATATATTGATTTCATTATCAGGTGCTTGACCAACACAAATAGCAAACAAAATCTCATCACTACTTATATTTAATACACATCCCCAATCATTATGTAATATGTTTTATAACCCATAAACCAACCTCCCCAAACATTATATTTAGTTCTGAAATTGATATCTCATTACACATCAACATAATTAAATTTGTACATTACATTCCCCAAAAAATGTAATAAAACAGTTGCCAACAAACTATCACTATTATTTGTAAAACAACAAAACGTAAACAAAACAGAAAACAGTTAAAATTCACTCAACAAAGAATCTGAAAACTAACAAACTAAAAATATGTACAATTAGTGGAGCCACATGTTCCCGACAGAATCAACAATAAAAAACAAAAACAATGGGACTACATACACCATTTTCTGAATAAACAACAGAAAAAAACCAAACAATGGGACCACATTCAACAATAGACACTAAAAGGATTTTAGAAATGAAATCATCAAGGACATAAGTTGGAATCTTCCTTAGAATACGATAAAAAATCATATTTAATACAACACACAAGCCCATTTCAATACTTTAGAAAACTTACAGTACGAACGGAGAGAAAAATCATTAAACTCAGAATCTCGTAGTGGCATTCTGAAGATTGGGCTTCTTTCCTCTTTAGTCCACTCTCGATTTCAGCCCTCGGCATAGAAATGGTTATACTCCTCTCTACATAAAATTGTTATACTCTCTCTACATACCTCATGTGGAAATGGATTGAAGTGGTTTCTGTGGAAGGGGGATTTTAGGTTAATTTGGGATCTACTAGAACACATTTGGGCAGAAGAAGTGTGAAGAAGATAATACTTTTTCACGTGATTTACATGTGCCTAGTTTCCCACCTAGTTGACCGACCCGGCATCTACATAGAATGCCACGTGTATAAGCTGGATCTAGTTGCCACCCAATTTAATATTTTTTATTGAAATAATTAAAATTACCACTATATTAATTTAAAAGATTAAAATTGTCGACTCAATACTTTACGCTTACGTACAGGAACAATTTTGCAATCTTGCTTTTCTTTTCCAAAAGAACAAGAATTGCAATTCATCTTTAGAAATGACAACTCACGTTACAATTGCAGAACTTTCAAAAACATTATATTTATATAATTTTTCTTTATAATATTAAAATAAATAAGCCCTTAAAAACATGAAATAACAAGACTTGGTGCCAAAAAATAACAATGAGATCAAGGAAGAAGCATCATCATATCCAATTGTTTTGGGCAAATGTGCTTAGCCACAAAGAACAATCACATGCAAGTAATCCAATGAGCTCTTCTCCCAGAAGCCTCAGAAACAATAAAACTTCATCCCCGAGGTTCCACCACCACCACCGCCATGCAGAGCATCAAGCTTCCAACCCCCTCCTCCCATCATCGTCAACCTCAGCTCCACCGCCGCCGCCCTTACCGACCCATGTCATCGAATCCCAAGAAAAAAATGTTCTTCTACACGCCGTGGAGATCGAGCCCTTCTCCGAATCCTCACCCGGCCTGTCAGTGCCGCCTTTTTCCTGGAGGAAGCTCTGGAAATTCACGGGGCCCGGGTTTCTGATGAGCGTGGCGTTTCTTGATCCGGGAAACTTGGAGGGCGACATCCAGTCCGGCGCAATCGCGGGGTATTCGTTGCTGTGGCTTCTCATGTGGGCTACAATGATGGGGCTTTTGGTTCAATCGTTGTCTTTGAGGC